>CM066730.1:119527522-120727522 GCA_033961575.1 Aselliscus stoliczkanus | reverse complement strand
ATCAAAATTAATTAGAGTTAAAAACTTAGTTTTTCATTTGTACTAGCTACATTTCAAGTGCTCAGTAGCTGCATGTGGCTTCCAGCTACCACATTGGAGAACAGAGATATATAACATTGTCAGAATTTCAGAAAATTCTATTGGATAGTATAGTTCTTGACTTTAACTTACCCTAGAAATCAGAGATAGTTCCTACATGCTCTACTACAGAGCAATTTGAGTCACGAGTACTCTGACCATTGTCTATATTCTTTGAATAAATATAATGTGATTTAATTTTACTTTATTCCCTCTCATGTTCCTTATATACCACTCATGAAAATTAATTTTCTGAATCCTGAAAAAAACTCAGCTATGCTCATAAATCTATATTTATGACCCTAGCATTTATTCCATTAGTGGAAGTACCTTAATCTTAAAAACAACTACCTTATAAAATCATTTATTTAATATGATTATTTAATTTGATTGGTCTATATGGTGACATTAAGTAACCAGAAACGTGTTAATGCAAATTAAATCCTTGGCTGTGTCTATACAACCTTGGTGTGCTTGAGTCATTCATTCATTCATTCATTCATTCTTATCAAACTTGCATCTAGTGACCAGTAATGACAGGCAGTGTGGCAAGCACAGGGAATATACAAAAACTATAGTAAGGTCATCCTGAACCTTATAAGTGCTATAAAAATGTGTGCCCCATGGGGACAGAATTTTCATTGGCTTTGCACTCTGCTGTATCCCTAACACCATTTTACACAAGATAAGCACCTCTAGGATTATTTCTGAATAAACAAAAAAATAAATTATTTTTTCCATTCATATTTTTTTTCATGTCTTGGTCATGACACAATACACGTAGAAAAAAATAAGGTGACAGAACCTAATCCCATTCAGTTCATCCACTCTGCATAGACATGGTTTTAATGTAATTTAATTTAAAGCAAAATTTTCTCACATAAAAATTTCAAATAAATTTCAAATGTGTTGCTTAGATATTGTGTTTCCTAATAGGTTTAAAACGTATGCTAAATTACAAATTGAAACAAGGAGGCCTAAAATTAGCTATGAATTCCTTTGCGGTACTGGTCATCACATTTCAGATACCTGGTTCCGTAGAAGCATTATTGGAATTATGCTGAGGTGAACCCCTGATGTTCAAGGAACATTCACTTTTCTAGGCAAACTTAAATAGAAATCCAGTATTCTGGCAGCTAAATGCTAACAGTTGGCATGAAGCCTCTTAGAGACTAATGACAAAAATGAGAGTGATAATACTACTTTGAGAGTCTATTTCATTATTCATTCTCTTCTCTCTGTGGAGGCTTTGTAAACATTAACTAACCCTCAAAAATATCCCTGGGAGGTAGTTTGTCATTGATGTCTTTGTCTTGTAATGTGGAAACTGAGGCACAGTGAAAGATGGAATTATTTGGTCAAGTTCTTTTAAAAAGATATCAACTACAAAATGTGGAAAGCACATTTTATCAATTTCAAACTCTTGACACAATCCTAATTATAGTGATGGGTATAAAAGGAATAAAATATTATAGTGGCAAAAATATTTTTAGGTGAAAAAATAACTAGGTTATTTTATAGACCCTTCTAATCTGATACATCCATATTTCCTAAAGGGGAGAAAAAAGATTTGTTTCTTAGTTACTGGCCCTTGAGTTAAAGTACAGCAATAGGAATGGGACATAGAAATCTCATCTTTTTGTGTAAGATCCTTGTAAATTGTTGGCGTTGTGAAAAAAGCGCCCAGGTTATTTGCAAGACCATGGATTGCTCCTCAATTCACATTGCCACATTTCACGATGTTATCAAACAGTATTAAAGCATAATTTTAATAACATAATACCCTAAAACATTGCCATGCTATGAAAACCTGAAGAAGTGACTAGCGTAGGAAGCTTTTGTACCTTTTAGATGAAGAAACAATGCATTTGTGAGATTACCAAGACACAAAGGTTTAGGTTAGAGGTAGTAAATGGTGAAGAAGTAACTAGGAAGATGAGGGTTAGTTTGACAAAGTTTGTTTGAATTTGGCCCCCAATTCCCTGTCTCTGGTGATAAGAACATTTTCCTTTCTCCTGGTATTGGGGGTTGGGGTGGTGGGGGTGTTGGGGGTGCATTTCAAACAGAAGTTTTATGACTTGTTTTGGGGAAGAAGGACAAAGCCCTTCCTGCTTTTAATGTTTTCCTTTTAAAAATTCCTTTAGCTTAAGATATTGAACATGCCAAAATGCTATATTTGGGAGTAGTGTATTCTGAACTCCATCACTAGGTACCATCAAGTGACTAAGAGGACATATTCAATGAGATAGAAATAGAGTCATATGGCAGGTTCTGTAAGATTTCTTAAAGATTCTGCTGGTGTATGTTTGTCTAGTCTGTTCTTTATCCTGTTCTTTTTCTTCCTTTCCGGAAAGAAAATTGTTGGAGCTGGATAAAGCATTTTAAACTATATTTTGGAAGCTGAATATTGAGAATGGGCAAACAATAGGACAGAAGAACTTCATCTGACTCTATGACAATCCATACCAGCCCTGGACCAATGACCTGTATTGGTAGTTAATCATTACAGAGAAATTTGTTTGATTTTATTTTATTTAAACACTCTAATTTGGGGTTATCTGCAATTCACAACCAATTCTAATCCTAATTTATTAGGCATCTGGTGAATATAATTATTACATATATTTTAAATTCATTCTACATATATCAATTCACTATAAAACATAATATTTAAATTGGGTTTCATAACCACTTGTTGAGGGTTATGTAACCATTAGTGGATGGTTTGCCTCTGAAAAAAATGAACTCTTATATACAAGCAAATAATACCTTCTTAATTGCAAAATAATATTTTGCCCACCTAAAATTCTCCCGGGCTTTTTATCAATTACTCCTCACATTATTCCAACAGCTATTGTTCCAATAGATATTGAATTCTCTGTGTCTATAACTAAATGGGAGATACTAAATGGAAGGATTTGGCTCAGTTTTTACAGTACATTCTATAGTCTTCAGAGAGCTTTGTAATCAGTGTTCCTTAACACACACAATACCATATAAATTAGGTAAATATTGTTATCCCACAACTGAATAAAATGAGAGGTTCAGTGCCTTGCCAGAGGCCACACAGTAAGTGGAAGTAAGGAACAAATTAGAGGTTAGGATTTAAAGGTTTCTGATCTTCTCTGTTTTGCACTTTGCCCTGTTCTATTAGAAAAACAACTACCTTCCACTCTGGAGGAAGATTAATTTTTATGGAGTTTGAAATTATTCCTGAATATGAATTTTTAAATATATTTTAGGCTTTTGAATTATCAATATGGCTCTTCTTTTGTGAAACCCATATTGTATTCATATGTAGTTTAAAGCTTCTAATATTGACTGATAACACATAATCCAAAATGAATAATTCATTCATTCAATAGCAGTATTATAGAAAATTAATAATGCCATAAAATAGTTGGTGCTAAGGCTAAAAACAGTAAAAAAGCCAAGGCCCCTACCTTTAATAATTTCTGTCATTAATTCACACTTTACATTAGATGCATAAATAATAATTACATCATGTACATATATAATATCTCAGAAAAATAATGAATTTATGCAGCCCCCAAAAAAACTCAGATAATCTTTAAAACTTTATCTGACTCAATCAGTATCTACGTTTATTCTTTGTATATAAAGGGACTTTCAAGTCTTAGTTCACTGTAGTTAAGAGACCAGTTTCAAATTGGAAAGACAATTGATTCATCCACAGTTACATAAGTGACACTGAGAAAAACATATGAAAATATTCTTTTACTAAACATAGATAGATCTGTTAAAAGAGACAACAGGCCCAAAATGGAGTCACATGTACTAAACTCCACAACTGCAAAACAAAGCTTCACACCTAATCACTTGCAGTGTTAACCTCTCCCAGCGACGACATAAACTTTAACCAGTCAACCTGCAATTACCTGGTTGCCACCAGTGAGGTCACCCGCCAGGTAAGCCCCTTTCCTTTCCCTGAGGAGGACAACCTTACTTGCAACAATGCATTCTTTGCTAGTGATTATCTTTTTCTGCCCCCTTTCTATCTTTAAAAACCTTTCCTTTCTGCTGTTCAATGGAGCTTCTTTCTACTTGTTAGATCAAATGCTGCCTGATTCCTGAAACCTTTAATCAAGCCAATAACATCCTTAAATTTTACTCAGTTGAATTTTTTGCTATTTCTAACATACCTAAGGTTTTAGGTATGACACTTTAAGGGTAAAATGTTTGATTTAAGCAAGACATTATTTAAAAGCAATGAATATCTTTAATTCAGAGTGTTTTAAATGACCATATATAAACACTAAACTTGTGTTCCTTGAAATTTGATATTTTCTTTGTGTGGGAAGAATTAATTCTCTTTGGCTCTAAGCTATAAAGGAGTAAATGTCACAGGAGGAAAGGCTTGAATTCTCACAATCCCTAAGAGGAGTTATTGTAGCAGATATTGGATAAGATACGTTTCTAAAGGGGTAATACCATTTAACAAGAGAAAGTGGTATAGCCTTAATGAATTTTGAGGCCCCTTATGCAATTAATGGTGTTGTCTTCTTTTGTTTTTCTTATTGGTTATATTAACTTTGTTAAAATTGTTTACTTGCTTTGCATTTAAATAAAATTTTTAACTCCAGCTTTTACACTTCAATACAAACATGATATTATTTTAGAGAAACACTTGAGAATGATAACAGCAATTTATTTTATGGAATGAAAACATCAGAAATATCAGGAATCATCTAATAGTGTGGGAGTCAGATTGTATTCCAAAGTCTGTGTTTTGAAGCCAAGAAGTTCAAAGAAAGAATATGTCTTAGTTCTTTTTTTTAGCCCACCAATGCACACCTTATCTTTTCTGATATGTACAATAGAACTTCTATTTTCTTAATGATGAATATACCTAACATTTTTATATCATATATATATATATATATATATATATATATATATATATATATATATATAAATAAAAGGTTAGGTGATTTTCTAACACATTTAAAATGTGTATCTTTTATATTAAAATACTTTTTATTTTACCCCTCTGAGCTCAGTAAATACTACATACAAATCTTATTATGGTATTATTGATAAAAAATTACAGACAGACAGGGTGCAAATGGCATATTCATTACAGTAGAGGAAACTGTGACAGCTCTGGGATTAGAGCTCAAAAGCTCCTAACTCATCTGTTAATAGTTTGCATTATTTGTTTAAAATAAAAATATCACCTAACGATCTGATTCTAAAACTCAACAGGGCTTCTCATTATAACATCTGCATTATCTCTTTAAATAAAGGAAAATAGAAAAAAGCACAGTGACCAAAAAACACTTCAATTTCTTATTTTTCAAGAAGTTTCTAAAAGTTAGAACTAGTCTGTGTACTTGTGTTTAAATCCTAAGTGGAAAAGTTTCCAGGCAGTAAGTGCCTCAAAGAGCTAACTCAAATGTTACATGACATATTGCTGTGAGTTTCAAGGGAGTTTGAGACTTGAATTGGACTTGGGAAAAACTCTCTAACATTCCATCTGGTTATAGACATTTTATGTGGAGTTTTTCTTTATGTTTGCTTCCATAGAGATGTGTATACTATTTTTAAAAAAAAGGAAAGAAAGAAAGAAAAAATAAATAAATCAGGGCTTTTATTCTTAAATAAAAGGGTAATAAATTGTGCATTTTCAGGAAAAAAAAAACCCACTGGATGCCTTTTATGAGTTAATTAAACTATGTAAACATAGCCATTTACTCCTTTTTTAAATGAGCATAGTCAGTTCTGTTCATTTTAATTAAATATACTGTTGATTCATAAGATAGTAAAATGTAGAAGATGTTAGTACCTGAAACATTCTAATGTTCTCAAATTTCTGTTCTTGAGTCTAAGTTTGCTAGTAGCTGAACTGAATAAGATAGAAATAATTCTTTCCAATCAGAGAAAATTGCAGATGAGATAACAGGCATAATTTTAGCCTAATAATTTGAAGGAATTTATTCCCATTTCCACATACAAAAAAAAATAAAAGGTTTTATATTGAGTGTTCTTTTCTTTCTCTAAATTACAACCTACTGCAGAAAGACAGATTTTTCTTTCTTTATGTCTAGTGTATCTTTAAAATTGAGACAATTTAAATCAAGTCATATGTACAAAGGAATGGAGGTTGGAAATGGGGGCAGTATAAGATTGGTGTGGAGAGATATGGGGCAGGCAGGGAAAGGAGTGGCCCTATGGCAATAATACTCTTCAGTCTTGATTATGCCCTCACCCACAATTTTGATTTTTAAAGCTAAAATGATGAGAGTGGAAAAAGCATCAAGGGAGGAAATAAAAAAGGAATAGGTGGGTGAAAATGGACATTGAGAGAAATGCTATAGCTTGATTTGCAAATTCTCAAAAATAGCTGTTCCCATATCAGCTCTCACCAATCACTGCCTGCTTTACTAGGTACTCTAAATGCACTGGAGTTTCTTTAAATAGCATTTGTCTTAGAACAGAATTCAGCACGTGAATCATAGTCAAAGAATTTTAGTTTGCAAAAGTAAATCCTTATAGCTCACCCTGTATGAGTTTCTAGAATATAGTTGTAGTAAAGCTGTGTCTGTCTGTGCGTGTGTAATACATTGTCCCCTGAATTGTTGATTTACTCCAAGGAAGGCAGAAAAATATCCTGTATATACGAATATAAATTGTGTATTTTAGACTTTAGTTCCATCATAAATGTTACCCTTCTTTTCCATGTTAGTACTGAAATATTCATTTCTTTAATATCCAGAGTGCTGCTCACAGCTACATCCTGACTGTCTGGGGGGTGGGGGTTCAGTGAGGGGTGGCGGGGGTCAGTGTTCCACCCTGACTTAAGAGTACTTTCTTTCCAGTGTGTTCGTTTAGGGGTAGGGGAAATTAACACAGAAGCAAAATAAAAAAGAAGTATTATTTATCAGATATCTATTCTATGCATAGCACGAGATTCATTATGTAAAATAGTCATAATGTTATTTAACATATTCAGAATGAAATAGATCCAAATTAAAATGTACATTTGAGTATGTACTTCATATAGACCCAATCTTTTCCAGTTGAAAAGTAAGATAAAATTGTACTATAATTTTTATTATACATTATCAAATTCTAAGCCAGTTATTATTTACTTTGTAGCCCAAAAAATAAGTGATATACATATTTTATTTTAAACGTTTTTACATTACCATTTTTACTGATCTTTCTCAATTTTTCGTATCAGGCAATTAAATGCATGTTCTGTCTTCTGGCAAGGTGAATAAAAATTAAATATTCATTTAAATAATCTGCATGCTTATGTTCAACAATCCACATCTAAAATATTATTAATGTGTTAAATTATTAAACATAAATCACAAGACTAAAACTTTCAGCTTGTAAAAGTCACCAAGGTAAGTCATGGTAATCTCAGTGTCATTTAATTTTCTATTGTATAAATTGAATTTTTTAAAAGGCATGTAGAGTTCATTTACATAAAAATAGCTATACAAGAGTAATTATTTCATTATGCAAATAAAAAACAACAAACTCTATTAATTTATCACAATAAAAACAATCTTCTAATAATTTTGTTCAGTCTTTAAGTTTCATTTTTCTTTTAATAAGTCTTCTTATCTTTCTTGAAATTTAAATACCCAGGCATTAAACATAATTTCCTGTTGTAAAAATAGCTTGTGCACACACATTCGCTTATTTACAAAGAGTAATGCAAATGTATCAGAAATAATAAGAATAAAATAGGCCACATGAGGAATCTGATCATGGATATTTCATTTAAAGTAATTCAAGTAACACAATGATGGTATTAATCTAGACTGTCTAAATAATTATTTTCACTTAATTTTATTATAAGCCCTGGAGATATTCATCAAAAGCATGTTTCTAATAATTACAACATGTATAAAGAATTAAAAGATTTATTGAATAATAAATATATACCCTAAGTCTCATTCATGAATCTATTCACTTGTAGCCAAAGCCTGCACACCAGCAAGCAGGCATGATCTACTGGGCAGTGTCTAACACAAACTATGGCCCTTTAATAAATGATCACATTTGAAAATGTAAATGCACTTCTCTCAAGGAAAGATCAAACATAACTCTTGTTTAATTCATGTTACGAATATACTTTTCAGTTCAAATACTCTTTCAAGATGTTTTCCTGGTGAAATTCATATATCACATAAATATAAATACATAGGGAGTGAGTGTGAAAAGCTATGTAGAAGAAGTTTTACACTTTGCAACTTCATTAATGAGAGTCAGAGAATACATCAGGAAGACACATAAGCTTGTGTGAAATAACACTCATTTTAATGAAAACCTCTCTCACACACTTCATTTGTAGAATTATACTGAGCAGCTTGAATTCCTCATGTGTCACTTAGAGTTTAAGCTTTTTGAAATGCATCCTGGACCACAAAATGCCCCTTTTCCTTTCTCTCAGTTTCACTACTGTTGAGTTTTTGTTCTGAAGATTATTGATTGGTTCTAACAATAAAGTAAAGCCCCACAAACACTGAGAGCTACATGAAGGACCGATTCTCAGTGTCATTAAATGTTTTCTATCTGAATGGATTTATGAAATGATAGATGTCCTGAAGGAGAATTCCTTCAGGCACGTATCATTTCCTCAAAGTTTTAAAATTTATCTCCTTATTTAGATGACCAGTCACCCCTCTCTGACTTGAATTTTGTTGATTAATTGGTTTGGAAAAAACAGCAGTACAGCATATGTGTTTTTTTAAGTGTAAATTCACCAGAACAAAGTACTCAAAGTCAGTATAAAATACAATAAGCAGTAAAGTGTGCTCTCACTGAGAAAAAGGAAAACAAACTTTTGTAGATCAAAATGTGGAAAATACAATTACTTATTTATAGCTTGTCAGGTATATTCCCACAACTCATTTTGTTTCTGTTTTCCACAACTTCAGGAAACTTTTGAAACATTACCATTAAACCTACAATTTTCTTACATCTCGGTTGTGTCCAAAACTTAAAACACATTTTGTTTTGTGGTTTTTTTTGTTAAGTATTAAAAATTTCATAGGAATTCCAGAAATATTAACTATTGAGTTTGGCTGATCAGGTGAATTTTTTTTGATGTATTTGAAGACACTATAATTCATTACTTTTATAAAATGAATTAGTTGTACTATAAGTTCATATATCCTGTTAAAATGACAAATTCTCATTGCCAAATTTAGTATTTAGTCTCTTATAAGCATAAGCTTTTGCAAATATAAATTAACACTGATAATATGTTTTGATTATCCTTGCTGTACTTATTTATCTATGACGTGGTCAAAACTATATTTTTCATAATTTATTTTGATGTTTTGGTCAGCTACCAAGGGGCACTTTTTTTTTTTTTTTTTTTAAGATTTTTTTTTTTTTTGATTGGGGAATTGCGGGAGGGGAATAGCATTGGGGAACTGGGGAAGTTCTGTGCTTTTGTTCTTCAGTCTAGTTGTGAAGGACATTGCTTCACTGTCCCATGTTGGTATCATCATTGCGCTCTTCTCGGGTGAGACAGATCAGTCGCCGGCCTCTGGACAGCCACTCACAGCGGCTCTTGGCAGCTCACATCTGCTGCCAGCCTCTCACGCTGGCTGCTGGCCACTCACTGTAGCCTATGTCAGCCCACTGCAGCAGGGCTGCAGCTATGCTGTCCTAGGGACTCATAGCAGCCCAGCTCCAGGTGGAGCTGTTGTTCACCATCTAAGCTGTAGAGGGCAGTGTCACTGGCCCTCATATGTGGGATCCAACCCAGGGCCGCTGGCATCCCAAGCCAGCTCTTCACCAATGTGCCACTCGGCTGGCCCCAAAGGGCACTTTTTGATTTTTGTTTCCTCTTCATTTT
Organism: Aselliscus stoliczkanus; assembly: GCA_033961575.1. Lineage (NCBI taxonomy): Eukaryota > Metazoa > Chordata > Mammalia > Chiroptera > Hipposideridae > Aselliscus > Aselliscus stoliczkanus. Next base: position 120,717,600 of record CM066730.1, on the reverse strand, counting down.
TCCCTATATTCAATACTGAATGCAGACCATTTTATCCATTTGGACCCTTAAAATGTTCTTGACTATATTTGTGCCTTACTTTACTTCCTTTTTATAACATTCAATATAAAAATGATGGATAATTTTATATTAGCACATCTGAAGCACTGACAAATCTGTCTTTCTCTCTGCAAGCAAAATGAAAAGAAAGTTCCCTTTGGCACTATAGTTGTGCAGGGCTGCAGTTGAAAAGTGGTAGAAATCATTTCAAGGAATAACCCCAGAATCCTTCTATTTCTCTCATATTCTCTCTTTGAAAAGTTTTACTTGCCTTTCATATCAAGCCACCTTACATTATAACTGGATGTGGTATACCACCATATTTTTTGAACACTTTCAATATGCATTGTTGTATGCAAGTTTCCTTGAGGCCTGTTAGTATAACAGGTTAGTATAATGTAATATTATTTAGTGTAAAATTAATGGATTCTTTTATTTTGATGTATTAAGAATGCCAAATACAAAAAGAAACTGGTCCTGCATTTTAAAATCATTTAACGAGTATATGTTATTAATCCTAGAAGTTCAAAAGTTACCTACATGAAAAAATTGTTTTCAAAAATTCATAAAATAAAACACTAAATAGAGAACTTCTGATTTTAAGAATCTGTGATAAATCATTGATAGAAAGTGTAAACTTGGCATAAAACTCGCAAGGCTGTGATATTATGTTTTACAATAAGAAATACATATTTGGTCTTCATCCCAGTTCTGGGAAAAAGCTAGGAGTTTAGGAAAAACCTTTGGAATTTCCTAAATGAAAAAAGCCATAAAGGTGTCTTTTGTTATTCCTAACAGGTCCCATTCAATCATACCTGAATTTATATTAATGAGGTAACTTTTGGAAAGCTCCTGAGGACAGGAGCTGGTTGTCAAGGAAACCAATATGATTAGAGGGTTGGAACTTTCAATTCAACCTCACTTCCCACCTCCAGGGAAGGGATAGGGGCTGAAGATTGACTTAATCACTGATGACCAATGACTTACTCAATGTTGCATATTTAATGAAGCCTTCATAAAAACTAAAAGGGCAGAGTTCAGGGAGCTTACACATTAGTAAACACTTAGAAATGCTTAGAGAGTGACATCCCCTAAAGAGCACATATCTTTCTTTTTGCATCTCTTCCATCTGGCTGTTCCTGCTGGAATTATCCTTTTCTAAGAAACCAGAAATCTACAAAGTAAACTGTTTTCGCAAGTTCTGTGAACAACTCTAGCAAAATAATTGAATTTGAGCAGGGGATCATGGGAACCTCCCATTTATGTCCATTCAGTCAGAAGCATAGGTAATGATCTGGACCTGTAACTGGCATCTGAAGTAGTGGATGGGGGCAGTGTTGTGGGACTGAGCCCTTAACCTGTGGGATCTAAAGCGAACTCCAGTTAGATAGTGTCAGAACCGAGTAGAGTGGTAGGGCACCCAACTGGTGTGGCAGAATTGCTTGGTGTGGGAAAACTCCCCACGTCTCTGGTCCCAGAAATGTTGGAAGTGAAAAATCGAAAGTAGAGAAGACACATAGGAGTATTATAGATATTGCAGACCTGGCACAAAATATATATTGCTTACATATTTTAATTAAATATCTTAGTACTACTAGGTACATGTGGTTTCTATGAATCCTATATTATTTAATCACTCATGCAAACTCTAATATGTGTTCTGACATATTTTAAAAATTAATGATTGCCACAACCCTATCTATAGTAGACACAACAAAATGTTTTATTTATTGTCAATAAATTTAAAAAGTTAAATGAATTTTAAGAAGAAATTATCTTTATTTTTTATTTTTATTTTTTGAGGGCAGTATTACTGGCCCTCATATGTGGGACCCAAACCGGGGCCTCTGGCTTCCCAAGCCAGCACTTAACCACTGCATCACTCAGCTGGCCTGAAGAAATTATCTTTATATATAACATTTCATATTTTGAAAGCAGAAAAACTGAAAAATAAATAATATAGTTGAAGAAAATAAAATTATGTAAAATTAATATTTTGTAATATGTGTATATAAATATGTATAAAATCCTGAAGCAGTCATGTTGTTAGTTTCAGTTTACATGTTAAAAAATATCTGACCATTAACATATTGTTTAGTAGCTGCTCCAATTGATTGATTGATTTATTCCTGTATACAACATATGTTAAGTAAATCCTATGAATAGGGACGCAAAAATAACACTTTTCCTGTGTTTACTAATGTATTACCTCTACATTCTTCAGAATATCTCTCACTCTATTTCTGGAAGTCCTCAGAAAATGGCTCAAAAACAACTCCTTTCGGCAACTGTTTTTTATTTTTTTGGCCATGTTTTTCCATTCCTGCACCATCCCTTGATGAAATACCCTCAAAAGGCTTTGGTTCTTTTGTTGCCATCAATGATCAATGTGCTGAAATAGTAAAGATAAAGAACAAAAAATAACTTGGTTTTCTAACAAAATGTTTTACTACCTTTAAAATATTAATACATCTGGAATCCACTCACTTCTCACCACCTCCACTGCTGCAACTATAGTGAGGGTCATCATCATCCTTTGCCCTAGAATTATTACAAAAACTCTCTAAGTAGCCTTCTTGTTTGGACCCTCCTCTCCTCATTTTCAACATTGCTGCCATAGAGCATAGTGCTCCTTTGCTCAATACCCCACAAGAAAATTTTCTTTAGAGAAAAAGCCAAATTCTATAGTGGTATAAATCTCTCTCTCTATGGCTTCTCTGACATTATTATCACTGATTTCATCCTTACTCTGTTCCAGCTACACTGGCATCCTGCCATTCTCCCCCGAACCTCCATAATCCCTTGTATGCTCTGGCCCTCAGGGGTTTGCACTGCTATTCCATCTACCTGGAATCCTCATGCAAAAAAGTTCTTGGATAATTTTTGTTCCTCCTTCAGGTCTTGCTTATATAGCATCTTCATTGTGAACAAAGTATTTAAAATTGCTACCCATCCTTATACTTTTTCTTTTCTTCCAAATCATATATTACCCTCTAACATTGCACATAATTTTTATTAATTTACTTATTTTGTTTATGGTTAAGTGCTTATCTCTTCCACTATACTACATGTTCCCACTTTTCTTTGTAGTACCTTTGTCATATTAATTATTATGTAATATTATAATTATTTGGTAGAATTTAACCTGCCCAATAAACTAATTACCTGCAAAGGCAAGATCATGGATATTTTTTTGTAATCTCATGCAAATAATCAGGACCTATTCAATTTTTAATATTATCTTACTATAAATGCATTCTTTCATTGTTAAATGAATCCATCATTAAATAAAAGTTGAATATTATATCAGACTCCACATGATGTATTAAAAAGATTTAACGATGGGGAAAGTACCTTTCATTAAATAAACACAGAGAGATTGATATTTTGCATAAACATGTGCCTGGAATGATTATTTACTTATTCACTTATTTGTGAGTGTAAGTGTGTGTGTGTGTGTGTGTGTGTGTGTGTGTGTGTGTGTGTGTGTGTGTGTATGTGTGTTTTCCCTCCTGATACCAAACACATGGTGTCTTTTCCAACCTGGCTTCTCCAACTCTTCAATTATCTGACACAATCGAAGTTCCTTAGGATTCAATTCAGTTTTAACACTCATTACCCAGAGATAGCCTGACTCCACAGGATTAGGGCTCAGTCCCACAAGGCTGCCCTCCCTTCCAATGCCAATAGCAAGTATCTGGGTCACCGGTACTTCTGACTGACCTGTTATAAATCGAGGTTTCCACAATCTCCTTTGAACATTTGTTAGAATGGTTCACAGAACTCAGGAAGACCCTTTCCTTGTGTTTACCAGTTTATCATAAAGTTACCAAAGAACAGCCAGAAGAAGATTTACATGGGTCTACAGTGCAGTGGGATTCTGAGAGCAGGAGCTTCCTTCTCCATGGAGTTCAGGAGTGCCATCCTCCTGGCACATGGATATGTTTGCCAATCTGAGAGCTCCCCAAACCCTATCATGTAGGGGTATTTATGAATGTTTTGTTACATCAGCATGCCTGATTATATCATTGACCATTGGTGACTGACAGATCTGCACTCCCTCTCCCCTACCAGGAGGTGGTAGGTGAGGCTAAAAATTCCAAACTTCTAATCAAAGCTTAGTCTTTCTGGTGAATGTCCTCCATCCTGAAGATATCTAGGGATCCACAAAGAGTCATCTCATTAAGACAAAAAGGCAGTCCTATCACCCTTATACCTCAGAAAATTATAAGGGTTTTAGGAGCTATGTGCCAGTAACTGAGGACAAGAATCAAATACCTCCTTATACCAGAGTATGTGTGTCTGTCTGTATGTATATATTAGACCACAACAGATTGCAGATTGCTTTTATTTCAGTACTCATCCACATTTTCAGTATTTAGTGGGCCTTATCAGAAAAGTGGAAAAATGTAATTTGCCAGGAAGTCAAGCCTTTCAATTTGAAGGATATGCCATGCACACAGTTCTTTCTTAATCACTGAGGAAAATGAGAAAGCCAGTAGCACCAAACCAAAGCATACACTGAATTTGAGGTTCCTTTTATTCCACTTGTCAGGTTTAAAACCAGACCCAAATTTCAAGGATTTCAAGGATGACCAAATGAGAGCTCTGTTGTTTTAAATTTAATTTAAGAAGACCTTGACACTTCAAACTTATTGAACTTTCAAAAGCAAAAGCAATTACAGGAAAATGCAATTCATTCAGAGGAACTGTTTGTGCTCACAAGTTTTTCCATGTGGATTTTCCTCAAGTTTAAGCACCAACGACTTTAAGCTGGCTCCTCTGAGTAACCCTGGTGACTATTCTTTTCACCATATAAAGCTTAAAAAATAAATAAATAAAAATGTATCAGCTAATGATGACAGCAGACCATGGGAGGGCTAATGACTTAATACTCATTTTTTAGGCTGATGGAGAGTAATTAAATATGGTCCCAAAAGTAAACAAGAGAAGTCAGAGACTTTTTCCACCCTTACTTGATGATCTCTGGATAAAGTGATGAAGTGTCACAGAATGTGTTGCAAGTGACAGTGCAGAAAGGAACATTTTTGCTGCATTCTTCCATAAGGGTTGGGGAAAAGCCCTGAATTCCTTACCAAAGGCCAATTATTCATAGTGGAGTGTGTATGGGGGGCGCTTACAGCCTATGCTTAGGCCAAGGGTGGTAGTAGAAGAGAGTGGGCAGAAGTTAATATCTTGGAAGGTGGTCTTAATTTAAAACTTAAAAAAAAAAGAGAAAAGCAAAGGAAACCAAGGAGAGAGAAAAGCAGTCCCACACACTCAACAGTAGTCCCACAGGTTGTGACCTGAAACCTTCACATCTAAAATCCAACGTGGAGGAGTGTAGCAGTGAAGGAGAGAGACAGAAAGGCAGGGAGGCAGAGGAAGGTGATGGGAGAAAAAGCAGAGACCCCAGGCCATATAATCAGCAGTAAGGTGATTATGTGATGTGCATTTTCACATTTGAGTTAATGCCTCTCCACTTATGATAAAAAAAAAAGGGGTTAAATATATTTTCTTGAATTTAGAAGTTCAACTAAATGTGGTCTAGTGGTTACACTAGACAGGCTATTTGATATATATATATATATATATATATATATATATATATATATATATATATATAAGTTTGGATAACTTATATATTTCAAATGGACAAAACAATGGTATCATTCACAGTATTTTAAAATAAATTGTTTCGAATGGGAGTTTCTTTTCCAGTGCCTTAAGGTCTATAAGACACATCCAGGTGATTTATGACTATGGAAAATGAAGGCTGCTCAAATCAAATATAGGGGAAGGGGAGGGCCTGTAGGTTTATTACTGTTATTATTATTATTATTAATTGCTGTAACACAGTCTTTCAGGTGGCTAAGAGTGTTTCACATTTTCTTCCCACACTATTAGATGCTGAAGCTCTGATAGAACAACTTTGATACTATATGAATTCTGCTGTTTGCTAGCACTGATAGGGTTCTTGATTTCACTACTCCATTAGAATTATCAACTTCATTCATATTAATTGTTGTTTATAAACCTTACAAGGGAGTGCTTCTGAGTATTTAGCTCCACATTTGATTGAAGGCTGAATATTCATTTTTCATATTTTTTTCTAGGAGGACTAATTAGCATCCCTGTACATTGTGTATCATGTCTGTCATTTTCTAGATGCCAACTGACCTTGCCATCTCCTATTCTTTTCTGGCCTTCAAATTCTTCCACCATGAGAGGTTCTACTCCCAAGACCACAGAGGCTGCCGTTTAGAGTCACTGCTCTCAAAGTTTGGCCTATCTATTTATTTTTAATATATGAACTGAATAATGAGTTTCTGACCACCAAAAGCACTTAGTTTAACCCACTTCTCAAGTTAAATGGTACTCCTAAGATTAACCATGCCACAGAGAGATGCCACTGGTCACAAAAGGAACATAGCTGGTGTACACTGTTAACATAAGAGGTGTCATTTATTTTTAATTCTCCTAAAGGAAAATGGCATGAGAGTTAAGTAGTGGATAAACATTGGCTTTGGAATCAGATAAACTTTGCCTCAAACCATGTTTTCTCTTACCGCATCACTTATAATCCAAATATCTGACACACGATCTTTAGTTTTCTTACCTACAAGTTAAAATGCAGGTTGAATAAGCTTTACAGGAGTCTACTGATTAAAAACATAACTGCACAATGATATTGCATTGGGTTAGAGTCATGACAGTAAATGAAGTTGGAAAATTAAAGTAATGGCAACATTTGGGAAGGGAACTTGGTGAGAATGAATTCTTTTGATTTTCTGCTACATAAGATTATAGATATAGATGGGCTACAGTTGTTCACAGTGGCTGATTGATAGTAGTCCCTAATGGAAGTTGTGTTGTTGTTGTTGTTGTTGTTGTTGTTGTTATTTTTTTGAGGGCAGTGTCACTGGCCCTCATATGTGGGACTGAACCGGGGACGCTAGCTTCCCAAACCAGCGCTTAACCACCGGGCCACTCAGCCGGCCCCCTAATGGACGTTTTAAGGGCACACTAGACACAGCATAAACAAGAGACAGCTGTGGGACTATGAGAAGTTCTTAAATAAATATTAGAATCTCCATTTATGCTTGACCCTGTAGCCATACCTTAGAACTACTCCTTAACAAATATGGGTCTTGTGGTTTGATTCTCCATAGGACTTCTTGTTGTACATGGAAAAATGCTTTTTGAAATTAAAGTTCTTATAGATAAGATAAAAGGAATCTCCCTTCTTTTAATAACCACTATTCTCCTCTATTGCCCACAATAATTCATTATTTTGCTACTTGATAGAGGCTAAAAGTCAAGGTCACATCAGAGCCAGTCTTTGTTAAGGCTGCATACCCTTCCTCCATCCTCCAGATGTTTGACACAAAGTGTGAAGTTCAATAAAAAGTAACTTACGAGGCCAGCCCGAGCTGAGTTGCCATTGAGCTGCCAACTGGTGGCAGGATGGCTCAGCTAAAAAAAAAAAAAAAAAAAAAAGTAACTTAGAAAAACAAAAACAAACAACAACAAAAAACTGTTTGTTTGTTTGTTTTTGCCCAGTTTCCACATTATATCTCAATAACCTACTATCAAAAAAATATCAAGCAATATTTAGACATCTTCAGAGGTTTAAATTTTCAGGTGTCATTTTACCACCTCTTTAATAAAAAAGGCCTTGCCTAGATTTTTCTTTTCCAACAACAGAAGAGATTTTGTACTTTCTTCAGGAAGTTTCAGAGAATGATTATTTTCCCATAAAATGAGTCATTAAAAGGCACATAGCCATACTTAATTACCTAAGTGTCAGCATTAGACTGAATGTGATGAGGTATTTTATCAAGTTTTTCTGAAGATTATTTATAGCCATAGGGAAAGAACATGAACACTACTAAGTATGTTGAGAAGATGAGGAAAACTGAGTTCTTGCTAGTAAAACAGAGAACCTCCATTTTATTAAATTTATTTCACTTAACATTTCCTATATATCACTTTTGAAATCCCCACTGAAAATTCTATATGGTCAATATTAAATGTTCACACATTCAGATGAATACTAACATTATTTTCTCTCATTATAATTAAAGTCTTTCTTCCAAAAGAAATGATACAAACTCATGCTCCCCAATAAAATTTATTGTAGTGGGAATGTAACTGTGGTAAGTAATATCCTGTATATCTTAAATTGCCTGTGATGCCACATTTTCCAGATTCCCTGGAAATTAAAGTAAGTACATTTTCCTACATATACATTGACACTTGGCCCAAGATAACAATGATTTAGTTCATTTATATTTCTTTCATATCCTGTGACCTTGATTTCAACATGGATCTCTCACTCAGTTTTCCACCCCATGTAGCCATGCTCTAAATGTAAAGCCTGAATTCTTAGGTTATAATCAAGAATAGGAGTTAAACAATAGTTTCCACTCTGAGAGAATAAAATAAGAGCAAGGATTCTAGGTCAGATTTCCCTCCTCTCTCCCTCCCTCCCTCCCTCCATTCTTTCCTTCCTTCCTTCCTCCCTCTCTCCCTCCCTCCCTCCCTCCCTTCCTCCCTCCCTTCCTTCCTTCTCTCCCTCCCTCTTTCCATTCCTCCCTTGCTCCCTCCTTCCCTCTCTCCAACCCTCCTCTCTCTCTCTCTCTCTCTCTCTCTCTCTCTCTCTCTCTCTCTCTTTCACAACACAAGCAAGGTCAAGAAATACAACATAACCTGTGTCAAAGAAGATCACTTCTTTTTTTTTTTTTTTTTTTTTTTTTTTAAAGAGTTGATTGGGGAAGTGGCAGAGGGGAACCGCCTTGGGGACTCGGGGAAGGGGAACAGACAAGTTGCTGTCTTTTTGTTCTTCAGTTTTTAGTTGCGGAGGATGTTGCTTCACTGTTGGTATCGTCATTGCGCTCTTCCCGGATGAGGCAGATCGGTCGCTGGCCTCTGGATGTCGCTCACCGCAGCTATTGGCAGCTCATGCTTGGCTGCCAGCCGCTCACGCTGGCTGCCGGCCACTCACTGTAGCCTATGGCAGCCCACTGCAGCAGGGGCTGCAGCCCACACCATCACCGGGGCTCACACAGCCCAGCTCCAGGTGGAGCTGTTGTTAGCTGTAGAGGGCAGTGTCACTGGCCCTCATGTGGGATCCGAACCGGGGCTGCTGGCATCCCAAAACCAGTGCTTAACCAATGCACCACTCGGCCGGCCCAAAGAAGATCACTTCTTGCCCTCCCCAACCACTGTCTCAGAGTCCTCTTGACAAAAGGTAACCAGTATTATTTTGTAAGGCCACAGAATAGTTTTGAACTTTATATAAATGGAATTGCATAGTGTGTGTTTGTGTGTGGGTGTGTTTGAATGTTTAAAGACTTCATTGTTTTTAGGGTAGTTTTAGATGCATAGCAAAATTAAGAGGAAGGTACAGAGATTTCCCCTATTCTCCCAGACCCTACACATGCATAGCCTTCCCCACTCAGCATCTTCCATCAGTCTCACATTTATTGCAATTGATGAAAAAATATCAACACATCATTATCACCTGAAGTCCATAGTTTACATTGTAGTTCACTCTGGGTGTTGTCCATTCTATGGGTATCAGCAAATATATAATGACATGTGTCTACCATTATAGCATCATAGAATATTTTCACCGCCCTAAAAATCTTCCCTGCTCCTTTCCTAACAGCCTACCACCACCCATCTCGGCAACCACTTTTTACTGTTTCCTCAGTTTTGTCCTTTCCAGAATATCATATAATTAGAATTACATGGTATGCAGCCTTTTGAGATTGGCTTCCTTCACTTATTAATATTCATTTGTTTCTCCCATGTCTTTCCACACTTGTTAGCTCATTTATTTTGAGTACTGAATAATGTTTATCTGAACATAATACACTTTATTTTCCATTTGCCTACTGAAGGACACATTGGTTTCTTCCAAGTGTAGACAATTGTAAATGAAACAGCTATAAACACCCATGTTCAGGTTATTGTATTGACATAAGTCCACACCTCCTTTGTGTAATTACCAGAGTGTGATTGCTGAATTGTATGGTAAAAGTACGTTTATTTGGTAAGAAATCTGCCAAACTCTCTTCCAAAGCAGCTGTGTCACAATTTCCTGTAGCTCCACATCTTCAACATTTGATGTGAAGCATTCTGGATTTTGGTCATTCTAATAGGTGTGTAATGATATCTCAGTGGTTTTAATTTGAATTTCCTTGATGACATATGATGTGGAGCATCTTTTTATGCTCTTATTTGACATTTGTATAGTTTCTTTGGTGAGATGTCTGTAAAGGTCTTCAGTCCATTTCTTGAGTTTTCTTGACATTAAGTCCTTTGCATTTTTTTTGGATAACAGTCCTTTATCAGATGTGTCATTTACAAATATTATCTTGATGTCACCTTTAGCAGAACAGAGATTTTAATTATAATGAAGTTCAGCTTATCATTTTTTTTCTTTTGTGAACCCTGGCTTTAGTAATGTGTCCAAAAAGACATCACAACAGTCAAGGTCATCTAGGTTTTCTCCTTTATTATTGTCTAGGAGTTTTAAAGTTTTGGATTTTACATTTATGTCTATTATCTATTGATGTAAAGTCTATTTCTGGATTCTTTTTGTTTTTGTTTTTGTTTTGACATTTGGATGTTCAATTGTTTCAGAACCATTTGTTGAGAAGTCTATCTTTGCTACATGATATTGCCTTTGCTCCTTTGTCAAAGACTATATTTATGGTGTTCTATTTCTAAGCTCTCTGTTCAGTTATATTGATCTGTTTGTTCTTTCATTAATGCCATTCTATCTGGATTACTGTAGCTTTATAGTATGTCCTGACGTTGAGTAATGTCAGTCCTCCAACTTTGTTCTTCTCCTTCTGTGTTGTGTTGGCTATTCTGAGTCTCTTGCCTCTTCATATAAACTTTAGAACCAGTTTGTCAATATCTACAAAATAACTTGCTGGGACTTTGAGATTTCATTGATTCATAAATTAACTTGGGAAGAAATTACACTGACAATATTGAATCTTTTCATACATGAACATGGGTACTTCCATTGATATAGTTTTCTTATTTTGTTCACTATAACTTCTGCAGTTTTCCTCATACAAATTTTATATATATTTTGTTAAATTTATACCTAAGTATTTTATTTTTAGGTGGTGCTAATGTAAATTTTATTCATTTTAAATCTCAGATTCCACTTGTTTTTTGATGGTATGTAGAAAAGCAACCGACTTTTGTATATTAATCTTATATCCTGTAATCATGCTGTAATCCCTCTTTAGTTCTAGGAGATTTTTCTGTTTTTCAATCCTTCCAGATTTTCTACATAGATGATCATCTCTGAAATAAGACAATTTTATTTCTTCCTCTCAAATCTTTATACCTTTCATTTCCTTTTCTTCTCTAATTACATTAACTAGAGTTTTTAGCATGATGTTGAAAAGGAGTGGTAAGGGGGAACATCTTTGACTTGTTCTTGATTGTAGTGGAAAAGCTGCTCACCATTGGTATGCTGTATGTTTTTTCTGTAGGTATCTTTATCAAGTTGAGCATTTCCCTCCATTTTTAGTTTACTGAGAGTTTTTACTATGAATGGGTAAAGGAGGTTACCAAGTGCTTTTTCTTCACCTATTGATCAGATCAAGTGATTTTTCTTTTTTAGCCTATTGAGGTAATGGGCATTAATTGATTTTTCAAATATTAAACCAGCACTGTATACCTGAGAAAATTCCCATTTGGTTGTGGTATAAAATTCTCTTTATACCTTGTTGGATTTAATTTGCTTATTTTGTTGAGAATTTTTGCATCAATATTCATGAGAAATCTTGGCCTGTAGTTTCTTTTTTGTAATGTTTTTGTCTGGGTTTGGTACTAGAGCAATACTGACTTTATAGAATGAATTAGACAGTATTTCTCCTGCTTTCTAACCTATAAAAGTAGGAAATCCTGCCCGCCCTACAAGAGATAATAAACAACTGGTATACTTTCTTATTTAAATGTTTGGTAGAATTCACAAGTGAACACATTTGTGTCATATCCTTTCTGTTTGGGCAGGTTAGAATTATTGATTCAATTCCTTTAATAGATACAGGCCTATTCAGATCATCCATTTCTTCATGTGTGAGTTTTGACAGGTTGTAACTTTTAGGAATTGGTCCATTTCATCTAGGTTATTAAATATGCAGGCATAGATTTGTTCATAGAATTTCTTCACTACCCTTTCAATTTCCAAGAGATCTATAGTGATATCTCTTATTTCATTTATGATACCAGTAATTTGTAAATTCTAACTTTTCTTCCTAAACTGGCTAAAGGCTAATTGATTCTATAATCTTTTCAGAGGACCAGATTTTGTTTTATTTTTTTTTAACTTTTATTGATTTCTTATTCTCAATTTCATTGATTTCTACTCTGCTTTTTATTATTTACTTTCTTGTTTATTTTTGGTTTAATATGCTCTCCTTTTTATGGTATCATGCAATAGAAACCCAGATTATTGATTTTAGATCTTTTTTATTTTCTAATACATGCTTTCGATGCTATAAATTTCCCTTTAAGCACTACTTTTGCTACATCCCACACATTTTGATAAATTCTATTTTCATTTTAATTGAGTTCAAAATATTTTTAAATATCTCTACACAGAGCAGCTTTATAAAATATGGACATTTAATTCTGTAATTGACCCTCCTTTAAACTTTTACTCCAAAGATAAAGTTGAAATTCCTTATCATGACCTGCATGACATACGATCTGAGCTGTTTCAAACAGTTCCTGGTGAAGTTCTTTATGCAAAATATACTGATGGTAATTATAGGACACAACATAAAACCAAACTAGAAGTTTTCATTCTTGATTTATTCATCCACATAATAAATGCCAAACATATTCTAGGTAGCTTCACATTTAATTAGGTATTAGTTTCACATTAAATAATCAAGATATTTTCTCATTTAATTTCCATAAAAAATTGTTCGATATACGCTATCTTCTTTTATTTTTACAGTTAGGAAAAATGAGACTCAGAGAGACTAAGAAACTCACTCAAAGTCTAACAACTTTGAAATAATGGAGGCAGAAATACAATTTGCAAATGTTCTACAAATTCCATTCTCCTTTTATTACCAAAGATTTCTGTAGATGTAGTGCAATTACAAATGATAATGTAAGAAGATTGAAGAGGATCAGAAATTATTACAATTCTGAGGTTTTCCTTAAGATTATCTTCCCCATGATAACTTATACCTTCCTTAAGCATTTCAAGCAGAGATTACACAACTAGCAAATCTATATTTGTCATTAAAATTTTTGCTGGGTTATACACATATATTTGACAATCATTTACTCTCAATGGGCATTCTGCATTCTTATATAATGTTATCATTAATGTGCAACTATGCACATAGGTCCATGCTCATAGATACTCAGAAAGAACCAGGTTTCTCTACCTCTAGTAGGTCACATTATTCCCACTATTGAAAAATAAAAGCATTAGCTGGATATATATAACTATCCACTTGGAAATATATTTTCTAACCTCCCTTGTAGTTTCTGGGGCCATGTCATTAAATTCCCACTCATGGTATGTATGCATGGTAATACATGCAAATTCCTTATGACGTGCTTAAAAGTAAATTAATTATTCTGGATTTATTTTCCCTTCTTCCCACCAATCAGCATATGGATACTGCAGTAATCTAGGTTTAACCATGTAGACAAAATCAACATTCTAAGGAATCATAAAGAAATTGTGTAACCATACACTTTTTAATATAATGTGTTTAATATGTTCTTCATATGATGTTTCTCTCTCATAGATATAGATAGATATAGATATAGATATAGATATAGATATAGATATATGCTGATTTATTTCTTTTCATACTTATAGAATTAATGTGGAGAGGTGTTTATTACCTAGTTATTTCTCTAAGGACTCAGGGTTTGAAAAACGTACTGAATGTTAAACTGTTGGTTAGCAATGTCTAGAGCCCTGAAGACACTTTGGCCCTTTGCCCTCAGTTTCCCAAAACACAGACAGGTTGTCTCATTTTTTTCAGTTCTTTGATTTATGGTGATTAATGCATCAGTTTAAAATCCATGGCTAAATAGCAAAATTCAGTGACAGGTTTCAGAGCTGCAATTCTAGAAAATCTTAGTATATAGGATTTCTCTTATATTGGAGATTCTACGATAGTTTTAATTCCCTTAGCTTATTGCCAATCATAGAATTATGCTGACTTTCCAAAGCATTTCTTAATAAATTGAGTATTTGATGTACACACTGAAACATATTCCTTTGTATCATCACTAGTCCACTAAAAATATAATAAGAGACTCCCATGTGATTTTAATTTTTCCAGTAACTACATTTAAAAAAGCAAAGATACAGAAGAAAATACAATTATAATAAATTTTATTTAATTTAATGTATTCAAAATGTCATCATTTAAGCATGTAATCAATATAAAAAGTTATTAAGGGAACATTTTAGGTCATTTTTTTCCTATAAAGTCTTTAAAATATGGTGTCTATTTTACTTTTGCAGTACATCTCAATTTGGACTCTAAATTTTCATCAGAAGTATTCAAATATATCTATATTTCATAAAATTTACACATGAAAAGTTAAATTCACAAACTTAGATGATTTCAACCATTTTTAAAAACATTTCAGTTTTAAATTTAAATGAAATAAATTTAAAAATCATGTTCCTTAGTAAAACTAGCCTCATTTCAAGTATTCAGTAGTCAAGTGGCTATGGACTATTATACTGTATAGTATAGCAATTTTCTGTTGATCATTTTCATGGATTTTGACCGTGTTCCTGCTTACTGATAAAAAAGTGCCCATATTTTTAAAAATATATTCAGCGTTCGGGTATCTTATGCAACCATTACTACACAGAAAATATATATATTTTTAAGTATGCCAGACTATCATTAATTCCTACTTAAGCTATTATTCAGCCTTCACTTAAGGCTTTGTTCAGTAAAATACAACTACTAAACCATAAACGATTGCCATTGTCTGTGGTTTAGTGGTTGCATCTAAGTTACTGATGAATTCCTAAGAATACTATACTTGCTTCTATTATTATTATTATTATTATTATTATTATTATTATTATCAGGTATACAGTGCAGTGGTCAGGCATCCACACCATTCATGAAGCGATCTCTCTAATAAGACATATGTCTATCTGACACCCTACAAAATCTTTACAACATTATTGATTATATTCCCCAATCTGTCTTTTGTATCGCTGTGGCAATATTGTAGTTACCAATTTGTGCATTCTAATCCCCTCCCCTTCTCCATCATCCCCACCTCCACAAAGTTGCTCTTTAATTGTCAAATTCTGACTAAATATATTTTGTATTTTTTCATGGTCTATAGGATAAAATAGGATAGAAATGTCCATATTTACCATTATCATTTCCATTATTTCATGTAACATAGTGGAATATCATATATATGAGAAATTTCCAGGAGAAGAGCAGTAGGTTAAAATTACATTCAATAGAATTTTTTCTCCAGCCAAGATAGAATAATAGCGGTCAGGTTTACCTTCCTGCCTAAGAACCAAAAAACAAAGAAAGGACAGAATACATTAAGAAGAATATCAGCACTGAACACGTCATCTATCAGACAACAAAGAACAGTAATCCATAAGATGCAGGAAACATGAGTTAAGCCTTATGACAACCCCAGCTTTTTGGCTGGGGAGAGTTTCTTGTCTGTGGCTCAGGAAGGGGGACTCAGGAAACCAAGTACTCTCTCTAAGATGAGGAGAACTGTTACACAGGGAGGACAAAGCAGCTAGAGTTGCATAGTGGAGTACCAGAGAAGAGAGGACTCTTCAGAGAAAGACATGCAGACATGCAGAGAAAACCTCTCAGGTGTTGGGATCTGTATATTAATCAGCTCATATGTATGAGGAAAAAATACCCAAAGCCAAGGAAAAGAAACAACTAAAAGGGTTAACAACAACAATCTTCTAAATTATTACAGTACTAGAGATGTTGGTTTATATTAGCCAGAGTGGAAAAACTTAATTTATAGAGAAGAAGCATGTAGAATACACAGAATGGTTTTGCCTTAATAGTGGGCAGATTCTGCCCAGACTAAATGGAGCTTTGCTACTGTATGAGAAAAATTAAAAGCAAACCCTGAAGGATCAAAACATCTCTAAATAATACAATTGCATCACAAAATAAAGTTCAATAATATTTGTAGAAATTCCGAAATATCAAATATTCAACAAGGTGATATTGACAAAGTCTGGTAACACAAAAACTTTTCAGGCATGCAAAGAAGCAGGGAAAAACAACCCATATTGAAGAGATAAATCAATGGTAACCCAAACACAGGTATTAGAATTAGCAGAAAAGGACATTAAAATAGTTATATCTATATTCCGTATGTTCAGAGAGTTAAGTTGAGACATAGAAGATATAAAAGACTCAAATTAAAATTTTAGAGTTGAAAACTACAGAGACTGAGATAGATATAATATTACTTAGCAGTTACATAACACTTGTCCTATAACTGATATTCTACATAACAGCAGATTAGACATTACAGAATCAATTCTAGTGAGCTTGAAAACACAGCAATAAAAATTATTCCCAATGAAACATAGAGATGGGAATAAAAAAAATGAAAAAAGTAATCAGTGATTTGTGAGATAAATTTAATCGTCTTAATATATGTTTAATTATATACCTCAAAGGGGATTGATGCCTGAATTTCTCTAAATTCAATGGAAACTGTAAATCACACATTAAAAAAAACTCAACAAACTCAAGTACAACAAACATAAAGGAACTTCATAAGACACAAAAAAAAACAAATTGACAGTAACTAAAAGAAAATCATAAAAATAGCCAAAGAAAAAGGTATATTTTGTACAGAGAAACAAAAATAAGAATTATAGATTTCCTTTCAGAAAATGCAAGGCAGAAGGCAGTAAAGCAGCATCTTTAAATACTGTATAAAAATTGTCAGTCTACATTTTGATAATCAGCAATGATATCTTTTAAAATCAAAAGCAAAATAAAGACTTTTTAGACTTACAAAGTCTCAAATAATTTATCACCAGCAGACCTGCCCTACAAGAAATGCTAAATAAAATTAATCGGGCAGATGCAAAATAATACCACAGGATGTCTAGATTAACAAAGCATTAGAATGATAATTATGAAGATAAGTATAAAAGTTCTTTCTTGACTTTTATAATATCTTTAAAGAATTATTTATTGTTTAAAGCAAAAATAATTACAGTGCATCATGGGGTTTTTAACACATGCAAAAGTACAATGCCTCACAATAAGACAAAGTTTGGGAGGGAGAAATGAAAGCATGTGATTGTAAGCTTCTTACGCTGTATTTTAAATTTGATAGTATCACTTGAAAGTGGATTATGACATGTTAAAAATGTATGCTATAAATCCTAAAGCAACCATTAAACTACCACAACTAAGAGTTATAGCTTATAAGCTAACATTGGAGATAGAAGATAACACAAAAATAGTCAATTAGTCCAAAAAAGGTCATAATAAGAGGAAAAAGGCAACAGATAACTGACATAATTAAAAACAAAAAGCAATATGGTAGATTTAAATTCAACCATATCAACATTTATATTAAAAGTATGTGACCTAAACACCCCCAATTAAAAGACAGAAATTTTGAGATTGGGTAGAAAAAGCAAGAATATTCTTTTAATTAAATTGGGTTTTATTTAAAACCCATTTTAAATAAAATGAACTATACTTCCAAGGAAATCACTTGGGTTTCCCTTTATGATAAATAATGTTACCCAATACTTACATAGCATTTGTCCCATGTCAAATACAGTACATATTAATGTTTGTAATAACCTTATGAGGGAAATACCGTTATTAAGTCCACCCTTTTTTTTTTTCCAGATGATAAGTCTGAGGAATAGAGATAAATGAGCCTGGACTAGAAACCACAGAATCACCAAGTTCTTGAAGACTAAGATATACAAATGGAGCCCAGTATGGTCGGCTGATGTGGCAATTTTAGAAAGAGAGGTGATGCCAGGTGAAGTACAGTTTATTTATAAAGGGAGTGCTGCTTGGAAAGGTAAACACTATATTAGCTGCTGTTGTAACTTCTAATAACTGAAGAGTAGGACAAAAGTATGACTGAAAATTTCAGGAAAAGTTCTATGTGGAGTCCTAAGCATCTGTATCCCCTACCCCTCTTCCCACAATAACTTCTAGGTATCTACTAATATAATGTTCGGCAAGGGTTTTAGCATCAAGGTGCTGTTCCTTTGAATATATATTAGACATCAATTCAGCCATATGGGACATGTTCATTTGTATAACATGGATACACTCTGAAAAACACATTATATTAATCACTGTGTTGTCTAAAACATTTTTATATAAAGAGTGGTTCACAAACTAGCATCGGTCATCAATTTTTTTTTTTTTGAGTCAACAGTGATGTAAGCACCAAACTTCAAAATAATTTATTTTGTAGTGTATTATAAAGCATTGGTCCTGCAACAGATTGGAAAAAACAAAAGAAACTAAAACAAAGTAAGAAAGCCCTGATTCTTTCCCACAGAGTTTGAGAAGCTTTGGCCTGAAACTTCCTTTGATTATTAGGTTTCCCATCTCATGGTTTTCTTTTGTGGAAGTGCAGGACTGTTTTGTTGTCAAACATTGAAAGGTATTTCTATATAGACGTTACAGTCAAATGTAAGGGTTCTTTTCCCATTAATGGTTAAGAAAAGGGACATTTGAATCAAGCAATCTTAAATTTGATTCTCATCTCTACCATTTATTAGACATGTGAACTTAAACATGTCATTGAATCATGATGTGCCTTGGTTCAAATAATATCTACAACAACACTGGAAAGGTTATTAATTTAAAAAATGCAGTTAAATATATGTAAAATGATACTCAAAATTCTTAAATGTTAAGATACTTAAACTGTATAATGTCATCAGTGTGGTCATTTTTAAATTAAATATAATGGGGTGACATTGGTTTAAAAATTATACAGGTTTCAAGTACACAATTCGATAATACGTCAGCAGTATATTGCATTGTGTGCTCACCACCCAAAGTAAAATCTCCTCCTGTCACCATATATTTGACCCCCTTTACCCTTTTCTACCTCCCCACCTCCCCACTTTCCCTCTGGTAACCACTAAAATGTTGTCTGTATCTGTAAGTTTTTGTTTGTTTGTCTTTTCATTTGTTGCTTTCAGTTTTATACCCCAAACATCGGTGAAATCACATAGTTCTCAGCTTTTTATGTTTGACTTGTTTCGCTTAGCATGATATTCTCAAGATCCATCCATGTTGTCACAAATGTCAGTATTTCATATTTTCTTATCGCTGAGTACTATTCAATTGTATATGAGTATATATTAATGTTTTGATATATGTCTCCAGTGCCCTTAGGTAATCTTTGTCATCTCTTTTAAGAGATTCTTTACTTTGTTGATGCAATCTCCAGATGATTCTTTTTTTTTTTTAAATCACTTTTTCAGGGTTTAATTTTATCTAGAGGATTCCTACAGTGGAAGAACTGGGGCTCACAGTTTTATCAAGCAGTCTTCTCTTTCCTATGGCATAAAGACATGAGAAAATAGGTACCATGGACTAAAGTAAGGTTCATATTATATTTACGAGGACTATTTGCTTATACCAGAAGACCATGCTTCTAAATCTTGACCTCATTGCTATCTTCTATTTTTACTTATAAGGAACTTTTTGAGGATGGGAACATTAAGTTAAGGCTTAAGGGATCAGTTGAGATTTTGATGAGCTATATGTATTAGTTTCCTACTGCTGATGTAACAAATTACCACAAGCCTAGTGGCTTAAAACAACACGGGTATATTATCCTACATTTCTGGAGGTCAGAGTCCAAACCTCTTATGGGCTAAAATCAAGGTGTCAGCAGAGTTGAGTTCCTTCTGCAGGCTTTAGAAAGGAATCTGCTTCCATGTTCCAGGGGTCACCTGTGATTCTTGGCTTGTAACCCCTTCTGCCACCTTTAAAGTTTATCATTTCCACCTCTGCTTCTGTTGTTACATTCCCCTCTCCCTGACCTCCCACCTTCCTCTTTTTTGTTTCTTTTTCTCAGCTATAAGATACTTATTCAAAGGTCTTAGGTTTTGCAGACCATAAATACAACTAGGCAATACCCAGAGTGTTCCAAAGAACAAAGAAAAGCTGAGAATTCACATAGTAAAAAGTACTTTTTTGAGAAGAATCAATCCTGAATTCTTAGCTTTTGGATTAGTCTGAGATGGTGAGCCTCTAGACCAGAGGTCAGCAAACTTTTGAGATGGAAGAGCCACCAGGAGTCAGCAAACTGTGGCTCACAAGCCACATGTGGCTCTTTGGGAATGTATATGTGGCTCCGAAGCAAAATTGAAAATGAAAATAAAACTATCATATTTTCATTTATAATATTCCTTTAAATTTTCCTTATTTGTAAAAATATATTTATGGTTCTTGAATAATTTTTAAATTGTTGTGAGGGACAGGGTTGGCTCTTTCAGGGGTCAGCAAACTTTTGAGACAGAAGGTACCCAAAGAGCTGCCTGTGGCTGCCAAGCCACAGTTTGCCGAACCCTGCCTAGATGACTGGTGGCCTGAATACATGAATATTCTTTCTCTATCTTTCAGTGGGTAATCAGACGGTTATCTGGAGGGTTGATTTTTATACAGGCACTACTGACACAGGACTGGAGAGTTCAAATGTTAAATTCCCAGGCTAGTTACAAAGAATAGAATAATTTCGTCATAATTCAACTTGCTTGCTTTTACTAATGTAGCAGCTTGACTGTAGTGACTGCATTTTATTTCTTCATTCTATTCCTCTCATCTCTCAAAGACTCCCACCACCACCATTTCAAGGTCTGGCTGGGTGTTGCCTCCTGGGAAGCCCTCCTGCTCCCTCTAGCTTCAGACATCTTGCTTTTCTCCAACTTCTGAAGCACTTTCATGCCCTTGGCCAAGCTCAGAGGGTGAACAATAACAAAGATGTGTTTGGACCAAACAGTTCCTGAATCTGGATCTCCTCTTTTGCCGAAAGGATAGAAGAAAGAGGAGAGACATCTCTGCTCTTGTGAGGCCTGGTTCCAGCTGGGGAGTGCAGATGTGTGGAGAAGCAGGTCATGAGCATGCTTTGGGCAGCACTGGCCATAAAGGGCAAGATTGGATTCCCCATCTTCCTCTTATAAGGATATTTGTGTCTACATTGGGCCTACCAAGATAACAATCTCCATCTCAAGATCCCTAACCTAATCACATCTGCAAAATCCTTTTTGCCATGTAAGGTAACATATTTGCAGTTTCTGAGGGATAGAATGCAGATGTTTACCATCCTATGGTTTCCTAACTGCAATCAGGGGTCCATGGGCATGATTAAGGTTATAATATAGCTGGAAATTGGGAAAAAATAAGAATTTGCTAGGTCAGATTGAGAGGAAGAGGGTACTACATGTATAACAATGCCAAGTCCTGAGGGAGCGGAGGACTGGGAACATTCTTGAAACTAAACATAATCTTGCATGACTAAAGCATGTGTGAGAACTCAAATTAAAATTTCTACTCAATTCAGACCTTGATTAAGTTGCTTAACTCCTCTGAGTAAGGTTATTCTTCCTTACAGCCAGGATATTACTATTTCATAGAGTTTTTGGAGTGATTAAAAATATATCAAAAGTGAAAGGCCAGCAGAGATCACTGAATAAGCATTTGTGAGTAGATCAGTTGAGAGTGGACACCTATTCTATTATTTTATTCTATTCTATTCTATTCTATTCTATTCTATTCTATTCTATTCTATTCTCCTTGCATTTTCAGGGTCTTTTTGAATTTGCTAGCAATTATACATGTTGGAATCTAAAGCATTCAGCTAACCAAAGGAAATCCCTACTATTGCTCACAGCTCTATAGGCTGCATCTTCTCTTCCTCATATTCAACACCTTTGCCAATCAAGGAATTGAAGTCTCCTATTTAAGCCTTTTGAGGAAGAGTAATCAAGCATGGCCTGTGTGCTCTGAAGAGACTTATATTTTATGTACATACTTATATTAGTTGTTATAACTAAGCACATATTATATATATATAATTTTATCTCCATTTATCAAGTAAAAGTGGCAAATTAAAGCAACAACTTGTATTCGTTTCTCAAAGGGTTTGAGATAAAGACTATGTGTATGACTGTGCATGTCACCAAATTGTATTCCTATATCTCTAAAATCTATTCTCATCTATTTTCCACTGATACATTAAAAAAAAAGGTCTTAGCTGACAGCTTTGCTAACACACTAATTAACTCTCAGTTGCCAAGTTTTCAGAAACATTCTACTCACAGACTCTGTGTTTTTATTGTCAGCTTGACAAGGATATGTCATTTTCAAATGCTGAACAGGTTAGACAACAGTGAGCATTTTAAAAAAATTGTTTTTCATTTTATATAATTTGGGTTGCCTACATTCAACCACTTTTTTTTTTTTTTAATATTTTGGGGTTTTGTTGTTTGTTTTTTCTGCCAGTTGTTTCACCAGAAATTGGATTTTACTTTTGTCTCTCCTTTCCTACCTAGGTAATATAATGAATATTTTCTGCATCGACTTATAACATGAGAATAATAAGTAACCTAACGAATGCTCAAGACCTCTTAGGGGCTCAATGTTGGTTTTAAGAACGAATATATGGATATACATATATGTGGAGAGAGGAAAATGTAATTTCATTCCTTTTTAAACACTCATCTTCCCCATCATTTTCAGTGTCCACGAAATGTTACATGTAGTAATTTGTAATTTTCCACATCTTTCTTTTGTCAGTAAGCTGAAAAATAGAAGGATGTGAAAAATTTGTGGAGTTTAATAACTTGTAGAGTATAATGGAAAGGGCATTAGGACTGGTAACAAAACTACCAGTGCTTTTCACATTCTGGGTACATGATAAGATACCACTTCTATGTCTCTTGGTTTTAGATGTGGTCATGTAATTTGTTTTACCAATAAAATATGAACACAACTGAGGAGTCAATTGCAGACAGTCTTAAGAGACAATGGATACTTCATAAAATCACTTTTTCTCTGGTACAGTGACTAGCAACATTCCAAACCTTGTGGATGCCATTAAACTGTTTCTAAGTGACTTAGATGAAACCACATGCTGACTCAAGATGAGCATGTTGCAATAGTAGGAAACAGTTCTTTGTTATTTCTAGCTACTGAGATTTAGAGTAATTTGTTACCACAACAAAACCTAGCTCAGATTAACTGATATATATGTACACCTAGACCTACATTTAAAGTTTTCTGCAATTGTCCAGCTATTATATGAAAAAAATTACACTATTTTTTTAAATACTATTAATTAATTTTAATTTAATTTAAAATATTCATGTTTCATATATCTATATATAGATATATAGATATCAGGAACTGAGCTCACTCAGGCAATATCTTGAGTGTGTTTTACATTAATTTACTTAATTATGAAAAAATTGACAGATACTGTTAGCTGCAGGATGCAGATGATAAAATTGGAGTTCAAAAGAATTTGTGTAACCTGCATATATTTTAATAGTAATAGAAGGACTAAATTTGAATCTGGCTAGGTATAACTTAATAAATAAATAAATAATTTTAAAAATTAAAAATAAACAACAACAACAAAAACTCTGTGTTGTTAATCATACTTGTGTTCTAGATGTGTTCTGAATTTATAGTCTAACATCTGTATAAATAAATGTAGAATTATTTTCTTATAGAGATTTTATAAAGACTAACTGTGTGTAAAGTTTCTGACATGGAATAACTTAATAAATTATAACTTCCTATTTTATGTTCCCTTAAAGAGAACATCATGTTTGGTGCCAAATATAATGTGCAAAAGAGAAATAAACAAAAGTTACCAACTATATATTTGAGACTAATTTTTGACAAAACATCTTGGTCATTTCCCCAATTTTTATTCTATAAGCTCGTCTTTTTGTATTCGGGAAAAATCTGATTAAGATGACTACCATGTTTTTTTCGAAGTTCTATATGATGAAGTCATTTTTTCATATAATATTAACTAATATACCTTTTTCTCGTACTTGTAACAAATAATAAAAGCATCTTTTATGTAACATACAACCCCCCTCCCTCTTTTTAAAGGAGAGAGAAGATTTAACATTGTACTCTGTACATTTAATTCAATGAAAAACCTGGAATGGGGAAGGAGTTCTGATCTTCCATCTTCTATGGTTTAACAATTTATGACTTAAAATTGTCCTCACTCAAACTCATCACAAAACTATCCTAAGTACCAACACAAAACACTTACACCTAACTCTGAAACAAAGTAATTTAAGAAGTTTGGAAAATAAAAATAGAAATATTAAAATAAAGATATAACAATAGAAATGAATTCAGGAAAGTTATTTCTATCCAAATAATTATTAAAATAAAATTATAATCATATACATAGGACAGCTAGAATTGCTAAATGAACAGATACATATAGGCCATGGAATTCCATAAAACAATATACAGGAATGAACTATTGATAACAGGCAACAACTTGGATGGACCTTCCCAGAATTATGCTGAGTCAAAAAAGGCAGTCTCAAAAGGTTCCATACTATATATATATATAATTGTTTTTTAATGACAACATTTTAGAAATGGGGAATTTAGTAGTAATTTCACCGGGATTAGAGTTGGGGAGGTGGGGACAGGAAAGAGGGGTATGATTATAAATTGACAACACAATGAATGCTTTTTGTTATAGAACTGTTCCATATCTTCACTATGGTAGTGGATAAACAAAAGACACATGTTATAATATTGTATGGAACTAAATAGGCACACACACAAATACAAACAAACTAGGGATATCTGAATAACATTGTTGGATTATATCAATGTCAATATCATGACTATAATATTTTACTACAGTTTACAAGATATTCTCATTGAGGTAATCTCCATAAATACTACATGAGATATCTCTACATTATTTTTAATAACTTATTTTTTTAATATTTTAAAATATTAATTTAAATTTCACTTAATAAGAACTTGAATAAAAAATTAAGACACTCAAATGTCTAATGAGCTGTAACATAAATGCATTTGAACTAGATTTGTTATTCAGATAGCATATTCAAGGTAATTATCTATGTATTTAGTAATTAA
Organism: Aselliscus stoliczkanus; assembly: GCA_033961575.1. Taxonomy (NCBI): domain Eukaryota; kingdom Metazoa; phylum Chordata; class Mammalia; order Chiroptera; family Hipposideridae; genus Aselliscus; species Aselliscus stoliczkanus. The sequence continues at coordinate 120,692,353 of CM066730.1, read as the reverse complement.
AAATCAACCATCTCTTTAACAATTATTAGATTGAAAAATTCTTAAAGTATTATGCTTGCTGTGGATTCAATAGTGTGATGCCCCCCTTAAACAATATGTTGAAGCCTTAACCCCTGGTATCTGGAATGTAACCTTATTTGGAAATAGGGTCTTCGCAGATATAATTGACTTAAGAAGAGATCATACTGCAATATTGCAGGCCCTAATCTAGTGATTGGAGTCTTTGTATTACAGAATGATACACTTGAAACCTATTTAATTTTACTAACTGTTGTCACCCAAATAAATTTTAATTAAAAAAATAATAAAATAAAATTTAAAAATTAAGAGGGAAAATTGTACACAATGACACAGACAGACACACACAGTAATAGTTTCATGTAACAGGCAGAGATGGAATGATATGTTTATCATCCAAGGAATGCTAAGGATTACTGGCAACCACCAGAACCTGGGAAAAGGCAAGGAAAGATCTTTCCCCTTCAAAGACAGCATGGTCCTGCCAACAATTTGATTTTGTACTTCTAGTATCTACAATGATGAAAGAATGCAATTTTGTTCTTTTAAGCCACCAACTATATGGCAGCTTTGCGAAACTAATACAATGGTATTCTCTTGAATACAATATGCCCCAAATCTTTTATGCCAATGTAAGAAAGCAAATTAAATCACAATAAGTAAGTTTTGTATTCTTTTTTTTCTTTTAATCATGAAAGCCTTGTTTTCTGAAGTATAATTCAGGAAAGTGTTCTTGGCAATACCAATCATTATTTCACAGAGATGGTGAAAAAAAAATGTCTTATTGTTCCTTTTTTCCTTTAATTAGTTTGTTTTTATTTTTGTTATCTTTATGTATACCTACCAGTATATACCAGGCTATATATATATATATATATATATATATATATATATATAAAAGAGTAATTTGTGTCAATTGTAGATCATGTTTTCATCCAGATATATAGAAATAGATGTAGATGTTTAGATATTTGTTCAGTTTAAGGCTTAAAAATGCTTTATTCACATTTTGTCTGAAAGTATGAACACTGTAAAGAATAAATTCAGAAAAAGCATGCTGTGGAAATACTTTATGTTATGCTGGATTCAGCCTAGGAAGCTGTTGATGCCATTCAATATCAAAAAAACATTTCTAAAATACTCCCTCATGAAAGCCCCTAGAATATTAAAATATTATTAAAAATCAGAATCAGCTTCATGTATGAAAGGAAAAAAATATGTTTGAAAAATTGTCAACATAAAGGAAAAGCCTCACATAGATTAACAAAGGAAATGCAAATACATTCTCAGTAAACAGAAGTTATCAGAAACTCTCCCTGGTCATATATTTTACCACATTTCCCTTCCATTTCTGTCTATACCACTACCATCAATGTATCATCAAGAGAAGTGTGCTTTACAGAACATACTAAATTGAAGTGTTTAAACTTTCACTTCACTATTACATATATCGGAATGACTTCAGGATAATTATGGCTTTTAACAAACTATCCTCAAACTTTTCACTATTATAATTATTGTTGAGGCATTGTAAACTAGGCTGTAAAGTGCTGGATAGATACTTCCGTTTTATACACTGATATATCTTAGAATAACAATGTGAACAAAACTGTTATCTAGGATTAGTATAATAATATAATAATCTGCCTTTTCTAATTTTAAACGAGTTTTCCTAATGCATCTCTCTCTCTCCCTCTCTCTCTCTCTCTACACACACACACACACACACACACACACACACACACACACACACAGACTTAAAGTTACACCAACAAGTAGTCAAGTTTTGTCACCATCAGTTATAAACTAAGCAAGTCTTGGCAATTTATTTAATATCTCTGTTCCCTCATTTTAAAATGATATAACAATAGAATCTAACTTATAGGGTTTTTGTTACAATTAAATAAGTTAAACACAGGTAAAAAAGTAAACCATTTATCTCACTACCTGAAAAACAAACCATTGAACAAACATACAATTCATATTCAATAAATGGTCCCAAAAGGAAACTCGGGAATTTCCCCCTAGCTTCTGTTAACCCATTATTCTTAAACCACAGTTCACACATAATCAGTTGGTTTCTGTAAACACTAATCTTCAGGATAATGTTTCCATAGAAGTAAATTTTGAGCTTTTAAATTGAACTTATAAATCCATAGCAGAGATAATAGACTTTATAATAGAGTTTTATCATAAGAACCAGACATTTTGGTGACAGAGAAAAATGTGTTCCTAAAAAGGCTAAGAGCAGTGGTACAGAAAGGAGCTTTGCAACTCTTCCTGTGCTGGTGTGAGGGATTTAAAGAAAGATGGAGAAGACAAAAGAAGAGCTGAAATGTAGCTGGCTGATCAGTTTCTTGCTGCTCTCATCTTCTCTCAGGATGAATCCCAAAGATGACAGAAACTTCATATTAGTTTAGGAAATTGCCTAAATAAAAATTATGATCTCACTTCCTGGAGTGTGAGTCCTATAGAGAGGCTTCATGGCCTGAATGCTACTGGAATAGTAAGATATTAATGGAGGAAGGAATAGCCTGGATTAGCGGTTGGCAAACCCTTTGTGTCAAGAGCCAGCTTGTAAATAGTTTAGGCTTTACGCGACACATACTTTCTATCACAACTTTTCAAACTTTTCAATTGTACCCTTGTAGTGAGAAAACAATCATGGACAATAAATAAAAGAATAAAGAAAACTTTCTTTATGGAAACAAATTAAATTTTTATATAATTTTCCCATGTCATGAAAGAGAATTTTTTCCTGATATTTTTGAACCATTTAAAACTGTAAAAAATACTCTCAGCTCACAGACCATACAAAAATGTTCCATGGATCAGATGTGGCTCATGGGCTGTAGTTTGTGCTCCTCTGATTTAGCCACAGAGAGGGCCTAATGCTCTTCCATTGGGTTTCCAAAAGTAACATAAAAGTGCTCTCTTTCTTTGGGAGAAGAGACAAAGCAGATGAGACTGAACACAAATAAACCTTAAGTTGGAAAATGAAGATATAGAACATGTGGACTGACAAAAACAGACTGAAATGGGAATCATATGCATCACCAAGATAGACAGTGTTGAGAGGCCAATGCACAAATTAAAGTAAGTCAAATTATATCTCAACCCAACACTAAAAGGGATGGAAGATGTCCAAGTAACAGACTCAAATTTTATTCCCACCCTTGCTTCCTGAGGCCCTGTTGTTGCCTAAGATTTTCTTGAAACCAGATCCTAATGATAGGAAGAGATTTGGGAGGAGGGGCAGAGGGGCAAGGCAGGTTAGATATCGTTAGATGAGACAGGATGAGATTAAAAAGACATGAGGAAGTGAATCAGTGCCAGGAAGCTTCATAGAACTTGAGTCAATGCCCAGGTTTTCTATTCCTTCATATATATTAAGAACCACCAATCCTTAGAAGTCAACTTATTGCCTATTAAGCTCTCCATGTGTAATAATGCTTATTAATACCCAGAGATTTCATATGGTGGTATGATTCAGCTCTTTCCCATCTAGGACGCAATCTCACCAAATAGAGGTAGAGTTGGGCACATGGCTATACAGCATGAAAAAAATTCTCATTCATTTCCATAAGGGGGTTAGAAAGAAGGATTTTGAATTATCCTAAGCCACAACAAGAATGGAATACGCTCCTGTATCATAAAGTTTATTTAACAATGCACTAGAGATCTTAACTAATCAATCAAGCTTTCCAAAGCCATTAATCAAGAAGTTTCAGTCTAGAATATTTAGTTTAAAATGTCATCACAAAAACAATTTAAAAGTTTCATCACTCCTCTCCCCTGGTTCTCTAAGCTACCACTGTAACTGACTTTTCCATGATGACTTGGGATTCATCCCAGATTCCTAAATTTCACTCATCTCCTACATTCAATATGGCCACCTAATCCTATTCATTCTACTCCTTTAATATCTCCCCATTCTATTCTCCTCATTTTAGCCCCATCTCCACAGCAACACTTTAGGCCTTTATTTTTCTCTTATTTTTGCAATGGTGTTTTACTGGTCACTCTAATTTCAGTGTTATCAGTCCTAATTCTTGTATCATCAATTATATTCTAAGTACTTATTTTAGGAATCTTTCTAAAATATAAATCTGATCATATCAGATGCCTGTTAAAAAATCCTTTAACAACTCTTCAGAGCTTCATAGAATATGGATAATGTATAAAGTCCTTAGCACTGATATTCAAGGACCTTTATTCTACTAATTTCTCTATGCTCTTCTCCTACAATGCTAGGACTAATCTTTCTATAATTCAACCATCATGACTTCTGCAGCTTGATAATAATCATAATTGCACTCTTACTTTATGACTTTTTTTTTTCAAATTATGTTTTGGACAAAAAAAATCCTGATATATATTTGTTACTTCTTAAATAAAGGTCTAGAAGATCAAATAAGTGAAAAATACTTAAATAAAATTAAATGTATCACATTACTGTAAAATTTTCCAGAATCTAAAACATACTACATATTGTTATTCTCTAAGAGAAATGAATAATATTTAATATAGAGACTTTTCAATCACAGAACCCATGTGTTCAACAGAGTATGAATTGACCTTATACAACTTCATCCATTTCACCTATCTTTTCTTATTCAAAATCCCCAACAACCTCTGTCCAATTTTTCTCAAAATACAATGATCAACTGTTTCTATCTCCAATACTTACATCATACATTCCTGACTCAGCTATCTGTATACAGAATATATATATATATATATATATATATATATATATATATATATATGTAAGAGTAGAGCAAAATTATTTTGTGCCAAGTTCAAGACAGTCTTTCTGAGTTACCAGGTATTTTACTGCTGCTTTTCACAGTGCTTCATTAATATAACTTCCCTAAAATCAAAGTGGTTCAATGCTCTGATTTCAATATTTCTCATTCAATGGCTTTCGGTATGTTAAATTCATCTAGGGAGAAAAAGTAATCAAACACTCTGAGATAAAGTGTTCAATTAAGATCATGAAATTTAGAATTCATTACTTTTTTTTTTTCTTTTCTGAAAAAATCCAGGTTAAAAAGAGAAATATCTAATTAATGGAGAACTAGAATTGTTTGGTGTCGCTATGAACTGCGTTGTAGAAGATTGAAGTAAGTTGGGGGATAATTAGCTAAATAGAAAAACTTAAAGAATTTTCCACTTCAATCATTGTGTTAATTTTGAATAACTATGGGTTCAGTTTAGAAATATTGAATGTTCATGGGAAAATTCCAAGCAATCTATGCTGAATATTGAATACAAATAATTCACTTTGAGTGACCAGGTGGTTCATCAGATTACATTTTTCCCTTTCCTATGTGACTTACTTATTTTAGTTTGCAACCATCCATATTTTAAAATGCATTGGGCAAAGCTTTATTGAACTGACTAGAAGAATTTAAGGATTTTTCATGTGGTTTGTTGCATTGTTTTTGTTTTTGTTTTTTTTTTTTTGTTTTTTAAAGATTTTATTGGGGAATTGGTGGAGGGGAACAGCGTTGGGGAATCGGGGAAGGGGAACAGACAAGTTGCTGTCCTTCTGTTCTTCAGTTTTTAGTTGTGGAGGATGTTGCTTCACTGTTGGTATCGTCATTGCGCTCTTCCCGGATGAGGCAGATCGGTCGCTGGCCTCTGGATGTCGCTCACTGCGGCTATTGGCAGCTCATGCTGGCTGCCAGCCGCTCACGCTGGCTGCGGGCCACTCACTGTAGCCTATGGCAGCCCACTGCAGCAGGGGCTGCAGCCCACACCATCACCGGGGCTCGCACAGCCCAGCTCCAGGTGGAGCTGTTGTTAGCTGTAGAGGGCAGTGTCACTGGCCCTCATGTGGGATCCGAACCGGGGCCGCTGGCATCCCAAAACCAGCGCTTAACCAATGCGCCACTCGGCCGGCCCTGTTGCATTGTTAATATAGTTTGTCAATGACTTGCGGTTACCTTTTTATTCTCTTTTAAAATGTTTAGCAAGGAAAATGAAATGAATGGTTGTTTTACTTAGGAATATCTCATGATTTTTTAGTAGTTTTGTTTTTTAAGATATATACTATTTTGGCAAGCTACAGCTCTAGACAAATGAGAAACTGATTTTTCTGACTTTTGTTCACTTAAATACTCAATCGTGACATTGTGTTAATGTTATTTTCAAATAGAATGTCCTTACTTTTTACATGAAAAATGAGGGAAAGGGAATGATTTGATTGTTCAAAAGTTTGAATTGATGCATATTCATCAGAATGGATCATATAAGAACTCAAATGAACTGGCTGCATTTATTTAAATATCCTCATATGATTTTCATGAGCAATCGTTAAAGTAAGTGAAGAAACGTGCTGTTGTGCCAAGACACTTCTGCAAATTGCCCATCTCTGAGTCTTATGTTACCTATAATGTATAGCAATTATTAAGTCAGGATCTAAGTCAATGCCTTGAAAATTTCAAGACTGACATTGAAATTTTAAGAAAATCTATGATCTTCAGTTTGCTTGATACGTATGTTCCAAAAAAGTAATTCATGGATGTATAATTACTTTCAGAATCATTCATCATGTACTAATATTGACATGGAAAACAATGATTATAAACTGCAGAGATAGCAAAAGGACAGAACTTTAAATTAAGAAAGGGAAATCTTAAATTCTATTGTGTAACAATGGTACCAATTCATAATTAATGGGAAGAAGTTCCGTCCCATTTGATCTAGGATGTATTTGGGCACCTTAAAATCTGTCAAATTAAAGAAAAGCCTACCAATAAGAGTTAGCACACTGACAAGTTCACGCTACATGGAATATAACATCTGAGTCACCAAAAATAAACTGAATTAATAGCATAAAATATTTTGGGTTAATTATCTCAGTAGTACTGTATATATGCTCCCCATCTCGAAGCTACAATAAATTATCAGAGGTGGAAGAAAACTGGTTATACTTAACCAGCTCTGCTATGATTAGACATCTTCACTGGCAAATCTATAGCCAATGCTTACTATTTAAAAGAAGGAGATTATTTATTATAATATTCTAATATAAAAGCATTTTGTTTCAGATACAAAAAGCATGCCTTCTATTCAGAAATTTGTAAGTGTGAACATCCTCACTTTCAGTCATATTTAAGAATCAAGTACTCTGATCTCATAGAGTTATCCCAGTGCAAACAAAAATAAGAATTTTAGAAGACCCAAAGCTTTAGTCAGAGATAAAGTGAAAGTATCAAGGGTGCAATGAGAGCAATGAGAGTTTGTTTGCTTGATCACATGGTTTGTTGTAAATTAAACTCTGAGTGTAAGATTTCATTACTAGTTATATATATATATATATATATATATATATATATATATATATATATATAGAGAGAGAGAGAGAGAGAGAGAGAGAGCATTTATACATATTTTAAATAGAAATTATATATACATATATAAAATATATGTCTACAATGGATATTATAGTAAAAGGCATATTACAGATGTCTATTAAGATAAATGAGTAAACACAAAGATGCTAATTCCTAATAAAAGATATGCATATTGATACACCTTAGTTGTTATGTCTTTTTCTTCTAGAATGTGTTTCATTCATTTATTTTCAATTTAACAACATAATATTTCTTCTAAGATTAAACATTTAAACTCTAGTGGGTTTTGGACAGTCTACAGGATAAAGATACTGTAAGTAACCCCAGGCCAACCTTTTAAACAGTAGCTTATCAACTCTACTGTCTCTTTGAAACTAAAATGGTTTGGGCTGAAGGTGGCAATCAAAAAGATATCTGCTTTTTATTAAATTTTCTTTTGTTTAGAATTTAGTTCTAATAGCAGGAATAGCAAAAAATAAATTAAAAAATGCTGTTCATTTTTGATTTTTTTTTTAACTGAAGGCTGTTACAGTCTGTATCACATCAGTTTCAAAGAGTCAGTTATAGCAATAGAGCAACTCTGGTTTAATGGGCTATTACATAGCTGTCTACAATGGGGTTTACTTGTCCATTTTAAATGCTTATAGAAACTGTTGAAAAGAGACTGAAATAGTACCTTACAGTTCAATTATAATGTCATGTATGTTTTACTTACACATCTAAAATATATTTTTCAAAATAGTTTACATGCATTTTGATTTGAATTTATATATATATATATATATATATATATATATATATATATATACACACACACACACACACACTCTCCAACTTTTCTACAGGACTATTTTATCCTTACAGGTTATTATTTATATGAGATTTAAAGGGTGGGTCAAGTGATTTAAAAATTATCTGGTTCTTTAAATTAGTGGCAATTTTGAAATAGTACATAAGAGGAGCTTTATTCATATTATGTTTAAGATCAGACATTAGAGAGACATTACAGAGAATAATCTATTATTTCCATTGTTTGATTTAGATTTCTTCATTCAGTTGCATTGTAATTAAAACCTCACAAACTGCTAACAAAATTACTGTCAACAACCTAATAATTTCATTTTTTGTAAAATCACTAAATTTTGAGATTAATTCTCAAACTAACAGGATGTTATTTTTTTCCTAAAGAAATATACTTTTTCACAACATTTTAGACAGGCAATACAAACATAATTTTAAAATATAACTTTATCTGCAAAGATGGCAACGTAGATAAACACTATGCTCATCTCCTCTCGGGACCACATCAATTACAACTAAACTACAGAAAAACCATCACTGAGAATCACCTGAAGTCAGCTCACTGAAACAGTTGAAATGAGGCCCTACAACTATAGAAGAAGCCACCTTGAGACTGGTAGGAGGGGCAGAGACACAGAACAGGCTGGTCCCACACCCATGTGTTACCATTACAAATCAGGAGGGATATCTCTGCTGTGGATATCTCCTCCAGGGAGAAGGAGCAAGGGGTTCCAGCCCTATACCAGCCTCCTCAGCCCAGGGTTCCATTGCTGGAAAGAGAAGTCCCTATAACTTCTGGCTGTGAAAACCAGTGGAGGCCGGCCGAGTGGCGCATTGGTTAAGTGCTGGTTTTGGGATGCCAGCGGCCCCGGTTCGGATCCCACATGAGGGCCAGTGACACTGCCCTCTACAGCTAACAACAGCTCCACCTGGAGCTGGGCTGTGCGAGCCCCGGTGATGGTGTGGGCTGCAGCCCCTGCTGCAGTGGGCTGCCATAGGCTACAGTGTGTGGCCCGCAGCCAGCGTGAGCGGCTGGCAGCCAAGAGTGAGCTGCCAATAGCCGCGGTGAGCGACATCCAGAGGCCAGCGACTGATCTGCCTCATCCGGGAAGAGCGCAATGATGATACCAACAGTGAAGCAACAGCCTCCGCAACTAAACTGAAGAACAAAAAGACAGCAACTTGTCTGTTCCCCTTCCCCGATTCCCCAACGCTGTTCCCCTCCGCCAATTCCCCAATAAAATCTTTAAAAAAGAAAAAAGAAAAAGAAAACCAGTGGAGACTGTGGCTGAGTGAGACAGAGGGCAGCTGTAGTCCTAGGTGCTCCTCTTAGAGGGCCCACACACATGGACTTACTTGCTGACAGACTCACTCACTCAGAGCTCCAGTGCTGCGACAGCAGCTTGAAAGGTGCCAGGGACATACGAGGAGGAACTGAATTGTCTGTCTTTAGGGTGAGGGCTGGAGGGGCAGCTTTTTCTGAAACAGAGGAGCTGGCAGAAGCCATTGTTTCCTTGTTGTGCCCTCCCCCTCCCTGTGTGCAGATGCAGGCAGCCACCATACCTGAATCTGGCTATCACCTTTCATCTGTCTTATCCTACTGATTCCCTGAGACCATGTCCCACCCAAATTTGGGGCACACCAAGGCCACTACCAGTGGCTTTTACATATAATCTGTCTTAGCTCATGCTGGAGACTTCCATAAAATCTCACAAAGTTTCACAAAACCCACACAAGCAGCATCTGGCCTCAGCATGTCCCATATCTCTGGCTGAGCAGCCATAAGCCCAACACTAGTAACAGCCAGTATTGGTTCACAGATTGTCCTCTCGCGGCATCTCTAAGCCCAGTTCAGGCAGCAGCCATCTGCAGATTGCTTTGTGGCTCATGTCAGGTGGTCCTAGGCAGAACACAGGTTACAGCTAAACATGGACTGCAGCAGGTGCCCTCTCAGGAAGCTCCAGGGCTGACATACCTGGTGGCCAGCTTTGGACCAATCAGGAGTATCACCCTGCCGCCTCCAAGGATGACATACATAGAGGGCAGGCTGGGCAGGCACCAGAGCCCTGCTAACATGAACCCTGCTCTGTAGGATCAATCTCTGAACCACAGCTCTTTCATTATAGTCATGGCCAGTGCTCACAATCAATCAGCCCAAGAGTCAATCCCTCCCACCGATGTGTCAACAGCAACCAAGGTTACACTACACCAGGAGGGCACACACAACCCACACAAAGGACACACCCAGTTTACCCAGTTCTGGTGATGAAGGAGACCACACCACTGGGTCCCTCAAGAAACCACTACATAAAGCCACTGTACTAAGACCAAGAGGCACAGCAGCCCTGCTTCATACATAGAAACAAACACTAGGAGGCAGCTGAAATGGAAAGGCAAAGAAACATGTCCCAAAAGACAGATCAGAATAAAGCTCTAGAGAAAGGACTAAACAAAATGGAGACAAGCAATCTACCAGATGGAGAGTTCCAAACACTGGTTATAAGGATGTTCAGTGATCTCAGGGAGAACCTCAACAAAGAGATAAGAAACATTAAAATAGAGATGAAAACTTTAAAAAAAAAGAATCCAAAAAATGAGAAGAGTTGTTTCAAGGGTCTTTGGGACAACACCAAGCATATCAACATTTACATCATAGTGTTTACAAGAAGGAAGAGAGAACAAGGAATTTGAAGAAATAATGACAGAAAACTTCCCTAACATGGTAGAGGAAATAGATATACAAGCCCAGAAAGCACAGAGAGACCCAAACAAGATGAAAGCAAATAGGCCAATACTAAGACACATCATAATTAAAATGCCAAAGAAAGAACCTTAAAAGCAGTAAGAGAAAAGCAATTAGTTACATACAAGGGAGCTCCCATAAGGCTATCAGTTGATTTCTCAACAGAAACTTTGCAGGCCAGAGGGATTGGTAGGAATTATTCAAAGTAATGAAAAGCAAGGACCTACAATCTAGACTACTCTACCTGGAAAAGCTATCATTTAGAACAGAAGGACTTTTCCAGACCAAAAAGGTAAAAATTATGAAAAATAACATGGCAACAATTACTTTAAATGTAAATGGAGTGAATGCTCCAATCATAAGATAGGGTGGCTGAATGAATAAGAAAATAAGACTCTTACATGTGCTGACTGCAAGAGACTCATTTCAGATCAAAAGACACCCACAGGCCAATTATAAAGGAATGGGGAAAGTATATTTCATGAAAATGGAAACCACAACAACAAAAAGCTAGAGTAGCAATACTTATACCAGATAAAATAGACTTAAAAGAAAAAGAAGAAGGGGCTCTAACAAGAGACAAAGAACCCAATAATCCAATTTCTGGGTATTTCCCTGAAGAAACCTGAAATGCTACCTCAAGGGGATATGTGTATCCATATGTTCATTTCAGCATTGTTTACAATGGTCAAGATGTGGAGGCAGCCTGGGTGTTTATTGATGGAAGAATGAATATAGAGGAAATCATACATACATACAATGGAATATTGCTCAGTCATTGAAGCGAATAGGTTCTTGCAATCTGCGGCAGCATAGATGGACCTAGAGGATATTGTGCTGAGTTGAGTATGTCAGACAGAGAAAGATGGATGCAATGTGATTTTGTTTATATTAATATGTGGAATCTAAAGAACAAAATAGACAAACAAAACAGAAACAAACTCATACATACAGAGAACATTTTGATGGTTGCCACATAGGAGAGGATTGGGGGTTAGTTAAAAAGGGGAAGGGATTAAGAAGCACAAATTTGTTGTTACAAAGTAGTCATAGGAATATCGGGTACAGCATAAGGAATATAGTCAATACTATTGTTTATGACTATGCATGGTGTCAGATGGGCACTAGATTTATCAGGATGATAAAATCAGAGGGAGGTTGGTAAGCAGGATGAAAAAGTGGAAGGATTAAGAAGTACCAATTGGTAGTTACAAAATAGTTATGGGATGTAAAGTAAAGCATAGAGAATATAGTCAATGATATGGTAATAACTATGCATAGTGTCAGATACGTACTAGGCTATTCAACGGAATCACTTCTTAAATTATATAAATGTCTAATCACTATGCTGTACACTTGAAATGGATATAAAATAATATTGAATGTCAAAATAAATACATAAATACATAAAGTGTAAAAAATTTATCTTCAATGACAGTAATAAACAGTAGAATGCCTGACTTTGAAGTCAGAAAAAAACAAAAACAAAAGCAAAAAAAAAAAAATCTTCATTTGGGTAACACACAAATAAATAGGCAGTGACCTTGAAAATGGTTAGATGAAGTACATATTTTCTATGCTTTTTAAAAAAGGACTTTAAACACAATAAATCAACTTATTCTAGAATATAAATAACAGATATATGAATTTGTTTTATGTCTTCTTTAATTAAAAACAAGAGAGACAGCTAAAGGTCAAAAGATTTCTTTATAATAAATGTCATTAGAAATAATAGCAAGTTTATTTGTTGTTTTGAACTTAAACAAGTACTTCTGTAATTTAATGTACACATTAAATGTAATAAGTTTTGGTGCTACTTTGCCATCTATGAGTAGACTAAACTCATTTCTGCTAATTAAATGAACTAAATAAAAACTGCAACTATATAGGAAAGTCTTAACATAAGAAACGGTATTACAGAAGCCTCTGGACACAAATTCATATAAATGATGTTTACGATGTTATTTTTTGTTACAAAAAATTTAATTGGTATTGTTTTAAAGTAAATGATTACTTACATACAGAGAAACAATGTTGTAATATAGCAGTTCCTTGAAAAATAATTTTCATTGAAAGGAAAAGGACATCATTATGTTCAAAATACAGACAATAGATTTAGTCTCAGAATTCATAGTGTCATCCATATAGATTTTAATAGCTTGATTCCATTAATAGAAATGAAAAAAAAAAACAGCCTATCTTTATGATGTGAGGACAGGGAAGATGGGAAAGATACACAATTTGCATTCCCTACTTTCACTCAGAGAACCAGCACTATATATTCACCACCTTCAAAATATCTGCATTGGTTTTGCTGCTTTCCTGTGATAGAACTGTGATATGCACACATGCAATCTTGCAGAAGTGTGTGTTGTGTTTTTTGTTGTTTTTTTTTTTTTGCTGCTTATGTGTGTTAAACCCAAGAGTGACAGCAGTGCTTCTCTGGAGCACTTCTCTATTACAGCTTCTCATGCAAGCAGAATGCTGTGCATGCTGAAATGCTGTCACAGCCAGAATTCCTATATTTGTGATTTGAATGCAGAAATACCCAGTCACTCTCAGAAGGATTTGTTTAATCCATGTCCTGATATCATTAGCACTGACAAGGTTTAGGGTAACACTCAATGAGATAAACAGTTGTGATATATTTCTTCAAAGAATGTGTTCTGTCAGTGAACTTGTCCAAAAGCATCAGAGCATATAAACATTCCTCAAGTGGGTTTACTTATCAAGTATAAAATGACCAAGCTAGAAGAATACCGGGGTTTTGGCAGTGTGTGGTTTGAAATTAAGCATGACCCTTTGAACTCTTAAGCAGAATTTGTCTATTTTTTTATCTATCTTGTTTCAGAAGGGAAGCAGGCAATGCAAGGTCTGGAAAAGTGAGGACAAATATGAATATAATTACAAAAAATCAATTTAAAATAAAGATTCCAGCATTGCAAAAACCCCTTGAAAGAAGGCATGAATATACCGGCTTTTTTCTCATGATGTTTAAAGTACCTCAATAGAAAAGAAATCTGAAAGTGAATCAAGTGTCAGGAAGTTTGAAACAGCTTGCTAACTTATTTTCTAAGCCATAGTCCTAGCTAAGAGAATATCTATTTCATTTTTTCCATAAACATGAAAATCATTAAAACTACCTATTTTCCTTTACTAAAGGGTCAGTGATTTGGGGGTTTAGAAGTGCATTGTTATGCTATTTTTTTAAAAAAACACTCTTTTATGAGAAAGAATTATCTTTTATGACATAGTAACATGACTACATCTATTCTTGAGAAATTGTATAAATAGGATCAAAAGTAAATATTTTTTGTGGTAAAACCTCTATGATAAGAGACATGGATTTTAAGAAAACTAATGCTTTTCCAACTCAAATCTTTTCAAAGCAATGCAGCACATTTTATTAGGTGACAAACTAAGATAATTAATAAAAGTAAGTAACTTGTACAATAATAAGTGATCTTTGGGGGGAAAAACAGACTACCATGAAACAGGAGTTACTGAAGTATGATCCTCATAAAACGAAGCAAATATTACAAGTGGTGATTGAAGTTCCCAAAACATCTCTCCATGTGTACAAACCACATAACTTATCCAGTTTTTTATCCTTTTGGAATTTTATTCAAATTCTACAGATTGAGTTTTAAATAAACAGGCAACTACACATATAGTAGATCTTCAATTAGGAATAAATAAATAAATGCAGTTCATCAGGAAAACAAAATACTAATCCTTATCCTACTGCTCATAAGATTATAACTATAGGACCACGGACAAGGATCCTAACCTTTCTTGATTTTTCACCCATTAAATTTGGTAACTAGTTTTACTTGCAGATCCTTAGGTCAGAGTCCTAGCTTATAATCAATGTCATGCATATTTACTACTATACACATGCACATTTATCTCACAAATGAAAAATCAAACGTGCATCTTTTGAACTGTTTTAATAGTTTAATTTATTAATGATGATTACATTTTTTTATGTTACTTTGTATGCTTAATTGTCCTTGAAAGAAATATCTTCTTGACCAATCGTTTTCCCTTTGCTTTTCTAATTAGATAGTAACCTTTACCCTCTATCTAATTTGGGAAAAATTACTTTTGCTCCAATTATTGAAAAGAAAAGAGAAGGGAGACTTATAGCCAAATCTTCCAATTGTCTTTAGTGCAATTTTGTAAGTTACCCTAAGAGTCCATTGCCCACCAAACATTGAAAACCAGTTTTCTCTCTCTCATGCACAATTTAAAGACAAAAACACAAATACTCGCATATATCAAGTATATGTACATAAACACGATCTAACTCTAAATGCTTACATAGGAATCAGGATTTGAGTTCTATTTCTAATAATAATTTTGTCCTTACAATATGCTATTATTTTTTCATGGTAATGAAGCTGTATTAGATGATTTTGGGGATCAGCTTTAAGAACATTCCTAGAGAATGACTGAGGTCCCTGAACCACATTTTGAGCATTTTTTTTTTGTAAAGAATATGTTCATTTAGTACCTTGTCAAAGCAGCAAATTGAAAAAGAGAAGTTCAATATTTTTACAATATTTCTAAATGCTTGAAATAAAGAAAAAAAAGGAGTGGCAGAATGGTTAACTGTTTCCTTTATCTTCACTATTATTTGGATATCATAGATTTGATAATGATGATATTATTTCTAGTCATAAACTCCAAACATGTATATTATGTGGTGACTTATGAGAGAAAAGGACCATGTAAATACTAGTAATATATAAATATATTAGAAAAGATACCTAAAATTCCCCAATATAAAATCAATTTAATTGTACAAAGCCAATTTAAGACCTTCAAGTAACATATATGAACTCACAGAACATGTGTCAAATATGTTAAACTACAGTACAATGTTGGTCACTCCCCCTTGTTCCTTTTAAAGCACAATTTTAAAGAAAGCCTACTAATCTTTTCTGACTTTATTATATATCATCAAGGAGGAGGGTCAAGACTTTATTTTAAAAGAGAGAAGAATACCTTGTGATGAGGAATAGCAGAGAAAAGGCCATTTTTCCTTAGGCAAGGCAACAAAAGTTTAAGGACCATCAAATTATTTGGAGGGTGTAGGGGTTTCTTTAAGAATTTGACAGCCAGGCCCCTTGACATTTCTGCCTTTCCCTTTCTGCTGCCCCTGCCCACGTATGAGGAAAGGAAGATGAAAAGACTCATAAGAAATGTAAGTGATCTTTATTGACCTGTGACTTTTGTATAACCATGGCCTCTGGCGTTTGACTGCGGTATGCATTTCTTGTCAAAACAGGTAAGGGAATTGAGCACTGGCCTGAAGGAACTTTGTGTGTGTGTGTGTATGTGTGTGGGTGTGTTCAGAACTGAAAGGTAAGGGATTTGAACTAAATGTGGAATAGAATTGGGAAAAGTTAGGACAGAAAAAGGTAATTATTGTGAATTTTCTCCTTTTGATATACATCCAAATCCTGTGATTTCATGGTTTACTCTTCTCACTTTCATTCTTTGCCCACTCTTCCTTAATTTTCCTTCAGGTATTCCACTAATTTACCCTCAAAATTATTTTCCTTCAAAGAAAATGTGGTCATAAATTTGGGAGTGAATTAAAAATAGTTTGCAGTCTCTAGTAGGTTTTCTCATATGGGATAGACACATTGTCTGGGAAGAGGCAGTTCTTCAATCTTATATGACAATGAATTGTATCTCAGATCTTGTAAAAACACCAAAGAGAGCAGATGATACATTAGAAATAAAGGAGTAGGATGCTGTCCTTTTACCTGAGCCTTAATCTTTTTGAAATATAGATCACTTAAAATACAACCATTAAAATTTGCTATAAATTACACTTTTCCTCAGAAAAGAAAATAGCATAAAGATGTATTTTAGTGACAGATTCATTTCTCTTTCGAAAACTATGTAAACATCAGAATAAAACGTAGGAAATTATTTTACCCATATTTTCTTTAACCTTTTAGGGCATTTACTTGGGTTTGTTCACAGAGTTATTTTTACAAAGAGGCACATACTATCAAATTTAAAATAACGACAAAAGGGAAAATCAGGTCTACCATCATCAATACTCCCTGCTGTAAAATCTCAGTCTGTTTTTTTTTTTTCTTCTCCTTGGTTCACAGAAATGTTTCATATGAAAATATGAAAAGGACAACCTCGCCCTGTGCTTCCACCTGATGGTTGCTCTTTCACATTGATTTTACCTGCTTGTTTCATCCTGGGTGCTACAGGACCAGACACCAGAACACAGTATTAGCAATAGCTGCCTCTTAGCAAGATATTTCCCCCTAAGGGGAAATGGGGTGTTTGTGAACCTAGTGGGGGCTAGTTGGCCGTGGTTCAAAAATCAAATTCTGTAGAGAAGCTGACACCAGCTCTCTATATAAAATGTCCTACCTGGTGGCCATCTTTAAGTTGAAAAAAATTCCCTAGGGAACCTGCTTTCTGAGAAAATAGTACCTACATGGAACCCATGAAAAAAAGTGTTAACATGCTAAAGTTGTTTCACATTTTATATATACAGTAAAACCTTGGATTGCGAGTAAAGTGGTTTGTGAGTATTCCACAAGATGTGTGAACATTTCTAATACATTTTAACTTGGTAAAGGAGTTATGTCTTGCAATACGAGTAGTTTGTTTCTGGAACAAACTATGCTCACAAACCAAGGTATTACTGTATATGGCATGGTCTTTATAATTTAGGGTAGGCATGCTATATAGTGACATATTCTATGTTGCTCCATTTATTGAGAATAGAGAGAAGGAAGACACTTAAACAAAAAATGGTGAGAAGGCATTCTAGCGAAGAACATGTACTCATGTTTGCTGTATCCATTCTGTGTCCACTATGTTTCCTCATGTCCACTATGTTCAGTAAAGGTCAGTAGATTCTAAAGGCTATTACTTGGATGGATGTGTGTAACTTCCACAATAACAAACACTCTACATTATTGCAAAAACATCTCTATCCTCCTGACAGAAGCCAGTAAAGTTTGTGCCAGTAAGAAGTTCTGAATGCTGATGGTTTTCATGTATGTTTTTGTTGATAGGGAGAATGAGGGAGGCAAACATTTCAATTTAAATTTTTTGTATAAATTCCCTAAGTCACTTTCCTCGCACTGCTGCCTCAGCAGTATATAGATGACCACCTATCAACTCTTTATTTTCAGAAAGATCAAGTCACCATCCTATGAACCAATTTACTTTACATACGATGTTAGGTTGGAAAAACCAACTGAACATATTTTTTTTTCTTCTCAAAAGAAAAAAAGGCATTGGCTTAAATGAGATAAAAATGTATTTCTCTCCTTCATAAATGTCCATAGCTTGGTAGTCTAGAACTGGTATGGTGGCTCTATTCTAACAAATCCTCAGGAACTTAGCATTCCTTCCAACTCATGCCATCAATTACAGGGTTTGTCCTTCATCCCCATGGTCCATATAGGCTGCTATCCATACAGGCTGCAAATGAAAAGAAGAAGAAAAAGAAAAAGAAGGCAAAGTATATGAGCCAGCTGGCTTTTAAAGAAGCTTTTTGGAAGTTGCCCCAGAACACACTCACGTAAAACACCCCCACTTAAGAACTTAGATACTTGAATATATCTAGCTGCACATTTCCAAAGAGAAAACAAACAAACAAAAGACACCAATTTTGATGAAAGTGGGAACAGGTATTGGAGAACAAGAGGTTGACTAAAGTGATTCCATCAAATTAATAAAGTAAAATCCATTTTTCCACTTGAAATAATCCCTTTTACTACTATTTTTTTTCTCAACTCTGAGAACATAATGTAAGAAAGCAATATATATTTAAAGCAACATCTTGACTTTGGAAGTGTTTGGGTTTCTTTTAGAACTATTTCTAATTATCACAGAAATTTATAACCTTTTAAATATCCTGTCTACTTACAGTTCCATAATTAGTATTGATTTAATCATTATAATCTATTACTTTTATGGAAAAAAATGTATATGATCCCAATTGTGAAGGAGATGTTAAAACAAATCTACCTGTTATTTCTCAACACTCCTCCGCTCAAAGTCTTTTGGACTCTATTTGAAGTTTCTAGTTTATTCCAATGTTCTTAATTTGTTCCAGCATTAAGATTGTTTTTGTTTGTTTGTTTGTTTCTCAGTTTAGGAACAATGGAGCAGGTCTACACTTCACACATTAAATAGAATTTTCAGCAATATACCACCACACATGCATTGGTCTACAAAGTACATGGTTAGTATCGTCAGGGAAAGAATTTCAAATCTGGCCTCACCTTCCATGAGAGCTATAAACTAGATCACTTTGATCTTCCTTTTCTTCACTTTGATTCTCACATAGTATTTACATCCTCTTATGTTTATATGACCTCATGAACTCATAAGAGTTTGAATAGACAGCTAGTTAAAACATGCAGTATGTTTTTAAAAACCAAACATACTTTAATAAGTCTGCTAAAAGCTGATAGCATTTCCCAGACCATACCAAACATTAATTATCTTTCCTCTTTCTTGAGTCGAAGATTATAAGGAAAGGAAAGGGCATAACCTTAGTCCATCTCTATAGCAAAGATTGCAACAACAATAAAAATATCAAAATGTGTTTTGTTAAAATGTCGAGGTTAACATTTGAAGATTTCCTCAGATGCCACAGTTGGCTACACATTTGTTTATACTGATCATAAACAAATTCAGTTTAGATACTGGTATTTGACTGGCTTGGTATATATTTAAAAGAATGAAGTTAGATAGAAATAGACACAAAGTAAACACACAAAAGTTCTTTTATGTTACCATTTAGTGGCAAATTCATCAATTCTTTAAATTTTTGTGGTATTTGGAAGTGTTTCAGTTCATTGACTTGCTATTGTCCTGGCAACTACAGCACAAAGCAAAGAAAAATCTTAAGCATAATTTGAATTGATGGCTAGTTAAATTTTGTTACAAATTCTACATTTTGTTGGGGGCAAAAGAGAGTTTAGAACTTAAGTATAAAACAAGCATTGAGCAGACATGTAGCAGCAGAAACTAAAAAGACAGGTCTTTCAGGGAAAGTGATGCAATGAAAATGCTACTGTTTTTCTATCCATCTGTCTGTCTATCTATCTAACACTACTCCAAATCAGGGGGAAAAAAACAAACAAACAAACAAACAAAAAACCTAAAGTTTACAAGTTCAGGCAGAGGCTGAAGAGTTTCTTTAAAAATGTGAGAAATGAAGAAGAAAAGTGATCTTCTACATCTATAACATAAATTAGAGCATCCACAGAAAGGAGCATATAGATTTATCATTACTGCATATCAAAACAAGATTACTATTTCATTTTCAAGGTATGTGTAAAACAAATATGATAAATTTTATTTTAAAATTGATCATAATAATAAAGATTGATGAAACTAACAAAACAAAAAAGTCAAGACAACATCAGATTCTTTTGATCTGAACTATGCTATAGTACACAGAGGATCCTAAGTAGTAATTTACCCTCAGTGATTCCTGTGCTCATTATTTATTGATGTATAACAAACCATTCTAAATCTTACTGTTTTATAATAACTATTTATTTCCTCTTACATTGACTGGGATTAAGTTGGCGATTTTATTTTATATCATGTTGCATGAGGCTGCAGTCATATGGGGGCTCAATTAGTTGGGAATGTCAAGATAGCTCACTCGTATGGCTGTTGGCTCCTACCTCAGCTGGGCCTTTGCCAAGTGCCTCCATGTTGCCTCTCAGACTTTCTTCAGCCTTTTACATCTTGACTGTTGTGATTAAGAAGCGTCCCAACAGTGAGTATTCCAAGAGACCTAGTCAGAAGCCACCATTCACTTAAGAAATGGAATTGTGTTTTGGAATTTGTAGAACGTGACTTGTGCCACATTTTATTGGTTTAGCATGTCACTAAATCATCCTGATTCAGGTGGAGAGGATTAGATGCCATCTGTTAATGAGGAGACAAGATCTCATTGGCGGAAGAGCATGTGGCATAGAAGTTACTGTTGAAGATATTTTTGGACGGTATAATCTGTCATAATTCTTAAAGAATGATCCCCAGAATGGTTAATATATTGTATGAAATGTGAATGCCAGGAAACACCCACTGAGGTTACTGGAGTGCGGCAATATTGCAAAGTTGCCAACTAATCTTTCTTGAGGGAGACTGGCTTTTAATTCTTAAATTATGTCTTCCTAATTTGGTGAGGGGTGCCAATATGTCATTGTAGAGTATATTTGAAGGCTGTTAAAAATTTTCTAAGAATTTTCATCACAAGGACAAAAACATGTTTTTTTTTCTTCTTTTTGTGTGTGTGTGTCTATAAGAAATGATGAAAGTTAGCTAAACTTGTGGTAATCATTTCACAATATATGAAAGTCAAGTCATTATGCTGCATACCTTAACCTTACACAGCGCCGTTTATCAATTATATTTCAATATAACTAGAAAAAAATACAGAAACAGAAATGTGCTCAAAACAAATAAATAACTTAATACTTATTACAAGCTGAATAATCTTGAAAACACTTCCCTAGGAGCCTCTTCATATAGCCAACCCTATCATATCCCTTTCTCTCCCTCAAAATGACACCTTCCCTGCCTTTACAGTAATAATGTTATCATTTCCTTATGCTTTTTCTCCAGTATACATCTTTAGATACCATGATTTAATAGAGTCATACATATATCCCTTTTTTATGAGTTGAAGAAATTGGGTTCTTTGCTGATTACTGAATCACTCTTTTTTTGAAAAATTAAGATAAATTGATATCTAGTGCCTATATCCATTAATTCAATGTGGGTGGAAAATTGATTAGCTGGAATTATTTTATAAGAAGATACTTTATCTCGTTTACTGTTACTCAGTAATAGACTTCATATAATAAGGGCTAGATTCTTTCTCCGAAGGAATTTATTTGCCCAGCTCTCAGATGATTAATTGATTCCATTCATGGAAGACAACATCTAAGATGACCTCTAAGAATTTCAACCCTTTTTAACCCTGTGCTGTTGAGTGTGGTTGGACTTAGTGACTCATTTTTTATTTTTTATTTTTTTAGTTTCAGGTGTACAAAGCAACATAATAGTTAGACATTGAAACCCCTCATTAAGTGATAACCCACCCCACAAACTACTACCTCTCTGACATCTTATATAGCTGTTAGGGACTCACTTTTAATGAAGAGAATATGGCCAGATATAGATTATATTATCTGAGAGTAGGTTACAAAAAGACTATGTCTTTTGTCTTACATTGTCTTACTTTTCCTGCAACTAGCTGTGACAGAAGCCAGCTACAATATTGTAAGCTGCCCTACGAAGAGACTAGTGTGGCAGAGAATCAATGTCTTCAGTCCATAGCCAGTAAGGACCCAAGGGCCATCAATAGCAACATGAACTTGAGAACAGATCCTGCTCTAATAGAGCCCAATAGAAACTAATATGAAAATAAAGTATATAGATCATATAGATATAGACATAGATATAGATACAGAGATACATACACACACACACATTTAAGTTGTTAAATTTTGGGGCAATTTGTAACATAGTAATAAATAACAAATATAGTAACTAAATCTGAACTAATGGATTTAAAGATTTATACAATCTGAAGAGAAGCCAGAGTACTGAACTAATTGATTTAAATTGGTGACTGGTTTCAATTTATTCAAATGCTTCACATTATTGAAGCTCAGACTGCCCCATTTGGAAAAAATAGGAACCTTTATACATGACTCTATTAGACTTTGATAGTCTTGCTGATCATAACAACAAAATTGGTTCCAGGATTATCTTGTATATTTCTCGCCCTAGACCTGAACTCAACTATTCTCTAAGAAGTCCTAATTTCCTTCTTTTAATAGAAAGGATAGCATTTCAAAAGCACAATCAGTATTCTAAGTATAGTCACTGTTACTGAGTTGGTTCTTGTTTTTCTTTTTCAGTGAACAGATTATACATATGAGGGGAAAATACCTCATAAATTCATCCTGATATAGAACTACAATTCTAGACTACAGTTTTACTAATCTGGTCTATATTGCATGTGTTTCCATTCTTCTACATTGAGAATTTGGGTCTCAAGTACACAGGAAATGATATAATCTGGCTATCCCATAGTTAGTTAGCTAGTTCATCTTTCATTTAATGCATATATGACTAATACACAATATATAAATGTAAACTTCTGAATCTCCAAAGTCAAATGCTTGGTTGGGAATTCATGGGAACTATTCCACTGTTCTATCCTCAAGTAGTATACTATTCAAAATATTCTCAACCAATAGTAACCAATTAATTTTAAAAGACATCCTAAGGTGAATATTTAAATCTTAATGACAATTTGTTAAAGATTGAATAACATTTTTGTCTTTTTTCTGGAGTGAACTACAAATGTCCTTGTTTAAATCTCTTTGCCTGTATTATTTATAGTCAGTGAAAATAGAGACAACTAGCTTCTACATAATCACTAGCCACTATAGAAAAATCAAAAGATTAAAACAAAATTATCCTGCATGCTGTTCTTTTCTAGGAAGTGATTCTCATTTCATTTTATCACTACTCTTATAGATATCTTTCTAGTCTGGATCATAGTTTTGTATTGCAAAGCAAACTGTCCTAGCTTCTTCCTGGTCAATCTATCTGTTGATCAATCAAACAACATATCCAGTAAGTTTTGTAATGATAATAATGACAACAACAATAATAATAAATAGTATCCATCTATTGAGCACCTACCAACACAATGCAAGCACTGTATATGCACTATCACGTTTAAACCTCACAACTAATGCTAAGAAATTGGTTCTTTTGTCCTCACTGAATGTATGAGGAAACAGATACACAGGAAATAACCACCTAATAACATTGTCAAGTTTGGTTTTCCTCTCATATTATTCCCAGTAGTTTCTGTAAACATTTGGTGAATAAGTAGAATGAAGAAAATAAGGAAATTAGAAATTAATCCATTATACCCAGAGTTAACTGGATCAAGTTATAATATGAAACAACCAGATCTTGGTCTAGGTTTTCTAGAAAGCAGAGCTTAAGACAAAGCTTATATACTATGGTTATATTAGGAAGGGCAATGCCAGAAACATGCCAGAGTGAGGGGGAAAGGGAGTAAGCAGAGAAGGGAAGAAAATAAAAACAAAATGATAATTACTGATCTGGCAATGACTTCATGAGAAAATATTGAGTTGTCAGAAAAGTCATGATGTATTTTTGCAACGAAAACCAGAAAAAATACGTCATGACTTTTCCGACACCCCAACATAACTGAACCTCAGTCCTGCAGAGAACCTCTACAAAAGGTACTGTATAAGTGCTGCATCTGGGATCAATTCTTTAGAGTCAGAGAGGAATGGGGAGCATTTTATTCAGCACCTCTTCCTGCTCCTTGGCTCTCATTGGTCAGTTTGCTTTGAGTCCCTGGGACTTGCCTATCATGCCCTCCAGGTGGCAGCAACCAGACCTCTCACTTGCACGTTACAAGTCTAAAATTGGTGAAGACAGGAGCGTAGATTTTGAGGGTTAGGTCAGGGTTGCACTGTCAATATAGGTGCAGAGGGGACCATCCTCCTATTGGGGAAGTCCAAGGTGAATTGACAGCAGCATAGCCTGGGGCTTAGCAAAAGACTGGGTCAGTAAGGCAAGCAGATTCTAGAGAGGTGTATGAACTGAGTAGGTATGGCCCTAAGTAGGCAGAATATTTTCCTTACAAACTTTCAAAGCCCATGGATGGTCAGTTGAGTTGTTTGTTTCAGCTACTCATAAGAGTTGAATGAATTAACTAAATTGTGAGTGCAGAAATTGATTCTATCTTATGTAACACTGATTCCTCGACCAAGTTCAGTGCCAATACAAAGTAAATATTCAAGAAATGTCCAGTGACCTAATAAATACAATTACAATGATCAGTTTTAGAGCCATTTTGATAAATTTGTGTCATTTATGATTATATAATTATATACATAGTTCTTTTTATTCTCTCTATTGTTCTTTACTGTGAACAATGAATTAGCAAACACTATATCATTTTTGCCCTTGGGGAAAATTCATGGTTAGGTTCCTGTGAGCCTCTGTTCACAACGTTTTGATCAAACAATCAATATATGCCCTTCTTTTATGTATGGTTTTGTTTAAAGACACCTTATTTAATATATATATATATATATATATATATATATACTATATATCTAGTTGATTAATTAACATTGCCCTCAAGAGCAATGGCTCTGTAACTCATGCCTGAAGGGTGGTTGGTTAACACACACATTTTCTCTGTAAGGAAAATCAAACCTTGTTGTGCTTAGGAACACTAAACAACACTTTAGCACTACACTTGGGGGTCATTTTAAAGAGCAAAATCACCAACATAAATACACAAAAATGTGAAAAACATGGCAGTGAATAAATGGTGAAAATGGAACTTGTCTACAGTTCTGTATGAGAGCTGAACAAGAAGACAGATGTCTTACTGGATCTAAGATGGAATTGGCTCTTAGCTGTAAATGTGAGCATTAGACAAATTTTTTTTTTTCTTTTTAGCTGAGCCATCCTGCCACCTGTTGGCAGCTCAACGGCAACTCAGCTCGGGTTGGGCATTGAACTGCTGTTGCTCAGAGCTTAGCTCGCAACCTTGAGGGAGCTCTTAACCAACTGAGTCACTCAGCTGGCCCCAAGACAACTTAAAGTTTTGAACCCCCTCCACACACACTTTGTGCATGTCTGAGAATGATTGCAAACATTTTATGAGCATTTACTTTGTGATTACAAATAAATTTTAGCAAGTTAAAAAATTTGCAAATATGGAATCCAAGAATAATGAGAACCAACTCTATGTGTGTATATATGCATGTGCACACATATTTTTCAATGTGAATATTTTCAATTAGAAATTTGTTTTATTTTTATGCATAATATATATCTGAGGGACCTTGGGAAACAGTCTTCTAATTATGTTGTTACAGTTTTACTTTTTAATTTTAAGCTCTATTACTCTTTACTCAACTTTTTTTAAAAACTGTTTTTATTCATGACGATTCCTTTAATTAAGAAAATCAATGAGTTTTAACCTTATCTTTGAGAAACTATAGTCTAGATTGCAGGTCAAATAAATTACAATCTCTTAGAATGGGTCTAGGCATCAATATTTTTCACATACTGATTAAGAAGCTCTCTAGGTGATTTTAGTGAGCAGCAGCCAGGTTTAGGAACTAGGTTTAAATACCTGCACAGATTCTATTTCATTATGCACATTCCATAACATCTTTAGGAGTCAGTATTTTCATATATGGAATGAGCATTATATCCCCTACCTCATAAGATGTGTGGATTAAATGAGATAACGTATATTAAATTCTGGGCCCAGAATAAAGTATTCAATAAATAAATGTGCTTTTGTTGCCATATAGAAAGCCTAGCATATCACATTTCTTTCCCTGAAGATATACTTAATTTCAGTAACTCTTCTTAATGTGAAAAAATACCAAGTTTACCCCCTTCTGTTGACAACCTTACATGTATTTTACCTTAAAGTAATATTCAAGATTCACAGATGATTTTTATAAATCATCCTCCCACTATACTCTGGCATGTACCCTACCTATGATTAATATTGAACATACCATAGTTCTCCACAGATGCCCCAGATATCCCCTTCTCCAAGTATGTGGTCAAGGTGTTTCTGCTGCCTGGAATGATACCCATCTCATAATTATCCATATACAATCTCACCCATATTTTAAGATCAACTCAGAACCACCTCATCCTACGGCCTATTTCCTCTGTCCATCTCCTCACTATTCCACAGCCCCCAAAACAGAACTAATTTGGTGTCTTCTGCACTTCAGTGGTATTCTATACATTTCCCTATTATGGCACTACAAATTCCTTTTATACACCAATTGCTTATGAGTGTGCAATAACAATAGGACTAGAATATACACTTATTGAAGGCAGAAACTTTTTTATATTTAACGTTTGCTCCCATTCTGTGTCTGTGGATGTGGTGAAAGAAAAAAAAACAGGATTTATTTTGTTTTATTTTATTTTTTGGCTAGATGTTAAGGAGTAATAGTTTATCCTCTACTGAAGTGGAAATCAACCTGAGAGAATACCCCAGCCAAGGAATGGTTCAGGGTAAAACTCCATCCATTTCTATGCAGGATGTTGTCTTTCTGAAATAAATCCCCACTCTAATCTTAGAGGACACTATTTTTAATAAGGATGGCTGTTACCTTACATAGGTATTCAATAAATATTTGTAAAAAGAATCAGTGTGTGTCAACTTTGCTCCTTTGGTTAGCTGTAATATATTAATAACTATAATAAGCACGGAAAACAACTTAAGATGATCACTCCTTAATATTTATATTATTAAACCTGTATTTCTCTGTTTAGTGTTAAGTCAATTATACAACACAATGATCAAAGTCAAGATGGCTATGTCTATTATTTCTCTTTAGTTTGCTCAATATGATAGGTCTTTCACTCCACAGAAGATTAATTTTGTCAGACAGGGCTTGATCTTCATGAAGTCAAGTAATTGTTTCCCAAATTTCTGTTATTTTTCAAGGTTATTATGTATTTAAAATAACTTGCATGTCATGTTATAATTTCTGAAATAGTATGTGTATAAAAACAGAAATGCTCAATAGCATTATTATGCACACATATATCATGTTGTCCTAGAAATATTGACACTCTGTTTTTAAGGTCTCTTTATTTAGCCCTGAGTGTAAAGGATATATTTTTGATGTCACTACTTGATAACCTGGAAAAATCACCATATTATAAGGCATATTTGGTAATATTTGAGGATAGACCTTGTCTCAGTCTGTTGGGGCTGCTACAACAAAATACCCAGACTGGGTAGCTTATAAACAACAGATCTCACTGTGGTCTCTTTTATAAGGGCACTAATCACATTCATGAGGCTCCAGAGGCTCCACCTCCTAAAATCAGCCCCGTGGGTGTTAGGATTTCACATGAGTTTTGGAGAGGAAATAACACATGCAGTCCATAGCAAACTCCAAAAATAATATCCTAATAAATTTTAAAAGATAATAAAACATGAAAAAAACTAGTTTCAATACCATTTTAATGGAAGATACCTATATGTGGAATTATTCTACATATTGAGTATATATACAAAATTTTTGTAAAATGCTGGTGAAGTTTTTAAACTTTTATAATTTAGATTATTTGTTGACAATCTGTGAGTGATATTTAAGGTAAGAGTTATTTTTTTCTCATAGCAAACAAGGGTGTTAGTCCTGCTTGCCATTAACGGTTTCTTTCACCAAAAATATACCTTCTCAAATGTATTTTAATGAATTATTTATAATTGCAAGAATTTAATAAATTTGTCATTTGCTAAATATTGGCATCATTTCAAAATCTAAATTATTAAAGTTTAGAACTGTACAGGGTAGATTATTTATTTATTTTATTGCTCTTTCATCCCTTAGTTTTTGGACCCTTTCCCTTCAATCTGTCAATTTCTCTTCACCCTGGAGCCAATTCTGAACAAAACTTGAGAAAATTTCCAGAATATTAGGTAGTTTTTAGCTGGACCATTATCAAAACAGATGTTCTGTAAATCATGCCTAGGGAGTAGACACTTCTATTATCTCAAGGCCTATTAATAATATCAACAGGTCTGAAAGCCTTGTGCCCTACTTCAGTAATTGAGTTTCTATCTTTCCCTCCCATTCATTCATTCTATTGCTCAACTAGATACATAATCAACTACTAATGATTATGTATCTGTTACATCAAACCACATGAAATGTCTGTTTTATAGGTTAAAAGACAATTGAATATTTGCCCTATTAAATGGATATAACTATAATGACAGTCATTGGTCTACACAGAACAATAAATTGCAATTCTTGATCTGAAGGAGCAGAAATTCTGGTAAGGAAGACAAACAATTACAATGTAAAAACTTAATAAAAGTAAGCAAAGCGTAAGAAAACCAAGTCTCATCCAATACAATCTTTGGGCATCTTTAAAGGTTTCCTGCAGCTTGACAAGTTGATCTGACACTACTTTCCTGCCTTGCTGTACCAGAACTCCCTCATTCCCCATCACCCCCAGATAGGCCTTCTCTAATTTCTTAAACCCCAATATTAATGGGGGTATCTAAACTATCTGTCTAGATATCTCTGACATTAACTACCCAGTTGCTTAGAAAATATAACAGAAACTTTGAGAGCTAATTCACAGTGTTAGCACTCTCTAAGTGAAGTCATCCCACCTTGTGACTTTAAAATATCATCTATAATCTGCTAACTTTCAAATATAAACCCTAGCCCAGACCTCTCTCATGAGCTCTAGAATTCTATATCTAACTCAACATGAACACTTGGATATCTATGAAATATCTCAAATTTTACAAATCCGAAACTGTATTCATAATCCTCCCCATGATCCAGTTTCTCCTTCAGACTTGCCTCTTTCACTGCATAGCAGCTTCAAACTTTTAGCTGCTCAAGCCTGAATACTGTGATCATTCCTGATTTGTTTCTCTTATACCTAGCATCCAGTTTATCAGTAAATCTGCCTTAGCCTTCAAAATATATACAAAATTTCACCACTGCTTAACATTTTCACAGCTTCTCTGGCCTAAGCTATTATCAGTTCTCACACTAAAAAATACTGCTATTTAATTGGTATCCATCTTTTTCCTTAACCCTCCCTCCCCGCCCTACATTTTGTCAACAGAACTATTACAGTGAATTTCCATCTCAATAGATTTAAAAAAAAAAAGTTTTTACAATGGCTTAAAAGAAAAGGGACCTTACAATTATAATCGAAACTTGGACTTTTTTTTTTTTTTTCAGTTAAGGAAGAACTATTAATTACACCAGGACAACTGGCATAGAAATGGGATGTCATGGGCAGAGTTGGATATGTATCACCCTATCTGTAAGGGCCTACATGATCCCTTCTATCTCTAAGAACTTGTCTTCTACTATGCCTGTCTTACTCACTCTGACACAAACTGTGTTCCTTGATCTCCCTCAGACTTCCCAAGCAGGGCAAGCAAAGCTCCCTCCTCAAACATTTGCACTTGCTATTCTTGGTCTAAAATGCTGTTCCATCATACATTCATACAGCTTTTTCCTCAATTATTTTGGTCTCTGTGTTGTTATGTCCTTACTTTCCCCATGATAGAAAGTAAAACTTTAAAAACAAATTATATCTTTAAATCCTTAGGCATGTTAACTCTGAAGCGAAATACCTGAGTTCAAATGATTTGGCAACTTAAAAGTTAAATTATCTCAGATAAGTCAGGTAGCATTTCTGTGTCTCAGTTTCCTTAAAATAGACAAAATGATAGTACCTGCTTTGTAAGGTTTAAGAATATTTTATAAATTAATATTTGCAAAGTTCTTAGAATAATGCCTAGCACATGATATGCACTGTACAAGAATTTGTTAAATAAATATAAAATTTTAAAAATTCAAATTAAGAAGTTGAAAGCAGAAAACATAACATACATAAAGAAAATAGAATTTAGGTTATAATAAAAGCTGTAGTTAGTGGGAAAATATTAAACATGCAAGATAGAGGATCTACAAAATCCAATATTTCATCTAAAATGACTAATAAAATAGATTTTAAAAAGCCTTTACCTATCCAGGAAAGTATGCCTTTTAAAGTCATTTTCTTTGAAGTATATTGCATGATCCATGTATGTACTTACTAGAAAATTTAATAAAATAGTCAAAATAGGAATTATTGAGAACCGTAAGCCTTTTTTCATGAAATAGCTATCAAAAAAAGGCTGGTTGTCTTTCTCACCCATTTCTATCATAGGACAAAAAAAGTGGATAAAATGCAATTTCAGATACACTTACTATTAAACCTTTTGAGGTATCTGTAACCTATTACTTAAGTACTAGTCATTCTTGGGTTACCACATGCCATTGAAACAGATCTTTACTAACTGTGTAACCTTGAGCCACAGTTTTGTTATCTTTTAAATATTGTATTAGTGTTTAATCAGAGAAACAGAACTAGGCGGTATACGAAACAGACATAGATAGATATTTAGATAGATAGTTGGACAGTTAGATTGTAGGTAGATAAGTAGATAGATAGATAGATGATACATAAATAGATTAGTTACAGGGTTTTTAGCATATTCAATTGTGATTGTTGTTTTCACACTGATGCTGTAGCTTCTCAATCTGTAGAGCAGGCAGTCAGGAAGGGAAGATAGATATAATACGGGGAGCAAGGACAAACTTGAATACACAAGCATGGGCTGGCAGCTATTGCTACCTCTTATCTGATGGTTGTGCTCATGGATGAATCTGGAACCCTTCAGTTAGAGCTAAACACATATTTGGTTCAGTAATGGAGAAATGAAAGGAGGTCCTAGGGAAGGTGGAAAAGTTGCAGACACTCTACTGAGCTGTACTATATAGAGAAAAGTCATCAGATAAGCAACCTGTGTGTTTCCAAATGGCTGCTGTTTCATTTCTGTTCTCCAAATCTTACACAAAAATCTAGTTTGGTCTCCCACTGACAGGAAACATACTTGAACAGGAATTTTGATATGAAGCCTAATCAAATCAACCCATTACAAAGGATACATTATGCTGGGTCCTTCATAAGATGGTTTGAGAATTAAATGAGGAAAATTCATGAAAACTGCTAAGACTAGTACTCAATTGTTATATATTATTAAATATTATTAAATAATATATATCTAACCACAAAACAATATTATTTCTCTTAAAAATATTTAATGATGACCCCAAAATCAAACATAGAATCCCTAAGTAGTTTCACTTCCAGCTAATTCTCTCTGTGCTTTCAATTTACTATGTTCCCTCTAAACAGCAGTTCTCATAATAGAGGAGTATTTCAGAGAATGAATCAAGTGAATTCCATCAGTATAGACATAGTGTATTTATTTGATGTTTTATATTTCTCCCAATGTCCTGAACAGCAATGATCAAACAGAAAGTATGTGCAAGTATGTGTGTATGTGCTGTGCTCTTCTATGTTGACTGGTGGTAAACTAATCAGCCCTCATGTCACTTACATTTAATGAGGAAGATATTTTCAGAATATGAGAGAAAATAATGAAATAGTCCTGGGGGAGCTCTGTTGTTATTAGTAGCATGGTCTAGGAAAGTCTCTTTTAATGGGCAATATCTGAGCTGAGATAAGTAATTAAAAAGCAAATCATGAATTTACCTAGACTAAAAACAAATTAAATAGATGCAATGGCAAATACAAACAGCCTGATAATGAAATAAATTGATTTATTTAACCCAATATGCTCATTTATTTTCTATTTTTCTATGATTTCATTGGTTTTCATTTACAATGTTTTTTGTTTGTTTGTTTGTTTTCTTTAATGTTCTCTGTCTTCCATTTAACTCATTTTCTAATGTTTCACTGTCATTTCTTTTAAGGGTTCTCATAGGAGTTACAATTGATTCAGACATTTTTGTCTTTTGTAGAACTTTTAAACTTTTAAATAAGTAAATACATGCTTAAAATTCCTAAAACACATTGAATTAGTAAATAAATATGCAAAGGGTGTTACAATTCTTATCATATGTACTCTGCTAAGGTCATAATAGGTAGCACAAGTTTAATATTATATTAGTTTAATTTCATAAAGATTAAGGACATACATTCTCAGAAAGACATAGAATTCTTAAAATTCTCACCCACCTGCCCATCTGACATGTGCAAATGTTAACATTTTTTATTAATGGATGACATTTTTATGTAACCATTGAATACTTGCACATTCATTGACTGAAGTTACCATGTAAACATAAAGTTCAACTGTACTTTAAGAAAATATATCTGACAATTTCATACATAATTATATTTCAGGTAGCTTTCCTTTCCTATCGTTTAGTACCAACCACATTTCAAATGTTGAAACTATACAAGCATATATAACACAAAAAGTTTATATAACCTGCTAAACAACAAAATTAACTACAAATATTAAAAACTATATATCAAACAATATAAAAACATATGGTGGCTCAGAAATGGCTCAATATATGACTAATCATTGTACCAAACTAGGAGTAATGTGTCAATAGTGACTGCATGAAAGGAAAATCATCACCTTTGGCCATCATTCTCCAAAGACTAATAGTGGTATCAAATAATGCAATTCTGAAAATTAATTTATTTAATTGTCCCTGGGAGAAGTTCCAAAAGTCAGAAACAGATGGTCAATAGGAGCATCATTTTCTTTTTTTTTCTAATGATAAAATTAGCTAATTAACAATAACAACTTCAGTAAAAACTATAATAATAATAATAATATTAATACCTATTTTATTAAATATTCTCCATATTGTGGTCACAGTGCTATGTACTGGATAAAGGTTAACAATTATTTTATTTAATATTCATAAAATCTCTAGAACATAAAATGCTATTATTCCAATTTTACTGATGAGGAAATTGAGGACTAGAGAGATTAAATTTTCAGCTAGGTAACAATAGAGAATATTTGAACTCAGATGATCTGACTCCAGACCCTTGCCACCTGCTCATCTTATTCCAAAAAATATGTCTTCATCTCAATAAGAAAATAGCTAAGTAATCAAAGAAATAAGTAACTTTCACAAAAATCTTGGCTATTTTATACACTTGTTTTGTAGATCTGTAAACGGTTTAAATGATTTTCTTTGCAGGTAAAAGAGGCAATACAATTGGATAACGCCAACTGATGAATATAAAAGAAGAAAGAGGAAGAGGAAAGGGAAGAAAGGTATTGCCTACAGATTCAATAAATAGGGTATGAACTGATGACATTGAGTTATCAAACTGTTCCACAACAGGGTTTTCCCAAATGTAGTTTTTTTGGAAACTCAGATTATAGAGTTTCAGTTCAATATACAAATCAGAATCTTTGGGGTGGAGGGGGGATGGGAGAGGGGTGTTTGGGGTACCAGTATTGAACATTCTTAATAAGCACCTCATTTAATTCATTATATACTGTATTTGTGTCCCCCTCAGTTCTCCAAAAACATATTAATTATGAAAATAATACTCATCCTTTAAGGTAATTACTGGGTCCTAGAAAAATGTTGGCAATCACTCAAATTTTAATTATGGCTTACTTGGTAATTAAAAAAAATCTATTGTATAAAATCAGTTGAGTTTATGTGATACAGTAGAAGGAATCCAAGATTTAAATTAGAACTCCTGTGTTTAAAACACAAGACTCTGCTGCTACTTGGTGCATGACACTAAAGAAGTGAATGTATGTCTCCAAAATTCAATTTTCTTACCATTAGGTGACAAACTATGATTCTTAACACACTGTTATGATGATGATATAGGTAGCAATGTGCATCAACATGTTTTGCTAACCTTAAAGTACTGTTTAAATATTAGCTACTATTAAATGAGTTGGTTTTGGAAGATAATTTTGCCTTGACTCTTACATCATTCTATTTTTACGGCAATGATTGTATGGCAGCATAGGAAACTAATTCCTTTAGTCAGCTGTATGGCAAGATCAAGGTTTTATTTTCTGTTTGCACTCAGTTTCCTTCCAAAATAAACTTTAAATTAATAGTGTATATCCAAAGGGTAAAAAAAATAAAAAATATAAAAAAGAAAGAAAATAAAATCTGGCATGTTAATAAAAGATTTACACCGATATTTGCCTTCAAAGGAATATCACTAAGTTGAGGTATAGAGAGAAATGAATATTGCTTCTAGTTTTTATGCCTCATGAAAAACAGAGGCAGAAAGGGGAATTCCGTTTCCCTTTGGCTTCCAAGAGCAGATCTTACAATATCCTCCATTTTTAGTGTCCTCTGAAGACACTAGTTCTGCATAAAGTGTCCTTAGAGGAGGAGGCAGAAATGAGTGTCTGACTTCCTGTTTCCATATGCCATTTTGTGTCAGGTATAATGAAAGGACATTATAAACTGGAGATAAAAGACATGATTTACATCCAAATGATACTTGCCTGCATTGTCATAAAAAGGTATAGCTATTCAGCTATATTGTGTCGTAATGACTGACAATAATTTTTCTTTATCATAATCCCTTTGATGCTCATTAGAAACAACAATAGATAGTCACAATAACTTTCCTTTTCATTGTTTCATCATTTTGATAAGGATGTCTGAGTCCTTGCATATTTTGTGATAACATGCCTTTTTCCATCTTCTGATCCATCTTCTTCCCTTCTTTTAGAATGCATGAGTATAAATTCTTCATCGTTCATTTTGTTGAATATGATTTCAACTATCGCGTCAATAGTAATATATGAATTCCATCGTCCTTAAAAGAAATGCTTGTTTCAGCAATACATTTTTCCTCCAGAAATTTAATATTAATGAGAGAACTTGAGATTTCTTCCACACCAAGCTGACAGTTTGTGTCACAGATTTCTATGTCAAATTTTCAAGAAATATAGCACTGGAAGACAGTAGCACATAGCTCAGGGCAATAATAAGTCATAAATGGGCAGCTAGGATGTTGGTCTAAAGAGTAGATCAATATTGTGCTTTGGAAAAACACAACCTTAAATTTTTATGTATTTTGATATCAGTCTCTGAAACAAAGAAGGCGAATGCTGACTAGTGATCAGGCAAGAATAGATAATCCCTGCTCTTGTCACACATGATGGAAGCAAATCTATGAAATGATAAAAAATGATCATTTGTCTTATTTTTTTTATA
Source organism: Aselliscus stoliczkanus (assembly GCA_033961575.1). NCBI lineage: Eukaryota > Metazoa > Chordata > Mammalia > Chiroptera > Hipposideridae > Aselliscus > Aselliscus stoliczkanus. The sequence continues at coordinate 120,656,720 of CM066730.1, read as the reverse complement.
TGCATAAAAATCAGTTGGTTTTATATGTATATATAAATGATCATAGAACTCAGCAAAAAATTACAGGTCTTATCCTTTCCGGGGAAAGGAAAATGAAGTAATTTTTGTTGTTAACTTTCAGCCAATCTATTTTTCCACATTTAAATTCATATGTTTTAAAACATTTTATTAAATGAAGACAAGCTCATCGTCACTTCTTGGCCCATTTCTGAGTATTTAACAGATCATATGGACAATTTTTAAATCTTGCAGTTTATTATATTCAGAGTTTTAATTTCATTATCAAAGTTGACTTTTGTCATGAAATCTCTACTTTTTTACTAAATTCCATGAATCATGTGCTCACTGTGCTGCCAAAAGATTATGTAAAAATATTTTGTACAAGATTACTGTAAATAGAGCTTCTCAATTCCTCTTTTATCATCTACCTGTATCAACAATGGTCTAACTTCTATAATCTACTCAAAATATCACATATTCTGATGTTGATAAACTATCATCCTCCCTGTGAATACGATTTTCTTTTGCTACTCCTTGCACTAATTTTAAATCTTGAAAGGACCCCTTGTTTGAGATTAATGTGAATTTTCATTTTTCAAAATCATACCACACAGAAGTCAGACTGCTCACAGGGGGACTATCTGGCATCCAGAGACATCATAAGACTCACAGGGTTCCCAGGCCTGAGGGATGGAGGTTTCCTACTGTGACAGCCATACTCATTACTTGTTTTGATAGAATGTTGGTGTTTCCATTACCTTTTGAAAGATATTGCAATGGATTTTCACTACATAATAGGCTGATTTTCCTGTGGATTTCTGATGCACTTGCTATACCTTTGATGTACTAACTATGTCTTCTTGTTATACTATCCAGGTTGTCACCTGGATACTGTAACTTGAAGCAGTTTGGGTCATGTTAACTCTGCACCACAATAAGACTGGGTTTCATTGAATACTAATTATTAATCATGAGTCAGTCTTATTTGGAAAAGAATGTCAAGTGTTCAATGGAGGAGATGGATTTATCCTTAAAATTGGAGAGATTTTCTGCTACCGCTCCAGAAAGCAGGATGTTCTGACCTATGTAAACAAAACTGATTTTCATGTTAAATAGAAATGAAAGGGAGACATACATACAACTGTCTATCTGTATATCTGTCATCTATCTATTTAATCTATCCTATGTATAGGGAGCTAATCCAAAAAAGTGTTCACATGAATTCACTAAATTAAGGCCAATTATGACAAGCTTTGGCTTTAATTGCCCAGGATACAATATTTGCTCCTGTAAATGACCTTTTGAGGAAGTATAACATGTATAAAAATAGGGTTTGTTCTATTATAGCATTCACATGAGTATTAGTGACTAATGGGCTATTAAAAAAATAATTTTATATTCAAAATCAATCTTCATGTTATTGAATTCTCTCTAAGGGAGGGAAAGGAGATAAGTTATTTATTACATGGGTTCCACATTCATATTTTTGTTTTTACAAGCATTGCTAGAGCTATAAATTCTGATTTCCCAATTCTGCATATTTTTTCATCATTTTTCTTCTTGTTGCCATAGAGTAAATATTTTTTCACATTCAGTTAGGAGACCCAACAGGTGATTTTCTTTTCCTTTAGAAATAGCTATCAAAATGGGTGATCTATCATTGTTCTTAGTACCTTCACAATCAAATAGTGAACTCTTCAGATATGCTCATGAATTAAATGCTAACACTAAAAATTTTGTTGATTAGCAGCACCTAAAATCAAACTTCAATCAGTATACAATACTTGTACATAAAGGAGAGAGATGAAGTGGCTGAAATACTTACTATAACATAAGATAGTTTGCAATGATATCTAGAACAAACCAACACATTTCCTCCTTTATAAAGTTAATCTACTATTGTGTAAAAATATGCCAAGTAGCTAAAATGTGATAAAATAATATAAAATATAGATTTGAGTACTAAGAATAAGGATAAGAAAAACATGTCTTTTTTGCTTTTTATAGAAGCTGATTATTAAACTGCTCAACGATAAACACTATACACAGGTAACAGAGAAAAACAGTGATTTTTCTACCATCACTTTAAATACTGAAAGTATTTAAATTTCTATTTAAATAAGTAATTAAAATTTCTATTTATTTTGATGTTATTTTTTATCTTGCATTTTGATAAGGTGTGTTCTATTTTATTATCAAACATAGCACTGCATAAAAAAGCATATTGTTTAGAGCTCATAGTGAGCTCAACACATTCTAGATTAGATCAATGCTGAATCCAAATACAGCAAAATCAACTAAACCTAGGCATTGATTTGTCATCAACTTTGGCCTTTGATATTTCTTTCTGTTACCTGTCTGCTTTTAAAAGTTCTATTCTTTAATCACCATTAAAAAAAAGAGAACATGAGTTGGAAAGATTCTCATATTTAAGGAACTTTGGCTTTTAGCTGTCATATTGGCAAAAAAAGTACCAAGATTTCCTGCTAATGATTATGTCTATGTGTGAATAATATAAGTTTTGCTCACTTGAAAAATATAACTCAAAAGAATTGAAGAATTTTAAAATATATTCATTTATCAAAGCTCTAATGAGATGAAGACAAACAAAAGAGACCATAATACCTTGATTAAAATATAGAGAAATATATTCTTTCATGTTGAAAACATTTTTAGTATTGAGTCCATTGGGACTCAACATTTATCTCTTGCATTTATTTAGTGAATGACATTTTAGTAATAAGTCCTAATACCTAAGGGGTTCATAATCCAAAGCTCTTTCTAAACAATAAATAATTAATTTACTTGTCACTATATGCATGGTATTTTTTAAATTCCCACTAGATCAACAAAGAAAGTAAGACATCAAGAGATTAAAAAATTAAGAGTAGCAGAATGATGATTAGAATTCCAATAATTTTTATCCCTTATATCACTAGTAAAACAATAGTTACTGTACTTCAAGACATGGACTGTATTTTTAAAAATTAGGCAATTGGTAATGTCTGAGTAATATTTTATATTTGACCTGTAGAAACTTGTATGACATTCTTCTATCACTTATCATCATTTCCTTTCCAATGATAAATACAATATCAATATTATCTCAAATAATATTTATAATCATGAAAACATGTTATTTTATTTATGAATTTATACAATATATTGCTTAATATATTGAGATTTGAACACTGTTGAGCTTACCTAATGCTTTGAAATATTTTAATGACCAATGATGGATAAAATGTTTTACAGAAAGCTAAATATTTTAATAACTTCTTCATTTCTGAAAACTTAAAAAGACAAAATTAGGAGAGCTTTTGGATTAACAGAATCTGCAATGTTTTATTATATAAAACTTGTTCTCTAATTAAGCTCATAACAAGTGTATGACTCTACAATCTATTTTAAAAGTTTTCAGCTAATGTTTGGCCCTTCTGGACTCATTTTTGATAACTAAAAAGGTACATTAGTGATACAATTGTGTGGCAGATCTGTCAACAAGCCAGCATCATTATCACCAGTGCAATGGTCTTAATCGACAGGAAAAACTTGAAGAAATTTCCATTTTCCATATTCTTAGCCTTTAGGCTTCTTGTCAGTTATTTGCATTGGAGAGATTACTACAGGTTTTGTGAGTGTATGATGTAGATTAAAGCATGACAGAGTGCAGGCCTTACTGAAGCACCAACCACCATCACCCTGTTTTGTGTCAATTCTATGGCTGTGCAAGTTATCCTTAGGGATAATTTTATTTATTTATCTACTTTTATACCTAGTGCTCCTTAGCTAGAGCAATGTTGTGGTCTCTCTGTTCTGCCTAGGAATCCGCATGGTTATATTACAAGCATGATTTTCAAAATATTTAACAATTGGTTGAGCCCTGACACCAACCAACTGGAACAGATATCAAGTGTTCACCACATTCTATCAAAAGAATATCATGCTTATGCAGGCTTTGAACCTGCCCTCCTTGGGCTAGAAAATGGTAATTGTAGGTGGGGAAATATATAAAGGAATTATGAATCCCTTGATTGTGCAATAAAAAGTCCATGGGTTATACTTACTCTATACAAAACCTGCAGAAAGCAACAGAGAATGATTTCCAGTCTAGAAAGAAATAACCCAAAATTATTGCTTTATATGCTGACTGACTTGACAGTCACATAACTCACAGACTTAGTACAGGGCATATTTTGTATAGGTATCACAAGTATAAAGTACAATACTATCTTTGTCTCCTTGCAAAGAAATAGATTTACCTCTTGGGCCTGGTTCTGAACTAGTCACCACAACCGTATGTACAGTCCCTACCTTCAGGTGCAATTAAAAAGTAGTAAGACTCTTGCTCTCCATTTTCTTCTTATTTTTTTTAAATAGAACATTTTACTTTATTTATTTATTTTATTAAAATATATTTGACGTATGACACAATACTAATTTCCAGTGTATAAAGTGATTCAACATTTTTATACCTTACAAAGTGATCACCATAATAAGTCTAGTAACCATCTGTCATTGTACAAAGTTATTATGGTATTATTGACTGTATTACCTATGCTGTACATTACATCCCCATGACTTATTTATTTTATAAGGAAAAGTTCGTGCCTCTCACCGTCGTAACCTTCCCCCACCTCCCCTCTGGGAACCGTCCTTTTTTTTTTTTCATTGTCTCCATGAGTCTATTTTGTTTTGTTTGTTTTCCAGATTTCACGTATGAGTTCGGACAATTAAGTTCACAAACTCATCCTAGAAAAAGTGCTACATACCCAATTATTAAATATCACTAGGTCTCCTTTGAAATACTCCCATTGGGAAGCTATGCACCAATTCCAGGACATTCAAAACAATTTTGGAACTCTTTTTCTGGAATGGCCATCAGAGCTGTCATCGTTATACCCTTGATGTACTGAATGTCATCAAAATGTCTTCCCTTCAATATTTTCTTTATATTTAAGTAAAGAAAGAAGTAATTGGGGGGCAGATCAGGTGAGTAGGGAGCGTGTTCCAATACAGTTATATGTTTACTGGCTAAAATCTCCCTCACAGACAGTACCTTGTGAGCTGGTGCATTGTCATTATGCAAGAGCCATGAATTGTTGGCGAAAAGTTCAGATTGTTTTCATCTAACTTTTTCACACAGACTTTTCAACATTTCCAAAGAGTAAGCTTGGTTAACTGTTTGTCCAGTTGGTACAAATTCATAATAAATAAACCCTCTGATATCAAAAAAGGTTGGCAACTTCGTTGCAACCAATGCACAAACTTAATTGTCCCACCTCCTATAAGTTGAATCATGTGATATATGTTTTTCTTATTGTCTGACATTTTTCTTCACATAATGTTCTCTAGGTCCATGCCTATAGTTACAAATGGCAAGGTCTATTAAGTCCATCCAATCTAATGTGTGCTTTGAGACTAATGTTTCCCTGTAATTTTCTGTCTGGGTTTTCTAACCTTTCACGTAAGTGTGGTCCCGTACTATTATTGTTATGTTGTCAATCTTGCACTTTATGACTTTTAATATTTGCTTACATATTTAGGTGCTCCCATATTGGGTACCTACATGTTAACAAGTATGATATCCTCTTGTTGAACTGATCCCTTTATCTCATTACAGTATTAGTTTTAAAGTCTATTTTGTCTGATATAAGCATTGCTACTTCAGCTTTCTTTTTGCTTCCATTTGCATGAAATGTCTTCTCCATCCCTTCACTTTCAGTCTGTATATGTCCTCAGATCTAAAGTAAGGCTGAGTCTTGGGTTTTAATCTATTAAGCCACCCTATGTCCTTTGATTGGAGCATTTTGTCCCTTTATATTTAACGTAATCATTTGTAGGTATGTACTTATTGTTGTTTTATTAATTGTTTTCTGATTGCTTTTGCAGTTCTCGTTTCCTTCCTTTTTCTCTTGCTTTCTTCCTGTGTGCATGGATGATCTTCTTCAGTCATTATTTTTATTCCTTTTTCTTTTTGCTGTTCTGAATGGGTCATTTCCACTACTTCATTTTCCAGGTCTCTGATTTGTTCTGCATCATTTAATATGATGTTGGATACCCTCTAGTGTATTTTTCATTTTAGTTATTGCGTTATTCAGTTCCAGTTGGTTCTTTTCTATATTTTCTGTCTCTTTGTTAGAGTTTTCACTGATCATCCATTCTTCTCCCAAGTTTGTTGAGCATCTTTATTACCATTACTTGAAATTCTTTATATGGTCGATTGCTTATCTCCATTTTGGTCATTTGTTTTTCTGGGGTTTTGTTCTGTTCTTTAGTTTGGAACATATTCCTATATCTCTTCATTTTGTCTATCCTTCTGTGTTTGCTTCTATGTATTAGGCATTTCAGCTATGTCTCCCAGTCTTGAGAGAACGGTCTTATATAGACAGTGTCTTGTAGGGCCCACTGGCACAATCCCCTCAGCCACCAAAGCCAGATGTTCCAGAGATGTCCCTTTGTGGGTTGTGTGCACCCTTCTGTTGCAGTTTGGACATGACTGCTGCATATAACCTGATGGATGGGGTTGCCTGCAGACTATCTGGCTGTGAGGACTAGCTACAACTGCTATGGATCATCTGGTATGTGGGGGCCTGCCCCAAAGATCAGGAGCCATTTTGGAGGGGCTCCAGTGCTGGCCTATACTGTCTTCCATGTGTACTAGATCTGGAGCTATTTGAGAGGGGCTCTGGCCAAGATGGAGAGGTTGGTCTTTGTGGGACATCAGTAGAATGCTGAAGCAGAGTGAAAGGTATTAGCTGGGTTAATGGGGAGTGTCAGAAAAGTGCCCGAGCCAGGACAGCTTGGTAAAAGGAAAATAAAATAAAAGAAAGAACGAAATAATGGTACCCCCCAATGCTTCTGTTCCTAGAGAAAGTTCCCACTGATCCCTGCCCCTTCAGTTCTTGCCCTAAAGTTAATCAATGTAATTTCTTCATGTATGACCCAGAAGCTATTCAAACTACTACTCCTGTAGTGGAACTCAGAGTAAGTAAGTTTGTGCACAAGCCCTTTAAGTGTGGAGTCTCAATTTCCTGTAGCCCGTCAGCTCTCTTGGACGTGAGCCGCACTGGTTTTCAAAGCCAGATATTATGGGGTTTCTCTTTCTGGTGCAGGTCTCCTGGGTTAGGGTGACTTTCTCTGGACCCCTTATTCCTCAGGAGGAACACTCACAGTTGTAATACCATTCCTGCTGATAGATCACCACACTGGAAGTATGGGTCCTGACTAGACCATGCCTTTGCTCTTCAACCTGTCTCAACGTGGCTTTTTCTTTATACCCTTAGTTGTAGTAAATCTCTTCAGCTAGTGTTCATGTTTGTCTCAGTGATGATTGTTCTATACTTAGATTAGTTTGGTGTGTCTGTGGGAGGAACTGATTTCAGGACCTTCCTACTTTTCCAACTGAAATCTAAACTCTATTTTCTTAACATCATCATTTGTTTGGAACAGAAATTAAAACTACTTAAATGAATGATACAGAGTTGTGGTTTTAAGTAAACATGGTAGCATTTGGTGTGGGGGTATCAATTTATAATTAATATTTCTTAAGCACTCTTTAAAGCACTCAGCACTACTCTGTGAATGTTGTAAATTAAAAACAATTAATTAAGCAGCAACAGTAATAAAATCTCAGAACACCAACTCATTGTAGAACATGATGCTGACAACAAAGTATCTGGTGTTCTGTGCTTTTGTAGATTTAAATGGCTTTTACTAAAGCATTACTCAATGTTCTAAAAATAACATTAAAAAATAATAACCATGTTCTTGGGCCGGCCGAGTGGCACGAAGGTTAAGCACTGGCTTGGGAAGCCAGCGGCCCCGGTTCAGTCCCACATGAGGGCCAGTAACACTGCCCTAAAAATAAATAAATAAATAAATAAATAAATAAATAACCATGTCCTAAATCTGTTTGGTTTTTATTTAAAGAGTAATATTTTAATTGTGTTGTAAATGAAATTGTATTAAATGGATAATATTTTCTGAAGCATAAGGAATTTTTTTTCTGTATTAATTTCAGGAAAGTTTTAGAACAACACTAGTCAAAATATGGTAATCTGGGTGGCACAAGTGACTGGTAACTTTATGCAAATTTTCTATTTTCCCACATTGATAGATAAATATAATCAAGCTTCCCCCCCACCATCATACAGTTGAAGTGGCTCACATGTATGACCCTCTGGAAATGTAAAGGGTTAACTCACAATACAGGTATTAATGTGTTTGGACAATACCTTGGTCTGAATTTCTCTAATATTTACCACATTTATGACCAATAATTTTATGACTGCTCATATTATAATATAGAATGACACTATCCCATGATCAGCACCCTCCTCATCTTCACTCTTAAAAGGACTGAGATGTGCTGTAAAGACAGGAAATTTACCTATCTGCTATAAATATGTTATCTGTTCTTTGAAAAAAAATATACTTTAGATGCCTGGACTATCAATCTTGAATATCTCACAAGCATTGCATTAACTTAATAATAAAGAATAATTTTATCACTACTATTTTTTCATCATTTCCAGATATTATTTTGAATATTGATGCTACGGCAGTCAAAATAGCTGTGAAGTATTTCCCTTGATACCTTACATATCATTTGAAACTAATTTAACCCTGCCTTTTCAGACAGACGTCAGTGATACAGCCTGTATTTCTGGTCATGCCTTAAATAGTTATGACTCCATAGCTGGCAGAGAATTGTTAATATGCTATAATTGTCTTAAAAGGTTTAGTGACTTCTTAGGAGAATGTGATTTTATGAGTTGGAGAGTTCCTATAGCTTCTGGGGTCGTTTATTCACAACCTAGCTAGGAAATGTAGAATATGTAAGACTTGGAATGCCTAGTATTTCATACAACAGCAACAACAACAAATGTATGTGTTGAGCTACTTAAGGAGATCTTAGTTGATCAAAAATAGAAAAAAAGGAACACTTGTGTCAAAAGCTGAACAGGCAACAAATTTATTTTTCATTCATTATATTGTGAATAGCTCAATATTTTCTTAAAGTGATAATGACATTTAAGTTTTGTAATTTTTTAGTTTTTATTTTTCAAGTAGTCAAATTTTTCTTTTTTAAAATATTAAATTTATTGGAGGTAACATTAGTTGGTAAAATTATATAGATTTCAAGTGTATATTTCTATAATACATCACCTATATATCACATTGTGTGCTCACCTCCCAGAGACAGCTTTCCTTCCATCACCATATATTTGCCCCCTTAGTCTCTCTTCTATCACCTCCCTCCCCTTTTACCCTCTGGTAACCACTAAACTGTTGCCTGTGTCTATGATTTTTTGGTTTGTTTGTTTGTTGCTTTCAGTTTTACTTGTATATACCACATATGAATGAAGTAACATTGTTTTTGACTTTTTCTGTCTGACTTATTTCGCTTAGTATGATATTTTCAAGATGTGCCCATGTTGTCACAAGTGGCAGTATTTCATCTTTTCTTATGGTCTAGTAATATTCCATTGTATATATGTACCACTTCTTTTTTGAAAAAAATTACATTTATTGGGATGACAGTGCTTAGTAAAATAACATAGGTTTCAAGTGTACAATTCTGTAACACATCATCTATATATCACATTGCATTTTCAAAACCCAAAGTCAGTTCTCCTTCCATTTCCATACAATTCTTTAAAAAACGGGATTTTGATGGAGGTTGCATTAAATCTGTACATTGCTTTGGGCAATATGGACATTTTAACTATATTGAGTCTTCAATATCCACAAACACAGAATATCTTTCCATTTCTTTGTGTCTTCTTCAATTTCGTTTAATAATGTCTTATAGGTTCCACTGCATAGGTCCTTCATATCCTGTTAAGTTTATTCCTAGGTATTTTATTATTTTTGTTGCAATGGCAAAGGATTTTTTTTCCTCATTTCTTTTTCTGACATTGCATTGTTAGTATCTAGGAATGCAATGGAATTTTTAACATTAATTTTGTATCCTGCAACTTTACTGTATTTGTTTATTGTTTCTAATAGTTTTTTGTTGGAGTCTTTAGGGTTTTTTATATAAAAAATCATGTCATCTGCAAAGAGTGACAATTTAACTTCTTCATTTACAATTTGGATGCCTTTTATGTATTTCTCTTGTCTGACTGCTCTAGCTAGGACTTCCAATACTATGTTTAATAAGGTGATAGGGGGTAACCCTGTCTTATTCCTGATCTGAGAGAAAAAGCTTCAGTTTTTCATCATTAAGTATGATTTTGGTGAGGGTTTGTCATATATGGCCTTTATTATGTAGAGGTACTTTATTTCTCTAACTCATGTTATTGTTTTATTCATAAATTGATGTTGTATCTTGTCAAATACTTTATCTGCATCTATTGATATGATCATATAATTTTTATCCTTTGTTTAGTTTATGTGGTGTATCACATTGATGGATTAGCATGTGTTGAATCATCCTTGTGCCTCTGGAATGAACCCCACTTGATCATGATGTATAATCTTTTTAATGTATGTTGTATTTGATTTGCTAGTATTTTGTTTAGGATTTTTGCATCTGTATTCATAAGCAATACTGGTGTGTAGTTTTATTTTCTTGTGTTATCTTCACCAGGTTTTAGTTTCAGGGTAAGTTGGCCTCATGAAATAAGTTAAGGAGTATTGCCTCTTCTTCAATCTTTTGGAATCCTTTGAGATGGGTATTAAATCATCTTTGAATATTTGGTAGAATTCACTATGGAAGCCATTTGGTCCTGAACTTTAGTTTTTCCAGAGGTTTCGGATGATTGTTTCAATTTCCTTACTGTAGATTTTCCAGTTATTCATGATTCAGTCTAGGTAGGTTATATTATTTCTAAGAACTTGTCCATTTCTTCTAGGTTGTTATATTTGGTGGCATATATTCCTTAATTCTTGTATTACCCTTTGTATTTCTGTGGTATCCTTTATAACATCACCTCTTTCATTTCTGATTTTGTTTATTTGTGCCTTTTCTCTTTTTTCCTTAGTGATTCTAACCTGGGTTCTGTCAATTTTATTAATCTTTTCAAAGAACTAACTCTTTGTTGCATTGATTTATTTCTATTGTCTTTCTGTTCTCTATTTCATTTAATTCTGCTCTAATTTTTATTATTCCCTTTCTTCTGCTGACTTTGGATTTCATTTGTCCTTCTTTTTCTAGTTCTCTAAGCCCTATGTTCATAGCAGCACAATTTACAATAGCTAAGACTTGGAAACAACCAAAATGCCCATTAGTAGATGACTGGATTAAGATACTGTGGTATATTTATACAATGGAGTATTATTCCGCTATAAGGAAGAATGAAATCGTGCCATTTGCAATGATATGGATGGACCTAGAGACTATAATGTTGAGTGAAATAAGTCAGTCAGAGAAGGACAAATACCATATGATCTCACTCATATGTGGAATCTGAAAAACTATGAATGAGCAAAGTAAACAGAAACTGTCTCATAGATATAGATGAAAAATCAGGGTTGCTAATTGGGAGAGGAATGGGGATGAGGGAGAAGAGGAAGGGATTAGACAGCAAAAATAGGCAACTACAATATTGCCACTGGGATAGGAAAAACAGTTTGGGGAATATAATTAATAATGTTGTAAATATTTTGTGGAATGTCAGATGATCATAGGTCTTGTTAGGGAGACCATTTCATGGATGGAGTAGAGGTTTGATCATTGCATTGTATTACCAAAGCAGAGGTGGTATACCTACTGTAATTGAGTATATATAGATAGTCATGGGATGTGGATTATACTGTGGAAGAGAGTCAGAGGAAGAGTAATAGATATATATGATATGGGGGGAGTGGGGTGGTGAATTGGGGGTGGGGGGTTGTCACTTTGAGGGGTAAAATGTATAACTATTGCACTGTGTTGTACACCTGAAACTAATTAAAAATAAAAATTAAAAAAAAAGATATAATGTTAGATTGTTTATTTGGGATTTCTTATTTCTTGAGATAGGCCTGTAATGATATAAATTTCCCTCTTAATTCTTCTTTCACAGTATACCAATAATTTTTGAATCATTTTTCATTTTCATTCGTTTTTCATCTCCCCTTTTATTTCTCCTTTGACCCAGCTGTTCTTTAGTAGCAGCACGTTGTGTAATCTCCACATATTTGTTGTTTTTCCTGCTTTCTTTTTGTAGCTAATCTCCAGTTTTAAAGTGTTGTGTTTGGAGAATATGCTTGGTATAATTTCAATCTTCTTAAAATTCGCATAGGCCAGTTTTGTATCCCAACATATGTTCTATCCTCGTGAATGTTCAATGTGCCCTAACGAACAATGTATCATCTGGTGTTCTAGACTGAAAGACTCTGTAAATGTCAATTATGTCCATTTGGCCTAATGTTTCATTTAAGACTAATATTTCCTTATTGATTTTCTGTTTGGATGATCTATCCATAGTTGTCAATTGGGTATTTAGATCCCCTACTATTATTGCGTTATTCTCAGTTTCTCCCTTTATTTCTGTTAGTAGTTGCTTTATATATTTTGGTGCTCCCTGATTGGGGGCATATATATTGATAAGTGTTATGTATTCTTGTTTTATTGTGCCTTTTATCATTGTGAAATGTCTATCTTTGTCTCTTTTTACCATTTTTATTCTAAAGTCTGTTTTGTCAGCTATAAGTATGCCTACACCTGATTTTCCCTGGATACCATTTGCTTGGAGTATTGTTTTCCACCCTTTCACTTTGAGTCTATATTTGTCCTTGCTGCTGAGATGTGTCTTTTGAAGCAGTATATGGTTGGATTTTGTTTTTTTTTTTGATCCAAACTGCTACTCTGTGCCTTTTTATTGGTGTGTTCAGTCCATTTACATTTAGGGTGATTATTGACATATGAGGATTTCCTATACCCATTTTATCTTTTGTTTTCTGGGAGCTCTGTGTTTCCATTGTTTCTTTGACTTTGTGTTCCTGTTATTTTAGTTTGGTGTTATTCTATATTTTTTCCCTTGGTTTCCTCTTTTTATGTCATGTGTCTCAGTTCTGGAATTTCTTTTTTTCTTTTCTTTTTGAGTGGTTAGCATTAAGTTTATGTAAAAGAAAGTTTCATATATATATATGAAACATATATATATATATATATATATATATATATATATATATATATATATATATAATGCAGTTCTTTTTCTTCAGCATGCATCTTATTTCCATTCCCTTTGCAAATTCAGACCTTTATCCTCCCCTTTTATTACTTTTGTGTTTTTGTTTTCACAAATTATCCCTATTTATGCTATGAGTTCATTTCTGAGTTGCAGTAGCAAATTGTCTTCCTCTTTTTTGTTTCTTTCTTTTCTTTCCTTTTTTCTTTTTTATTGTTTTATTTTTGTTTGTTTGTTTGTTTAATATTGTTATCTCCTTTACTCTTTATGTTATATTTAAGTGTATAATGCCCTATTCTGTGTAGGGGTTGTCATTTCCTGCTTCCGTGTGTCTGTTAATAACCTTATTCATAATTTTGTATCCTTTTGTGTTTTTGTTTCAGGTAGAATAAACTCCTTCAGTATTTCCTGTAATGCAGGCCTAGTGATGGAAAATTACCTCAGTTTTTGTATACCTGGAAAGGACTTTATTTCTTCTTCATACCTAAAAAGTAACTAGGGTGGATATATTATTCTTAGCTGGGAATTTCTCTCTTTCAATAATTTGAATATTTGATTCTATTCCCTCCTGGCTTGTTGCAGAGTTTTTGCTGAAAAATCTGATGATAACCTAATGGGCTTTCCTTTGTAGGTTACCATTTTCTTTTTCCTGGATGCCTTGAGAATTCTTTCTTTGTCATCAATTTTCGACAGTTTAAATATTATGTGCCTTGGAGAAAGCCTTTAGGATTGAGGTAATTAGATGTTCTGTTTGCTCCTTGGATTCAAGGTTCCCGTTTTTTCTATAGGTTTAGGACATTCTCATCAACTATTTGTATAAATACGCTTTCTGTGCCCCTCTACCTCTATTCTCCTGCTGGTATACCCATTATTCTTATATTGCTCTTTCTGATGGAGTCAGATAGTTCTTGTAGAGTTCTTTCATTTCTTTTAACCCTCAAGTCTCTCTTGTCTTCCATCTGCATCATTTCCAGATTTCTGTGTCTTACATTACTAATTCTTACTAATTCTTTCCTGCATCTGGTCAGCTCTATTTCCTCAACTCACAGTTTCATTCTTTATCTCTTATTGAGTTCTTCAGCTTCAGAATTTCTATTTGGTTATTTTTAAAAATTTCAATCTGTTTGACAAAGTATTCATTTTGTTTGTCAATTTTTATTTCTGATTTTATTAAACTACCTAAATTTTCTTGCATCTTGTTGAGGTTTTTCAGAACTGTAATCTTGAATTCTCTGTCATATCAGTCCCGTATTTTCATGTCTTTAAGTTTACTTTTTGGAGATTTACATTTTCTTTCTGAGCTGTCTTGTTACCTTGGCTATTCATGGTAATTGATGAGTGACTTCTCTTCCTGGCCATATATGGGAATAGATTCTGTAACAGATTGATATGAACAGGTCTTTCTTTTGTTTTCCAGTAGGTAGTGCTGGAACATTTTATTTTTTCTTGCCCTGTTCCAGCTTCTGGTGGTGGAAGATTTCCTGGTGAGGTGGGTTTCTCTTCTGTGACTAAGTTGCCTCAGTCTCAGGGCATCAGGATGCAGTAGGTAGTGAGATCCCGAGCCCCTGAATTCCCAGTGCTGCTCCTGCAGCCTGATGCAAAGCTGTGTCCTTCAGAAGCCCTTAGGTGCCCTGGTTGAGATAAGCCAAGAAAAAGGAGAAAGGGGGGCTGGGAGAACTGGCTGGTGTATTTGTGGCTTTGTTCTCCTCTGAGCAATGGTGACTGCCAAGACCACAGTTGCCTTGCCCTTATAGCTCCTCCCTTGTCACTGTAATTAGCTGCAGTGTGCATCTGACACTGAGAAATTCTCTCTCCAGTTCTCAGGGCTATAGATATAACTGCTTTTTTTTTTTTTTTTTTTTGAGGGCAGTGTTACTGGCCCTCACACGTGGGACCCGAACCAGGACCGCTGGTGTCCCAAGCCAGCGCTCAACCAATGCGCCACTCGGCCGGCCCTACATACTGTTCTTTAAGCTGACACTACTACAGCTCTCTGAAAGCATTGGGAGGGCAGGGGCAGGCAGCCAGCCTCCGTGGCATTGTTTTCTGGCCTGGCAGTTAGACAAGCTGTTGTACTACTGTATTCAGTCTTTGCCCCAAGGTCTCTGCCCTGATCACTGGGCTTAGCTGTATTATATGCTGATCAGTCAGACAGGAATACTTGTGGCCACAGATAGTGCACCTGCAGCCTGAATCTGCCCTTCTGCCAGGTCCAAGGTGGGCTGTTTTGATGCCCCTGTCTCTGCTCTTCTGCCTTCCCTCCTCCCCTTTTTCCCTGATTCACCCATCTTCAGATGTTTTGATATGTGGATCTTTCAGACGTGTCTGTGTGTTGTGTACAGAATCCTATGTTGAATTATAGCTATTCAACTTGTTATAATTTGAAGGGGAGAGATCAAGAGGAACCCTCACATCATCATGCTTCTGACATCAGTTATGTCATTTAAATTGTGACATAAAACATGGGAAATTTAAACATGAAAGGGAAATTATTTTTTCCCCACCAAATTTTTCACTTGAAATGTGAGGTGCTCAGGTCCCATGTTAAAATACTATTAGAATACAAGTTGAGTTTCAAGGACGGAGCTCAATTTAACATTGTAAACAGAGATTTAATACCTACAATGTTCTAAATTCTGTGTTATATGCTAGAGATACAACGATAACGAAATCACTTTTTTTTCCGTCAAAGAATCTCCTGTAATGTAGTACCAATGTTAAAAAGAATACAACAAATCAGTAGCATCAATGCTAAGAAGCAAATGCTATGAAATTGTTAAACTAAAGAACTTAGGGGAACCACATCTCCCTCTCTTTTTTTTTTCTTACACATATTGAATTACCATGGAGTGACATCACTCATTTGCTTTTGTTTTAATTTGAATCTGAACTGTGAGTTATGGTCTAGTGAGGTACTGAAATTGAATTTTACAATGCAAGTACATAACATATACTTGGCCATGGATTGAAATGTCATTTCCACCTGAAGTTCCTGATAATATAATTTACAAAGGGAAAAATAGGAAAGCACAGAAAATCAAAAAGGAGGTCGTGGCTGGCTCAGTCCAGAGTTTAGCAAGAGCAACCACCATTATAGCAAACTCAGTAAAAATATTAAATAGTTATTTACTAAGATAATAATAAAAACATATTTGTTTTATGCTTAATATGTATTAATAACAATACCATGAGATAGACACAACTATTCTCTCTATTTTATTATTGAGGAAACAAGAGATTAAATAACTTTCCCAATATCATAAAGCTAGAAAAGCTAGAAAGCTAGAAAGAGCAGAGATGGATTTAATGTCTGGCAATTCACTTCTCCAACCATGCTCCTAGGTACCACTGTGGACTACCAACCTAAAGAAAAGGGAACCAGAGTACTACTGCTATAGGAGAATATTATGGTAGAATGACCTAGTCAAATTTTGTGAGAGCCAACGTGGATATTCAAATCCAGAGTCAAGAGAAAGAATAAGATAAAGATCCTCTTTAAAAAATTATTCTGCATTTCCCTTCAGGAGGGCATATAATTGTATCACACTGCTTGATTGGTGTCCAGCATTAGGTGTTTGATCTACAAAGATTGAAACACCCGGTGGCAGAGAATCAGAAGTATTACAGTGACTCCTCTTGATATCTGATTCCTGACCTACAATAGCTCTAATATACCCTAGTTGAGCGCTAATGTGTAGTCTTGCAGCATTACCTGGGAACATGTTAGAAATGCAAATTCTCAACTCCCACCCCAGATGGAATCAGAATCTTTGGTGTATGGGCCCTCAAATTTGTGTTTTAACAAGATCTCCAGGTGATTCTCATGCTTAAATTTGAGAAGCATGGCTATCAAAGGGCATAATGTCCTAAGAATGTATTCTGCCATTTGGGAAAATCCTTGCTTTCCACAATTAATCATCCATTTCCCAATTTCCCTATGTCCTGAATTTTCTTAACTTCTTCTTGAATAAATTATTTTAACTCTATTACTCATCTGGCTATCCCATCACACACACACACACACACACACACACACACACACAGTTTTTCTTATGTGCAATAGAATACACTATTTTCTAACAGTCTAATGACTTTATATAATAATATCATTAATCCTGAATAAAGTCAGATTTGGGTAAGAACAACACTAAAGTCCTCCAAAACCATTCCTCAGGATTCCTATTTCTTTCCCAACTAGCACATGTGCATGAACATGCACCGGCATGAGAGAGACAGACTCTGGCAGGTGTAATTCCTGAAATGTCTTTGCGGACCCATACAGAATATAACACTATTCACATGTATAAACACACAAACCTATTGGAAAATGAACAACAGTATGAATATGGAGCACCAGTAATTGCTCACATTTCCAAATGCTTCCTTTAGGAATCAGGAACACAGGCCTAAATCACACTAAGCAAGAAAACAAAAGCCATATGACTATCAGACTGGACAAATCCCATCTACATTCCCATTAGTTTATTCAAAAGAAGATCTATCAGTCACTTTCCTCATATCAGGCACCATGCTAATTTATAGAGAAAGCACTGAAGTCAAGAGTAACAAGTCTTATCCTCACAAATCTTAGAGTCTAGACATTGAAGCAGAATTTTTACAAAAACAAAACCAGCACCCTCTTGCCCCCCAAAAAAGTCACACAAGGGAGGCAATTTAATGTCAAATATGGACTTGAAGGCAGGGGAATTGGGCTTAGAAAATTTGATTTATTATTTACTAGCTTTTGACCTTCAACGAATAACCTAAGCTTCAGTGTGTATACTAAAGAAGAAAAAAAAGATAATAATAGACTGCTGAATAAGGGTTGTTTTGAAGATTAAAAGAAATGAATCATGTTAACTTTTTGACTTGCTGCTTAGCACATATTAAGCACTCAATGAATCTTAATTACTCATTATCATTTGATAAGTAGGTATATTGAATTGTAAAAAATGCAAGATGTTAAGAGAATATAAAATGAAATTAAATTAAGATCAGATTTAAATAATTTTTCCCAGATAAATAGTGCAGTCTGATATTAACTAAAACTACCCAGTTGTCTATATACTTATACCTTCTGTAAAGAGTAAGGAGTTTAGGCATTAAGGGACTCTATATGAGATTGCCAGCGTTGATTTTTCTAATCTGACACTAGTTATGCAACATTGATCAAGTCAGTTCAATTTTGATGCAAAATAGTAAGGTAAGGAGACTGTCCAACTTATATTTCCAGTATATTCCTTAGTTTTGCTGGCCAGAGATGTCATTTCATACAACCATTTTAGTTTAGTTGAATAGCACTAAAACTATCCAGATGCCTTGCTGTTTGGCAAATGTTCTAATTGGTTGTTTTGCTACCCAGGGCACAGTATTAGACAAAACTGAAACAAAAAACATCAATAAAAAGCAGAAAGCTTTGGATTGTTAAAAATCATGACTGTTATTAATACTATTAAAATGCTAATTGCTGTTTAGTAGAGATTGCAATTCTAGAGGAGGGAATGCTCAGGCTGCAGGATCTGAGCCATGGATTGTCTGTTCCCTAACGGGGAGAAAATTCACTTTTGTTTAATTTATATGAACAAGAAGGCATTCCAAGGAGGTACACTGAAGTGACTGCAGACCTCCCAAGGCTGGAGCCACCTTCAGCTTCACCCTCACCCTAGGTGGTCCTTAATTGCCACCACAGACTGCCTGGATATAACTTATTGTATGCACTGCACATAACCTTGGATGCAAACTAGAGCAGTACGAATTAATCCCCGTAATATTTTGTGTTTAACATCTGTGTTGTCACCAGCCATTATTCAGAGGACAAAAACAAACAGCCCTATCTATCTTCTACTATATTTCATTTTTTAAAGTCCATTGTATTTATTTCCCACAGAATTTATAAACGGAGCATCTATAAAAGAGTAAAACCATTCATTTCCATTATTTTCTGGAACAAAGATCTACAAAGTTAGGGGATGATACTGAAATAAAATATCAACTACTTTTTAAGCAATAGGACACCCCCAAACATCCTGATTTCCTCTACTTACGTTGCTATCATCTTCTTTTCCATTATTTGTTTTAAAACAAGGGGGAGTTCCAAAGCACATTTATTAAAATGAAATCCTTTCATTTATCTATTAATGCTTTATTCATTGATGAAATGTAATCACCATATGGAGAAAATAGCAACAGTTTAACAGCTAGAAATAATACAGAACAGTGAACTACATTAAATGGAGACTACCTACAAGAGGAAGTGAGTTAATAAAAATTCTATTGCTCAAATGAGAACTTCTCTAAGACCCTAGGTTAACACCTAAATTAAACTCTAACTCTTTCTCTCTCTCCCTCCCTACACACACACACACACACACACACACACACACACACACACACACACACACACTTTTATTAATGGTCATAAATGTTTAAAATGTTCCTTTTACATGAATGCAAGAGATAAAAATAGCAGCTTAAAATGGTTACCATATCATCAAGTTGAGAACTGGTTTCACATAGACACAGGAAACTACAATAATAGCAATTATAAATATTATTTTTATAATGATAGTATGTTTTAGGCACTATACAAGATACTCAAAGGCTGATCCCAACACTAGACATTCAAATTGATAAACAGTCACTGTAGGGGGCAGAATGACTCACATAAGAGTCAGGTAATTGGTCTTTGATTTCACAGTTCTTTCTTAGATCTTTTTTTAGAGGTTATGGAAAGTATACTGTGAGCTTTTTGGGGGGATTTGAACATAAAAGGAGATGGAATCAGAGACAGGTGTTAAGAGACAAATTTCCTCTACTTCAATACCTTAAAACACACAATTATTAGAATGGAAGCAATATATATATATATATATATATATATATATATATATATATATATATATATATATATATATATATATATATATTAGCCTGATACATCGTGTACAAATTTTACAGTTCTAAAGAGTACTGAACTTTTAAGATGTTATTATATTCATTTGGGAAGTTATACAGACTGGCCTATCTTAGATATTCAGTAACTCATTATGGGAAGCAAGAGATGATTAGTTAAACCTGAGGAAATGAAATAGTGGAATTTAGTTGTATGAGAAAGACATCTAAAGGTTTGGACCCTGTTAAAAATTCACAAGCAAATTTTGCTTGAAAGGGTGTTAACAGACTAGTGAATAAATTATTAAAACACCAGAGGTTACAAGTGAACAGAAAGGACTTCAACAGTAATGTTTTAAGTGCATACACACTTATATTTAGCTTTTTGATAGTGGTTTGTATGTTTGTTTGTTTGGGGGTGGGGGGGTTAAGTAGACTATAGGCCAGCAATATTTTTTTGAATATTGAAATTATCTTCCAGATGATTTTGAGGTTTAATAGTATATTCTCCATCCTGTTCATGAAATGGGGTGTAGAAGATGAAATGGAGAGAAAAATAATGGTCTCCGAAATAAATGTGGTGTTTATTGACAGTACTGGTCAAGATAAAAAGTTTTCTTTTAAAATAGGATACATTTTCAGTTCCTTCCATACTTATGTACAAGAACTTTATTCTTTGAATTTCATGAATTGATTCATCTTTTCTTTGTTATGCTCTCAGCCTATCAGTACACATGGTACTTACTTTGTTCTGTGGAGTCATGAGAATGAGGATTGAAGAAAAAAATGCATTTTAACAGAAATGTCATATAGTAATCCTAGTAATGTTGGAGTTTATGGAAAAAGCATAAAATGTTATTGGGTTAGTCCTGATAACAAGTTACCATTTTCATTCCCTCAATTTTTAAAAATCTTTTTATATTTTTTTCCTGTTTTTGTAAAACGCACCTTGAATAATATTTATCTCATCCTAGCATTTATCTCCTTAAGTGCTTTAGTCAATTAATCAATCTTTCCATTTCCTTAATATATCATTGGTTTTAAAGAGTGTCTTTTAATATAATGCTCTTATAATAGTTCTGCAAAACATTAAAGAAATATAGTTTTCTCATTGTTTTTCTGAGGTCTTCTCCACCCCATTCTCTCTTCTCAGAACATTTTGTCAGCTCCTATTAGGTTCTTCCACACCACCTTCTTTTCCTATCATAATTCATGACACTCCAGCCACGTTTTCAAATAATACTTTCTTAGACTTGATTAGATTAAGAAATGGGCAGTAACAGGCTTCTTTCTACCTCTTAATGAAAGCTCCTTTAGCTTTACAAATATCAGGACAAAACTCTGAAATTACTACTTGAAAAGACCTAATTCTTAATACTATGTTATCCACACTTGACTTTCTTGGGGAGTGTTTTTTCCACTTCAACTCATTGAATTGCATATGCCCCCACAGTCAGACTTCCCTGAAGTTAAGTTAGGCAGAGCCTAACTATTCTCCCAACATTTCGCACAGTCTCAAACAACACAGAGAAACAATAAATAGTTGTTAAATTAATTCTGTACATAACAGAAGAATTAACTTCCAGTATGTTGTATCTCCTCAGTTAAAATCATTAAATATAGTGATAATAACAATAATATTTAACATTTATCAAGCCCTCCCTAAGTGCTACAGACTAGTTTTAACACCTACACCCACTCATTTAAACATCACACATCCAATAAGTAAATGCTATTTTAATCTCCACTGTATAGATGAGAAAACAGGATTGCAAGTTTGAGTACAAACTTGGTGTTGCCTTAAGTTAAACACCTAGTAAGAGATGGAGGTGATCTACTTAACATCGTGTTAACTAACCAATTTAAGCTACTGATACTTTATCTTGAAAGGAACTATTTAATGTATCTAAAATATTAAATATCCTTTGCATTCCATATCCTTTATGTAATAGCTATTTCTATAAGATCTTCATTGTGCCTTAATATGCTATGTATCTCTTCTCAATTTTCTTTCAGAGAAATAAGCTTTATACAAATATTCCACCTTAATATTTTTTTTTTTGGTAGCTGAGCCATCCTGCCACCTGTTGGCAGCTTAGTGGCAGCTCAGCTCAGGCTGGGCATCGAACTGCTGTTGCTCAGAGCTCAGCTCATACTCTTGAGTGAGATCTTAATCAACTGAGCCACTCAGCAGGCACTCCATTTTAATACTTTTTAAGTTATCAGGATTGCATGCTCTTACACATTGACTAGAAAAAATTTTCTCTTATTTTTTTTAAATATAAATTGATTTAAGCACATTTTCTTGAATTTCTTTCACAAGATTAACCCATGATTATTTCAGAAACTTCCAGACTTGTCTTTGCAAACTTTAGCTGCCTGTTTTTAATTGGTTCCTTCTACAGATCTTCCTTTTTGCCTCTGACATTCTGTTACCTCCAGTTACTGAGCAGCATCTCACAAAATTATTTGATCTTCAAATCCCTCTTTTTCTAGAGAAAAGTGTAATCTGGTATGTTTTAGTTAGTTGGATTATGCTAGGCTATACCTGTCTTCTTCACTAACAGTTTTCTATCTCACATTATTTCTGATTCACAATTACTTGCTTTCCTGACATCTAACACATTTGTTATCTTGTGTGCTTTAATCCTATTTCTTACAGTGCCAAATTTAAGTAAAATGTGGTCCATGTAGCAGGATATTTGTATTTTGTTTTGTTTTTATTTTTAATTAGCATTATTTTTTCAGTGACTGGTAGATCAAGTTTCATTTTACATCCCATAGGAGCCTCCTTTTTCTGCATGGATACTTAAATGACACTGGTATTTATGGATGTGTGTATATATGATATATATATATATATATATATATATATATATATATATATATATACATTCCTTCAAGGAGCCACAAAGCCATTATAAATCACTCTCAACATTTCATGGAAGTGATTTGCAAAATAATTCTCATTGGAAAAATCAATAATGATGTTTTCTTTTCCCCCCAGGATAAATAAAAACAAAACAGAACAAATCACATGCCACATTTTTCTCTAACTACTTCCATACTAATACTAATTTTATTTACGGTAAGACTTCTTAAAACAAATATGTATGTTCATCCTAGGTTTTCCCTTCATATTCTTTATTCAACCTATTCTTATCTGGTTTTCCCTCCCAAATGCCTTACTGAAATTACCATTCTCATCAGCATACTCCATGTTGATAAATGCAATGATTATTTCTCAGCTTCATTATTTTACCTGTCAAAATCATATGACAGACTTGTTCTCATTGAAACATTTTCTTCTGTAGACTTTCTTATATGTTCAATGCAAAATTTGGCTCTTGCTATCCCTATCATCAAAAATTTCTATTTTTGGAACCTTAATGTTAGGACATGATTGTTTGTGCTCCCCACCCCACAAATTCATATGTTGAAACCCTAATCTTAATGCAATGGTTTTGGGAGGTGGGACCCTTGGGGGATAATTAAAGCATGAGGGTAGAGCCCTTGTGAATAGGATGATCGTCTTTATAAGAAAAGGCTTGAGGGCTAGACAGATCTTTAATGCCAGGTGAGGGTACAACAAGAAGTGATAGTCTAAAACCCAGGAAAAAGTTCTTCCCAGGAATGGATTATATTGGCACCCTGATATCAGACTTGCAGCCTCAAGAACTGTGAGAAATAAATTTTTGTTATATAGAAGTCACCCAGGCTATTGTACTTTGTTGTAACAGCCCAAATGGACTGAGAGAGACATTAATTGAAATGGACTGATTGCAATAAAGAGCAACACCATTCTTCCTTCTAGTTGTTCAAAAACTTTGGAATCCTCTCTTTCTCTCACACCACCCTTCTAGTTCATCAATATATTCTGTTGCCTCTAACTTCACAATATATTAAGAATCCAATCACTTATTACCACCTCCATTGATACCAATATGATCCATCCCCCCATCACCTTTCTCTAGGACTACTACAATAGTCTGCTAACTAGTTGCCTTATTCTGCCCTTGATTCATTCCTGGAAGTCTGTTCTCAATAAGGAATTCAAATGACCTAATATAAAGCAGATCATCTCCCTTTGCTAAAAATCCTAAGGAATTCTTACTTTAGAGTAAAGCACAAATTCCTTCCAAATTACAAGGTTTTACTTACTCTAGTTCTCCCTTACTTCTCTGACTTCACTTTCTTTTAAACTTCTGCTTGCTCACTCACTCTTCTCCAGTGCCACTGACTTACTTGCTCTACTGTGTGTGTGTGTGTGTGTGTGTGTGTGTGAGAATGTGTATATATATATATATATATATATATATATATATATATATATATATATGGTTTTATTTTATTTTTTTCTTCTTATTATTTTATTCAGGCATAAGTTTGCTGTTCTTTATGTCTAGAATGGTCTTCCCTAGAAGAACTCATTAGAACTAATTTCCTCTTCCACTATAGGGGAAAAATAAAAATTGAAAACAAAACAAAACAAAAAACCCAAAAAAACAGGAATAGTAATTTGGCAATACAACAGTTTGGGAGTTGAGAATACTTAATTTTAATAATATGGACTTAAATTATTACAGACATTGCTTAATACACAATATTATTTTCAGTAGTAGTCAACATGGAAATTTGAAGATAAATGTTAGACGTGATTGATCTGTATGCGAGATCTACCTGCTTAATATTCAGACCAGTCTCCTTCTAGTGTGTTTTCTTGTGCTGGAGAAGCTAGAGAGCTTCAAAAAAGAATACATTTCTCAGTTTCCTTTTTAAGTAGGGTCTTGGGGATATGACTTCAATTGAGATGAAAGGTTGAGGAACAGGTTGTCCATTTTGCTGACAGAGATTTTGACAGTGGTGTGCAATTCTGGAGTAGCAGATTTAGGGTCAGTTTCCAAATTCTATACTTTGCCTTCTGTTTGTACATGTTCCTAAATCATGTCCCAGGCAGCAGTTTCCTTGGTGGTCAAGTGCTGGTGTGTGGCTTTGTTAGTGATAGCCGATAATAAATTCCTTTCCCTTTAAACTAAAGCAGGTTTTTGTTCTCTGTAACCAACTACTGACTGAAACAGTTGGTGTGATTTTTGTTTTTCTAAGTGCAGAAGATGGCATTGTTTATCTTTAAACCTTCATATGAGTACTCTGAACATAACATACAACTTAGAGAATATGCCAACATGGAGAGCATCATTGTATACTTAATGTTATTTAAACTAGCACTGTACCAATATAAGAGAATGCACTTTTTTTAGTAGAGAAGAAATGCATTAGATACATTCAACTTTATATAGCATAAGGGAGGGCCAGCTGAGTGGCTTAGTTGGTTAAGGGCTCGCTCAACAGTGCAAGCTCTAAGCAACAGGGCGCCTGCTCAATTCCCAGTCTGAGCTAAGCTACCAGTGAGCTGCCAACAGGTGGCAGGATGGCTCAGCTGAAAAAAAAAAAAATCTATTCATAAGGGAATATAGTATTGCATCCTCAACCTATTTTATTTTTTGCTGATTTGGAAGTGAGAAAGGTTAAAAACTAAGGTCTTACAAGATCACATGACAAATAAGGTATTTCTCAAGAGAAAAGTGATATTTTTCAAGAGAAAAGTAAGCATAAAATTAGAAAGAAGAAAGTGTGGCAAATATACACTCATTTTACCATAATATATCCAGGTTATGATATGCTATTATGCTGAAAATATGAAAATGTTTCACAATATGGTAGAATCCCTCAGTTCCTAATAGTAAGTCAAATAGGCATGCGCCCCTTACCATTTACAGAATGAAAAATTAAGGAATGTCATGTTTATATAACTCTTATAGAGTAATGGGATATGCCTTATTATTTTGCAATGTTGTAGAAGCATAACAAATGCATCTTCACATGTGTAAACAAGAAGTTTTTGAGCATGTTATCATTTAGCCTACAATTCTAATCATTTTGACAATGAATATGTAAATATATTTACTTTCATATTAATATACATTCTTATGAACAAAAAGTACACATAAACAAATCATCAGCATCATATCCCCTTTAAAAGTTTAATGAGTGCCTACTCGATATGATGTTTATTATTTAATGGAGTTAAGATGAGAAAGCATATAGGTTTCTCATTATATGCTGCTTGAAGAATGTTGAAAAAGAGAAAGTATATTGTTTTCTCTTTCAGTTTTCAGGATTACTATCTAGTGTCTACTTCCAGAATTAACACAATGTGTTTTAGCTTCCTGGAAATTATGCTTTAAAATACACATTGCAATAATCTATAATGGGTATATGTGATTTAGCAGAATCTCATGTGAGTGAGACATGGGGATTTAATATAAAATAAGCTCAACTTGATATGACTATTAAAGAAGTATAATGGGGTTGTCAGCTGCAATACCAGAATTACAACATTTAAAATAAAAGACAATTGCTTTATTATATTTGAATAATACATTTAGTTCTGAATGCTCCATTTTATTTTTTTTATTTTTTTTTAAATTTTTATTAGTTTATTAAGAGCCAAACTGACAACATATGCTGAGGAGCAAGATCTCAAATGCTGCCCCCAGCTGACATCTTGATTTGAGTCTTGCAAGACACCTTGAGCTAGAGGACTTAGGTGAGCTATACCTGGGTTCTTGAGTCCCCCAAACATCTTTATAGCTGCTAAGCTTTATTTTTTTATTTTTTTTTTTAATTTTATTTTTTTTAATTAGTTTCAGGTGTACAACACAGTGCAATAGTTATACATTTTACCCCTCAAAGTGACAACCCCCCACCCCCAATACACCACCCCACACCCCCCCATATCATATATATCTATTACTCTTCCTCTGACTCTCTTCCACAGTATAATCCACATCCCGTGACTATCTATATATATTCAATTACAGTAGGTATACCACCTCCACTTTAGTAATACAGTGCAGTGATCAAACCTCTACTCCATCCATGAAATGGTCTCCCTAACAAGACCTATGATCATCTGACTGAATGCTCCATTTTAAAGGCAAATTATACATGTATAAAATTGTGTAGATACTGACATACATATAGAATATATACAAAATATAGATATACAATAGAATATCTTCAGAAAAGAATGATCAATACAATTAAAATACCTGAAAGCTTGTTTTGCCTGAAAAAGAAAAGAAAATGGTAGAGTATCGGGAAATAGTTGCTAGGTATACAAGCAAGTTGATATATTTATTCTGAATCTGCAGAATAACCTCCCTTAGAGATGTCAAGAAGTAAAATATACTTAATCAAAAGATACCAAGTCATCTGTCAGTAGAGCTATTCGAACAAAATTTATTTGACAAGTGGGTTGAAATGATTTAGAAGAGAACCCAACCTCTGAAATCTGGTGGACCAAATGAACTTTAATTTCCCTTTCAACATCAAAATACTATGCTTTTGAAATGCACATTAAAATAACTATACAAGTCAATAAATGCCAGTCACCAAATAACTCATAAGTGCTGAGGGAGATTAGAGATGGGAGAAATAAATAACTTCTTCTATAGTGGGGAAAAAGCCTCAAAGAAGTAATGGGATTTAAATTGGGCCTTTGAGGAGGATAAGAAACAAGCATGTTGAAAACATTCTAATAAAGGGAACATATTTGATCAAAGATAAGAAAAGCACAAATATATAGGGAGTGTGCAGAAAAAATAATAATGATAAAACATTGCATTTATATAGTTGATATGGGTTTTCAAAATGCATAACAAATATTATCAAGTTTTACTCTTGCAATGTCACTGTAAGATAATAATATTCCCTATTACACAAAAGGAAAATAAAATTCAGGTTGATGACAGTAAAACTGCAACTAGATCCTGCATTTTCTAACTTACTGTCAAGTGTTCATTCTACTCTATCGCAAATGGCATTCGGTGGAGAAGAGAATAAGTTTTTGTTTTTTTACAAGTCATACATCTTGAAACTTGCAACAAAGTTCTAAATTTTGGATACTGAATAATACATATTTATTGTTCCACAATTGAATATGTATTTGTATGAGAAATATGTTTCTTTGAAGATACTCTGAATCCAGTTATTTCAAAGATGAATAAATTATATACCAGTACAATCTGCATGTTCAGCTATTATAAAATGTTCTTGTATAAGTTAAACCAATTCATAAAGTAGTAGTTGTATTTTTAATACACTATGCTTCTTCCTGATATGGAGATGGAGAGGGTCTGACATGCTTTTTGTTTGTTATTCCATCTCCCTGAACCACCCATATCCTTATTTTTCTTGCCTGAATGATATTATTGTATTGCCTAAATGACTATATATATATATATACAAACACACATATGTACACATATATATCAATATCTATATATATATAAATGTTATTAATATTATTATATTATAATGTGACTTCTTTGAAGGAGTCTTTTCATGAATTTACTCCATAGATCTGGCAAGTTTCTTTTTTGTATATTTTTATAGTCCCTTCTATGTCAGGTAACTAGTACATATCACAATTGTAATTAAATACTTTGCAATGCTATGATATGCTTAATGTTCAATGCTGTGACAGACAGGAATTTCTGAGAGAGTAAGGACCTCTTTTCTGTATACCCAGCAATAAGCACAGCAACTAGCACTTGTAAATGCTCAATAAATATATTTTTTTAATAAATAGACAATGGATGAGTGCTAAAATTTAGTGTACCATTAAAAATAAATGTGTTGATCATTTGGTCAGTATTTACTGTTAAGCAATGTACATTAAAAATAGTTGCTATATTTTTCTCAGAAGCTTGTTATGTGGACATTTAGTAATATCTCTTTAATAAAAAAACTAACAAAAATAAATAGATGCTTGTCAGTACATTTTTCATAAGGTGACCCAGGAAACTGGTATATTGTGCAGCACACCGATAGTATAGGGTTGGAATTATACTGCAATCACAGTATGCAATTCCCCAAAATGATAATTCTAGATAGAATGCATGGAACTAATTTCAAATGTCATTCAGAGTGTAAATGTACTGTGGGTGAAATGTATCTCACTGGAACTTTAAATCTGTTGTCCCTGAACATGCTTTAAATATCATGGAATGTATCGACATTTAATTAGATGAGTTTAAAGAAAAGAAACTGAGAGGATGCCCTTAGATAAGGAATAGGTATTTAATAAAATAAATATAGTTCACACATTTCATGAGCCTTTCTGTGCCTGAAAACCCAGTAATTGGCTGACACAAAAGCGGAAATAGTTTTGTTTGCTTGCATTATTATAGCCCCTCCTTTTCCACAGGATTTTAGCATAAGCAGCTACCTCTCCACAGGAACAAATTCAGTGAAATCATCTTTAGATGAAATCACAACATTTTATTAATTTACCTGTAATAAATTTTAAAACATATACATATGTTACAGACCTAACTCGCACAACTTTTATACCAAATATTACCTTTTAAAATATTTAGTGATGAATGCTTCAGTTTTTTTCTTACGTACCTGTGTATAGGATTCCATTAGATAAATTTACCAAAACTGCTCCACTAATAATGAAGAAGGGTACCACCTATATTCACAATTTAGTCAGTTAGCCTAGCTGAAAGGATCATAAGTCTAAAATATTACTTAAGGCATGTGGTTTAGAAACATCTAATAGACTTAATAAGTATTAAACTAGATAAAAATAAACAATAACAAAAAAAAACATGATTTTTTTCCTTACATCTAAGTAATTTTAGATGTTGTTTAGATCAATAATAATCTCATTAGAGGTAATAGTTCACATCTAAAGATATTGTGCTACAAGTTCAGAATGTCTATACATTCCATGATATTTAAAACATGTCCAGGGATCGACACTTTTAAAAAGTTCCAGTGAGATACATTTCACCCACAGTACATTTATCCATTGAATGGCATTTGAAATTAGTTCCATGCATTCTATCTAGAATTATCATTTTCTCTAAATACACAGATGTCTACAGAGATATATAACTAGGTCACAATAAAATTTCTACATTTATTATTAATTATCTGCAAATGGAGAGATCATCAGTGGCAAAAATCTGCCAAACTAATAGTGTATGAACCACAGAGGGTTACATCAGCAAGGTTGGAGTTTGTCAGTGTTTAAATTATAAAGGATTAAGTCACAGACACTATTCATATTACTGCATTATATCTTTGAAAACTTAAAAGCTATTCTTGGTATTTAAATTATGGTTTGTTAATGTGACAGTCATTGGTCATCATTAACCATATAGGAAGTCAACAGTGTTAGTCAATTAATCCCTATTAAAGGATTAACCACGGAAAAAAATGGCATGTCTCAGTCACTAACATAATATATTTTTATGACCATATTTACTTACAGTAAAATACACACTACTAATATGTAACTAGAAAATTATTGAAATATAATGGTGCTATATGGATATGGATGGCAGACTAATTCATTGAGACATCAAAGTTATTATAGTGGCACAGCTTTTTATGTTATGTATGATTATTGTGATGCAGCACTTTAACTTCATTATTAAATCAATAACAGTCTAGGAAAATGGTGACATTTTCATAATAAAACCTCTTTGCTACCCACAGAAAGTGATAAACAGTGTGCAAATTTATTTTGTAATGCCATAATTAGGCTTCTGTTGAAAAGATGATATGAAACAAAAGTATTTCTGAGCTCAATACAGCACTCTTCATAATGAAACAAAATATTAGTTCTTTCAGTTCAGGCAGTTGTTGTCTTGGTAATACCCATCTTTAGTCATTACAATAGTAATCTAAAAATAGTTGTTAACTATTATAAATATAGGCTTTAATGATTATCAAAACAAAAGACTGTTCACAAAGTACATCTCCCATCATCTATGAATAATTGTTACTATGCTGTGAAGCAATTGAAAATTGTTTGTTTTCATGAAAGAGAACTGTGAATATATTGATTAATATATTTTAATGTAATTTAAATGAAATTGAACAACATGCAAGAAGCTCATATTTATCCAATTCATCCTCTGGAATAGTTAATAAGAATTCCTTGAAGAAACATGATTTAAAAGAAAAAAGAACACCCTAACCTATATTTTTCTGTGAAATTAAAAAAAAAATGCCAAAATATATAATGCTTTTCAGTAAAGACAAAAAAAAATATGTTCTATCATTTGAAAAACAAATATCAAATATATTATATTGCTCTTAGCTGTAATATGTAAAATGGAATCTCAGTGTACTGTGGAACTTGAGCAGGTGATGGGCTATTGTAGTTTCTAAGCTATAATAGGTGCTATATTTCCTGTAAATAAAGGTAGGAGTTCTGAAGTTAAGATTTTCCAACCTATTTCTACTTAAAAAGTAAGCCTGAGACAACAAAATATGTAAAATAAGAGAATAAATGAAAAAGCAAATTTGAAATAAAAAACGTGTATAGCTTGTAAAAATAGGTATTCAGTTTTTTATGATATTCTTTGCCCATGTTATATTCTGAGCTATCAGAATATGGAAACATGATTTACCACTTTAAATTAGTGTACAAAACCACAGTGTGGTTTTGGAACTACATTCTAGAATTATGTTTGAAGCAGTTGAAAGGGTAAGGGATGGTGTGGGAAGTGGTGAGGGAGATGATGGAATCTGTCCAGGTTTTGATGGACTCTGGCCTAGATTTATAATTAGATGAGATAAATCTTATTATCCATACAAAATGTATCTCTTTATTTAAAGGATTTAAGAATCACTTTAAAAATTTACTCAACATTTTCCTTATTAATAGCACCTAAGTCACTCCTGTTATTGTAGACATTACTTCATTTCTATACCTACAGATGGGTGTTGACATGGAGCATTATTGATATAATCATTATTTCAAGGAATGGTTAAGATTTGATGTGCAGCACAGTAGAACAGCAAGACATGTTGAATCAAATATACCTTAGTTCAAATTCTCACTGCATTATTAATATGCAGAGTAACCTAGAAAGTTCAATAATATACAATATGTTTTTATCAGCGTGCCTGTTTTGTTCACGGATTAATGCCTAGAACACAACTCAGTGTCTGACATATATTAGGTCCTCACTACAAATTTTTTTTCTGGCACACATTAACATAAAATTTATTTATTAAATCATATAGCTGCTATCTAAGTCTATTAATGCTTTATGTCAAGCAAATATGACAGAAATCTTTGGTAAAATAACATTTTGTTTTTCAGTGGTACTTAATCTTTGGTCTCTTAACAGGCTTCAGGGGAATCTCTAACACCTTGTTCATTCTTTGTAAATGTTCTCAAAAGTTATTTATCTAACAAGTATTTACTGTGATACATTGGCTTTCCAAACTTCTTTCATTAAGTTGCTTAATCTCTTTGTGCCTCAGTTATGTCGACTTGAAAATGATAAGACTGATAAGAAACTAAACAACCTATTATATGTAATGTATTAAATAATGACTAACACAGGGCCTGCCGAGTGGTGCGGTGCTTAAGAGCTGGCTTGAGACGCCAGCAGCCCCGGTTCGGATCCCACGTGTGAGGGCCAGTGACACTGCCTTCTTAAAAAAAAAAAGAATGACTAACACATAATAATTGCATAATAAATGTTTGTCATCATCATCATCATTATTATTAGACACTAACTGATTTACAGGTATGAAGAAATATAATGCTTGATGCACTAGATCCCACAAAATATTGGTGATTCAACAAACGTTAGGCATGTCTTTTATGAGTAATGTGAATGGAGTAATGTGAGTAGAAGTTGTAGAATAAAGATTTTCAAGATCTCTAAAAATTCTGTCTTCCATAAAAGCAATGAGGATACTGACAAAAATTGTCAGAAAATAGCCTTAGACATGTAAGAATCCAGGGAGCACTTCTTTAAGAAA
Source organism: Aselliscus stoliczkanus (assembly GCA_033961575.1). Classification (NCBI taxonomy): domain Eukaryota; kingdom Metazoa; phylum Chordata; class Mammalia; order Chiroptera; family Hipposideridae; genus Aselliscus; species Aselliscus stoliczkanus. The sequence continues at coordinate 120,623,841 of CM066730.1, read as the reverse complement.
AACAACTTAACTTGTTCAAAACTGAGCTTTCTGGCCCTTTAACTTGCCCTATTTGTATCCCTTCTTTCTAATTCCACATACTCTTGAAAACCAACAGTATACCAACAGTGGTGAAAATGAGCAGCCACTAGAGAAGACAGAGCAGGTATGAAACTCCCCAAAAGCATTATTCTCAGGGAATTATCATTTATGACCTCTCTAAAAATTTCCTGGAAAGCCCAATTCACCAGGCTTGCTTTTATTTGACTTGACTGGGAGCTCTTCAAAGTGAAATCAGACTTTTCCTTAGGGGCAATTGTCAAAGACAATCAGTAGCAATTGTTTAACACATGCCTGAGGCAGTGATAGCATTTGAGGCCAACAGGAAGCTGAATAAAAACTTAAAAGGAAAATCTGAGGAATAAGATATTCATTTGGGGATTTAAAAAAGCTCTAACATATTCCTGTAAATCGTAAAGACCGTTCATTCATATGGCTCCGCTCATACCCAGTAAAGACCTGAGAAGGTTCTATGCTCTCACCTCTGGATGACTTTGAGGCTTTGTAAGCAGATAATGAAGGTTTAGGTAGAATTGTAAACTGCCTGCATGACAGTTAAGGTAGAATTGTAAACTGCGTCATGACCCAACACACACATGCCGCTCCTTGACAAAGGCTAGGAGACTTATTGGTTTCAAGAATTTAAGTAAATCTAGGTATAATCAATAATTAGCTGACCACTAAATTAATCAAATGGATACATAAATGTCCATACATTACAGTCAATAGATACTTTACAAAATTATTTCATAAATAGGGCCCATATTCTGGGGTGGGCGGAGGTGAGTGTGGGGGAAAGCAGTAGGAACCGTCCCTGAGGAAGTCCAGACATTGGTCACAGCAAACAAAGATTTTAAATAAGCTATTTAAAATATATCCAAAGAATTAAAGGAAACTATGTATAAGACTGAAAAAGAACATGAAAAAATGTCTCAATACACAGAGGATACCATTAAAGGCATAGATTCTTTTTTTGTGAACAGTAAAAATTTTGGATTTGACAAGTATAATTGAAAAGAAAATTTTACTAGAGGGGTTCAACATCAGATTTGAGCTGTCAGAAGAAAGAATCACAGACTTGATAATAGTTCTATTATCATTACTCAATCTTGGAACAAAAATAAAAGGAATGAATGAAAATAAACAGGGCCTCAGAGACCTGTGAAACAACATCAGACATACCAGGGTAAAAATAATGAGAGTCCCTGAAGAAAAGGAAAGATAAAGAAGCAGAAAATGTATTAGAAGAAATAATTGCCAAAAACTTCCAAAATTTAATGAAAAACATTAAACTGGAAATTCAAGAAGCTCAACAAACTTGAGTGAGCTCAAAATGCACATCTAGAGACATCATAAGAAAACTGTCAAAGGCAAAAGACAAGTGCTGAATCTTAAAAACACCAAGAGAGATGTAACTCATCATTTACAAGGGATCATCAATAAGTTAATAGCTTATTTCTAATTAGAAACAAAGTAAACCACAAGGCAGTGGGATGGCATATTCAAAGTGCTGAAAGGAAAAGGCAGTCAACCAAGAATACTATATCCAGCAAAACTATCCATCAAAAATGAAGGTAGAATTAAGGCTTGCCTAAATAAATTTAAAAAACAAAACACAAACTATTTTCCCCTAGCAGTCCTACCCTTCAAAAACTATTGAAGAGAAACTTGAAATAAAGTTTCTCTTTATTTCAATGAATAAAACCACTAGACAGTATATCTATTTCACATGAATGGAGAGAGCACCAGTAAATGTAACTATGTGGGTAAACATAAAATACAGTATATATGTATTTTTATTTGTTTTTAATACTTTTGTAAATATAAAAATTAAAATAAAATTGCATAAAACAATAATTATATATGTGGACTGATGGACTGGACATATAATGCATAGAGATGTAATTTATAAAAATAATACCACTACGAAGAGGAGAGAGGCAATGCAGATGTACATTAAAATATTCAACATAAGAATAAAAAGGAACATCTTCAATCTGATAAGGACATACACAAAAAACCCAGAGTTACTATCATACTTAATGATGGAAGACTGAAATTTTTCACTAAGGTAAGAAACAAGGCAAGTCCATATGCTCTTGCCACGTATTCACTATTGGGCTATAGATTCTAAAGGGATCAGTCAGGCAAAATAAATAAATAAATAAATAAATAAATAAATAAATAAATAAATAAATAAATAAGTCATCAGATTGGAAAAGGAGACATCTTTATTCATAGATGACATGATTTTATAAATTTAAAATGCTTAGAAAACCACAAAAATCTTCAGTAAGGTTGTAGGGTCAAATATACTAATACAAATCAATTGCATTTCTATACAGTAGCAATGAACAATCAAAAACCAAAATAAGAAAAATAATCCCACTTATAGCTGCATTAAACACAATAAAACAGGAATATATTAAACAAAAGAAATGTAAGTATTATAAACTAAAAACTATAAAACATCACTGAAAGGAATAAAAAAGACCTAAAAGAAATGGAAAGGACATCCTGTGTTCATGGATTGGAAGACTTATTATTATTAAGATATCAGTACTCCCTGAATTAATATATTATAGATTTAACACAATTTCTATCAAAAGTTTAACTGCCATTTTGTAAAAATTGACAAACTAATTCTAACAATCATATGGAAATGCAAGAGACTCACTTTAGCTAAAATAAAATATAAAGAAAAATAAAGTTCAATAATTCACTCTTTCTGATTTAAAAACTTATTACAAATCTATAGGAATCAAGACATTGTGGTACTGGCATAAGAATAGATATATCAATGAAATAGAATTGAGACTCCAGAAGTAACCCTTACTATGGCCAATAGATTTTCAACAAGGGTGACAAACAATGGGGAAAATTAGTCTTTTTCAAATAAGTGCTCATGGGACAACTGGATATCCACATGCAAAAGAATCAAGTGGAAAATTCACCTCAAAAAAAAAAAAAAAAAAACAGCTCCTCCCCAAAAAAACCTCAAAATAGTTTAAAGAACTAACCATATAAGATTAAACTATAAAAAAAAACAGGTATAAACGTCTCTGACTTTAGATTAAGAATTAAGCAATGGCTTTTTAGATATAACACCAAAAGAAAACACACACACACACACACACACACTAAAAGGAAAAACAAAAACAATCAAATTGTCCTTCATCAAAATTAAAACATTTTTGTGTTTCAGCCTATGCTATCAAAGAAAAAAATGGCAAAAAAAAAATAACTCTCCAAATGGAGGAAAATATTTCTACATCATATGTCTGATAAGGAACTAGTATTGAGACAATATGAAGAACACTTATAACTCAATAATAAAAAGACAAGTAATGCAATTGAAAAATGGGCCAAGGATTAGAATAGACATTTTTTCCATAGAAGATACACAAATGGACCATAAGCATCTGGAAAGATCTCAATATAATTAGACCTTAGGGAGTTACATATCAAAATCACAATGAGATACCACTTCACACTCCCTAGGGTGACTATAATAAAAAACAAAAGGATATTGCCAAGGATGTAGAGAATTGTAATTCTCATCTATTGCTGGTGGGAATGTAAATGATGCAGCTGCTTTCTGCTTTGGCAGTTGCAGAAAACAGCTTGGTAATTCCTTACAAAGCAAAAAGCTGAGTTATCATATGACCTAGAAATTCTACTCCTAGAAAGAAATAAAAAAGTAAGTCCACAAAAATATATATATTAATTTGCTCAGAATAATTCATAATTGCCTAAAACTAGAAACAACCCATATTGCCCATCAGTTAATGAAAGACTATACTAAAAGCAGTAATATCTATACAATGAAATATTACTTAGCCATAAATAAAATGAAGTATTGACACAGGCTACAACACGAATGGACATTGAAAACATTACACTAAGTGAAAGAAGCTAAACAGAAAACCCATATATGTACTGTCTCATTCAATTCTATGAAATGTCCCAAATAGGCAAATCCATAGAATTACAAAGTATATTATTGGTTCCCACAGGCTAGAGGGAGGGTACAATGAGGCATGAGTGCCACTGAGTTTTTCTTTTTGTAGTGGCAAAAGTGTCCTGAAATTAAATAGTGATGATAGTGGTAGAGCTTTGTGAATATACTAAAAAATCACTGAACTGTGCACTTTAAAGGGGTGAAATTTATGGTGTGTGAATTATATCCCAATTTTCATATTTATCAGATGGACAAAGAGAAAGCCATTCTAGAATTTCAAGTGAAGATAAGAGATAAGAGTACCATGATCATAACTTTCTTTTGAATTTAAGGAAGATATAAGAAATATCAGAGAGAAAAGCAACAGCAAACAAAGGGAAAACAAGTAGGAAGACATTGCAATGGCCCAGGAGAGAAATGATGGAGACTAAGACTGATACAGTGACAGTGACACTGTCATCAGAGAAAGGTAAAGGAACCCAAGAACAATGTAGGTGGCAAGGCGACAGGACTTAGTGAGGATTGAATATGGTGTTTGGATAATGGTACTAGGTTCCTTGAAACATTTCTTGATTTTGCCACTGGATGTATAGGTCACAACAGGAAGAGGAATTAGTTTGTGGTAGAAGAGAATGAGTTCATTTTCTAGGCATGTTCGGTGCTATGGAGACAAACAGAACATAGTAGGTGCTCAAAAATATTTATTAAAATCTATTATTGAATGACTGTCAAATAGCAAACTGGATGTAGCAGCCTCCATCAAGGCCTTGATAAACCAATTTGGTTGCAATAAAAGATCAATTTTTGGTACTTGATAATGGAAACAAAAGTATTGAGGAGCAGAAATCCTAAAACAGAAAGAAAACTCTACAACTAAATAAGTAAAGAATAAATATAAAGACAAAGACACTTTAGTGCTGTTGTTACTAGCTTCCACATTCTGATCACCAATCATACAAGTAAAACTATGGGAAAGCCTTCCTCTTATATAGAATTTCTTATTGATTTGTCTGTCTCATAATTGTATCATAATAAAATCTTATCCATATATACTTGTTTGGTACTAATTGCAAAGAACATTTAATATTTCTAACTAGCAATTTTCAAAGGTCACATATTAATATAACTGCATTTCCAAATAAGCAATTTGCTTGTACTGTGCTATGCAAAATGCTGGCCAATCAGACTTTTATTCAATGAATGTTTTTTAAGCTCAGATATTATGGCCTTTGTTTTATTATCCTAATACTGCAACCTGCTCCATATCACATCAGTTGTATGGGTTTTATCCATAGCGGTGTTTGTTTTCCTCTCTCCCATAATAAAAAGCAATTTTTTTCTTCGTGTTTTATTTTCCCCCCTTTAACTTATTTACATATACAAATACAGTAGAAAAAAAAAGTAAATTATCCCACAAGAGACAGTCATGTATAAGGTTTTGGTGTACCTTATACATGCTTCCAAGCAGTGTAATTAGTACATTATAAATCCTTTAGTGTAGCATGTACCACATGGTATGTTATATATATATATAAATATTTTTTTTTTCATTTTCTACAGGTATCTATTGAAACCTAAATTGAAATAATTGTATATAAAATTACATAATGTTCCATATTATTGATTCATCATTGTTAGAGATTCAATATATTTTCCATGTTTGGCTATTATCCGCCAAGTTATAACAAGCATATGTGTGCATAAATTTTAGCACATTTGTCTCATTTCATTAGTATAAGTTCCTAGAAGACTAATTGCTAGTTCAAAAGATATATGCAAATTATTTGCTGATACATATCATAAAATTAGTTTACAGAATGTTAAATGTACCATCTCACTAGCAATCTATCTTTTTCACCACATTCTTATATAACTAGATGAACTGAATATTCTTTTTTTCATACATTATCTTTTTTTAAGGTATTTATTTCAGTTACAGTTGACATTCAATATTATTTTATATTAGTTTAAGGTGTATAGCATAGTAGTTAGACATTTACATATTTTATTTGTTTTTTGGGTTTTTTTTTTGTTGTTTGTTTGTTTTTTGAGGGCAGTGTCACTAGCCTTCATATGTGGGACCCGAACCAGGGCCGCTGGCTTCAGAAGCCAGCGCTTAACCACCACTCTACTCGGCGGGCCCTACATATTTTATTCAGTGATCCCAGATTAGTCTAGAACCCACGTGGTACTATACATAGTTGTTACAACATTATTGACTATATTCTCTATGCTGTACTTTATATCCCTGTGACTGTTTTGTAATGAACAATTTGTGTTTCTTAATCCCTTCACCAATTCCCCTACCCCACTCCCCTCTAGCAACCATCAGTTTTTTCTCTGTATATAGGAATCTTTTTCTGTTTAGTTCATTTATTTTGTTCTTTAGATTCCACACATAAGTGAGATATATAGTATTTGTCTTTCCTAGTCTGACATTTCACTTAGCATAATACCATCTAGGTCCATTTATGTTGTCACAAATAATAAGATTTCTTTTTTTTTTATGACAGAGTAATACTCCATTGGATATATGTACCATTTCTTCTTTATCCAATCATGTATTGATGGACACTTGGGCTGCTTCCATATCTTGGCTATTGTAAATAGAGCTGCAGTGAACATAGGGATGCATATATTTTTTGAATTAGCATTTTTAATTCCATTGGATAAAACCCAGAAGTGGAACTGCTGAGTCATAAAGTAGTTCTATTTTTAATTTTTTTAGGAACCTCCAAACCATTTTTCCATAGTGGCTGCACCAATCTCTAATCCCACGAACAGGGCATCAGGGCTCCCTTTTCTCCACAACCTTGCCAAAAGTAGTTAGTTGATTTATTGATGATAGCCATTCTTATGTGTATGAGGTCATATTTCATTGTGGTTTTAATTTGCATTTCTCTGATGATCAGTAATGTTGAACATCTTTTCATATGTCTACTGATATTTGTATATCCTCTTTGGAGAAATGTCTACTCAGGTCCTCTGCCCCTTTTTTTAATTGGGCTCTTTGTTTTTTGGTGTTGTGTTGTATGAGTTCTTTATAAATTTTGTATATTAACCCCATATCAGATGTATCTGTGCTGGATATTCTCAATTATAAACACTTTTAGATTAATTTCATAATTCTTCCAGTAAAATTCTATTTCATAACATACTTTTCTTTTTATAGACTAAATAATATCAAATAAAATTAAGCCAGTGGGCATCCTTAATTTATTTCAGCAATATATATTGTCTGGTATTTCTAAACTCCAAAGGATGATAGTTACTGATTTGTGATCTCTTGTTCCTTTACAAACTTGCTATGAAACTACTGTGGATCAACATTTTGGGTTTAGCTTTTTGAAAAACTTGTCAACTTTGAATGTGTAATTCAATTATTTTACATGTTGATTCAATTAACATTGACTAATAAAATAATTATTTAAGAATTTTAAATTATGACTAAAACTTGTACATTTTCATTGCCATATATTTAATAACAGTCTCTATTTATCATCTTTAACATTCACAATATCTGTATTTTTCCCTTTTAATATGTTATATTTTATATATTTCTTTAAATACTAAATATGAAAGTTTTGCATCTTTATCAAATATAATTTTAGCTTTTTGTAATGTATTATTTTATAGTTTATATTTATTATTTACCTTTTTTAGTATTTTAGCAATATGTGTTTTATTTTAACAATATCTATTTTATTTTCTTTAGTTTTTTGTTTTTTTTTTAATCCTAAACATTTGATGCTATAATTTTTTCTCTAATACACCTTTGGTTTCATTCAATTTGTTTTGATATAGGTACTTGCTGTCTGATTATAGTAAGTTCTTATTTTTCTTTGACTAAAGAATAGTTTAAAAATTGTTTTTATTTTCCAAGTGGTTTGTTTTATTTTTGCTCTTTTGCTTACTATTGTTGTTTTCTTATTTGTTATTTATTTGGAGTTCTAATTCAGAAGATATTGGCTGCACCTACTTTTCTCTCTCAAAGATACAGATTCACTAAGTGAAAAAAGGAAAACTCCCAATCTTTTAATTTATTTCATAATTAAAAATTTCTACTTAACTATTACATCTTTCTTCTGAATGATATTCAAATATATAAAGTTACAGTATACAGTGAAAGGAAAGGGAGACATCTACAAAACACTTTAAATGATACTCATGTGGCATTATTTAGGATGGTGTCAAATAGGCAAAATTGAAACACCATAAAAAAATCATTCTTTTATTTTTGAATCTCAGTTTAGTAGTTGCTTCAAATCAGTCTGTGAGGTAGGTGAGGTATAAATGAAAAGTTAACAAATCTCAAATTAATATTGAATAATAAAATAATTTTGCACATACTGAAAAAACATGTTAAAATGCACTTTACGTGCCACGAAATGTCTGTTCCTCAAAAGTGAGACATTTTTATTTTATACTAGTTTTAGCTCACCCATTTTCTTGACATGAAGAGACATGTGAGATAAATATTTTGATTAAAGTTATAACTCATTCTAACCACAAACACATTTAACAAATAAATTGTCTGCGTTTTTTGTTTTGTTTTGTTTTGTTTTGAGGGCAGTGTCACTGGCCGTCATATGTGGGACCCAAACCCGGGCCACTGGCTTCCCAAGCCAGTGCTTAACCACTGCACCACTCGGCCGGCCCATAAATTGTCTGTTTTTAATCGGCCAATTTTCTAAATCATCTTGAAAGCTTCAATTAAAAAGTTAACAAAGATATGTTGACACTTTCTGGGCTTTTAAAAAGTAATATTTCACTTTATATAATACTGTAATACAATGGTGAAACTGTTTTTCTTAAAGGTTGTATTGGTGAATTGGGGGAGGGGATCAGCGTTGGAGAACCGGGGAAGGGGACAGACAAGTTGCTGTCCTTTTTGTTCTTGTCTAGTTGTGGAGGACGTGGCTTCACTGGCCCATTTTGGTATCATCATTGTGCTCTTCCCGAGTGAGGTAGTTGTTCACCGGCCATTGGACAGCCACTCACTGTGGCTCACAGCAGCTCCTGAAAGAGCATGCCAGCTGCCTGCCAGCCCCACTGCAACCTATGCCTTCACTGGCGAGTCACTGCAGCCCAGCTCCAGATTGAGCTGTTGTTCACCATATTAGCTGTAGAAGGTGCAGTGTCACTGGCCCTCATTTGGGATCTGAACCGGGGCCCTGCTGCTCAGAGCTGGCATCCCAAGCCAGCTCTTAACCAACATACCTGTTGGTCAGCCCACGTAATGGTGAAATTTTTATGTTAGGAATATTTCTGAGGAAATTTACATATTTTACAGCTATAAGTTTGAATTTTTAATATTAAAATGGGTTTTAATTTGAAGTACATTTATGAACTCTCTGGTTAAAGATAACTCTTTTTAAAAGGTTTCTGAGTGATAATCCACCACTTTGAGGCACTGATAGAGTAGAATTGTGTATAGCAGGAGTAGGTCTGCGTAGTACAAAGGCTAGGCTTTACCAGATCAGATGCTTTTGGTAAACAATGCCGTAAACTGGTTGTTACCCATTTGGTGGAAAACTTTTGAAGTGTATATTACACATTTCCTTAAGTCCTAGCAGGATTGAGTTCCAGCTGTTCTCAGCATAACCAGTTCATTAAAACCCTTCCTGATTTTTACTCCTTTTCTTGTCTCTTCCTTCAATGTCTCACTTCTTTTTTAGGGATCAATCATTTCTCCCACAATTACTGGCAACTAAGATTTGTTTCATGTTCTATAATATTTTCAGGTTTACCTTTATATATATTTTTTGTTTTGGAGAGACCAGAGTAAAAGTACACTTTTTTTATATTAGAAAATATTTAAATTTGTAGATCCTATTAACTGTAAGACAAAAGATAATAGAGAAGTCTACTGGCAGACTCATCAAACCAACTGCAAATAAATGTTTTTGAAGTGTGATACTTCCAAATCCTATATCCCAAACAACACAGTGTATATAATGTTCATTTAGCTAAAGCTTGTCAATTTTATTGATCTTTTCCAAGAAACGACTCTTGGTTTCACTGATTTTTCTCTATTTTTCTATATTCTTCTTCTATACATTTATCTCATTATTACCTTCCATCAGATAGCTTTGGATTTGGCACTCTTTTCACTGTATCCCATTAGTTTTGGTATGTTATATTTTCATGTTCATTTGTCCTAAGGTATTTTCTAATTTCCCCTCTGACTTCTTCTTTGACCCATTATAAGAGCATCTTGTTTAATTTCCACACATTTGTGGATTTTCCAGTTTTCCTTTTGCTATTGATTTCTAGCTTCTTTCTATTATGATCAGTAAATATACTATGTACGATTTTAAAGTTATTAAATGTAAGAAACCTTTGTGGCTTACCATGTGGTCTTTTTCTAGAGAATGTTAGTGTACTTGAGAAGAATGTGTATTCTACTGTTGTTGGATTTTGCATATATTTCTGTTATGTTCAACTGGTACATAGTGTTAAGTCCTCTATTTCCTTATTGATGTTGTTCTCTTCATTATTTGAAGTGTGCTATTAATTTCTCCTACTATTATTGCAGATCTACCAATTTCTCCCTTCCATCCTATCAATGTTTTCATTATGTATTTAGGAGTTTTGATGTTTGGTGCATGTATATGCATATAAATATCATATTTTCTTGGTAATTGGCCTTTCTTTGTGTTTTGTAACAGTTTTTGACTTAAAAATCTATTGTGTCTCACATTAGTATAACCAACCTGGTGATGTTTTGGTCACTGTGGAATATCTTTGCCCATCATTTCACTTCCAACTTATTTGTGTCCTTAAATCTAAACTATCTCTTGTAGGCAGCATATAGTTTGATCTAAATAGTGTTCCAAATGCTTGATTTCAATTGCTTGTACTAGAATGATCAAGCTTTTGAAGAAATATCGGGAAAATAATCTCAGCTTCAACCTTTACCTTTAAAGGTTCAAAGTTAGAGATTTGACTTAGTCCCATCAACAGTGCTGTTTCTGTGGTTTTAGGTATCCCTGTTACACAGCTTTTACACAGATTTTTGCTGCTTTGCAAAATATCTCATTGTTCTTCAATAGATAAACTGCATACCTGGTTCAACTGGTAATGTCTTAGGGAAATTTCACAGGAAATGGATTCTATCTACTTAGTCTATGGTTCTGGGTTGTTGCTTGTTGTTTTGCTTTACTTTGTTTTTCAGTTCTATTCAGTTCTAAAATTTTCTTGAGTTAGAGAATGGCTTTACTTGTGCACATTAAATGTTTATCCAGTCAGAAAATTGTTTAGATCTAGCATAATCTGAAAATGTTTTTTCTCCCCCTACAACTTAGAAATATTTTGGTTCTACAATGCCTCTTGTTTAATATTATAAATCATAACACTGGATATATCTCCCTAGGAATTGGCTTTAGTCTCCTAGAGTTTGGTTGGTTATTTATTCATTTATTTATTTATGCACTTATTTATTATCACTGCAGGCTGCATAATCATGTGTAAATCTTGGTAAAATTCTAAAATAATAATAATAATAATAATAATAATAATAATAATAAGATGATGATGATGATGATGATGATGGTATACCACAGGGGCTTTCAGCAAGTACAAATCAGACTACATCATTTTATATAATAAATACACAAATAAATAACTTACTAAATACATATTTTAATTCAACAAATGTTGAATGTTAGCTCCTCAATATTACCAACACACTTTGTAACACAACACAGAATTTATTATTTACTGCAATAAGGGAGAGACTATCTCTTTAGAATTATGACAGTATCCTACAAGAGAAAAAGTAAGGTCAGAATGAATTAAGAATTGGAAGTTTGGCTTCAGGTTACTTTTTCATGCAGAGAATTGATTGATAAGGATCACTTTAAAAGTATAGGATTGGTGGAAACAGCAAAATTAATATTTTGAGGTCAGAGATTAAAAGAACCTTAGAATGCAATATCTCTTAATGTCTCCCATTGAGGAGTTGAAGAGTTTTTTTCAGAAAGTTTTTATAATTAAAAGCAAACCATTTACTAAGCAAGAAACCTGGAAATGAAAAGTCATGTTAATGAATACAGTAGGGACGGTTTCTGTTCTGAGTGTCCAGACTGAATGTAGTGATAGATGATTTCAGTCCTCACAAAGGATGCTATTGTACCCACCAAACTCATTTGATTTCTGACACACACACACACACACACACACACACACACACACACACACACAAGAAACACAGCTAAACTACAATTTTCAGTCTCTTCTTCAGTTCAGTAGGGTCAAGTATTTGAGCTCTGGCCAATGGAATTACACAGAAATATACACTGGCCTATAAAATGTCCTGCACAAATCTTGGTTCACTCTCTTGTCCTTCATTTGGTGGCTGAACATCGATGCCCATGGCAACATTTGGAGCTTCAAATGCAATGTGGAATGGAATGGAAGTAGCCTGGGTTCTTGAGTGACTTCATGGAGCAGACCTCCTACCTCCCCATCCTCTCTCCAAATGCAATGCTGTAACACTTATAAACAGCATATATAATTCTGATATCAGAAAAAAATAATATTTAATTTTGTTAAATCACTGAAATTGGGATTTATCTTATGTTACTTGTGATGATCTTTGTATCAAATTAAAATTCTTTTTTTTTTCTTCCATCACCATATATTTGATCCCTTTTACCCTCATCTATCATCCTCCCTCTCCCCTACCCTCTGGGAACCACCAAACTATTGTCTGTGTCTGAGTTTTTGTTTCTTCATTTGTTTGTCTTGTTCCTTTGTCTTTCAATAGATGATTGGATAACAAAGCTGTGGAATATATACACAATGGAATACTCTTCTGCCATAAAATGAAATTGTGCCATTTGCAACAATGGATGGATCTTGAAATTATAATGTTAAGGGAAATAAATCAGACAGAGAAAGTCGAAAACCATATGATTTCATTGATAACTGGTGTATAAAACTGAAAACAACAAATTAAAATTCTTAAAATGACCAAAATGCCTCTCAATGATCTGAACCCTTCTCTCATTTCTCAATATCTTCCTGGCGATCATTCCTAATCATTCTGATTATATTTTTTTGATGTTTGTTGTTTGTTTGTTTGTTGCCTTTCGTTTTTCACATTAGTAGACTAATCTGATGCCTCTAACTAAAAAGAATCCCCCCTTTTTTTGCTATCTGAATTCTAATTATCTGATAGATCACAGCATTAATCTCATTTGCTCAGAAAAGAGTTTCCTGATTTAATCCCTTCCAAGCATAAGAATTCATTTCTTTTAATCAGATATACTCTCATTCTGTAGTTCTCCATAAAAGTAATTTTAAAAATAAGTGAATTTCTTTTTTTATTTAAGTATCATTGGTATACACTATAACATTATATATCATATACAACAGTTGGTGCATAATACAGTGATTCAACATTTTTATAACTTACAATATGATTACCCTACCAATTCTAGTAATCATCTGTCACCATGCAGACATATCAAGATATTATTGACTATCCCCTTCACCTTTTCTACCCATCTCCCACCCTCTATCCTCTCACAACCATCCCTTTGATCTCTGTTTCTATGAACCTCTTTTTTGTTGTTAGTAAATTTCAATTATATAATTTTTATTTGAAAAATGCCTATCCAACTGAAATTGAAATTTCTTGAGAACAGGAACTTACTGTATATTGATTATTATTATAATCATCATAAGCCTGATTCATAAATAATTTTGGAAGGGACAGAGGGAGGGTGGGAGGGGAGGAGGGAGGGAGACAGGGAGGAAAGAATGGAGAGAGAAACCTAGAAGGAAGCTGTGATTATTAGCCAACTAGCCACTTATACTGCAACACTGATATGACATTCATCCTCTTCTTCATTCTATTACTATTCTAGTTTCCAAGATCTACCAATTCATTCCATGAGCATGGCAAAAATGCACCTATTAACAAAGACTCTCTCCTTGACCAAGTTTTAGGCAGGTTCCTCTGAACCCTTTTCTCAGGGCTTTATCCTTGCTGACCTGCACAACCCAGTTTTAGCAAGAGTTCTGCATAAGTCAGTTTAGATAGCATTTCCCAAGGTTGATATCTGATCACTCCATATCTAATCAAATTACTTATCTCTTACCCTTGGTATTTGATCACTCTTACCTTCAGCAAGAATCCCATTAGGTCAGTTTAGCCAAAATTCTCCTACCCTTGCTTGATGTCTCCTTTTAGTAATTTTCTATCCACTAACAGCCTCATTTGGCTTCTTGGCTATAAATCCCATCTATTCTTGATGTATTCAGAATTGAGTCTAGTTCTATACTAAGATCTCTTTCCCCCTACCACAATAGTTCTTGAATGTAACCTGTTTTTACTGCTTTAAGTAATGTCTGGCTCTGATTTCTTTTAAAACCACAAGATCTCAGGATCTCTCTTCAAATACCATCACTTAGAAATATGCACATTGCACACTCCAGTTTTATCTGGGAATCTTATTATAAAGTGTTACTGATATATGTTGTGACTTATGTCCTATTTTCTCTAGAAGAGTTCTGTATTCTCTGCAATAAGTATTAATAGCACTGCTTTCTTTCATTTACAACAGTGTCCTGGTTTGGATAAATTATATGGCCACTCTACTGTTAAATGATAAACTGAGGCATATTACAAAATTTAAGGTTTTTTTGAGCAAAAATCAATTCCCAATGGGCAGTACCCAACCAGAAGTGGTTAGGGGTACTCTACTGACAGGATCAAGGGGCAAGGTTTTTAAAGAAACTACATGGAAGCAAAGAAAGGGAATTATTTGATTGGCTACAGCTTAAGCAGTTGCATTATTTGGGAACGTCTAATTGGCTGTTTATGATTGCTCCTTCTCCTTACCCTTGAGACATTTACAGGAATTAACTGTGGCTTAGGTTTCAGTTTGCTTATACAGGCTACCACCGCATTAGACCCTCAGTCTAATGGCCTTCTTGTTTGATTACACTAATACTAATGATGTCTGATCCATCATGATGTAGGTATTTTGAGGAAAATATTGACTTTCATGGATTCTCTGTTACAAACTACGCATTCAGAACCTGTGATGAGTCATAAAATACTAATAAATACATTGTAAGCTGATGTAGTTAAGCCTTTGGGAAACATTACAAAAATCTTTAAGCCACATTGGTATCACTATGTCCCTTAAAACAATAATTGCAAGTAGTATGTACTTTAAGGGGTTGATAAAACTTCCCAAAGGACTAATTTACTCCACAGTGGTGATTTACATAGTGAGAGGATCTGGAACAATAATTATGATACCAATCAATCAAAGAGGAAATTGGGCATTTGTTTTAATGTTATTTCTTTGCTGCTCTAAGAATTCTCTCAGGACTGTACCTTCTACAAATTTAAATGTAACATGAAACATACTACTGCCTCTAGTATGAACATCCCTTTGTATTTCATAGATGTAAGATGCAATGATAACGCAAAAGGAGTGAACATAACTTATTTAGGAAGTTGTAAAATGTCACAAATTGGTTTCTGTTATCTAATAGTCAATAAGACAATTAGTTAAGACTTGAGTAAAGTAATGATTGGAAGGATTTGGAAGGGTTTGGAAAAATCCCATGAATTCATAGGGATCCAAAGGAAATAATTATATATGAATATATTGAGGTCAAGGTTTTAGATTTGATTATTTTGTGATTGATTTCTCTTCCTTTTATTCATTCATCTATTCCCTAATTGCAAACAAGATAGTGTTTCTTGGGTGCAATATGTGCAAAACTGTAATTTATAAAGATGAGTACTTCACAATCCTCTGTTCATATCTGGGTCATTAAACATAGTAGAAAGACAAGCAAAACAAAAATACTTAACATACCTGAAATACGTATAGGAAATATTGAAGAGGAGAAAGACTTAGAAGAGATGAAATCTAGATACAAATATCTAAGATCTTTACAATTTAGCAGACACTTTCATGAAGAGGCCGTGTCTATTTTTCCAAACTAACTCTGGGATTAGCTATTTGACAGTCTTTCCCCTCTGTGATAGTAGCAAACTTGACAGAAGTGCAGAGTTGGGAAATGCTTTCTTATTTCAACTTTTTAAAAAATTTTATTTATTTATTTATTTATTTATTTATTTATTTATTTATTTATTTATTTTAGAGGGCAGTGACACTGGACCTCATATGTGGGATCTGAACCGGGGCCACTGGTGTCCCAAGTCAGCTTTTAACCACTGTGCTACTTGGCCTGTCCAATTTTTATTTTTTAAAACACAGCTACCACCATAGAATGAACCCAAATAAGCTTATTGGAGAACAAGAAATATCTAGAACAGGGCTGAGTAGTTCCAGTTGAGGTCATCTTAAGCTAGCCAGCTTCTAGCAGAACTGTTACTTGCTTGCAGCTACATGTGTGAGCCCGCAGAAGATTTATCAAACCGGGCCCAGGGCAACAGAACTACTCAGAGAAACCCGTGGCTTCTGAGTAATAAATGGATGTTGTATATTCCTGAGATTTTGTTTTTTTTAATCAGCATTATTTTATCAATAGATAACTTAAACACTGGAATGAGAGGGAGGAGTAAAAATTAATATAAGTTTTTCATATTTGCTGTTTATAATTTGAAACTTATTATTATGAGATAATTCATCCATAAGTATTTACTAACATGCAAGGAAATTCACTGTCCATTATCTCTAGAAGGCAAAGTTTAAAATACAGTAGACTAGTTGGATACATGAATATTTAAAGTCCTGGATTTTGTTCATTCAATTTAATTGTGTAATTTATTATCATAAAAACTAATTTTTTGAGAATAAATTCCTGTTGGATAACTTATTGACTACTTGTGGTAAAAAATAATTGAAAAGGAAATATAATTTGTTTCTATTTCTGAATGTAATTTATGATTTACTAATTTGACTTTTCATATTCTATAAGTTATGTACCTAAAATCATAGGCAAAGCGAATACTCTACCAACCCAAGCAACACCAACTCAAATTCAAAAAATATTAATTATTAAGTGGTAAGCACTGCAGTAGCATTGCTCTCTCAGGCAATTATTTTTAAAATCTTCAATGAAAAGAAGCATTTTTTTTATGGAAGTAAATGGGGTTCTAAAATCGGTAAAAAAAAAACCCACAGTATTTTCTAAAATATCTTTATTACTACATATGGCACAGATATCTCTATGATTTAATAATCATTATATGTCTCCATTTGGCCAATAAATCATTTTCTGTATAATTTTCCCAACTGAATTCATATAGCATTAAAGTATTATCCTCTAGGTGTTACAATAGTAAAATATAAATTGAATATTTAGAAAATTAAGACCGAGTATAATATAGTTTCCTTATAATTCTCTTAGATTGGTTCACTTATAGATGTTATTAATTTATAATCCTGAGAATTATCTTATTTTATACAGTAAGTAGCTGGAATCTTATTTTCTTAAATATTATTCCTGGACATAAATCCTGGTGGAAGGCAATTAAGAAAATAGAATAAAAGTTAGTAATCATATTTCTCCTTAAAATTATATTTACCTATGGTAAAAATCAGGAATATTGATACTTAAAGCTATAGTTACTTCTTTGAAGATGGAACCAATCAATTTTTATGTGCTAGCTCATGATAATCTACATA
Source organism: Aselliscus stoliczkanus (assembly GCA_033961575.1). Lineage (NCBI taxonomy): Eukaryota > Metazoa > Chordata > Mammalia > Chiroptera > Hipposideridae > Aselliscus > Aselliscus stoliczkanus. Next base: position 120,606,216 of record CM066730.1, on the reverse strand, counting down.
GTGATTATTTTTGTTTTTAATTCTTAAGCCTTAGAAAGTTAAAAATGAAAATGAGTGTTTTCTTCCATTTTAGCAATGCTGTCTTCTTTTTTCTTTTTTTTTTTTTTCTCCCAAGTCTATTTTATTTTTTTGTGTTTGTTTTGAATTTAGGCTCTCAGATTTACCAAAGTTTGAAAACCATAGGCTTAAAAAGCAGTGGATAGGGCCAGCCGAGTGGCACAGTGGTTAAGCGCTGGCTTGGGAAGGCAGCAGCCCCAGTTCGGGTCCCACATATGAGTACCTGTGACACTGCCCTCAAAAAAGAAAAAGCAGTGGATAATATTAGTCGATAGATTTTCCCCCCTTTGCACTTGAGAAATTGTTATTAAGATTCTAAATGCCCCAAACATTAATAATCTACTATGTCACTAATCAATAGATAATATTATTAGATATTAGAATACTTATCAGTAAAATGCCTTTGAAAGTTTAAGGAAATGCTATAATATATCATTCTTCATTTGAGATTTGTTAAATGACATTGTTAGGAACCTGGTTCAAATTAAAATCAGTTACTAACATAAACTGATAAGAAATTATGGAAGATAACCATCCCCTCCCCAAAGAGTACTGGACTAATAATCATAAAGTAGGACCATATCTATTAAAATTACACTCTGAGTCTGAAATGTTTGTGCTTAGATTTGACACTTGATAGAAAATTGTCATGGACAATAAATTATAGATTGAGAAGAAGACTGTTTGGGTATTGTTATTATTAGAAAGAATACTAAACAAAATGTAAGGAATTCATTTGATATATTGAGCATGCAAACAGAACACATAAAAGTCAAAATACCTAACAAGCTAATTGACAGACTTGTTAATGTTCTCTCACCACATTCAACACATTCCAGCTCCTTGTAAAAAGCCAATTTTCTTCCCCAGTGTAATTTGTGGTTCATTAACTTTCAGTTGGTTAGAAGTAAAAAATTACTGTAGGGTCAGGTAGGTTTATATCAGTTTAAAAGAAACAATTATTAGGAAAAAAATGGTCCTTAAGGATTTAAGTTTTTATTGTTTAGTAAACCTCCTTGAATTAACTTCCAGTGAAGTTTTAGAATGCACCAAATATCTATTGGAGGGGGAAAAAATAAATACATCAATAAAGATGTTTTATTTGAAATCATAAGAATAAATGAATATTGTACCAGAACCATTGCTATATCTTGACCTCATTAATGACTGTGTATTTTCTGCCTATAAATGTACTTTGGTCTCAAAATCCCATAGCAGATCAAGTAGTTATAACAAGAGATAACTAATTGTGCAAATTTCTTCTGCTGTTGAATCAATAAAATGAAATTGTATTTTTTGCCTCAAAGTTAATAGAGCAGTATTGAATAGATACATATGATTATAGGCACATGGCTTGATGTTCATACTTATGGCTTAGTGTGTTCATGTTGACTGCTGATAGTTAAAAGATAAATCAAAGTCAAATTATGGAAAAAGGGCTATGGAAGTAGTGAATTCAACAAAGTTATATCTGTGGGAGATAGGATCAAATGCAGCCTAGCTAAGATTTAAAGGTCAAATCTGTGTTGCTTCAGTTGGTATCCAGCTGTGAAAAGTGTGACGAATTAGTGGTGGGCAAAGAAATAGGGTTTATCCTTATTGTTGCATTTATCTTCTGGATTACATTGATTGGCAGAAGTACATACAACCAAAGGTTTCTGAAGCTTTCTTTTTTTCTCCTATAGACAAGAATGTGATAAGGAAGTTTAAGACCTCTACGCTTCCAACTGAACCAATAGTGAGACCAAAGAGAAAACAAAATTACCGAAAGGATTTGATAAGACAAATCTTTCCAATGGTAAGTACCTATTTAAACTTGAAGCTATTATCGAATTTTTTAAAGCTCTTTGGGCCATTGGTAAGTTCTACACAAAAATCAGTAAAGGACCAGCTATGATAGTGGCAATGAATTAGCAATCTATTTTTTTCTTATTAACTGGTAAGTTTGAATATATTAAGAACCATATACTAAAAAATAAGGTTGTAAAAAAAGCTTGGCACAAAAAATTAACAAAAACTATTTTGAAGTTTAAAAATTTAATATGGTAGAATTAGGAAATATTGATTCAGAAATTAAATTAATAATTTTTATTTTTCATTATCTAATAAAAGTATATAATGAATAAACATATTTAACTCACTACTCTAATTTATGCATTTCTAGATCTTTGAAACAAGTCATCTATGTTAATGATGTGGGCTGCTTTAGTTAAGATTGTTAATACATTAAACAAATGGTTTAAGTAAATATAGTTTTGTTTGTTTTCTCCTTTCAAAATTTTCTTTGGTATGCTAGATTTTTTCCAGTTAAGCAAAATCTGAAGGAAAATCTTAACTAAATAAAGGATAATAAACATGCTTAAAACCTGCTATAATAATGTTGCTTTCTATTACTTGGATTAGCTGTATGATGCAATTATTCATATACATTATTACTACCCAAATTAACGTTATAAGTGGAACAGTTTATATTTAGCTATTTAGTATTGCCCAATACAAAAAAAATAAAAATAGAAATAACAAAAATAGTGCAAATCACTCTTAGAAATACACAACAAACTTCTTCTGGCCATAAAGGAGGTTAAAAGGAATATGTAAATTAACTTGTTTTTAAAAGAGGGTTTTACAACGTAATTGAATATAATTGAAAGCTAGAGTTTGTTCTTAAACAATAATGATTATTTTAAATGATTATTATATGCTGAGCACTGATTTAAGGGTTTTATTTACTAATAAGATATTAGTCTCCCAACAAATCTAAGAGTCAGATACCATCATTATTGCCATTTATAGTTGGCATTAAGTGATTTATTGGAAGTAACACAGCTAACACATGTTTGAGCTTTTTTGAACCTAGGCTATTTGACTTCTTGACTCATTGACTCCACTATACCACCGAGAGCTGCCTCATCACTAAGCCACTAGTATTTAACCTTTTAAGTATTAAAGATGTTAAGAGTATATATTTTTTGTATTCTCTATTCTAACAAATGTGATGTTAGGAGATGGGACCTTTGGGAGATGATTAGACCATGAGGCCAGGGCCTTCATGGTTGGGGTTATTGCCCTTGTAAAAGAGACCTCACAGAGCCCCCAGCCTTTCCACAATGTGATGATGACATAGCGAATATCTGATAGTCTGTATGTAGCCTGGCTCTCACCAAAGGCAACCATGCCGGAGCCTTGATTTGGAACTTCCTAATCTCCAGAACTGTCAGAAATAAATATATTTTGTTTTATAAGCCATAGGGTCTGTGGTATTATGTAACAGCAGCCCAAATGACCTATGAGAATACTGACTTTCAGTCCTCTTCTAGGTATAACATATATATGCATAGTGTTTGAAAAGATACACAAATTCATTACTCTTGAGAAGTTTATATTCTGGGTAGACAAAATAGATAATAAACAAAGAAATAAAGCAAGTTATCTAGGAACCTATTAAAAAAAAAGCTGATTTTTTTGCTAGTACAGAAAGAGACACTTCATGGTTGCCCATTCAATATACTGGATCAAAGTCAACTTTGGTTTAGTTGCTCATCTACGTAGCAGTCTAACCAATATAGTAGTAGTTAAGAGTTTGCACTTTGGAGCTCGACCTCAGTACAGGCAAGTACAACATAGTCACATTTTGGTCAACAATGGCCCACATATACAATGGTGGTGGGAGATGACAGCTCCATGTGTGTTATTGCCCCTGAAGACCTTCCCAAGGGACGAGATATGGAGATGGAAGACGGTGCTATTGGTGATTGTGACCACATGTAAGCCATGCTAATGTGTGTGTCTCTGTCTTGGTTTTAACAAAAGAGTTTAAAAGTAAAATAATAATAATACATTTCAAACAGAAAATGTATAGAATAAGGCTATAAAGAAAGAAAATAATTTTGTGCTTCTGTACAGTGTTGATGATTTAAGCTAATTGTTATTACAAAAGAGTTGAAAGTTAAAAAAATTAAAAAGTTTAGAACGTATGTTACAAAAAGCTAAAGTTAATTTATTATTAAAGAAGAAAAAAGTATTTTAATAAATTTAGTGGAGCCTAAGTGTACAGTGTGTATAAAGTCCACAGTCATGGCCAGTAATGTCCTAAGCCTTCACACTCACTCCCTACTTACTCACTGACTCACCACCCAGGGCAATTTCCAGTCCTGCAAGCTCCATTCATGATAAGTGCTCTATGCAAGTGCATTGTTATTTATCTTTAGACTATATTTTTACTGTATACTTTCTATGTTGAGTCATGTTTAGATACACAAATATTTATTATTGTGCTACAATTGTCTACAGTACTCAATACAGGAACATGTTATACAGGTTTAAAGCCTGGGAACAACAGGCTATAGCACATAGTCTATGCAAGTAGTAGGCCTTTTGATTTAGGTTGTGTAAGTGTACTAGCTGATGTTTGCCAAATGACAAAATCGCCCAATGACACATTTCTCAGAACATATCCCATTGCTAAGCCCATCAGTATCTGCTTACTATATTTATAAACTTGGGAAAATTACTTAACCTCTTTAAACCTCAGTTTCCTCATCTGTAAAATAAAAATCCGTATCAGCTCCACAGGGCTACTGGTGATGAAGATATTAATGATTTCGATAAATGAACTTGAAACATTTAAAGAAAATCATGAAAAGTCTCATTTTCCTTCTTCATGTAACACTTTTCTACTACTTTCAAATAGTTTTTCTATAATTTGTGGTTACTAGGCTTCTTTAAATATCATTTAAAATATAACTATTGAAAGCCCTGCTCTGTGCTATTCAATGGTGATAAAGCTGAAAAAAGTAAATAATACGGTTATCAAAAATCTTACAATCCAGCGAGGGAAAAAATACATGAAACATGTAATTTCAATATAATGTGGTGGTTAGTGTATTTTCTTTTCCCAGAAAATGAATGCTTTTGCTCTCTCATTCTGTTCTAGACTCCCACATATAACTGAGCTAGTGACTAGAACTAACTGACTTCTATAATAAAACCAAGTACAAACAAAAACTCATAGACACAGACAATAGTTTAGTGGTTACCAGAAGGTAAGCGGGGAGGGTAGTAGATGAGGGTAAGAATTATCAAATATATGATGATGGAAGGAGAACTGACTCTGGGTCATGAACACACATTTAATATATAAATGATATATTACAGAATTGTACACCTGAAATCTATATAACTTTACTAACCATTGTCATCCCAATAAACTTCAATAAAAAAAAAAAAACAAGAAACAAAACAAAACAAAAAACAGCAAGTCAGGTATTAGGAAGAGAAATGATAGCTATATGATAGATACATAAACACGTTAACTGAGAGGCAGGCCTACATTGAGTTATATTCAGAATATAAATGTATCTAATTAAATTTATTTTATTCAGGAAAAAAAAAACCTGTACCTAGGTTCTAAAGTATGAATTTTATATCAAAAGATTTAGGTCAGGAACACATCAGCCATTTTACTCTTGAAGCATTTGGAATATCTCAAATAAGGAAATGGCCCAATAGTGAAATGATCCCTTAATGTTTAGTTCTTCATGAGAAAGACAGGCTGTTAAGACTAACAGCTTTCTTTCCTTTGTTATACACAGATATTTTTAAATTAATTCTTCAAAATCTGGACTTGTTGCTGGAAACCTTGCTTATTTCTTAGTTTTAGATTTGCAAGATATTCAAGAGAGTTGAAAGCTTTCCTTAAATCAAATTTCCTCCTTATTTAATAAGTTTTTCAGGTATCACAGGAAATTTATGGCACTAAAATCTCAAATCCATAGTAAATACAATTTTGAGCAATAGAAAAGAAGTTGGATTATGCTTTTATCATATTAATCAACATTCTTTACCTACATCATTCTTTTCAGTCTTACTGTTTCTAATCCCAACATGTGTCATGGAACTCAACATATTAGCAGACTAGCAATTTAAATGCAAATAAACCTGATAGTTTGTATTTATTTTCTTAAAGCACAAAGAGCTGTCTGGTGATTTAAGACCATGAATGAAACAAAGCTATCAGGGTCTGTGTGCAATTTAGATCGTTATATGTAGCTAAGAACATATTGCAAAACTACATTAGAAAATAATGCTCCAAATTTTCCCACAGTGACAATAAAAAACTATGAGAAGCAATGCAGTTACATATTTTGAATGTATTGATTAAATTCATATGTGCTTAGTGTATAAACATGAACACTTCAACACATGGGGGCTTCATAGAATATAGTTTAACTTCCTGGTTTCCGATATGGACTTTTATTCCTCAAGTGAAAGTAAACCTGTCTCGAAAATCTAAATAGGTGGTATTAATTTTTATCTGATTTGCCTTTGAAAGGAGCATTTTCATCTTAAATCTAAGTTGGCCAGATTCTACTTATGGTAGGTACTAAATACTTCTTGAATAGAGACTGAACATTGAAAAATTAACTAGCCACTTCATTGAATTTCCATCCAAATTACCCCTGCCTTTGGAAGATTATCTAAAGACTAGAAAGAGGTTTAGGTATGGGGGAACAAAAGATGGAGCAAGGAAACTTCATCATGCCTTCGTAGGTCTACATTCTAAGTAAGCATCAAGATTAAAAGCAAACTAGAATTTGGGCCAAGGAATTAAAAAATTCAAGGCTGGTGAACCAAGGTGAAAATATGTTAGGATCAAGTAGAGATAGGGTTGAGAGCTAAGTGTTACTAATTTTTGAGATTACCTTCAAATACATTTGAATATATTTATGTATATTTCCCTAAATGCCTTAGGCTTAGTGAGGGTAGGGGAAATTGTATTTTTTATACTGTCTGGCCTAATAGGTATTCTTTGTGTCCTGTTTTCTGTTAATGACACGATCACCTTGATCTGGATCCATAGTCTTCAAGTGTTTTATTCATTTTAATAAAAATGTATGGATTCCTATGTGCCAGAAACTCCTTTAGGCTAGAGTCACTGTAGTAACCATGTTAGACAAGGTCGTTGTCCCCTTAGGGCTTGACTTCTAGATGGAAAACAAGTTCAACACATAAACAGGCAGCAGTAAGTCTAAGAAAGCAAAGTAAGAGTGACTGAGCGAGTGTCTCAGAAAGAGATAGGTGGTCAGAAACAGCCTTCCTGAGAAGGTGACAGTTGAGCAGAAATTGGAATCCAATTCAATTAGGGAGCAGTCTTGTGAAGATCTGGAGAATGAATGTTCTAAGCAGAAGGAATAAAAATTAACATATATAATGTGTGCCACTCTCATCAAATGGGTCTTTCAGATGTCTTTGCAGTCTTTCAAACAAACTTGATTCAATCCTTTTGACATATAAATACCAAATGAATAACACAAACACATCTAACTATGCCACTTTCCTGCTCTATAGCTCTCAATGGTTCCTCCTTGCCTAGAGAAAAAAGCCAGTCATCTCGCCTGGTTCTTAAGACTTCTATAACCTGTCATCAATATTGCTTCTGCTCTTATTTCCAAATTTGAAATGTCACATGATTTGTGCTTTATCAACAAAGGATTATTTTGTATTTCTCAAATATAAATCCCTCCCTTTTCCTTGCTTTTGTGGAATTTCCATAGGTTTCCATTTGCTAGTTAAATTCATAAAAAATAATCTAAGGTTTAATTCAAATGCCATTTTTACTGTAAAACTCCCATAGATTCCCAGTAATGAATGATTTCTCTCACCTCTGAAATCTGTCATTTTAAACCTGCCTCATTGTTTTTACCCTATAAAAGAGAAAGTGTTCTAGCATTTATTATAGTGAGGAAGAATAAATGATACTACAAAATTAACTTCACTTACTGCTCTCTTTTACACTGTTTATATACAAACATATCAGGAATACATTCTGAGAAATTTGTCTTTAGGTGATTTTGTCATGGGGAACATCATAGAGTATACTCACACAAACCTAGATGGTATAAATTACTACACACGTAGGTTACATGATATAGCCTATTTGCTCCTAGACTATGGGGCAACATGTTATTGTATGAAACAACACAATATCAAATGAAGCATGAGAGAAAAACATGCAGTCAAGAGACACAGTAAACAGAAGGTGTCTAAGGCTGCTGCCTGCATAACAAGGCATACTGTTCTACAACAAATGTTTTTATTAGTGGAAACAGTACATTGTAAAATAACAATGAAAAGTATAGTGAATGAATCAGTGACGTAGTCATTATTATCAAGTATTATATACTATACATAATTGTATGTGCTATATTTTATATGTCTGGCAGGGCAGTAGGTTTGTTGACACCAGCATCATCATAAACGCAGGTAATGTGTTGCTTGTGCTACAATGTCATGATGGCTAAGATACTACCAGGCAATAGGAATTTTTCAGCCATATTATAATTTTATGAGACCACCTTCACATATGCGGTCTGCCATTGGCTGAAACGTCATTGTGCAATGTATTAGGCAATACTTTTGTCTAAATTCCCAACCAGATTACAAACATATCAAAGGGTTTATAAAGAATTAACTTTCTATCTGTGTAGGTGACAGTGAACCATCAATGGATGATGGCAAAATATCTTGGACTTAACTAAGACACACTGGAATCAGAGGTTCTGACCTTTCTGGTTACTTCTGGGTATATGGTAAGTGTGTTTTTTAGTCCACAGGGGCTGCTATAATGAAAATATCTTATTCAGGGTAGTTTATAAATAATAGAAATTTATTTCTCACCATTACAACAGCTGGGACATCTAAGGTCAAGGTACCTGGCAGATTTGGTGTCTGGTATGGGCCAGTTTCTCGTTCATAGACAGCTGACTTCTCACTGTGTGTTTACATGGTGTAAGGGGCAAGGAAGTGCTCTGGGATCTCCTTTATAAGGGTGAAAATACAATTCAAGAGTGCAGAGCCTTCCAATTACCTCCCAAATGATCTCCCAAAGACCTCACCTCCAAATACCATCAGACTAGGGATGGCAAAGAAACATATTCTCCCCTAGAGCTTTCAGAAGGAGGGAAGTCTTGGTGACACAATGATTTTTAGGACTTCCAAATTCCAGAACTGTAAGATAAATAAATATGTTGTTTTTTCATTTTTTATTTTTTTTTAGTTTTTATTTTTTTTAGCTGAGCCATCCTGCCACCTGTTGGCAGCTCAACCGCAACTCAGCTCGTGCTGGCATCAAACTGCTGTTGCTCAGAGCTCAGCTCACACTCTTGAGCAAGCTCTTAACCAACTGAGCCACTTGAGCCGGCCCTTAATTGTGTTGTTTTAAGCCTCACAATGTGTGGTATTTGTTATAACAGCAGTAGGAAACTAATGCAGGTATTGCTATCATCATTGTTATTATTGTAACAATCCTTATAATGCTAGGTATATTCGGCATACAGAGACTGTTGACTAGGTGAATCTTTGTTGCTAAATCATTTAATTGAATAATGAAAAAGAAAAAAGTGTGTAGTTGAAATAAATGGATTTATATTTTACTGTAGGGGAACGAACTTCCCAATGGATTATTAGACACAGAATTTTAAGAGCCAGGTGAACTAGAATTTCTTGGCCTCGAGGGAAATGCGATACACAATAAGGGGTGCAAAACTTTTGCCTTGGTATATTGTAATATTAGTCAGAAGGAGATAACAGGTTACATTTCATTTAAAACTCTAATTCCTTCCTTAATACATTTGAAGATATTTCAAATGATCATTGACTAAAAGGAACTTGGCTAATATTTCTGCTGAGTATGTCTTCCAGGAAAAGACATTGGAATTGGAATGTTCTAAAAACTAAGGTGTATTTATAAATAAAACACTCCATACATTCATTGAATCTGTATGTTAATGAACTCTAGTGCACAAAAAAATGGGAGTGGACTGTAAGCAATTGTAGTGGCTTCATGAAAACCATTCTTTTATGTATGTAGTTTCTCCCTTCTCCTCTCAGCTGCCAGGCCCTTTAGCTATGGCTTTTTTTGTCTTTCATTCCTTCTTCTTCCTCTTCCTCCCTCTTTCTTTCTCTCTCCCTCTCCAGAATTTGCCTGGCTACTATTCTGATAATGAGCTCTGCATTGAAATCTAACTGAATTATCTATCTGTATCTGCATTCTACTTGAACTTATGTGTAGTGATCAATCAGGTACAATCAGGTCAGCATGATTCATAAATGCTCTCTGACAAGAAAGGTGATTCTGAGTGGCCAGACTACTCTAATGACTGCTAAAAACAATACCTAGACTATTCAGTAGAGAACCATATAATTTAATCAATGGCTTCAGGGAAGTATATCACTGGGTTCAAAACTGCCCTTGGCTTCATCCACTGGGCAAGCCAACAAATAACAATAATTACTCTTATTCACCAATAATTTTGGAATACTTTTATGTAAATTAAATAGCCTTCCCAATGGTATAAGTATTAATCATATTTTGTGAAGTACTTTTATTTTACCATTTATTTTAGGTGAATACTCAAGTTTTCTAACTACCATTTTTTCCTGCTCTATGAAGCTGTGTTTCTTTATCATCTGCACTATATTTTTTCCCTGATCTTTACTTAAACATCCTTGTGGCTCTAATATCAAGTTATTTTTAATTGTGTGTAATTAGGTCCTTAGTAAGAACTTTCCTGTAAAGTTGACAATTAATGCAAGTGTATAAGACCAAGATTGCTATACTGTTTTACCAAGATATTCTTTAATTCTCATTGCAGCATCTTTATTAATTGAATTGGATTTACTCTTTAGAGATTAATTTGTATAGCCAAAGAAATTTTACTTCAATCAATTGTGGACTAATTAAATTATAATTTATTTGTATTATTTTAAGGTATATCTTGGCTCAACATATATAGATAGTCATAAGATATATATATGCATATAGTCTGCATATATACATGCACATATACAAATATAGTCATATATATATACACATTTAGAAAAAATGTATACACATTTTAAGAAAGGAAAAAACTGTATTAAAATTACACTAATGGTAACCACTTTGAGCATCTCTTGTAAATTGCAGAAGTCAAATGTGATTTGTATTCACATTTTGTTATCTGTATATATTGAGTATTACAATTTTAATACAGTTTTTTCCTTTCTTAAAATGTGGATGTATATTTTTTTGGCACTGTGTGTGTGTGTATATATATATTTCTGTGAAATGATTCCATTTAAAGATATTCTAGGTAATAGCCTGCGGATTTCTGCCTCAGAATGCACCTCAGGCGTGTGTAAATGAACCAATAGAATATGACCTGTTGTACCTGAAAGCTATATCCCCAATTCATGTGGACAAGTCCCTTCCCAAAATCTGCTGTCTTTTATCTCTTGTCTATTACTAATTTAATCTCAGTTATGCTTCTGCTTTTCTTCATTTTTCTCCCAGAAGAATGTTGACCATTAGCTTTGCACTTAAATTTCGTTTTGTTTTGATCTTCCACAGGACTAGATTGCTACTCTTTCTGAGAGTGATTATTCCTGAGTCCTACTCCTTTATTTAGTTTTCTCTAAAACTCAGGTTAAAATATTTATTATTCATTATGAATTTTGCTGCATTGGTTGCTGCTTCCGCAGATGGTGACAGGTGATTTATTTTCTTCCAGTTGCCTCTGCTTTTCATTGGTTGTTGGATTTGTTTCTATCTAGATCTTTTAGAAATAGAAACACTAAGATTGAAACCATGAGCATTTTCTTCTCAAAATATATTTTAATCAGATTTGCTTTATAAAATTATTTAATTGATTTTATTTTGTTGTAACCAAATTTGCTTCTTCATTTTAGTCAGATATACTTGTATGTTTGCATGAGCACACAATATGCCGATAGATTTTATTGGCAATACCCAATTTTTCAGATATGAATCCTATCCTGAGTGAGCTTACTAGTCACTAAGGAAGATAATTTAGTATTATTTTTACATATAGTTTGCTTTGGTTCTGGAGTCAACTGACTGCCTGTGTTTATATCCCTGCTTTATTTCTTTTTATATACAGCACCTAAGACAATTTTTTAAACAGTTTCATTATCTATAAAAAGGAGGTAATTGGAGTACATGTATTACAGAACAATTTTTGGAACAAAATATATCACTATTAACAACAGACAAAGTGAAAATGATAGATGGTATTTATTAATTGTTCTTACATATTAGGCAGTGTTTTAACCACTTTAGTGAAAATAAAATGAGAAATTATGTAGATTGCCCAACTCACTCAAATAGTTCAATAGGCAGAGTAGGAATTTGAACCCCAAATTTCCTACTTCCAATTGCAATTGAACATTTCTCTTATACATAATAAATAAATAAACGTTCTAAAGGGAATCGTTTTTGTTTTGAATGATGATGATGTTGACCGCTGTAATGATGATAAAAGGGAAAACATTACATACTCAACCCCTATGTTCTAACTTATTGGCTTAATATGAGTAGCATGTAACAAAAGCAATTTATTTCCACTAGATAGCTAGAAAAATATTTTTCCTTTCTATCTCTGGGGCACTCACTATGAGTATGAATATAGACTGTAAAACAGCTACTTTTTAATTTTTCCAATAAGATTTTAAATTAATTTGTTTAATTGTTGTTAAATACTAATTCTGCTAGGAATATTATATTTTACAAGTCTAATAAGAAGACTGTAATGCTATATGAAAACCTTTTTTTTTAAATACTAATTTATCTTCCAATTAATATTTTCTACTACATTAGGCATATTGTAAGTGGCTTGCTATACTACAGTGAGATTTATGTATAATACCTTTAAAAGGAACTTTTAAAGGTCTATGATAATTCCAAAAAGTAAGGATTCAAGCATTTTTTTAAGGAATCCACATTTTTAGATTGTGCATTGAGTTAGTTGGTTATACAGAAGGGAAAAAATGTATACACATTCAACTAAGACCAGAGAGATTAGTTTCTATAGCATTTCCTTTTGCACTACATCCTCCAAAGACAGAAAAAAAGGACAAGTGAACATATCCTACAAAAGCACAGTCATTTGTTCTCTGAATTGAATACTACCAAAGTATGAAACCCATTGCAATAGACTCTGCCAAAAACGTCCCGAAAGTCTAAAGCCTCCTTTTGCTATGAAAGATATTACTTCTGTAACATCTTCAAAGGAGCCACGTTTTCATCCTTCACTTGGAAGATACATTCTGGGCAACAAAATCAGCAAGAAAATGAGAATCTCTACTATTGGAGTGGAAGAAAAAAGTAACCAAAAAATTTAATACAAAAGAGACATCTATACATATTATGTTTAATTTTAAAGGGAAAATATGTGAATCCATTTATATAGTTTCAATAACTTCGTTTTGGAATGCAAGCATTATTTCAACTTATAACTGATACAAAGGCACAAAATTATATAGAATTCCACATAGTTGTTTCAATTTTTTTTAAAGTGTCAATAGACTGTTCAAATGCTATATAGTTTTCATTAAATAGTACTTATATGTAATTATTTTGCATTTCTGATAGATTTAACATGTGAAGTGTTTAGTTATTTATGATTTTTCCAAACATACCATTTTCTTTTAGCAGTGCCTTTGTCTTTTAAATATTGTTTCCCATCAATAAAAGTAAGTAATATTTTGAAGTGAGGAATGAATCTAAGGTTGAAATAAATTGCATTTGATTTACAATTTCAAATCTGGCATTTAAATAGGGCTGTACTATTCAAAATGCATACTCTCATTACATGGTTTAGGTTTGAAGTATAAACCATTGTTCATAATCTTGCACTTCCATTAAAATGTCTTGTTTCCATCCTAAATAAAACAGATCCTTAAGATATGATGTGACACATATGTAGTTAATTAGCTGAGCAATAATGGTACATTGTTTAGGCAAAATGAAGGTGTATTTGATTTTGGAAATACTGAAATTATCTCTTAAGGCACTGCAGCATGTACTTTATGTTGGTTATTAAATATGCATTTCTCTCATGTAGATTTTTCCTTATAAATATGGTTTTAACAAATATTGTTAACAAGTGACATTTATGAACTGCAGCCTCCAAGTACCTTGTATTCTTTTTTAGAACTCTTCATTACTCTAGTGTACTGTTCATAGTTCATCTTTCTTGGGCTCTTAAGAATATTTATTTTTCAAATGTTTCCACGTTGGTTAAAGAAAAGGATTATTAAAAGGCCCATGGCACAAAAGATCATATGACTTAAAAGGTAGTCAATGATTTATGACATTGTTACCGCCCATCACTGAGTAAATGAGGCTTGAAACTGACTAATGTTTCTCTTCATTTTGTTTGTTGGAAACATTTATAAACTTCCTCCAGGGATTTTTAGTGCTATATTGTATGTAGAGTAGTGCAGAGGGAAAAAAAATAATTAAAAAAATAACCTTTTGAACTGTTACTTGGTTTTAATTACATTTGAGAAGTAATGCTTTGGGCAGTATTACTAGGAATACTTCGGGCTTAGTAAACTGCATTTTTTGGATAATATGTGTATTGATAAAGGTAAAAATAGCATCATAACAAAATACATTGGCAATCAACATTTCTTCAACTTATCAATTAATAATTTTCTATTTTTCTATGCCTATATCAAATGATAGAAAGAAAACTAATTTCTCTCAATTACTTTCTTAGAAACAGTTTAAGTCAATTCACAGTTGACATTATAGTTTGAGCTGTTACATAAAGTGGCAAGTAGAACAGGTATTAAGAATAGTTCTATTGTTTCAAATGAAAAGAAAGTGTATAAAACGCCTTTGATGTTTTTGCTATGAAGTTAAGAGATCTCTTAAAACACACCGTAACTTCTGTTTTTAACTCATATATTATGCTCAAAAGAAGGATTTTATATTATCTTTCTCTAGGCTTCTGAGATTGAATCCAAACTGTGGCCATCCCTGAATTTGGATGCTCAGTGCAGTGGGAATCTATTTTACATTAATTTCTAAGGTAAATAATTTATTCTATGGAAAATTTATCAAGGATAAAAATATTAGTACAGGTATTTAGGATAACTATAGATAAGGAAGATAGATTCTAATGCTTTTCTCTGAGATTCAGTCTTGGGAGAGCTTGAAATAAAACACAAATTATAATGCAGAGAATTTATTTAAAATTCAGCAAATGATTGAGAATTCAAGGCAGAATTATTTTGGAAAATGTGTAACAAAATAATGGTTAAGAGTACAAGCACCTGACAGACTTCGATATTCTGCAGTAGCTTACTCTTGTACCAAAGACAGCTTTGGTGACGATGATTTCAGCACCAACAGCACAAGACAACATCACAGCAAGCTCAAAGAGGGGCAGAAAAAACTGATAGGAACTATGTGGCCATGAATGAGAACGTCACCAATGCTGCATGTAAGTCACCCCTAAGAAATCTACAAACTAGCTGGGAAGAAATGCTTGGAAGTCTTGTAATATGTAAAAGAGGCAAAATCCGAGTAACACTATTTTGTATTCATTTTGACACTGGAATAGCCTAGTACATGTGATTTATATTGCCACCTAAGTTTATTATTTTTCTACTCTCCTTTTCCTCAATAAAGCTTATAGCCATTTCATATTTGTCTCTGGAACTGGTGATTTATTTCCCATGATCAATCACATGATATGTTCTATGTGGGAATAGTTGAATATATTCCAGACCGAAATACCCCATCGCGTTTAACGCAACCAGCAGTGGTACCAACACTTCTGGTTTGCTGTTATGTGGCACAGCTATCTAGATGAGCACCTGCAATTCAGGGTGACGAGATGCCAGAATCAACTTCTCTTCTAAATAAACAATTTAAGAGAAGAACAAATAGCATGATATATATATATATATATATATATATATATATATATATATACACACACACACACACACACACACACACACACACACACACAATATCTTTCATCCTTGTTTGCAAGAGACAAGCAGGAAAATATGGAAAACCAGCTCACAGCTTGTGGCTTACTATATTTTACCATTGACATATAAAGATATTTAAAGATATTTCTTCAAGGTAAAGAACACTGTGTACCAATTTGATCAGAAAGGCTTGAATTGAAGCCTGATACATAAGAATGGTAGATTAAATTCCTAGCTAAACTTAAATGAAAGAAAGGGAAATACAAAATTCCAGAAATAGAAAAGGAAATTCAAAATAAGAACACAGGATGACTCCAAAAGAATCAGTAATAAATAAACCAGATATAAACTTGGATAGTGACTATGATGATTTAACATTTGCTTCCAGAATGAGTTCAGGCTACAGGCTAGAAACAAACCTTGGGAAGAAGTGAGAAAGTTTTCCATCCACTTAGCACTTGGTGAGGAAAATGAAGAAATTCAGTTCATTTTTACTCATGTGTGTGGGATATACATCACTCTGCAAGCATGATGCAGAAATTTGAAGTTAAGAAATTAAAATCAAGTTTGGAACCAGTGAAAATACAGGGCTCTAGGAGGGTCACCTACAAACATACCTCATGGAGGCAATTCTACAACACAGCACTCAATGGAAAGAAAACAAGTGCCACAGCAAATAACCTTATACTGACATTAAATAAACCACAGGAAGAAATGAACCAAGCTTGATAAAGAGGCTTACAGGAAAGTGTATCTGAAATTATCAAAGAGGAAAAAGATGGAACAGAAAATGTAAGATGTTGAGAAAAGCATATCATGTGCACAGTTATTTTACACCCACTTGGCCCCATAACAATGGGCCTTGGACCTGAAATGTTTGTTTACCAAGAGATAAAGAGTCTTACAGCCTGCACTGGGCTTATCGCCTTGTATGGAAATATCTTTCCATTCTTCATACTCAATGTGTACTCCTTTGTTCTACTTAAGCATGTGTCTCATATGGCACCTAGCCAACCCTACAACCATATCTGTCCCCTGCAGAGGGGAAGTGAAGGACATGTGCAGGCCATTTGCCCTGGGTTGGTTGCCAAGGGGGACGTGCTAGAGGGACCATTTGAGACACACTGCTGAAGCTGGTCTCAGTCTGTCTCTTCTCTAGATGAATAAAGCATCATTCCTTCCAGTGCTTGACTCTGATGTGTTTTCCTTTTGATGTGACTGATACCAAGATCAGTAAGAAGAACTGTTGATAGGCAACAGATGCCACTTGCTCAACCTATGATCAGCATGAAAAAAGAACAGGATACTTTGATAAAGAATCCCCCGCCCCCCCAAAAAAAATCAACAACCCCACCCCCTACATTAAAAAACAAAACAAAAGTGAATACAATGGAAGTGTTGACTATATTAGAGTAGCTGAGTAAAACAATGAAGTATTTAAATATAGAGCTGAAGGTCACCTAGAAAGCATGGGTCCATTTGTGGACCTGTGAAACTAAAACATGTTATATGCTGCCAAAATAAATGGTATGGCAATAATAGAATGAGTTAATATATCAGTCAAAAATAGGAGAAAATGGAAAGAAAAATTGAGGCACAAATCTCAAGCAATTTTGAAATTCAGCCATATGAACTCCACTAGGTTTCATGGCCTAGGAAAAGTCCTCTGCAGGTTGCATTTTGCCTCCTGGTTCAAGGCTCTGGTCTCTGAATCATCTTTTTTTTGTCACAGATGGCAGCATACCTTTGCTGCTGAGTAGTTTGATCAGCCAGCTCATTGCTGCTAGAATTTTGTGAATCCAGTACCTTTTATTGTATGTCTTTTCTTTCCCTTTCAGTGCAATCGGCAGTGTTTCTGCTGATATAAAATTCTCAAGAACCTTGTGGTTCTCCCATGTACATCACAAGGATGTACTCCACAGATCTGTCCTAGATAATTATGTATGACAGCATTTGTGAAAAAGTTTAAAAACTCATTAATTATACAGAATGTATGGATAATGTATATGCAAAATAAAAACCTGGGAAAGAAGAATACGCAGTGAATTCAGAATAGAATTATAAATCTGTGAAAGAAGATTTGATGGAAAATAGAAAAACGGAGGGGATTTTTAAAAGGTATTTTCTTGTACTTGTCTTAAGTAATTCTTCTGAAGCAAAAACATGTTAGCATCTGTTAATTCTGGATGGTAGATATCCAGGTGTTTGTTACACTGATTTCTGTTATCTCCTACAATTAAAAAAAAATACAATGAAATATATGAAAATATGATTCTACAGGGAGTTGTACTGATAAATGGGTTTTAGGTCAACAGCCATACAAACATTCTCAGTTGAACATTCAGCAGCTGAACAGTGGGCTTTATGAAGCCAGCCAAATCCTCTAAAGATGCCATTTTGCAGAGACAGATGGGCAGATAAGTACTGTCCAACATTTAGCATATGCTTCTCTGTGGAGTTCAGAAAATGCTTTGTAGGTGTCATTTTTACATATTGCTAGTTACAGAACGAGACAATGGTTATTAATCTTCCAGAATGCTATCACTCGTTCCATAAATGTTTTTTAGACTGTTCCAGTACACTATTAAACTTTTTTTAAAAGTCAGACATACTAACCCTTGACATTATTCTTAATTAGATTTAATTGTTTAAATTTTACTTGTTAGAGATATGATTTTAATTTTATACCTAATGAATGAAAACAATTTAATATCTATTAATGAAGGTACCAAATACATAAACATGATAACTTTATTTTTCCTATAAAATATAATTGATTAAAAGATATCCCACATGTTACTATTCTTATCATGATACACTCTCCTTACTATTGCTGATGACCAAGGTGTACATTTCATAGTCTCTATGACTTTTGTTTCAGAAAAGAGAAGGCCAAATGTGGACCAATGGCAGTTTTCAGTTAAAGCAATGTCCCTTCTATTAACTCAAATCTGAGAGGAGTTGTAAGAAGCATTTTCAGGGGGCAGGACAATGAAGTTCTCATTTTGTTAAAAAGTAATATAATCAGAAGCCAGCAATTTATTTTGTGGATATCAACAAAATGATTCTAAAGTTTATTCTATGAAGAGGTAAAAGCCAGGATAGTCAACACTATATTGAAAGAATAGAACAAAGTTGGAGGACTGATACTACCCAACTTGAAGACTTACTACAGACATACCACACATTTATTATGGGTTTGATTCCAGACCACTGCAATAAAGCAAATATCACAATAAAGTGAGTCACATGAAATTTTGATTTCCTACTGCATATAAAAGTGATGTTTTACATTATACTATAGTCTATTAAGAGTGCAATAGCACTGTGTCTGAAAGATATATATACCTTAATTTAAAAAAAACACTGTATTGCTAAAAAATGCTAACCACCTTCTGAGCCTTCGTGAGTTGTACTCTTTTTGCTGGTGGAGGGTTTTGCCTTGACATTGATGACTGCTGACTGATCAGGGTGGTGGTTGCTGAAGGTTGGGGCGGCTATGGTTATTTTTTAACCCTTTTGACGCGATGGTCAGATGTATTCAAATGAATATATCTGAAATTTCTATACATAAAAATAATGTCATTTATATACAAAACAGCTCAAATTGGTATTATTAAATGCATAAAAGAGTTGAAAATATCAACTTTTTATTTTTTTGTGGATTTCTGACACATTTTGAAAAAAACAAACAAAACTTGAAACAATTAATGCAGCAAAAGAGTTAAAATAAAATGACAACAACAAAATTTGCCACGTTGATTGACTCTTTCTTTCAGAAACAATTTCTCTGTAGCATGTAATGTTGTTTTATAGCATTTTACCCATAGAAGAAATTCTTTCAAAATTGGAGTCAATCTTCTCAAACCCTGTCACTACTTTCTCAACTAAATTTATATATTAATATTCTAAATTATTTGTTGTCATTTCAAAATTTTCACAGCATCTTCAACAGTAGTAGATTCTACCTCAAGAAACCAGTTTCTTTGCTCATCCATAAAAAAGCAACTCCTCATTCATTGAAGTTTTATCATGTGATTTTAGCAACTCAGGACCCACTTCTAATTCTAGTTAGCTTGCTACTCAGGGTTGCCATAAAGCCTTATATAAAACTAGAGTAATCAGGATGACAGTACTAGCAACAGAATAGACAAATAGATCAATAGATCAATAGAACAGAAGAGAGCCCAAAAATAGACTTTCATAAATATATTTAACTGATCTTTGGCAAAGGAGCATAGGAGCAAAGGAGCAAGTGGTACAAACACAGGCTTTTCAATAAATGGTTCTGGAAAAACATACAAAAAAATGAATATAGACAGAAATTGTACACCATTCACAAATATTAACTCAAAATGGATCACAGACTTAAGTGTATAATACAAAACTCCTAGAAGTTAACATAAGAGAAATCCTAGATGATCATGGGTATGGTGATGCCTTTTTTAGATACATCAAATATACAACCCACGAAATAAATAATTAACAAGCTGGATTTCATTAAAATAACATAAAAAATAAAAAACCTCTGCTCTGTGAGTCACAATGTCAGTGGAATGAGTAGTCAGGCCACACAGTTGGAGAAAATATTTGCAAAAGATACATCTGATAAAGGACTGTTTTCAAAACTATAAAAATCACACTTAAAACTCAACAATGATTTAACAAATGACCTTATTAAAAAATGAGCCAAAGGCCTTAAAAGGCACCTTACCAAAGAATATATACAGATGGAAAATAAACATTTGAAAGATGCTCCACATCCTGTCATGCAAATTAAAAAAAAAAAGAGATACCATTACACATCTTTTAGAATGGTCAATATCCAGAACACTGACAATACCAAATGCTGACAAAAATGCAGAGCAAAGGGAACTCTCATTCACTGCTGGTAGGAATGCTAAATGATATAGGCATTTTGGAAAACAATTTGGTGGTTTCTTATAAAACTAAACAAACTCATACAGTATGTTCCAGCAATCATGATCTTGGTATTTACCCAAAGGAGCTGAAAACTTACGGACACACAAAAACCTGCACATGATGTTTGTAACAGCTTTATTTATAATCTCCAAAACTGGGAAGCAACAAAGGTGTTTTTCAGTAGATGAATGGAAAATAAATGGTGGTACATTAAGACACTGGAATATTATTCAGTGTTCAAAAGAAGTGGGCTAGCAAGCCAAGAAAACACATGGAAGAATCTGAACACATATTACTAAGTAAAGAAAGCCAATCTGAAAAGACTACATACTGTATGATTTCAACTATATGATATTCTGGAAAAGGCAAAAGTATGCAGACAATAAAAAAAAATCAGTAGTTGTCAAGGAGGGGAGTGCAGAGGGATAAATAGAGTAGAGGGGATTTTAAGGACAGTGAAAATATTATGTATAATGATAGTTACGTGTCATTACACATTTGTCCAACTATGAACTCTGGGTGATTACAGTATGTGAATGAATGTAGGTTGTTCCTTGGTAACAAGAGTACCATTCTAGTGAATTATGTTGATGATGGAAGGGGTGGTGGGGGGTCTGTGCATTTGTGGGGGCAGGGAATATACAGGAAATCTCTGTACCTTCCTCTTAATTGTGTTGTATACTGTATATAAACAAAACCTTAAAAAAAAAAAAAAAAAGAAAAGAAAGGAAATAGAGAAGACCAGAAGTGAATAGCAGAGAGAAGTGTCAAGATGAAGTTGCAGTTTCCAGCTCACTCCCAAGGCCAGGATATAACCTTGTCTCTGAGATCCCTGGCACACTCCTTGATTTTTAAATAAACTCTCATATTTTGTGTAAGATAGAAAAATAATAAACAATAATTCTATATAGTAGTTCCCTCATTACTTTTTATTTACTGTTTCCCTATCAATGTTGACTATCAAATGGACAGATCTTACCAATAAAAGGGAAAAAAAAATGCAGACTTAAGATAATTAGAGAAAACATCCATTTTATTACATAGCCATCCAATGTGCATAAAAATGTGGTATTTGATTTGAAAATTGTATACATTTGTGTTAAACAACATCATTCAATTCCTCAAAAACGAAATTCCTTAATGTTTTTTTCAGTTTATAAAATTCTGAGGATGTCATGAATGGCAATCCAGCACAAGCCTGTAGAAAAATAACATTGTACTATTTAACAAGCTAACCCCATTAACATTCTGCCTTCTTCTTTTTTTTTTTTTTTTTTTTTTTGAGGGCAGTGTCACTGGCCCTCATATGTGGGACCCAAACCCGGGCTGCTGGCGTTCCAAGCCAGTGCTTAACCACCGCACCACTCAGATGGCCCCAACATTCTGCCTTCTTAAACAGTTCCAAATGTGAAAAAAAGTAGGCAGAAATTCACAAAATGAAAAGATGCTTCCAGGTGAAACTGCAAAGGACTGGAATGTAGAATGGGCAAATTATACACTAATAATTTGTGACTTTGCCTTCCTGGAAAATAATATTAGAAACCTTTTTAGATAAGTGAGCTTCTTGTAATTATTGTTGTCCAACTATTCTACATTTGCAACTTTGATTTTTCTGTTAAATCAATAATTGTTTGAAAGCATTTACAAATTTTAAGGGGCTGAGTTGTTTTGTTTATACTTTTTTTTATTGATTTCAAGTTTTATTACATTATGCTCAGATAAATGATTCCCTGCCTTTTAAAAATCCTTATTCTGTGATTTATTTATTTTTTCCTAATTTTAAGAGATTTAATCAGTCACATCTCAAGAGCTCATTTTTAATATCTCTTTTCCCAGAGTGGTCTGTAACTTATCTTGAAAGTTCAACAGAATCTGTAAGACTTAAATTATCTAGCAATGATCAATATTTATAATTAAATATATAAATAAAAAACTATTTTTGATAAACCCCAACTACTAATGATTCCTGATAGAAAGAGATGTCACTAAACAGTATTAAGCCAGCCATATATAATTGCATTCATAAATAAGTTATTTTAGTGATATCTGAAAATTCCAATATAAATTTCTGTAAAAGAAAAGGATTCAATGAGTTTTCCAGATATGCACAATCATTATATTTAAGATTATATTTGAATTTAATTACTGCTCTAAATTAAACAAGAGATTATAACCAAAGGTCTAACTTTAACTAAGGTCACATATATATCAAGCATCAACAGTTTCCTTTCATAGATGCTTACCCATCATTGACTGTGCTAGTAAACAAATTAACTTTTTCAATTAGTGAAAATGCAATTACTACTTTCTTTTAATATATATATATACATAGTCATTTTTGGCCACTCATTTCAAATACTCTCAACACATAATAATAATTAAACAGTTATAAACAGTAATACTACTACTGTTATTACTAATAACACACAGTAAAACCTTGGGTTGCGAGTAACGTGGTTTGAGAGTGTTCTACAAGACAAGTAAACATTTATAATACATTTTAACGTGGTAAACAAGCGATGTGTTGCAATAAGAGTAGTTTGTTTCTGGAACGAATTATGCTCGAAAACCAAGATATTACTCTATTTATCAGATTAGACTGTGGCATCAAACTTTAAATATTAATGATGTTGAAAATGAAGTTTTCTCATATTATATTCTTCATGCTTAGCTGCTGGTCTTCATTTTTTATTAATTCTGAGTTTCACAGTAAAAATCAGGTTATATCTAGGACATGCTACCTTCAGAGATAAGGAAAGGAAACATTTGCCGGGAATAGTGCTATCATGAAGATTCTAATAGATATTTTGGGGAAAACGTATGAATTCAGCTTTGTGGAGCATACAGCATGGAGTGGAATCGTTGAGTCATAGGGTAAATATATATTCAGATTGAATAGATACTGCCAAATAGTTTTCTGAAGTGGTTAGAACATTTCATATTTCATTTGTATTGCACAAATTTCCACATCCTCACTTATTCTTGTTATCTTTTGTCTTTTGCATTTCAACCATTCTCATGAAAGTGTAATACCACTTTCTTGGTTTAATTTCTATTTTCCTGCAAACTACTAAAGTGAGACAACTTTTCATACATTTAGTGGGCTTTTGCATATTGTCTTTTGTAAAATGTCTATTCAGTTTTTTTTCCCTACTTTTAAAATGTATCGGCTGTCTTTTGTTTAGTGATTCATAGAAGTTTTAATAGATTATTCATATTTTTGATATACATGTTGTAAATGTCTTCTCCAATTGGTAAGTTGACTTTGCATTCCTTTAATGATGCATTAATAAATGTAAGTTTCTATTTTAATATAGTGTCATCTCAATTTTCAGTGATAGCTAGCAATTTTATGCCTGAATGAGAAATATTTACTTTTTCTTAGATCACAAACATGCTTTCCAGAGTTTCCTTCTGTAATCTTAATTGTTTTACTTTTCATATTTATATCTATAATATACATGGAATTGATTTATATATGTGGAATGAAATAGGGGTTGAAACATTTTTCCATATGGCTATTAAATGTATTCTGTACAATTTATTTTAAAAGATCATTGCTTTCCCCACTGCAGTGCAGTAGTCCCTTTCTCTAAGGTGACCATATATGGTGTGTTTTCTGATTCTTTATTTGTTTTAGTGGTCTATTTTTCTATTTGCTTATTGGTTCCACACTGTCTTCCCAATCACATATATTATTGACATGTTTTCATGTTTAATATATTGTGAATCTTCTGTGTATTAATTTCTTATTGCTGCTGTAACAAAGTATCACAAGATTATTGGCTTAAAATAACACAGTTCGAATGCATGGAGGTTGCTGAGAGCAAAAGACTTGCTATGCCTGATATGACCTTATGCAATTAGGAGAAGACACACAACTTGAGGATTCTACCTTGGGAGGGAAGAAGCGAAGTGGAGTGTATGTTTAACATTCAGACATTTGGGGGAACTGCCCAAGGGACTGATTATTTTTTTAATTAAAATTTAGTGGGATGACAATGGTTAGCAAAATTATATAGGTTTCAAGTTTACAATTCTGCAACACATCACCTACATATCACATTGTGTGCTCACCACCCAGAATTGGTTCTCCTTCCATCACCATATATTTGACCCCGTTTACCGTCTTCTACTCCCCTCCCCGCTTACCCTCTGGTAACCATTAAACTACTGTCTATGTCTATGAGTTTTTGTTTCTTTACTTGTTTGTCTTGTTTCTTCATTTCTTTTAGTTTTATATCCCACATACCAGTGAAGTCATATGGTTTTCAACTTTTTCTGTCTGACTTATTTCACTTAGCATAATAATCTCAAGATCCATCCAAGTTGTTGCAAACGACACTATTTCATCTTTTCTTATGGCAGAATAGTATTCCATTGTGTGTATATGCCACATCTTCTTTATGTGGTATAAAGGGACTGGGTTTTGTCTCACCTAACTCAGCATACTGATATGGGACCCAGCATACTCTAGATGCCTAGGGGCCATTGAGATAAAAAAGGTCTTGGGTGGTATGCTGTTGTTTACAGGACCGATATTACAGCAAACAGACACTAGAGGGAGCAAGAGATTACAAACTCCTGGTGGTGAGGGCGAGGGTAGAAGCAAATTCTCTAAATCCTGTAATTAGGAATCTATATATACAAATTCAGAGAAGACCCAAAACAGAAAAATTTTGAGAGGCCCCAGAATCTTTAGCTGGGCTTATTGGTTAAGGTCTTTCTCTGTCAAAGCCTGTCTATAAAGATTGTGGGAGATGGGCGCTTAATCACATGCATAGATATCAACGAAAAAACTATGAAGAACATGAAGAAACAGGAAAACATGGCCCACATGAAAAATCAATCTCCAGAAACCAACCCTAAAGAAATGGATGTAGAAGAATTCTCCATTATAAAGCTGTTCAACAAATTCAGGAAAATGACACAAAAACAATATGAGAATTTCAACGGATAGAAAATACAAAAAAGACAAACAAATTATAGAGCTAAAAAATATAATAAGTGCTCTAAAATTTTACTAGAGGGATTCACTATCTGCCTTGATCATGTAGAAGAAAATTATGAGCTTGAACAGAGATCATTTGAAAGTATCCATTCAAAAAGCAAAACGCAATAAATAAATAAATAAGCATAAAGAAAGTCTATGGAGTTTATAAAATACTACTAATATAATTAATATACATATAATGGGAGTCCCATGTTACCAGTATCTCCCTAGAAAGAGTTTGTACACATATCTAATGCCCTAGCTCTTCAGCTTCCATTCAAGGGATGGTCCACCAAATCAATGAGCTCTGAAATACAAGAGGGATTGCATTTATGAGTCCCGCAGGATTACAGAAAACAAAGAAACAGTTTTTCAGCAGGTATAAGAGCCCTCACTCACAGCTATACACCTAAACTCAGCACAGAACAAATAGGCAAAAAAGTACCCACCTCTCAGTTTCTTCATGGAAGGGAATTAACTGCATATTTCTCCAGCTGCTACATGAGGGTCCGGCTTCTGATTACCCTGCATTCAGGCACTGACTGCAATTCTCTCCTTTGGGACAGTGGCAGGTATTGCCATGCCTTTAACTACTGAAAGTAATTAAAAATAAAGGTGGCTTGGGCAACAAAGATTTGAGAGACAACCAGGAGGTCAGTCCAGGCTGATTTATGAGGTTCATATCTTACATAGGGCCACTCTGTCAAGAGTGGGAGAGTTGACTATTTTATCTAGTTCATAGAAACAAATACAGAGAGTCAAGAAAAATGAAAGAAAAAAAAAATAGAGGAATGCATTCCAAACAAAAGCACAAAATATCTCCAGACCCAGATCTTCACAAAATGGAGATAAGTAAGTTAACTGTTAGAGAGTTCAAAATAATAGCCATAAAGATGTTCACTGAGGACAGGAGAACAATGCATGAGCAAAGTGAGAATTTCAACCAAAAAATAGAAATATATATATATATATATATATATATATATATATATATATATATATATACAAAACAAAACAGACCAAACAAATCACAGAGATAAAGAATAAAATAATTGAACTGAAAAATTCAATAGAGGAGTTCAACAACAGACTTCATCAAATGGAAGAAAGGAGGCCAGCCGAGTGGCATGGTGGTTAAGCGCTGGCTTGGGAAGCCAGCGGCCCTGGTTCGGGTCCCACATATGAGGGTCAGTGACACTGCCCTCAAAAAAAAAAAAAAAAAACTGGAAGAAAGGATCAGTGAACTCACAGAGGGAGTAATGGAGTTAATCCAATTAGTGGAAAGAAGATGAGAGAGAGAGAGAGAGAGAGAGAGAGAGAGAGAGAGAGAGAGAGAGAGGAGAGAGAGAAGAAAAATAGAGGGAACATAGCTTAAGGAACTTATGGGGTACCAGAAAGAAGATCAATATACACATTATAGAGATTCCAAAAGAACAAGGAGGAAGAAAAGGGGGTAAATAGCTTATTCAGAGAAATCATGGCTGAAAACCTCCCAAACTAGGAGAAAATAATAGACAGTCAGATCCAAGAAGCCTAAAATGCCAAATGAGATTAATTTGAAGATATGAACACTTGGACACATTACATAGGTGCTCCTCAACTAATGATGCTCCTCAACTATCTCTCAATAAACCCATCATAAGTCTTAATGCATTTAATACACCTAACCTAATGAACATGATAGTTTAGCCTAGCTCACCTTAAATATGTTCAGAACTCAATATCCAAAAAATGCTCATCACACATACACTGTAGCGTATTGCCTTTCTACCCTCATGATTTCGTGCCAGAGTGGGAGATGAAGCTCACTGCCAATGCCCAGCAAAGTGAGAGAATATTGTTCTGCATATTGCTAATCTGGGAAAAGGTCAAAATTCAAAGTACTAATGGGTTGTTGGAAAAGTCATGACATATTTTTCTATGGTTTTCGTTGCAAAAATGTGTCATGACTTTTCTGACAACCCAATATTTCTCCTCAATGTGTATTGCTTTCACACCATTGTAAAGTTAAAAAATCACAAGTCAAACCAACTTAAACTAGGGACCATTTATAACTAAATTGCTGAAAGTTAAAAACAAGAAAAGCCTCTTAAAAGCAGCAATAGAAAAACAACTTCTTATTACAAGGGAATGGCCATAAGACAGATTATTCAGCAAAAACTTTACAGACCAGAAGGTGGAGGAATGATATAGTCAAAGTGCTAAAAGAGCAAAAGTACCAGCCAAGAATACTCTATCAGGCAAAGTTCTTTAGAATTGAAGGAGATTTTAAGAGTTTCCAGATTAACAAAAACTGAAGCTGTTCATCACCCTAGAATGGCCTTAAGAAATTTTAAGATATATGCCAAATATATGGTGATGGAAGGAGAACTGACTCTGGGTGGTGAACACACAATGTGATATATAAATGATGTATTACAGAATTGTACACTTGAATCCTATGTAACTTTACTAACAATTGTCACCCCAATAAGCTTTAATTAAAAACAAATAAATGAAGATTGAGAGTTCTTCAAGCTACATGAAAGGACACTCATTAGCAACAGGAAAACATATGAAAGTATAAACTGACTGGTAAAGATAAATATATGAATTCAGAATGCTCTAAATTGTAATAGTGATGGGTAAATCACTGGTAACTTTATATGAGGATAAAATACGAAAATATTAAAAATAACTCTAACAACAAAAATCATTAATGGATACACAATGTAAAATATGTAAGCTGTGATATCAAAACCATAGTGTAAAAATGCAGAGCTTCTGTAGGTATCTGAAGTGATCACATTAAAATAAACCATAGAAAATATGATTTATATAAGCAGCAAAAATAGTTCTAATATTATTTTATAGTGATGAATGGCTACATTAATAAAAAATCAAGATCTCAAATAAACAACATAATTGTATACCTCAAGGAAGTAGGGGGTAAAAAAAGATAAACTAAGTCCAAAGTTAGCAGAAGGAAGGAAATAACAAGATCGGAGCAGAAATAAATTAAATAGAAACTAAAGTGACAATAGAAATGATCAATAAATCTAATAGCTGATGATTTTTTTTCAGAGTATCAGACAAGCCTTTAGCTAGACTAAGAAAAAAAAGAGAAAATTCAAATTTAAAAGGCAGAAATGAAAGAGGAAACATTAAAACTGATAAGAGAAATACTAATGATCATAAGAAACTACTATGAACAAATGTTTGTCAAGTAATTAGAAAACCTAGAAGAAATGGATAAATTCCTAGAAACATGCAACTCAGTAAAAAAACGAATCATGAAGAAACGGAAAAATCTTAACAAACTGATTACTAATAGAAGATTGAATCAATAATTAAAAACCTCCTAACAAAAGTCCAGGACCAGAGGCTTCACTGGTGAATTTTCCTAAACATATAAAAAAGAGTGAATACCAATCCTCCTCAAAGTCTTTCAAAATATCAAAGAGGTAGGAACACTTACAAACTCATTGTACAAAGCTAACTTTACTCTGATACCAAACCCTGACAAGGACACTACAAGAATATTTGTCCATTTTATATAAATTAGCAAATTTATTTTTAATTTGTTTATCTTATAAATATGTAAATATTTACATTTTCATAAATCTGAATATATTTTTAATGTCTGTAGGGTCCTCCATAGTGATATTCTCTTTTCTTTAACTGTTGAAAATGTATGTTTTTACTCCTTTTTATCACTTAGTCTTGCTTAGGATTAATCAACATGATTAATATTTTCAAAGAACAATCTGTTGATTTTTCCCTACTGTATATTTGATTTCTTTTTATTTGTTTCTGTTTTAATAGCTATAAAATGAACTTGCCTATTTGCTAATAATTAAATCTCAGATATTGTGTTAATAATGGTTGTAGATCTTCCAGATGATGTTCCTTCTATAACAGAGAGTTGCTTTTTTCACTTTGTAGGATAAATGTGATAAATGGCTTCTTGCTGCGGTATAACTGAGGATAGAGGTGGGTTGGATTTTGGCAAGGGATTGAGTAAAGCTCAGTCTACATTCAGTTACATTTTTTTTTTTCTTAGAGTTTGCGCTTTTAATTGTGGAACTTTTGACTCTCTGACTCCTTGGTCCCCAATGATAACAGGATAATCATTTCTGTCTTTCAGAGGCTTGAGCCTCAGCTCCTTATCTTTTTGCCGCATGCATTTCCAACTGTGTAGTTCTATTGACGAGTCATGCGATTTAAGTCATTTCAGGGTCACTCCAGCCTTGCATGAATGGCAGTCCCTCTTGGATTATCTGTTTCCTGGAAGGCCTCCTACTACAGCCCGCCCTGGTTACTAACCCTTAGCCATACGAGAAGCTAAGTGCCTGTAGTGAAAAGTGGATACAGATCTTAGTTTTAATTCTTCACTCCCTCTAGGGCTGTCATCAATTGCCTGTCTTTTTTTTTTTTTTATAATGCCACCTTTCTATGGTGGGTATTTGCTTCTCATATTGCATAAAACTGTAAAATACCTTTTTCTGACTTTGAATATTTCCAGCCTGACTTGTAATCCCTAAACTGTCTCAGATTTCAGTAAATGTTCTATAGGGAAAATTAGCTCTGTGCCCTTGTAGTTTTCCAGCTTTGTTATACCAGCCTTGAAGAACTCATGAAAATCCCCTCTGGTTTCTCAGTATCGCCTACCCCCCTTCCTCTTCTCACACGCCACAGTAGCCCTCTGCTTGGGCCAGCTCTGATCCTCAGGACAGCAAATGGCCACAGAGGAAAAAATTCAAAGCCAATCATCCAGATAGCTTGAAATAACTCTTCTTTGTCCAGAAACTTATCTATTGGGTTGTCGGAAAAGGCATGACATATTTTTTCTGTTTTTCATTGCAAAAATGAGTCGTGACTTTTCCAACAACCCAATATTTAATCTTTGCTGTTTCAACAGACATTAAAAGGATTTTAAAATATGGCTTTTTAAAGTTTATCTAATTTTGTTGTTGTTGTTATTGTCAGGCTCAGTGTTGGTCTCTTGCCATCTACTACCTCCTTTCAGTATTTGATGATGGATTAAAAGTGTGGTATGAGACTAACAGTGTAGCTATATAAATGAAGGTGCTACTTTATGAAACAGAAAAAAAAACTAAAGTAGAACTAGTTTGGTTGGAGTAAAGGGAAATATGAGTTTGGTTAGGGTAACGCCAATGTTAGATGCCTATTAATGCATTCCACTGAGAAGTAAAGAAGACTGCTGGGTATGCAATAAATTCCACAAAAGTTTGGGATATGAGAAATATATTTGGTAATTGTCAACATGGAAATGTAATCAATTCCTGGGCATATATATTGCCTAAGAAGGAAATGCAAACAGAAAAAAGAGGAGGTGATAAAAGAGAAAACTGAGGCATTTAGCATTCAGGGGCAAGAAAGAAGAAAAATCCAACTAAAAATCTAAACAGATCAATAACTGAAAGACAGCAGAAAATGTATCAAAGAAATAACCTCTTTAAAAGCTTTGGGTTATAATTGTTTTACAAGCAGATATTTCCACATATTTTAAGAAGTAAAGGAAGCTTATCTGTTTCAAATATGGAGAAACAGATATCATTAAAGGTTTCATGATATATTTAAATATCAAAATAAAATTGCCACTGGTAATATATGTCACAGTGTTTAGAACTGGGGAAATCCTAGCATTCTGGTCTTTCTGTTACCATGAGGAGACCTGAGGTTTAATCATGATTAATGATGACCCTCAAGCTTAAGCAATTAGTAACAATTTGGGAATTAGAATTCAGCAATTCTGTCATTCAGTGTAGTATTCTTTTCACTATACCACCCAACTTTTATTTCTAAATGGAAAGTATTTCAAAACCAAGTTGTTTACTCTGTGTTAAATATTTTTTTTAAGTTTACCTATTTGCTAGGAAGTTTAAAAACTTGACTTCAATTGATTTAGAAATTTGTTTTATTTTTTGTAGCATAAAAGAAATAATTGCCACTTGTTAGCAATTGAGAGTTCCTTTAATCATGGGCACTGATAGGTCATAGAAAAATTAAAAGTTGTGATGCACATGATTTTATAAAGAGAATACCCAGAATTATTTTCAAACTAAAGCTATAATCTGTATAGTAAAATTAGGAATCTAAATGTCATTCTTAATGGGCAGTGGAAAAGTGTCTCTCCTCTTTGAAAAAAACTCAGAATAAAAAGGCATTTTTTCTAATGCCATAATGCTCAGAAAATTAGTTACTGAGAGGTCACTGGAGTAAAAAGTGAATTCACCCTCCCATTCATATGAGTTTAAAATAATTTTCATTTTATCGAGTCAATTCTTTTCATAAAGATATATAATGTGATAAGGTCCCAGTAATATAGTTAAGATACTTAAAATTCCTGGTTATTTTAATGAATAATAGGCTGACCTTGGCATCATGGATTCACATAAAAAATAACTATTCTAAGAACTGAAAAGCATGTTAGAATAATGCAATAAAATCATAGCATAAGAAATGCACATTTCTTTGGACATGTACAATATTCAAAAAACGTACATGTAGCATTAAAAAAACGCCTCAAGTTTTGAATACACAATTATTTCTACTCCAAGTTAGCCTGTCATTAATGCACTAATTGCCGTAGTTTTAGATATGTGTTTTTTTAACTTTCCATGAAAAACTGAAGGACTCATTTGAACCTTTTATTTAATTATTTTGCTTCTTTATGCTCCAGAGAAATGTAAAGTGCAATCAAGTCCATTATTCAATTTAAGCTATTGTAGGGACCACAGAAGCTCAATTAAAGCATCAGCTTTCTATTGATCAGTTGTCTAGTAATTGCCACACCTTGTCTATTGAATCCTGCTCAAGTCTACAACTTTGTATCCACACATTCAAGTACTTGGAAGTGCCCCTCCTATAGAAAAAACCTTGATATACTTTGCAGGAAAAAGTATGCTGAAGTGCAGCTGTCCTAAAAGGCAAAAGTAACACTTTGAAGTAATGACCTAGTTAATTAATGCTGAATTCCAGTAGAAATCCTATTCCTACTGAAGTACTTTTGACATCTACATTAATACTAAATGAGCCGATCAGAATTAATGTCCTTGCAATAAATACCAAAGGAGCTGAGAAAGATTAGGCTATTATTGTAAAGTGTTACACTAAAAGACAAAATAGGCTAAAGCTTAAAAGAAAATAATAGTGATTTATTTCAGAGATTGGAGCCAATGGAATCCATATTTATTAAATACAATAAAGACTTAAAAATACATAGAAGTTTTATTCACAGGGCAGTACATTTTTAAAATATAAAAGTGACTTGGTCTAAAAATTGTAATGTCTAAATTCCATGAAAACTGGGAACAATTCCCTACCTCTTTTTTTAAATCAACTTTATACCTTAGATCTTATGTGGTCTATCTATCATCTATCTATCTATCTATCTATCTATCTATCTATCTATCTATCTATCTATCATCTACCTATCTAATGCTTATCTATGAAATTATAGAAGAGATATTCTTTACACACAACTTTAAGACTTTATTCTTAAAACAACGCTGCTGTACTCATCTTAAATTATGATCTAAATGATCATCTAAATAATAAAACTTTAATGACTACAGAGTGCTCTAATCTGGTCATTTCAAGCGGTTCAAAACACAAAGATTTCAGGACGTTTCCTCAAGAGCCAGCGATATCAGCAAGTGAGATGAAGAGAAATTCATAGGGAAAGTGTTTCCTCTACCTTCTCCCATGCCTACTAGAAGCAAAGAAGCTCCGTTGTTCTGTTTTACCATCTATGGATCTGTGTAAGGTTTTATTGGGGGAAAAGTTGTTGCTTGAAAACAAATTTTGAAAAGCATTTCCCTAATCAAAATTCCTGAAGCAAATCATCTCTAATTTTATTGTATCTTTTAGTGCACATAGAGCTTCTTATGACCTTGCTTTGGTTCTCAGTGAATATTGAACTGTAGCATTCAAATATTTTCCAGCTACAATGGCTTCTGGTCTAGATGACCTCAATGCTTACCCAAGTCATTCTGCTGCCTTCCCATACACCTTCCTCCATCCTGTCACTAGTGAGCTTTCTCAAGCACAGCCCTCACTACTTTGCCTCTAATCTTTCAGTTGCTTCCCATACACATAGCATGAATCTAAACTTCTTAAAATAATGTGTCATCTTTTACCACAACCCAACTTAAAAACATGCAATAGGTTTCTAATGACTAGTACTTTAGTAACACACTACACTGATTGATTGATTGTTTGATTTTCTGTCATGCTGCTTACCTTGCTTAGAGTATCTTTCACTTGGACAATAATGGTAAATATTCACATAAAAGACAAACCCTGTGAATGACTTCTGTAATTACACTGAATGTACTTAATATTGGCCTTCTTTTCCCCTACTGCTATAGAGTGTATGTATTTGTACTCCGATCACTCACAGAATTCCATATACATGTTCTATAGAATCACAGTCTATAATACCTACTAGTTTTCATGTTTGCTCTCCATATTAGTTACTGAAGGCAGGGCCTGAGCCTTATTTGCCTTCTTGTTTTTAAGTCGGTGCTTTCCATAGAAAACCTATAACTGGGTACACACTAAAACTGTAGAATCATGGGTACCACTCTGATTTACAATTAAAGTTTTCTCAATCAAAGAATAATATTTATAGTATAAATCTAAATTTTCAACAATCAAGCAGGTGGTATTTCTACCCACAATGATTTAAGATTTACTGCCTATTACCTCTAACAGTATTTGGGATACAATAAGTGTTAAATTAGAGAATATGTGTTGATTATGCTAGGAAAGCCAGCATAATCTGAGTGCCATGTGTCCTTATTTTTTGTGAAATCATACTTTATATGAATAGGTCTAGATAAAAATATATCAAATTGCTGAATAACGTACTCTGTTATAACTGCTAAACAGCCCACTCGCCCCCAAAACACCACTAGTGCTTCACATTATTGAGTTTATCAAGTTTCCAAAAATAAAAGGAGTGATTACTTTATAATTTTGATTATAACAATTGTTATGATGATTCAAATTTGTTTCAAAACTAAGCCAATAATTTGGTTTCTCTTTCTTATGCAAAAACTTTAAGGTGTAGATTGGGTGGTCTGAGACAGTGACATTGGAAGATGTTGAACTCACATCTTCCAATGGACACTGAATCTACAGCTACACATGATACAATTCCCTCTGAAAAAGACCTGGAAACTTGCTGAATAGCTCTTCACATCAGCCAGTGAGGAAAGGTAGACAGGACAGGCTGAGATGTGGTTTAGCTTCAACCCCACTACCTATGCAGCAAATCAGAAACTCATGAATCTGGGCCTTCTCTCTTTGTACCCCACATCAAGCACCCTAGCTTTTAAAACCTAAACCTGAGGGATGAGTCCCCAAAACACCTAGCCTCGAAAACCAATGGGGCTCACATCCACAAGACCAAAAGGACTGTGCTGAACTGAAAAGTTGCTTTTAAAGGACTTGCATGTAGACTTACTTGCCCCAGAGCCTAGCACAAAAGCAGGCATTTGAAAAGTGCCCAGACTGTATGTAAAAGAGATTCATTTGCTAATCTTAGAGTGTCCATCAGACAGTAGAGCAAAGACCTGCTGGAATACTCTAGGGGGGAAAAAGACACTGGTGTTTTTATGCTCTCCCTCTACCCTGCTAAAGCCAGCAGGTGCCAAATTTTTTTTCCACTGGGTGCCATCTTTATCCTTCAACCAGCAAACAACACCTTTGCACTCTCTGCAATGCAAAAGCTGGCAGATGTCATCTTTTTGGTCCTCAGTGAGTGCCACCTTTGCACTTTCCCTCTGCCATGCTCCACACATATCTGGTGCCCCCCCCTTTTTTTTTTTTTTTACATCTGATTCAATGACTTTTGTAGCTATAATCCAGGGGATACCCCTTGATCACCTCTCTGAAGGTCAAGGGGCTTGCATTCCTGGATCCCTGGATAGGATTAAAATAATCAGAGTTTTTGGCAGACTACCATGCCCAGGGCAGCATAAAGGTAGCAGACGAAACCACATCCCCAGTCTTTCTGATGAAGAAAACTCTCTGCTTGTCCAGGGGAATTGGCCTGAGGGGCGGGCTTATAGTCTGGCACCCTTCTAGAGGCCCATACTCAGGCTCAGGCAATGGAGGCTGGTGGGCAAAATGTTTGCACTGTCCCTCTGCCTAGCTTCAGGTTGCCAGTATCTTCTTAAAAGGAGTTTATATCTTTGTCTAGTTTTTGCAGCTGCCACAAGGGGTGGCATATATGGCCTAGCTCTGGGTGGTCAGTAGGGTTCATGCTCCCGAGTCCCACAGAACTGTAACCAACAAAGAAAAGTTCTTAAACAACTACCTCCCCCAGAGCACAGCTAGAGGCAACAGACTAGGAGCCCAATCTTTCTGTGAAAAAGGCCTATAAGCTTATCCTAGCTACAGCCTGAGGAGCAGGAATCTATCGAAACACACAGTTAAGGGCTGGCTGTAAATACTTTCTGAGCCTGGGAAGGCAGGTGGTATCTTTGTGCTTTCTCTCTGCCACACTCCAGAGTGCCAACATTTCTCAGAGGGGAGCTCTCACACATCCCAAGGTTTTTGCAGCTGCTTCACAGGGGACACCCCTTGATTGTCTAGCTCTGATGACCGTGGAGGCTTGTGTTCCTGGGTCCCACACGACCGTAATAATCAAAGACACCATTCTTGGCAGGCCATCATCCCCAAGGTACTGCACAGATAGAAGACAATCTGTATCTTGCTGTGAAAATGTTCTATTTATTTGTCCTGAAGCTTCGGCCTGTGGAACAAGTTACAGGTTTGTCATACATCTTGAGGCTGTTCACAGAGGTGTTCTCAGGGAACACAGGCCATAGGATGCCATCTGGGTGCCATGTAGAGCCCCAGGTTTTGTAACTATCATCCAATGGACACCTCCAGGCCACCTGGTCTGGGGGCCAGCAGGATTTATGATTATGGTCCCTCAGAGCTGTATATATTCACATTTTTTAAAACCAGCTTCCTGAGGGTCTGGCTTCCAATCATCATGAGACTAGGTGCTAAGATTGCACTCTTTGGGACACTGACAGTACTCAGTACATCCTCAAAAACTAGGAGCTGTTACAAATAAAATAGGCTGCTTGAACAATCACAAAAAAGAAACAACCAAGATTTAGGGCAAGGTTGAATGAAAACGTTCGTCTCTTCTCCAAGGCTACTTCCTCAAGACTGAGAAAGGTGGCTGCTTTGTCTAATACATAACAAACAAGCTCTGAAAGTCAAGCAAACTGAGGAAACAGAGAAATATGCTCCAAATGATATAATAAGATAAAACCTCAGAAAAAAAGTACTCTAATGAAACGGAGATAAGTAATTCAACTTATAGAGATCAAGGTAATGGTCGTAAAGATGTTCACCAAACTTAGGAGGTGAATGGATGAACACAGTGAGAATTTCAACAAAGAGACAGAAAATATAAGAAGTACAAAATAGAAATCACAGATCTGAAGACTAGAATAACTGAACTGCAAAATATACTAGAGGGGTTCTACAGCACACTAGATGAAACAGAAGAAAGGATCAGTGTTGTTGTAGACAGGGCATTGAAATACACCCAAACAAAGCAGCAAAAGAAGAAAATGAGTATAATTTAAGGAAAATATGGGGTATAATCAAGCAGGAAAACATCACACAATCTAGCCCTACAGGGGCACCAAGCATTACAAAATGAAGGATGAACATTATTGGATCATCTCGGTTGATGCAAAAAAAGCATTTGGCAAAAATCAAACGTTCATTTATGATAAAAGCTCAACAAAAATGGTATAGAGGGAACATACCTCAAAAATAGAAACAAGAAAAAACAAAACAAAACAAAAAACAAGGGTCATATATCACAAGCCCACAGCTAACATCATAGTCAATAGTGAAAATGTGAAAGCTTTTCTTTTAAGATTAGGAGCAAGACAAGGGCTCCCACTTTTGTTCAGTCTAACACCAGAAGTACTAGCAAGAGCAGTTAAGAAAGAAAAAGAGAGAAAACACATCCAAGTTGGAAAGGAAGAAGTAAAACTGTCACTATTCGTAGATGACATGATGTTATATATATAAAGGCCTAAACACTATACCAAAACATTGTTGAAAATAGTAAACAAATTCAAATTCAATAAAGTTGCAAGACAGAAAATCAGTATATAAAATCTGTTGCATTTTTGTACACTAACAATGAACTATCAGAAGAGAAATTAAGAAAATAATTCCATTTGCAATTACATGAAAAAGAATAAAATAACCAGGGATAATGTTAACCAAGAAGGTGAAAAACCTGTACTCAGAAAAATACAAGATATTGATGAAAGAAATTGAAGACACAAATAAACAAAAAGATATTCTGTGCTCATAGTTTAGAAAAATTAATATCATTAAAATGCACATAGTACTCAAAGTAATCTACAGATTCAATGCAATCTCTACCAAAATTCCAATGACATTTTCACAGAAATATAACAAACAATCCTAAAATTTGTATAGAATCACAAAAGACTATGGAAAGCCAAAGAAATTTTGAGAAAGAAAAACAAAGCTGGAGGCATCACACTCCCTACAGATTTCAAACTATATTACAGAGCTATAGTAATCAAAACAGTATGGTGTCAGAATAAAAACAGAAACAAAGGTCAATGGAACAGAATAGAGAGCCCATAAATAAATCATATTTTGTTTTATTATGATCAATTAATTTATGACAAAGGGTGAAGAATATACAATGAAGGCATGACAGTCTTTAGAGTAAATAGTATTGGGAAAACAGTACAGCTACATGCAAAAGAATGAAACTAGATGACCATCTTACCCCATAAACACAAACTACCTGAACATGAATTAAAGACTTGAACGTAAGACCTGAAAGGAAGCATAGGCTATAAGCAACTTGACATCCATTTTGACAATGAATTTTTTGATCTGACTCCAAAAGGAAAGGCAACAAAATAAGACAAATAAATAAATAAAACTATATCAATCTAAAAAGCTTGAACACAACAAAATAAATTATTAACAAAATAAAAATGCAACCAACTGAAAGGGAGAAAATACTTGCAAATAATAAATCTGATAAGGGGTCAATATCTAAAATAATAGAGAACTCATACAACTCAATAGCAAGGAAAATAAAAAGAAAAACACAAGAAACCTGATTAAAAAATGGACAGGGGATCTAAACAGACATTTTTCCAAAGGAATACAGATTACCAACAGGAATAAGAAAAGATGCTCAACATCACAAATTATCAGGGAAATGCAAATCAAGACCACAGTGAGATATCAACACATGCCTGTTAGGATGACTATTATGAAAAAGAGAAGAGATAATAAGCATTGGCAAGGATGTGGAGAAAAGAAGACCCATGTGCATTGTTAGTTGGAATGTAAATTCGTGAAGCCACAATGGAAAATAGTATAGAATTTCTTCAAAAAATTAGAAACAGAAATATGTTACGATCTAACGATTCCACTCTAGGTATTTGTTGAGTAAAAGAAAACATTGATTTGAAAAGGTATATGCATCCCCATGTTCTATACAGCATGATTTACAATAACCAAGATATAGAAACAACCTAAATGTCCATTGAAAGAGGAACAGATAAAGAAGATGCGATATATATGTGTGCATATACACACATGCACGCACACACACATACAATGGAATACTTTTCATCATAAAAAGGAATGAATTCTTGCCATTTGGGACAATACTAATGGACCTTGAGGGCATTATTCTAAGTGAAATAGGTCAAAGAAAGATAAATACCATATGATCTCACTTATATGTAGAATCTAAAAACCAAAGCAAAATAGCTATTGCATAGATACAGAGAACAGATTGGTGGTTGCTAGAGAGGGTGATGGTAGCGGTGATAGAATGGGTAAAGGGGGTCTTAAGGTACAAACTTTCAGTTATAAAACAAGTAATGGGGATGTAATGTACAGCATGGTGACTATAGCAAATAATACTCTATTTCATATTTAACAGTTGCCAAGATAGAATATCTTAAAAGTTCTCATTACAAGAAAAACAATTTTATAACTATGTATGTTGACAGATGTTAACTAGATTTATTACAATGATCATTTCACAATGTATACAAAAATCAAATTACATTTTACATCTGAAACTAATATAATGTTATATGTCAATTATACCTCAATTTAAAAAACAATTAGGAAAGAAAACCAATGTGTAATATACCTCATCTAAAGCAGTCCCACGATTAAATTTATTTTCCATAACTAAAGTATCTCTCATTGCAATATCACTGAGTTTAACCAGTAAAATATTTGTTCACTGGCAAATACAACTTCCCTTTATTTTGTAGTGACACAGGGGTTTAGAAGGCTATATCTCTGTCAAATGAGGGACAAAGAGATGTTGTCCTACCTAAGTAAAGGCATTCCCTGCCAAATTTATTTTCTTTCCTCCTATCCTTTTCCTCAACAAACTTACCATGATCACCAATTAATTATCAGTTTTAAGGTAATGTTGATCAAATGTGTAAACCTAGTCTGACCATTCTATTTATTCATTAGCCTTGTCTTTAAAGGATAAACACCTACATTCCTATACTTTATCACCACAATAAATGATATTCACACTAAATCAGACCTAACCATTTACTTATGAAAATAGGTCTATTTCTTTTTTATAGAGCCACGCTCTTCTCAGCAACCCAAACTTACAACCTAGACTCTTCTGTCTCTCTCCTTTGTCCATCATCTGAGCATTTCCAAATTCCATAGCATCTGTCACCCCTTCAGTTCCATTCTCAGTACCATCACAACTTCTGCCCTCCCAGCTGGACAGAAACCTCTACCTGCCAAAGGTTGTCCTTGTTTCCTGTCTTACTCTACATAAACTCAGGCTGCAGAAAGCGGCTAAAATCTGTTTCTCAATTATAATTCTTGTTAAATTGCTCTGTTGCTCAAAATCATACAATTGTTCCCCACATCCTACATAATTTTTAGTTGTCTATAATACTTCCAGAAGATACTATTCTAAATTCATCTCTTACCATCCTTCTACATATACCTTAAATATGTAAATCATTTTCCTACCCTATCCCTTCCATTCTCCTTTTTATCCACAATGATAACATACTGGTTCCCTCCGAGCTGTCTTCTGTATCTGCCCCAACAAGCAATTCTCCTCCTCCTTCTTTCTTCCCTAAACTTACATCTTTTTTTTTCTCAATTACAGTTGGCACAAAATATGATATTAGTTTCAGGTGTACAACATTGTGATTAGACATTTACATAAGTTACAAAGTTATCAGCCCAATAAGTCTAATACTCAGGTGGCATCATACATAGTTATTATGATTTTATTGACTATATTCCCTATACAGTACTTTACATCCCTTTACTGTTTTTATAAGTGGAAATTTGTACATTTAATCCTTTCTCCTTTTTTTTAGCTATCGCCTCGACTCCCCCTCCCATCTGGCAACAGTCAATTTGTTCTTTGTACCTATGAGTTTGTTTTCATTTTGTTTGTTCATTTATTTTGTTTTTTATATTCCACATATAATTGAAGTCATATGGTATTTGTCTTTCCTTTTCTAACTTATTCCATTTAGCATAATGACCTCTAGGTCCATTTATGTTGTTGCAAGTAGCAAGATTTCATTATTTTTTATGTCTGAGTAATATTCCATTGTATATATGTACCACTTCTGCTTTATCCAATCGTCTATCAATGGACACAGGTTGCTTCCATATCCTGGCTATACTAATTAATGCTGTAATGAACCTAAGTATACTGATAGTTAAATGAAAACATTGCTTTCAATTCATAAATATGTAAGTTTAATTTTAAAAAGGGGGTAAGGGATGGGGCTCAGCTACTTGCAAAATAACCTAATTTAAAGAAATCAACGTTAGGCCCGGCCGAGTGGTGCACTGGTTAAAAGCTGGTTTGGGGATGCCAGTGGCCCTGGTTCAGATCCCACATATGAGGTCCAGTGACATTGCCTCCACAGCTAACAACAGCTCCACCTGGAGCTGGGCTGTGTGAGCCCCTGCGATGGTGTGGGGTGCAGCCTCTGCTGCAGTGGGCTGCCATAGGCTACAGTGAGTGGCCCGAAGCCAGTGTGAGCTGCCAATAGCCACGGTGAGCAACCATCCAGAGGCCGGTGACCTCATCATCAGGAAGAGCACAATAACAATACCAACATGGGCCAGTGAAGCAACATCCTCCACAACTAGACTGAAGAACAAAAGGACAGCAACTTGTCTGTTCCCCTTCGCTGATTCCCCAACACTGTTCCCCTTCCCCAAATCCCCAATAAAATCTTTAAAAAAGAAAGAAAGAAAGAAAGAAAGAAAGAAAGAAAGAAAGAAAGAAAGAAAGAAAGAAAGAAATGAACGTTAGATTCTGATATTTAACTTTGTTCATCTGTAAAAGTCCAGTAACTTCTTTACACAAATAAGCAACTACCCAGCAGTATGTGTCACAGGACAATCTAACTTCAGACCTCACTACTTTAGAAAGAAAAAAACTGTGATAAGGTTGTACCTAAGAAGTAAAAATCTTGAGAATAACAAATTGTTTGATTTGTTTAGCCATTCCTTCTAATGCTTAACAATGTGGCATTGGAGTAGACACAGTGACTGAGGCAGAACCTTGCCTGACAAGTTCTCAAAGCTAAGCTGACACCAACAAATGCTGCTAGGTAAGCCCCCACTGTTCACTGTTAAAGTTTATTTCTTTTGAAGAGCCAGAGTCTTTACAGTGGGCAAAGATATTCCATACTTAAGTAAAAGGAAATGCCTTAAGGAAGTCATAATTTCTCTCTGGTTCCCAAAAGTAACAGCTTCTTTCAATATAATGACTGCTACTAAGGAGTTTCCTAAAATAAAGGAGAATTGAGATCCAACACAACTAGTTACAGAACATCCATCTGTGTTGGATTTAAGTCAATTGTGCTTTTATTGTCCTTCTTATGAACAAGAAATAGTTCCTATTATTAAGAACTAATAATCACATCAAAGCATAGATTTGCACAACCTAGTAAGTGATATTGCAGTACCAAAATAAGAACCATCTTCATCTGCCTAGGTGAAGGGTGACATTTAAATTAGCCCAAAGGATGACATAGATCAAGTACATTCGAGGCAGAGTTAAATGAGGGAATATATTCAGGGAAGGATGATATTTAGTGTGGTTTCTAGTAGAGTATGAAAGTGGCTCTTTTTGGTTTGCAAAAAATAAATAAAAAGAAACAAAAACAAGAAAAAGGATGTGTCTGGGCAATTTAGAGAAGAAATTCCGAAAGCTAAGAAGCAAATTAAAGAGATGCTCAAAATCAAATGAAAATTAGAGCCAAAATGATGCATAACTTTATGATTGTTATATTGGAAAAAAATAGAAACACTGAATAATGCCAAATGTTGAAGGTGATATGTTCATGTATTGCTGGTGAGAGTACAGATCGACGCAGTCCTTCTGGAGAGCAATCTGGCTTCAGTACACAAATTAAATATATATATAGATATTTCAAGCAGCCCTACTGTTGGATTTATAACACCCTCTCAAACAAACAATTAACCTCTCACAAATCTGTAAAGGGGCATATACAAAGTTGTGCATGCAACAGTATATGAATTGTTATGGAACAATTAGAAATAATGAATTAAATGTACACATCCCAACCTGAAGAAAATTTTAAAGTTCAGTACTTACTTTCAAGAGCTCTAAAGTCTCTGATATTTTACCCTATTTTTAGTTTACAAGTTAGTCTGATAACAGTTGTCTGGATGTTGGCAGAAAATGTGAGCCTCTGAGTCAGAGAGAAAGGATTATTAATAATGATAAAGCAAGCAGCATGGCCTTGATGTTCATACTCATTTGTCATGCCTTCAGTACAACAGGGGCCATAGCTACATACATAGTAGGGCTACAATAAGGGAAGTTTGTTTTCTATCTTTCCACTGGATCATCAACCCATTGGCTTCCCTCAAATTTGTCACTTTGTGGTTGCAAGATGAGTGTTCCAGTTCCAGATATCACATCATCATACGAGGTCAGATAATTAAGTTTGTGAACTCATCCTAGAAGAAGTGCTACATACCTCAATGCTGAATATCATTACAGTCATCTTTGAAGCTCTCCCCTTGGGAAACTATATACCAATGCCAGAACCTAATCCACCCTTCAAAGCAATTTTGGAACTCTTTTTCTGGAATGGCCATCAGAGCTGTCGTTATATTACCCCTGATGTCCTGAATGTCACCTAATTGTCTCCCTTTCAAAATTCCCTTTATCTTCCAGTAAAGAAATAAGTCATGGGGGTCAGATCAGGTGAGTAGAGAGGGTGTTCACTCTCTACAGTTGTTGGGCTAGAAACTAGCTAAAATC
Organism: Aselliscus stoliczkanus; assembly: GCA_033961575.1. Taxonomy (NCBI): domain Eukaryota; kingdom Metazoa; phylum Chordata; class Mammalia; order Chiroptera; family Hipposideridae; genus Aselliscus; species Aselliscus stoliczkanus. Next base: position 120,562,075 of record CM066730.1, on the reverse strand, counting down.
TTTCTCACACACAGTGTCGTGTGAGCCGGTGCATTGTTGTGATGGAAGAGGCATAAATTGTTGGCAAAAAGTTCAGGTCATCTAACTTTTTCATGCAGCCTTTACAGCACTTCCAAATAGTAAACTTGGCTAACTGTTTGACCAGTTGGTGCACATTCATAATGAATAAGCCCTCTGATAAAAAAAAGGTTGGCAACATCATGGCAACAATTTGTGATCTTAATTCTGAGACCTCATATCTGTATTTAATTCAGGAATACATGAGGATGAGAAGTGCTGGCAACAGTCTTTCCCTTTTATTCACAAAGGAAAGCTTCCCAGAAATATATGCTATTACCTGCTTTAGTGCTAGTTGGACAAATAGCCAGGGAACTTGAGGAATTGGAAACATGACTGTCATGTTTGGTATACACCATTTTATCTCAGCATGGGAATATTGCTATACACAATAATAGTGAAATCTTGTAGGAAGGAAGAAGCTATTAGATAAAGGTAGGTGATCTACAAGGCTTATAACATATATAAATGAAAATAATTCAAGAACTGTGGGGAAAGATACACACAAGAGTTCAGTTGTACAAGTTTAATAGCAAGACAATGTGATCAATTCTGGTAAGTGTGTGTGTGTGTGTGTGTGTGTGTGTGTGTGTGTGAGAGAGAGAGAGAGAGAGAGAGAGAGAGAGAGAGAGAGAGAGAGAGAAAGAAGGAGGAGGAGGAGGAGGAGGAGGAGGAGACAGAGGGGGAGAGGGACACACATATAAATATCCAGGACCCTACAAGTATTCTATTAGTTTTTGTTCCCATCGCTTCTTTCCTTATTAATCTTCTTACAGGATAACTCTCTCTTGGTTGAAATAATCATAAACAGTACATAAGAACTCAAGGTATCAGCTTTCTGTGAAGAAATGTCTAATTCAGAAACACCTGAATTAGACTGATTTCCATCCAGCAGGATTCTACCTCTTATGAAAATGAGAGTCCACTAAGGTTGGGTTAAAAACTAATGTCCATCTCACAATTTTGTAAGGGATTCTATTAGGTTTCCTTAATAAGCTTTATGAATTTAATTCTCTTTTTAGACCATCCATTCCTGATTATCTTTTTGTCCTCCAAAAGTGTAATTTAGAGAAGATTCTGAAATTTCCTCTGACAATGCTGTCACATTCTAAGAAACATAATTGTCATATTTTATCAACTTGTACTCTGTTTAATAACAGTTTGGTGGTAATTGTGAAAATAAGCTTTTAGTTCATATATACATGTAGGGTGTATAGAATTAATATATGTGTAAAATCCTAAACAATTGTTCCCCAACTATGCATAGCTTTTTAAATTTAATAAACAATATTCTATCAGCTAAAACCAAATAGAAGAAATTTGAATCTTAATTTCAGTCTCCCTTGGAAAATTTCAAATAAGAGTTGATCCATTCTGTATTGCAAAATATTTTCAAGTGTTGTTTCAAAAATCTCTTCAAAACTTTCCAAAGCTCCATGTTTTTCCAAGTCCACATTGGCTCTTGATGCTTCTAATCCATTTTTCCACTGTCAGTAGTTCTGTCTCTCAATTGCTCCTCCCAGTGCTAGCTCATAGATGTTCACTGGTTTTCACTCACTAACCTTGATCTTTATAAAATTATCCAAGAAAAATAGGACTTGACAGATCCTTCTTAGAATGATGGTAGTGGTAGGAGGGAGTAGGGTTGGAGGCGCTAATGGGTGTCCACTGCATGAGAAGATGCTGTGACCAACTACACATTGGTATTTATGGACCTTGATATACATAACAACATTTTTCTTAATTATATTAAACAAAGAAGAAGTGGTGTACAGGTATTGGAAGACTGAAGGATGTGAAAGTCACTGGAAGGCCAAAAAAGGAAATGTCAATGAAAGAAACAGAAGCAAAACAGAGATAAGTTGTCAACTACTAAGGTAAAGGGGAAAGTAGGGAGTTGTCCAATGAGTATAAAGTTCCAGTCATGCAAGATGAAGAAGCTCTACAGATCTGGTGCTCAACGTTGCACTTGTTGACTATACTAACAATATTGTATTGCACACTTAAAATTTTTTTCAAGGGTAGATCTCACATTATGTGTTTTTTTCTTTCTTAACCGTAATGAGAAAAAAAGCATTGTGGCATGAAAAAGATTCAGTGCAATAAATATGTGCAAGTAAGAGAAAGCAGTTGTAATTTTTAAACAAATAAACAAAGATAATTAGAAGTCAATGCAAAATGTCAACAAAAATTCATACCTGATACCATGAAAAAGGAAACACAACCTCCATTTGCATACATAATATAAAAAATATCTACTAAACATAATGTCTTGTATCACATTTGCAAATTCATAGGTAATAAAATTTTTGCTAAAACTTAAAATGCTAAGCTTATAAAATACACAATTATTTGATATGCCAAAAACAGAGTCTCTTAACAAAATAACAAGAATATGAGAATAACAATGCTTTGGTAATGCTGATTAAATAAAATATAACTGTTTTTTTCAAGAAGGAGAAAATGAAACCAGGTTTTGAAGAAACAGTATTGAGTTTTGCATAAATAAAGTAGAATAAAATTGGAAAGGACGGCATATGCTTATTGTCAGAGGTTTTTCTACAGTAAACTTCTACAGTGTATATGTTTATGACTTATGGGAATTTTCAGCTTTTAGCCCTGGAAAATATGGGAAAAGCTGGTGATTTAACTCTTTAAAAAGTACTTTAAGAGAACTTTATTATCATACATAAGTTATTAATGTCCAGCAGAACAAGGTAAATCCTATTAAACAGGCCACAATGCTTTTTTAATGTCCTTATCAAGACAAAGCAGCACCAAGATTGTCACACATAGCACTAAAGTTAAAGTGTACATTTTAGACATTGTATTTTAGAATTAATAGAATCTACATGAAGCTTATCCTTACTATCTGATCAATTTAACCAGATGTCTTTCTGTTTACCCATAAACATTAATTATCAACCTAAATTTAAAATTTTTAAGAGCAAAGGGATTAGGGGTGTGTGTTTGTGTGTGTGTGTGTGTGTGTGTGTGTGTGTGTGTGTGTGTGTTTGAGAGGGGTTGGGGAAAATAGTGTAATTATATTACAAAGTGATAATTTATAGGTTGAGAAGTAAAGATTAACTCAAAATAATGTGTGCATTCTATATGTGCTTATTCTCCTAATCTATTGTTTTGTAGTTACTCTAGATCTAAGCATTAGAGATTCTCTACACAGTTGTAGAGAATAAATGTATTATTAGTAATGAATAAATCTTATAGACATTTTTTTAGAAACACTAATTAGTCCTCATAACACCTAGCAATTGTGATATTGTACTACTGAATGTTTCTTTTTCCAATTTTTTTGAGACAAAGCAATTCCTTCCATTTTTAGAGTATGCTTTTGGCAGGAAAATTAAAGATGTTGGTTTTGTTTCCAGGCCTGCCACCAACATGCTGTGTGATGCATTTATACTGTTTTTTTTTTTTTTGCCTCAGTTTCTTCCATTACTGAAATAAAATTGTAATGGTTGCTATTTCAAAATCTCACTGGTTTGCTCTGAGGAATAATGAGAATAGTGTGGAGTAGTTTTACAGAAGGAGGCAAGGATCCTTGAACATTAAAAAGAATTCAGTATAGATGTTTTAACAACAAAAATATTACTATTAAGCAATTGCATGGCACTGGACAGTCTTATTTCATTAGGTGTTTCTCACCAAAGCCCATTAGGGAGATTTGCTTATACAGTCTTCTTAGAAAAGAAAGAAAATTAAAATATTCATAGGAAAAATAAAACAGTGTATGCATGACACTTGAAAACAAAGTATTATGAACCAAATGGAAATTTTGAAATTGTTTGGGCAGAAATCAATGTAACTTAAGCTTGCGTTATTATCAGAAGCCTTAGCATTTCAAAATTTTACTGGAATATCTAAAATTCTTAATAGAATTTCCAGGAAGGTCAGAAACTTCTCAGCACCGTATGTAAATGTAAGGAGCAAGAAATAATCAATTTCATGACCAATGTTTCATGTTCCTAATTCTGAGTACTAGAAGTGACTCTTGCTAATTAAATGTTAAAATGGAATCATTGCAGGAATGGATACTGGAAAAACTTGTCCTGCTTTCTTTCTTCCTTTTTTTTTTTTTCCTTTCCCATTTATTTCCAGAAACATGAGTGAGTGATTGGGCATATATTCCTTTTATGTAGTGTAGTCTTACAGAGAATTGTTTTTCCTGGAAAACTACTTAGTGCATGTTAAACTATTCTGTCTTCCTAGACAAATATAAAAACTAAGATACAGAGGAAGTTTAAAAATATATAGTTTGAAATATTATATATTTTTGACTTGGAGTTTTAAAATTCAAGAAAAATTTCTGCTTTGCAATCACATTAGTTTTCTCTAAATAAAACCACTTGAGAAACTAGATGATTACTTATTTCTATAAATCATAACCTAAGATAGTTTTAGACATTTAAGTTAAGGGTACCTAGGTCACACTTCCTCCACTTCTTATCTAATTTTTAGCTTATGACTTTCCAAAGAGGATCTGGGAAAATTGAGACTCAACAATTCTTCCATGGAATGTGTAGCTATTGAGCAAAGTATCAGTTACGCAACAATTTTTTGCTACATTCAATTTTTTCAGACTTATTTCTATGTGATACTTCAAAATATTCTGATCACATTCCAAAAGAGACATGACCTATAGAAAGAGTGTGTTAAAATTTCCCAATAAATTACTTCTCCCTGATGTTATAAAAGCAACTTCATGATCACCTTCCTAAAATAGAAGGGTGCTGATTTGTACTCAGTGTTTATCGCTATAGTAATGATGATGGGATGTTGCTTTCAAAAAGGGACAAAAAAAAAAAAAATCTGGTTAAAAATAGCCTCAGCAACATAAAACTTTTATTTTTCCCGCAGATATATATCTGAAAATAGCGGTTCCAAACTCATTTGAAATATAGACATAAAACGGAAAGTTTGCCGTGATTTGAGAAAAAAAAATGGTGTATCATTTGCAATCGTGTTTAGCATTTAAATAGGGCTAACATTCCGCTCCTTATGAAACAGGAATGTTTATCAATAGGTTTGACATATACTACTATTTGAGAGGACTATAGGAAAGCATTATCTTAAACTTTTACTTAAACTAATGTGCTGTTTTTAATAGCATACTCAATGACTGATTATTTTACATCTTTCTATATTGTGTCTTAGGGTTAGTGTGCTGGAATCAATGCACATCTCTTCCCAACTACGCGCTCAATGACATCACTTTGATAGCTTTAGGTAGGTCATGGTGATGGTATGTACCAAGGAAGCCAGTGAATGTTACATATTAGGACTTTTTATTCTACAGAGACTCAGTGGTTAGGTCACACCTTCTGGGATGCTGGATAAAAATTCTGGGACCTGATTCCAACATGTATGGAGGGGGGTTCTATGTAACACCATGTAATGGTTGGCTCCCCTGGCAACCAGCTCGATAGTTAGGTGCTTTCCAAAAGCCACCTCATTAACACAGTGAAAGGCACATTTACTGCTCTGATCCTTTTGGAAATTCCAAAACTTTTAAGAGCTCTGTGCCAAAAACAAATGAAGCCCAAATGTATATTTCTTATTATAAATCACAATATCACATGGAGGCACCAAAGTTCTCACCTTCCTGTAGTTCTAGGGATTCTATCTGTTTCAAGGTGCTGTTAGACTGTTATACTGTGTATTATGTATTGAGGCATTGCTAGGCAGTGTGATACAGAAGCAAATCATATCCATTGATAAACTCTCAGTTCTTATCCTACTTCACTCATCAGCAGCATTCCATACAGTTGATACTATTAAGGCACTTTCTTCATACGGCTCACACAACACTCTTCTCACTAGTTGCCCTTTCTTGGTATCTTTTGATGGTTTCTCCTTTTGTTTCCTTCTTCTCTTCAAAGTAAGTAGTAAAATCTCATCCTGATTTTAATTTACATTTATTTAATGGGTAATGATGTTGAACATCTTTTCAGGTGCTTATTTGCCAACTGTATATCCTCTTCAGTGGAATGTATGTTTATATTATTTGCAAATTTTCTAATAAAGTTTGCACAAAGGAGGAAGCACTCCCCTTTCCCTCCACTTGGAGTGAGCAGTAGAGATTTATAGAATGGCAATAGCTCTCTCTATAAAAAAATGGTTTTTTTAAAAAGTGTTTTTATCATTTATATGTCCTTCCTGTCTATATCATTGCTCTAGCTGAATGATCCGAGAGTCATACAAGTGGTTTTCACAGATTTCATTTGAATACCTGCAAGTAGAGCTTCAGAACTTTCCTTTGGAATTTTATATCTATTATATATCTTCTTTAGGTCCAAAGTGAATATTTATTATGATTGAGAAAAGAAATGACAAAATATAAAATTAAAAAAAAAACCATGATGGCAAGTCCTCTAAATGTCACTAAATTCAGAAAATGATATTTTTATTAATTTTCTGAGATTTCTTTATAAATCATTTTCTCTGTATATTTTTGCTTGAATACTTACATACAGTAAAATGTGCAAACATTAAGGGTACAGATTCATGAATTTTTACTTAGACATATACCTATGTAGACATAACCCAGATCAAAATATACATTTCCAGTACCTCAAACGGTTCCCAGCTGCATCGCTCCATCAGCATGTACCGGCATTAACGTGTTCTAATGTCTATTTGCACATATTAGTTTTGTGTATTTTTAACTTGATGTTAATGAAGTTATATAGTAGGTAATCTTTTGCGTATGACCTCTTTCATTTATCATTGTGTATGAGGTTCATTGGTGATATTGTGTATGTCATATATTTTATCTCTCTACTTAGCTGAAACCTCAATATTATACCACTATATTATATACAATGCCTCTATAGCTCAAGGGTATTATTGTTTTCTCAGTTGCAAAGTATCATAACCTCAGAATCATACTGGCTAGTTTCTTTAATTCATCTATAGAGTTAATAACCAACTCTTACAAACTCTTCTTGGATAAGTCCTCTTCCAAATATCTCCTTTGATCCATTCTTCCTGCCATTGCTCTAGTTCAGAGCCTTATTACCTCACACCTAGATTGCGTTCATAGACTTTCAACTTTCCACTTTCATAGTCTCCCTTCAAACTTCTCCTCTGGAATATTAATCTTATGATGCAAATTATTTGTCATGTTACTCTCTAGGCTCAAAATAATTAAATATTTCTCTTTGTTTATAAGAAAGATACTGAAACACTTTAAACTGATATTCAGTGCCTTACACAATTAGGCTTCAGTGGATTTCTCCTTTATTACTATAACACAACAAATCTCAAATAATTTCTTTGTCCCTTTCCCACACATACTTAGAAATACTGATTCTCAGGAACAATCCCAATCATTGTTCAACACCCAACTCACATCCCACTTCTTCTATGAAGCTTTACTTCAGCAACTGGTGTATAAATGAGGGCTTCTTTTAAGTTTTTACTCTCCTTACTATTTGTGTGACACTATGTGGTGGGCTGTTACTGAAAAGTTATTATGCTTGTTCTATCTCCCTGAGGAGACTCTAAGCTCCTGAAGAGAAGTCCTCACTCACTTGGTGTTTTTAAGTTTTACTGAGGATCTTATCTATGCCCTTTTAAAGAGTTTTATAAACCATTTAAAAGGGCATAGATAAAAGCAACAGGGAAAGTGGCAACAGATGACAAACTTTGGCTACTTTCTAAATCTATGATCAACCCTGATAATGATCAATCTACTCATTGGTGGGAATCAGTTTCATGCTGATGTCATAAATATAATTCCTAGTAGTCAGTTGAGAAATACACATAAAATAGAGATTTACTTCTCCAGAGATAACTATGATGTTGTAGTTTCATCATAATCTACTCAGATCATTCTCCTTTCCTCCCCTTGGAAGATCTACTCAGGAAGTTCGCAAGATAATTTGGTAGTGTATATATGTAATATCATTTACCTAAAGAGCTAGAAACACGTTAACTTATCATTATTTTGAGCATAAAAGACCAGCTACTCAAAGTTCAAAATTAAGCCCTAATGAAATAATAATACAATAATAATTAATAATAATAATAATGATAAGATAATGACCCTAGATCATCTAGTAACTCTACTACAAAGCTTTAAAGCATTAAAAAAAAAAAGTAGGTCATCTACTTAGGCAAAGATCTTTATTAAAATTATTTGACTTCCTTAAAAAATAGAATGTTTTCAGTTTCTATATGAAATGAAATTAGCAAACTACTATCAGGGAATATAATATAAACAGAAAATATAAGGGTAATTACTAATAGAGCATTTCACTGTCAATAATGTGGTACAATTAAACACTCTAGTTCTCACCAACATACTGTTAAGTCTGGTATGTATGTTTTCAAAATATGCTACCTTTGCAAAGGTAAATCTGCTTATGGGATATTGGAACAAGTTGATTCATAAGTCACTGAAAGTGATAATACATTACTCAAGAATGAAACCTATACATATATCCCCGAATACTATGCAAAACTATAACTGATGAGAGTTCTCCTCCATTCCCGACTCTTATTACCCTTCTGCTGTATTCTTTCTAGAGATAAGAAAATGGAGTCACCTATAAAAGTCTCTATGGGGCTTAAAAAACTTCCACGAGAATGAGAAGGGGAAGAAGAAATTTCCGTTAATATTATAGGAGCTGGGTGGCAAATACTATATCTACTTGTCCATTATCTAATTATTCTAATTTTAGAAATTCTAAGTGGATATCTAGTTAATATAGAATTTCAAAAAAAGTTGAAACTACATAGTTTTGTAATGCTCCTACTTCCCTTGCCCTGGTTTTCTCCCTGCTCCTCTACATATAACCTTCCATATATTTATTTTGCTGTTCTCGTTCTTCTGGAAATATATTGTTAAACCTTAAGACCTCATAAATTAAATCCTTAGAGTTATGAAACAAGAAAGTGAGGTCATTTTGGAGTTGTGTGGCTAATTTACAATCCGAAGCCTTGCATTTTTCCCATGTTAAAGAAACTTTTAAAACTTATCAATAGATTTCTTTGTTGCTTTTACTAATGAAGTTGCATTTTTTTTTTCCTACCAGTGGTAGGTGTTGAATAATTTGAATGGGAATTTGAAGGTTCATGGCTTCCCAACCAGCAGGAGTTAAGACTTAATTGCTTGGAAATATATTTCCATGGCTGATACCAGTAACAGAAAATGTCTGCATTTCAAGAGACTCTGTGCTAATCAGTTAACCATAACATGTGCCACCCCATACCTAGGGACAATGTAACTGTTAACAGCTTGAAGCTATTAAAAGTGTATGAATGGAGAACTTTCTTATACATATTTTTTCACTAATATACTTCTTCACTTTAAAGAAGGGAATAGAGAAATTTTGTACTTAGCTACTGTCAGAGAAAAGGAAAGTACATTCACCTCGTTTGAGTTTCAAAACACATTACATCCAATGCTGCTCATTAAGGTAACACTTTAAAAGTCAATCAATTGCTAATATGTTCTCTCTCTGTCAACTCAGAAGCTCCCTGTTAGATCTGGTTACACTCCAGGGACAAGGATTTGGTTTCCAGCTCTGGAGACCAGGTCAAGAATTGCAATAACAATTAGTGATTAGTAGTTAGATCTCAATTTAACACATTAGGTCATTTCTCTGAAGCATTTTGTCTCATGAGAGAAAAGTAATACTGGAGACTATAAACTGTTGAAACTTGAAAATCTAAGAAAGACTGTAGAATCGAGACTCTGCTCCTTGAAGTGACATTCTGAGTATAATGAGATCTTTCTTAAAATCTCATTTTTTTAAAAAAATGAACTCATGTTTTTAGGCTTTAATTCTAGTTGTTGCACTAACATATACTATGTAACAAAACAATTCCTTTGGCTTAATATGTATGTTTGTCATCTTTAACATGGTGATATCCCTGTGAATATGGATAAAAGACAATATGTAAATAGTATTTTAAATACTTTCTATTACCCCCATTGAAAACTATGATTGAATAGTGCATAAAAAATCTAAATAGTACAATATATGTTAAAGTAGAGTTACACTTTGTGGTATGAATGTGATCAGTTTTTGATAACTTGCATATAGGGAAAATCTAAGCTAAAACACTAAGATGTTGAAAACACATTTTCTTGATTTTCTAAATTGAGTTCTGCTAGCTTACATCCCAATAAAGCAGAACAAGCTTAATCTTAGTCATTGTTGGACCCTCTGTTTAATCCTCAACTTGATATATTTAATATTCCTGAATCTTACACTGGCCACAAGCAGTTGGGTGAGGTGAGGCAGTCTCTCTATTTACCAATAAATACTCTACATACTTGACTAACTGCAGATATTCCATTTATCTGTTTCAGCTTGTCCATCAGGTCTGGGAGATATGTTGACTCCTCGTGACTCCACTTGGGATGTGGTGATCATATGTGAGGCAGGATTGTGAATGCCTGTTATTATATTCAATGATTATTTTTGGAGCTTTACCTCTTTGAGGTCCCATTGCCTCTATGGGAACATTGTTAGAAAATAGGACCCCAGTTCCTACCATTCCAGAACCTATACACCTCTCTCTCCTATTCACAGCCAAAGGAGTGTCTTTTGAGTCTTATGGAAACACTTTTACATTTTCTGCTTTTCCCAAGACCCCTTTTTCTCTCAGACCCTACCTTTTTCCATATATGGAGATTATTACAAAACAAAGTTCAGGACATTTCACAGGTGATCACTGCCTTACATATCTCTACATACCTATTCTGAAGAAATAAAACACAGAGCAGGCTAACTATCTTACTAGAGAACAGAAAAAGAAAAAAAAAAGCAGAAAGAATAATTAAATTAATACCCTAAAATATTATCCAATCATGTTCTCTAAATATATATTTGAGAATTTCAATAAACATAGGTTACAAGAAAAGTTTTGATAATGTAATTGAGTTAGAAACAATATGAATTATTTTAGTATCAGCTAAATATTAGAATTCTAAAGGCAAATAGTCTTACACTTGTAAACATGTAGGTATTACCAATGATTATGGGAAGAATTTTATTGCTACAGTAGAATCTTTCACAGCAAGTCTGATAGTTTCATAAAGAGAATAGTAAGTACTAACGGGAAAGGATGAGTGTATCTTTATGGCATTAAGAACTGTCTGAGTTAAGCACTTTCGGATGTAAGATGCAAAGGCCTTGCTTAAGTTACCTCAAGTAGTGAAGTTTTACTGCAAAGATTTCCTAAATTTCCATATAGCAGTAGTTTTCAACAGGATATCTGGTAGGAAGGGGAATTTAAGCAAGTGGTCTCATATTTGTGTTCCATAACATACACATTGCTTTTATTTGCAATTTATGAACTCCTTAATCCCACTGACAGGGAAAATATATTAGCATACTAGCAGATAAATAGTACCAGAGAAATAAGTAGATGTCTTTTTGAAGAAAAACAGAAGTAAAACTAAAATAAACCCAATAGCACAAAGACAATGAAAGACAAAAATAGGTTAATTAACTTTAATTTCTCTCCATAAAATATAATAGAAAGTAAAATCTCCTACTTTACATAAACAGTATGATACAATTTGTACATATTTGAAAATAAAGTCAAGTCGCTTTTGGGTTAGCACTAAGGAAACAGTGAACAACCAAGAGCCAAAAGCGATGACCTAGGACATCTCTCCATCCCCTCTACTGTGATGCCACAGTTATACCATGTACAAGTATAAGCCGCATTTTGGGATGGAAGTAATCAGCACTATGGGCCACCTAGAGTTGGTACTGACCTTCTCAAGACCAATACTAAAAGGAAAGATAGGCATAGTTAAAATGGGGATATAAAGGCAAAGTGTTGAGTTCTATATACTACCAAGTGTTTAAGACCAAACCCACAAAACTTCCAGGATTATATGCCTACTCTTCAGCAAAAAACATACCCCCTAATATATATATACATATATATAAAACCAGTGACTAAATGACTACCCTATTGTGGTTATCAATGGGAGACAATGGGAACATTTTTCAAGGGATAAATTATTATGTCTCCTTTCATTATGTATTCAATGTGCAATTCTGCACAACATCGATTGCGGGGGTCCAGCCTCCGCTGACCAGGGTTCGAGAAGGTGTACACGGCGTCAGCAGTCGATAAAAGACAGAAACTGGTTGTTGAAGTAAAGACAGAAAAATGGAGAGATCGATCTCCAGTTTATTTGTTGCAGGCTTTATATACATTTTTTAGGTAGGGGGTACGTGCAGGGGTACGTGTAGCATAGCAGGAAAAATATGCATTACCTCAGTGAAAAATAGATCATTAACTATTTACCAGAAACCTAACAGTCAGTGAAACCTTAGGGAGTCAGTTTCTCGACAATTTCTTTCATTAATCTAGATAGCCATTTTTCTTTTGTGTCCCAAGGAACTGGCCGTCCTCACCACATACCTCAGTAAGTAGTAAGCACCCTCCAGGTGTAGAAAGAAACAATGAAAGCAGAAAAACAAGTTTATGCTTCACCAAGCCCACTAAAGCCAGCTTGCAAGCCCCTCAATATTGGCGGCCATGGCCTTCAACAACCGATTTCCTTTTTGGGGATGGGTATCAGACAGACAGTTCAGTAGTCTTCTCAGCAACAGTGTCTCACAGTTACAGACCTAGGTCTTAGGCTATTTGTAGCTTTAGATGTTTTTGAGACAACTTTTATCCACTGTCTGTCAGTTACTCAGGTACGATTAATTATGTCTTATTCTTTTATGTTCAAAATGTCTTCTTTGGCCTATGGGTTGTTTAGAAGTGTACTGTTAAGTTCTCAAGTGTTTGGGAAACAGAGTAGAAATAATTTTCTCTATTCCCCTTACTAAGTGCCACCTTAAGCCATGAGCATGATACATAAAACAAACAAAAGATGACTGAAAGGTAAACAGAAGGTAAAAGACTGACTAGGGATCTTGGAAGCTGAGAACAATATGATGGTGTCTGCTCTGTTTTCTTCTTGCTTCATATATCCCAGACTAAGAGCCAAAGAAGCTAGCAATCTAGACACACCAATAGATATAGACCCAAAATATACCAAACAAATGAAAACAGCAACAATAAAAAAATATGCTCTCTCTAACTAAATGACCAGAAAATGGGCATCTTAGCAAGATAATTCTTTTTTTTTTTTTTTTTTGAATGAAGTGTCACTGGCCCTCATATGTGGGACCCGAACCGGGGCTGCTGGCATCCCAAGCCAGCGCTTAAGCACCACGCCACTCGGCCGGCTCCTAGCAAGATAATTATTTTATACCACTTTATTTCATTCTAATGCTGCAGACAAATATTGCCATACCCTGATCCAGTCTGGCTAAGACTGAGTGGTGAGCTGAGATTTCCAGCCTTTCTATGCTGTAACAAGGTTCCCCAACCCTCCTCCAATGCCGCAGCATGAAAGGTCTCAGGTGGAGGCCTTGTCATCGGGAGCTGACTGAGGAACCTGGACTTTTTAACACACATGGAAGAAATATGGCAACATGCCCACTACTTTTGGTTTTGTGGTATCAAAAAAGACTTCTAAGATGCTGGAGATAAAGTAATAAATTAGAGAGATTATGACCCTTTTTCTGATGTTTATATTCTAATGGAGAAATGGGTCCAAATTTCTATGATATTTAAAACATTGTGATATTATGGTAATACGTGAAAATAATGACTCCATCTTGCTATAAGCATACAAGCAGAAGAAAGCGCACGTTAGCTATAAGCAGATAAAGAAACAAAAACTCAAGTACCAACATGAAGGGGCAAGGCAAGAGATATGGACTGTAAACTAAAACAATCTGGATGAAGTTGGTATATCTACATATAATGATGAAGAATAGTGACTATTTTCCAGATTAAAAAAAATAATTATGTCCTGGGGTACATTTATGGAGAAGTTACGTAACATAGGACTAAAAAGCATGCCTTTCAGGGATGCCATATAGCTGAGTATTTATTGAGTGATACCAATTATTGATATGCCCTAATTTCAAATTATATTAATCCAATTAACTCTTTCCATAATTATAATATCTTTAAATACACCATAGATTTTCTTGTGTATAACATTATGTTAACACTAATTTGTCAATAGTGGGGATTAGAATGAAGAAGACCAATATCTTAATATTTTGAACTATAAAAGAATCATCATCCTTTTTTCTCTAAAATGCTGATACAAGGTGAATCTCTTCAAAATCTCAGCCATGAAAATGTATTATAAAATAATCTCATGTTAAAGCAGAAATTGCACATGGATTATGAGGATGACATTAAAGATATCAAGAGCATGTAATTGTTTTTCAAGTAATTCAAAAATATATATTATCAACAATAAAAAGTATTATACATTCTGATGTTGGAAGTAAAAGCATCTATATAAGTCAAGGACAATAAAGACATCTGGAGATACACATATGACCCACTTTTAGAATGTTTCACTTTAGTCTTTTTCACTTATAGTAAAAAAAGTGACAACACTCAGTTTTGCTAGTATTTGTTCTTATAACAAGTTGTAAAACACTTCTTATAGTAATGTTGAAAGTAAAGGAAGACTGTTTATTTTTAATGGAATATTCATTAGTAATGTTGACCCTGCAAATTTTAATACCAGAGATATAAAACTTATGAATGCTAATATTTTCTCTGATCTTGAAAAAGGTGTGATGGTTTTAACATAATAAAAAGGAATAGACATTAATATATTATTACAACATTTTAAAAGTTTTTGTAAACAGGATGAGTTGGAAGTCAGAAAGTTAAAAGTAAAAATAGAAGACAAGTGATCAGGCTTGTAACGTGTTTGTTGAAGAGCCATGTTCGCTCTTTTATACCACAGGATGGCTGGCATTTAATCTGGAACTGGACCATGGGGCACCTATGTCCAGAATGGGTTTGAAAATGGATTCTCATGACAGTTACTGCAAATTACAGAACAAAAGTAGGAACCAACATCCACTATTATGCCTGTCCCTGAATTCCAAAGTTTTTACCATTTTCAGTTTCTCACAGTAGAGAGTGATGCCCATCTTGTCAATGCTAGGTGGTATAGATTTGTCCCTAAATCAGTGAAAATTTGTATTGGACAAGGTTCAGTTACCTTAATTCTGTCATTGATACCTATGCTTGCGGAATCGTACTATGGCAAACCAGAATGATAGGCATGGCATGTGACTATTTTGTTCAAAAACCATCTTAAGTGGTTACTTGTAACTTCAGTGACTTTAAAATGAAGTCCTAACTCTTTGGCCTGACAGTGAAGCATATGGCCATTCTGGTTGCTGTATGTTTAACATAGTTCTCTTCCACTACCTTCCACCTGATTCCTCATCAAATCTGGATCTCCAATAGAGCATTGATATTGTCCATGTGTGATTTTCCATACCTTTACCCTGCTATTTCTTTACCTTACCCTTTTATTTCCTCCTCTCCAAATCAATGCTACTTTTCAAGACGTAGTCAAATGTCACTGTCTCCAGGTACCTTCCTCATGCTACAACGTGGTTTTTCCTCTGTGTTTTCATCTTGTTTGCATCACTGTCATAGTACATTATATTTAGCCTCATTAGAATTTTATTACAAATTTCCCTTTTTGCCATTCATACTAGGCCCTGTGTTCTATTTGTCTTTCCTTAAATTGCATTGCCTTTCGTATAGTCATGGTATTCATATATGTCATAGCCAGCACTTAATGACTATTAATTTTAAATGAATTTTAGTACCCAAGAATATATACATATACATATATATATATATATATAAAACATATATATATAACATATATATAACATATATATACATATATGTATATATGAAGTAGAGGCTAAAACAAGTATTTAATGAGAAATTAAGAGAGGTTAGTAGTAAAAATTTCATGTCTACACAGGTCTGAGTTCAGTAACGCCAAGATATTTTTTGAAAATAAGATGAGACACATAAAAGTAAAACCTAATACACAACCATTTTTAGATTCATAATTTAGCCTTAGGCCAAGATTCTGAGGCAGAGAACACAAGGTTCAACACCTGGAAGGGACACACAAGTAACAGATATGTGAGAAGCGGTGGAATTACGATGGATAACCTGCTAAAAGAGGGAAGCCATTGCCAGGTCCAGATGATTCTTGCCATGAGCTAATGTGGGCCTTATATGACCTAACCTTGAAATTTTCAAGAGAAGACACAAATCCAGGCTTTTATGTGAAAACTCACAGTTCATTTTAAAATGGCAGGTAATTCAAAAATTAAGGTTAAAAAGAAAAACTCAACATCTATCAGCAGTCTCTGATTTTAAAGGCTTTTATAAAAATTTATTGAAATGAGGGAGGAAAGTAAAATTAAGAGCGGCAGTTACAGATAAGGCAAAATCCAGCATAACTGTTTTGAAGTATAGGTTTGAAGATCATGAGTGGTTTGTGGAAATTTAAAGATGGAATAATGGCAGGTATGGTCTAAGTAATGACAAGAAAGAATTATTTTGACAAAAAAAAAGGCTGATTTTAGCACTTTAAGAGTTGATCTAATTAGAATAATGACCCTTTTTACTATGTTCATGTGCCTGGCACTGCAAACATTCTGCAAATATTTTCTCAATCTTTGGAATGAACCTATATAGCAAGCATTATTTTAAATGAAGAAACTGAGGCATCAGGATTAAGTAACTCCCAAGGTCTCTACATAGCAAGAAATTAAACCCAGATCTTCTGAACTACAAAGTCTGCTTCCAATTATTCGGGTCTAAAATCAGGTATGTGTGTATGTTCAGCTGACTACATCAGCTCATTGTCTTTAGTTGTTTTACAATTAACTTTTGCAGGGGGCTGGAAAACTAGTGATCATTTAGACACTGGCAACTCAATTACGAGTAACTATCTGGTACCCTAGTTGACATCTCTGAAATATCTCTAAAACAGCTGCCAGGTAACAGACTGGAGGGTTTATTACCAAATTATTTGAACAGTTGAGAAAGAAAAAAGTGCTGCTAAAACCCAGTTTGAAGCAGTATATCTAAGGATAAACAAAGACAAAACAAATTTGAAATAAGTGTATAGAATGAATAGGGAGGATTCATTGATTTGACAATAGTCCAATGTGCATAATAAAAGTAAAAAAGAAGAATCAATGATTAGTATGAGGTTTCCCTTTAAGAATTTTACTGAGTAGAATGGAAAGAAAGGATGATTATAAGGGACTATGCTAAGAGCTAGTAAGTATTTTGTGTCAGTAAAGTAGATTAAGTAATACATTAATAGTATAATAATATGTCTATATTGTTGTTAGTTGAATAATATGGTTATGTTGCTGTTAGTCGAATTAATTGTAATCAATTTCAAGTAAAATTGAGGAGCTTTCCCAAAAACTTATTATCTACCTATCATATTTTATTTTTAAATATTTAAAATATTTCTTAAATATTTTAAGAAATTGAGGTTTCTTCACCTGAATTTTAAAATTTGGCTTTTATTCTCTTGATAAAACATTGACAAGTGGAGAAGAACATTCAGCGGGTACATTTGATGGGCAAATATGCTTCATGCTGCGTTTGATGAGTAACCTATGAGTAGATTTTGGCCATTTTGCTTTGAACTGTCAGATAAATTTCTCTTGGGCATCATTTTTATTGCTGTGCATCTGAGCAAAATAATATTTTATTGTTTATTGTTGGTCATAATTAATAATTCATTGAAATATATGAAATGAATGCACTCAAAATATGGATATAAATTTTATTAGGTCTCTGAATATAGCAGTCCCAGTCACAGTGTGATTTTTGCATTATGAATTATAGTTATATTCTAGATCATTCAGTATCAGAACAAGTTGAGAATTATAATATGAAAAAAAATTGACAGATTATTTTTGCTTACAAATGAGAAAACAGATTTATAAAATGTGAAATGAGCCATTCTGGCAAAGTCAAATTTGAGCTTCAAGTGTAAACACTTGAGTAAATGGCTGGGGTTTCTCAATCTCAGAAGTGCTAGTGCATGGGGAGGGTGAAGCAGAGGTTAGAGGAGCTCTTCAGCATCTTACTTAGAACATCCTTATAGGGCTTAATCAGGCAGATTACCTGTTATGCATGGTGTAGTCTGCTGAACACTTTTAAACTGATATATCCACAAGGCAAACGGAAGGCAAAGTCACAAGGAATTACTTTCTACACAAATAACTCTGAGAACTTTATTACAAGGCTCATAGAAATGAAATTTTCCTTGCCAATGCACCATGTAATGTTTAACTCAATTGAGTACCAAAAAGTTTGTTAAATGTTGAACAGCCTTCTGAGTTTATGGATCCAACCTGACTGCCCTTTAAGTGACTTTTTGCCTAATGACAACACTGGGTTTTGAAATTAAAAACAAACAAACAAACAAAAAAACACAACCTTATGTTTTTTAACACGATGTGCTTTGTTCTAAATTAACAGATAATAGAACAACTATTTACAAAAGAGACAAATTTCCTTCTGAAAAAAAACAATTGTAGTTAGAACTTTTAAAATTAAAATTGCTGAATATATACCCATGAATAGCAACTGTTTACTAATTGTTTCAGGATGCAAATGTTAAGTTGCTATATATATGTTAAATTCCTGATTCTATTTAATCACTTTATTCCCCTAACCACCTACAGGGAAGGGTCAGTATGTCAAGCAATCCTGAATAGTATTTTGTGTGAATTGGGAACAAAGCTTTTAAAGGCCAGAGGTTTAGGAACATAAACCAGATGTGCTCATTTTAAAAAGTCTACTTAGTTTAGAGGGGAGAAAGGTCAGCCTCTTAGATCTTTTAAAAATCTTACTGTCAAACACATTCCATGGAAACTAACCATTTTACTATTCTCAGAGTGATGCTACACTGATTTTTTTTTTTTTCCTGGATGAAATATCTGCTCTGATCTGCATTGGACATGAATCGTTTCTACATTTGCAGCACAATAAGATGCTTCAAGATTTTCTTAATCATTTAAAAATGATTAAAAATCATTTAAAAATGAAAATATGTCATAATATTTAATTTTTACTCCATAGAAATGATGTTGAATTATTTTTAAAAATCATCATTGTCAACATAAATGTCTGATTTAAATGTCAATTCTCAATTGTTTGTGGAGCATAAATCTAGGTCATAAAACAGCTAATAAAAGGAAAACTTTAATAAAGATATATTTACATAAATTCAAATGCCATCCATCTTTTCCATAGTAACAAATTTGATTTAAAAGGAATTTGTTGAAATTCATGCTTCAATATTTTTGTAGGATATAAATTATGTTGAATTTTTGTTTAGACTAGTTTTTATACTGTGTACGCAACTCATATAGAAAAAGGCATCTCGCTATCGTAACATCACTGATTTATGTTTTCCTAACTCCTCAAACAAATAATGCCTGTCTCTATGCTGTTACCTGGTTCCCACTAACATTACTTCCAAAGCAGCATTGTATTTTGCAGTGTGTGCCCTAATATTGTTTGGCCTTGGGTTAAATCCTGTTTATTATCTATATGATCTTGGGTAAATTGTTTAAACTCTTTAAACCTCAATTTTGTCAACTATGAAATGGAGGTGATAATATATGCATTAAATGCGGTCAATGAGATTAAATGAGAAGCCATATAGGATGCTAACCTAATGCCTGGTACAACAGTGCCTGGTACCATCTACCTAGTCAATAAATTTCAGACACTCAAATAGTGGTAGACTTTGAAAAGCACTGGGCTTGTCTTCTAGTTCTGATCCCCTACCTACAGGCAAAATCTTTAAAATCCATTACCCCTTTAAATGCATATATTACAACAAACAATTTAGATACCTATATTAAAAAGAAGGCTTATGGAGTACTGTGAAAATCCAATGAAATACTGTGTGAAATGATCTGGCCTAGTACTATTGCTCAGCAAAGTTATATAAGCACTTAACTGATAAGGCTTTATAAATTTCATTTCTATCTATTGTCAACATAATTTGAGTTAAAACTGAGACCAGATTTACATCAGCATCATTGAATTAAATGTTGTGGCAGAGCCTACAAGTCGCTTCCTGATGATTTCCTTAGTAATAGAATTTCTGATTTCTAACTGGCAACATAGACATGTGGAGTAAATGTCATATTTCCTAGCCTCCGTGCTCTATTTACTAGCAGTGAAAAAAATAATGTTGAGTCTCTAATATGGCACCATGCTTTGGAAAACCTGTCTACTGCCTAGCAAAATGTCACTTATGTTGTACCCCTTAGACAAAAAACTATGCAGCAATTTGCCCACATTGTAACACATATTTACTATGCATATAGATTTTTCTTTCCTGCCCACAATGATTCAGAAAACACTATCTATAAACTTACTTACTGAATGCCATCTTAACTTTAATACATCCCATAAGTTATGGCTTCTGACCAAGAATCTTAATAGCAAAAGAAGTAGAGCAAGGGGATAGTTATCACAGGATTCAATACTCATACCATGTGCTCCATCATCCAGAGAGAGTGCTTATAAGAGAGTGAAAGACTATATTTACTACTCAGTAATGGTGTCAACTTAAAAATAGCCTTATGAGATGTGGTGATGTATGCATATGAATCATATGAATAATCTTCTTAACCAACAATCAGTATAATCATGCTGTTTTCACTACAGCTGAAAAAGGTAACTCTGGGAGCAAGAATGGGAGGGCCAGCACCTTTCACTATTCTACTTTATGATCCATTTTAAAATGTTGCTTGCAATCCCTGTGACCTTGACTTTTCCTAGTTTAGAGATCTTAGTTCCCACAGATCTTATTTCCCAGGACAGGATGATAGTTCTGTCAGACTCAGAGTTGAGCCCACCACCTGGACATTTTATATTCTCATGATATTTAGTCCACATGTACGAAAGAAGGTTGTGATGTGGACTACAGTGTTTGAGCCTCATTAATCAGAGAAAAGAGGATGGCTATTGCACATAGGACACAGGGAAGATTTGGAACCCTGTGCATCATCCGGTGTACCTGACAGAACTACCATATCCATTGCTAAAAACTTAATTGAAAAAGTATAGCACCTCAACATAGGGAGGACAGGTGAGAATTTCAACACTTAAGACAAAAATGTTTGAGTCACTCATCCAAATAAAGAATCCTGTGAGATTGCAGATGAGAGGTAAATACAACAAGGACTCAAAAGAGGAGGAAAAAATTATAAATACCAACCATGGCATCACTATCAGCTCTACAAATGAGGCCTTCAGTAGGTAACCACTTATTCTTCCTTTTGTGATGTATGCATTTATATTAACTAATTCTACTTTTCTTTATCCATTTCTTCCATTCTCCTACATTTCATATTCCATGTAAGTGGTGCTTAAGTTCCTAACTGTATCCTTGGTTTACAAGATATTAAGAGAGGACTGTGACTGAATTAGAAATGATTATACAGATGTGAGCACAGAGCTCGATGGGAGTCATTTGCATTTATAGAGGGATAGTTGCATCATGTTAGCTAGGATTATGTTGTGGCTCCAGTTGTTCTTATTTTGAAACCTAAATTTAAGATGAAGAGTTTATGTGAATGGCAAGTACTTCCAGGGGAGAACTTTTAGGTGCCATACAGTGGCTCACACAACCTTAGTTCAAAACACTCTTTACTGTGCTATCTTATACTACAGAGGCTGGTAAATAAATAAAAAAAAATAAAAAGAAAGAAAGAAAGAAAGAAAGAAAGAAAGAAAGAAAGAAAGAAAGAAAGAAAGAAAGAAAGAAAGAAAGAAAGAAAGAAAGAAAACAGAAAGAAGGGCAAAAAAAAAAAAAATTTCCCAGTGCCCCAATATCTAGAGTTCTGTTGTAATTTAGTTCCTGCCAAATGCATTTTGTGTCTTAGATTTGGAACTGAGTTATGTGATAAAAGATGTTGAACATGATGAATCCATTTTGATGATAAGGTTTGTAGCAGGAGCATCAAGGACCCTAATCAGATGACTCCCTGCAATGGTATGGGCAGCTTTCCCCCTTGGTACTATGATCTGCAGTTTCCAGATTGAGGGGCTTCTTTAGAAATGAGGGTGGCAGCTGTGCTGCTGTTATCAAGGCACTGTGACTGGGGAAACTGAAAGACTGATTTCTCTCCTCTGAGCTTGACCAAGTCACTCAGTCTTATATTTGGTCAACCTACAATTTTATTAATTTCAATGTAACAACCACTTATTCAACATCTGTCCCATACAAAACTATATATTAATACAAAGATAAAGATGATATGATTCCATTGTTCAAAGATCTCACAATCTTATAAAACAGACAGTCACTAAGATTTATCAGACTCTAATATAATGGAACTAAAGTGTAAATGCTACAGGAACTTAAGGGCAATTGATTAATTCTCTTTAGTAGTGGATAAGATTTCATAAATATTGAGCCTTTCATAGATAACTCTGAGAAGAATTTTGCCAAAGAATTCAGAGTGGTAAAGAAGGGTTCCTCAGCATTTCTGGTTGAGGTATTAATATTTAATGTTTGGGAAAAGAGGCTGTCAGACAAATACAGATAAAAAGTGAGTTTGTCCATGACTGAAAACCCAAGATTGTGAAAGGGAGATCTAAAAGACTAAGCCTAGAAAAGTACGCTGGAGATCAGCTTGTGTTGAGAATTCAATCCAGAGGAAGCTTAGAGGTTTTTTGTTTGTTTGTTTTTGTATTTTATAGACAACAAAGAATTACATTTCAGTTACAGAAAGAAAATTTTGGACATAGCATATAGATTAAATTAAATGTGAGAAAGAAAAGAATATAAAAAGGACTAATTTGGAGGTTATCACCATAGGAGGGAATATTCCCAAGAATACTATGAGGATGAAGAATAGAAGATAGAGTCCATAGATACTGTAGAATAAACAGGGCTTGGATTCCCACTGAATGTAAAAGTTGATTTTAAAAAAAGAAAGTTGGATTTGAGAATGGCCTTAAATTTTCTAAATTGAATCATGGGAAGAGTGATGACACCAGTAGTTACAATAGAAAGCACAGGGGTCAAGCAGATCAGATAGGAAATTTATTGAGTTCTGTTCTGATTTGCTACACTGAAAATTCCTATATAAGATCTAGTCAGAGATGCCCCATAGGTTTTTTATTTTAAATCTTAAGGTCTGAATAGAAGCCAAGGCTATAAATGAAGATTTCAGTAAGATATTTAGAAATGGAAAGTGCCATGTCTAGCATTTTAAGCAATACTAATCCCCCCAATGATGTTATTACAGTGGACTTCATACAGTGCCAATAATTTTTGCAACAGTTTAAAACCAAGTAGCTTTTAAAATACTGAATATTAATGGAGAGAATGGAAGTTAATAAAGATGGAAAAAGTATTTTTTTTTTTTAGGTCATTAAGATGCTCTTGAGAAATTTTGCACAATGCTGGGTGAGATTTTGAAGGGAATTGGAACCATTTGAATTACTTCTGATAATTTAGACTCCTTTTTACCTGCTACCTGGTGGGGTTTGGTAACTTCAAGTTATATTTATAAGAACATTTCATTAAATTTGTTTATGAGCAAATTTCCTTTTTGAACATGTCCCTCATTCTAAATTGGTCACCAAGTTTTAGCAAACTTCCAGAATTTATAGTATTTTTCAAGGAGCAACACATACTCATCACTATATAAATTAAAATCTCTTCTTCCAAATTTGGTTGTGTTGTTACAACCCATCCTACTTAGATTATCCACTTTTGTTCCTTTTCCATTGTTTAATGGGATAGACTGAGACTGTTTCTTATTTGTTGCTTGTTTAACATTCCAAGGAAAGCATAGTCAAAAAGAACCAACATTTTGATTACTGAATTATGTCTGAATTGAATTAACAATAGATGTTGAAATCCTTTTTTCAAAAAGAAATTTAACCTACATCACTTACAGTGAAAGAAAATCATAGTTCCAAAAATTGCTGACTTTTCCATTACCGAAGATTTTGATAGTTTTCCTGTGTATATAGCAATGCAAAGATGAGAAAAAAAAATAAAACAAAACAAAAAACTGCTGCCTGTGACATAATTTTAATCAAAAGATATTCCAAGAAAGGAAAATAAAAGAAGAATGTCTAAAAATAAGATATGATATTACAAATCAGTTTTGTGTATGTGGTTTTAATTATCAGTAAATGCCAATACCTACAGAATACTAGCAAGGTACTTTGTGCTGTTGAAACAGAGTCAGAGAAATACTCTTTCTACTTAGTGTGATGGAAACAAAGAATTTTAGAGCTGGAACTTTCCTCAGACACTACCTAGCTCAATATCCTCATATCATCCATGAGGAAATTTAGGGCCACAGAGGGAAAACGATTATCTATAGTTCTATGGCTGTTAATGTCAGATAGAAGGAATAAAAATGGATCTACTATTTAACTGAGAACTTATAATGATCCATACATGTTGGTGTTATTACCTCCTTCTCTCTGTTAATCAGATAAACTAAGAATCAGAAATTTATATAAGAGTCCAATTTTAATGACAAGTTTGTATGACTTTTTTCTCTTAGCCATAGTTAGAAATATCTAAATAAAAATGTTAATTCCCGACCATGTTCTTCCAATATGGGAGAGGACAAATCACACATGAGTAATGTGTCCTGAAGACCAGTGCATAAAGTATAGTGCCACAGATTCTAAACTTTGTGGTGAGGTGCCATGAAGCATTACAAGAAACTCACAGAACCACTGTGAAATATTTTCAAATTTTGAAGTTGAATACTATGCAAATTATTAGCTTGAGGTAATTCACAATTTCAACATTAAATTGTTACTTTCTTTTTGACAATGTCATGTTTTTGCAAAGCTGAGATTTTGGCAATTGTTGTGCTAAAAAATAATCCCAAGCAAAAAGAATGTGTAACAAGAAATTAAGATGGTGGTATCAGATCAGATTATATGGGTTAAGTGTATAATACTCTGCAGGCACAGATATTCCATTTATGTAACTGCATTTAAAAATAAAATAAAACTATTTTTTTCTTTTAATATCTGTATATTATTTTTTAAATGCTTTTTAAGTTGTTTGGACCTGACTACTTAATAAATGATACTGTTGGGTATTTTTTTGGTCTGCAAGTGCTATGAAATAATTATTGAAACATCAAGGGTACCATCAACCTAAAACGTCTGAGAATCACATAAGTGCAATTCTTTTATAATAAGAGCAGATCAAGCATCCACCCACAAGTGATGTTAGAGACTGAGAAACAATCTTCTATGAGAAAATATAGAGCAGAAGGAAGTAATGCTTTTCAACACTAAAAATGGACTTCTACACCAAAAATATATTTTCACAGCTAAATTTACATAATCTTAAGAGCTTCTATTGCATATTTCTTACATCCCTTTTCTACCCCTTGCAAGTTAACCACAGTTTTGTCACCTGCATCACTGACAACCTACCTCATGGTGGTGTTGTAAGGGACAATTAGAAAATAATCTAGATAAAATGCTCAATGTCATGCTTAAAACCTAGAAACCACTAAAATAATATTAGTTACTATCATTGTTATTCACAGTGATGTTTCAGAACTAAAATAACAATATACATTATGAACAGTATCGTAGAAGTTATCAAGATTCTGCACTCAATTAAATTTGTTTCATTTAATTCAAATTTACTGAGGAGTCAGAAAGGCTGGTACCCTTGGTATTAAGGGAGCCAGACTAATAAACGTGATGTTCTTTGATGTAAATAATCCCAACAGGTATTCAACCAACTCCATTCTTCTCCAACAATAAGGCCTTGCTGCATTTTGCCCATTATACACACCACAATTCTGAAACTTCCCCATATAGCAGCTTTCTCCAAGTTTGTTGTTAAGTTTCTCTATAAAGTTACATTAAACAACTCAGGTTATTTTGTGATCTTAGATAATCCAAAATATTAAATTAATTTATTTTTAAGAATGGGATTTTGGCACGTTTCGTAATCTTCTATGAAAAAAAAATTGCTGATTGTTAAGAATTTCTAAAGCTAATAGCATTTAGCTTATGAATATTAGGCTACTTTAAAACATGAGTTTTCTACCTAAAGGATTACTGAGAACAACAAAAATATGAGGGCATGTGAAACTTCAGTAGCAGCAATTTATTTCTAGAAAGATACTTTACAAGCTAAAACTAAAGGAATTAGCCCCCAATTAAATTTTAGAAATCTCAAATCCAGCCTTTTGTCTACACTACTTGCAAATTTTGTTTTAACTCTCAAAATAGTAAGAATCTCTAAAATCCAGGAGGGTGAAATTAAAAGAGTAAATTAAGGAAAAGAACTTAGCCATTCTTACCTGAGATAAAGGCTCCCATTACAGGCCTTAGTTCTTTAGTTTCAAATGCCTGCTGATTCTTCAGATAATCCTTGAAACGATCAATTCACCCACCAGCATGTTTCAGTGCACACTGAGAAGAAAATAAATTACAGAATTACTCCATATTGATTTGTAAACACCTGCACATTTTAAAAAATTTTCCTTCACCTTTTTTTTTAATGTAAAATAAAGGTGATTTTATATCTGCCTTTGAGGAGTTCACTTTCTAGTAGAGGCTGGAGGTTAGATCATAATATATCTGACCTACCACAAAAGAAAATAAAACTCACTCTCTCTCTCTCTCTCTCTCTCTCTCTCTCTCTCTCTCTCTCTCTCACACACACACACACACACACACACACAAACACACACACACACACATACATACATACACAGTGTAATAGGAGAATTTTGAGCAAAGTATTCAGTAAAGTCAACTAATGGTTTATAAGGGAGATGAATCTATAAGTTTGTCAGGTAAAAAGAACCATTTGCCATCATCTGCATTATCATAAAATGGATATTTGGGCAGAATGTTTGGCCAGCATACCTCAGAGTAGGTCTGATACAGAAATATGCTTTCTTTATTCATGTAAATAAACATTCATAGACACACAAAATGACAAACTATTTTGTTTTTCATTCTGGAAAACAACTCCAATTCACCAGAGAAATTCCATAGGCAATACCAGACATGGTACACTGTAAATGACACACTAATACATAGTAATTTCAAGAACTGAAAATCTTCTCTACCTCTGAGAAGCACAATTTATATCAATGCAGAGACAGAAAGGAGCATGACTTCAAAAGGACAGCATGTGACATTCATGTGGCAAGTGTGGGTCCTTCTTTGATTGCTTGAGAATAATGTGGTGACACTTTGGGAAATTGATTTGCCAATATGTAGTAAAATAATTTAAATAGTAATTCCTATTGATCTAATAATTCCACATCTATGGATATCTCCTCAGGGAAACAGACAGAAATTTAGAAACAAACACCTTCCAAAGATGTTCTTTGCAGCATTATTTATGACAACAAAAACTAAATATGGCTTAATTGTTAAATATCATGAAAGCCTTAACAAAACACACTAAAAATAATGATGGAATGCTAAATAATTTAAAATATTTATTTAGAATAGCTTAACCTTATATAGCACTAATTATATGATAGGAATTGAATACTTTACTTATTGCTAATAAGTGTCAAAGCTAGGAGTAAAACGTAGGAAGGTGGGATCCAGATTCTATGTTCTGATAACTACATAAAATGTCTTTTGAAAGTGGTTGCAATATGAAAGAAACTACATTAAAAGACTTTTTAAGTCAGGGTACTAACTTGCATGTCTAAGATCACCTTGTGATGCAAAAAAACACATAAAGACTGAAAAGAACTGTGCAAATGGATACTAGTTTATCATGAAGGATCACACTTCTGTTTCTATATATCTTTTCTATTTACCCACATTTTCAAAATAACGCTCATGAATATTTAAAAATATGGCAAAATATGAATCTGATATAACAAACAATCTTAATTGGACATCTACTATTGCCATGTACTATAGATTTAATAAACCTCAAACAAAGTCAGTTTTTTCTCTAATTTTAAAGATTATTATAATCCTATATTGTCTATGTGATGTACCAGTTTAATGTCTTAAGTTAAAACAAAATTAATATAGACTTTGTGAAGCAAATGGAAAACGTCAGAAACTTTACTTCAGCTTTCAAATGTTAAGCTTATCAATAAAAATCCTGATAGAAAACTCAGCAAGTTTCACATTTATAAGTAAATTTGACAGAGTTTGAAGGGGCAGAAACAATAAAGAGCAGGGTAGTTTTCCTTCCCTGTCCACATGATCTGCTGAATTACTTAATATGCAGAATACAACTTTGGAACTTTGGGAGGGTAAAGAAGAGATAGATGAATATAGCCAGGAGGATAGAGAGAATGCTTAGAATTTGCCTAGGAATTAAAACTACGAGAGAAAAAGACTGGAAGAAGAAAAGCTAGAAAGGAAGTCAGTAGGAAAGAATAGGAAATAGCATGTACTTTGCAGGTAAACTGAAACCCAATATAATAAATTCCAGGTTAGCCTTACTTAGTGGTTATCTCAGCTAAAGAAGTCAAACTAGGCAGAAAGCAAAGCCCATTTTTATAACCATTATACATTTGCTCTCCTAAAATCTATACAGTCCCAGATACATTCATTATAATGATCATCTGTCAGCAGCAAATCTTAAAAATTCTATGATAACATAGGACCTCTGAGAGTTCCAGTCAAGATGGCAAAGAAGGTAAACACTGTGCTCACCTGCTCTCAGGACTACATCAATTACAACTAAACTACAGAACACCCATCATATAGAATCACCCAAAACCTTGCTGAACTGAAGCCCTATAACTAAGGTCATACAGAAGAAGTCATCTCAAGACCAGTAGGAGGGGCAGAGATGCAGAACAACCTAGTTCCACACCCGTATGTGACCATTAAAAATCAGAAGGGATATCTTGGTTGTGGATGTCCACCCTGGAGAACTGAGGGGTCCCAGACCCTCCCCAGTTGCAGTGCCAGGAAGAAAAGTTTCCATAATTTCTGATTGTGAAAAACAGCAGACACTGTCACTGAGGCTGAGAGTGGCTGCATTCCCAGGTGCTCCTCTTAAAGGGACTGCATGCAGATTTACCCACCATCAGATCACTCCCCCAGTGCTAGGGCAGCAGCTGGAGAGGCATCAGGGACATATGGTGGGGAACTGAGTTGTCTGGATTCAGGGTAGGAGCTGGAGGAGCAGCTTTCTCCAAGATAGAAGAGCTGGCAGAAGACACTGCTTCTTTGTTGATCCCTCCCCTTTCTCAGCAAGCAGACGTAGGGAGCAAGTCTTGTCTGAGTTTCCATCAACGAGGCTAATGCCCTTCGTTTGTCATAGCCCAGTGATTTGGGACCCTGCCCTGCCCAACTTTCAGTCATGCCCAAGCCACTTCCAGTGGTTTCTGTTTGTACAAGCTGCCCGCCTTGGCTCATGCTGCAGAGTTTCCTAGGATTTCTCAAAGATTCATGGAACCTAGACAAGCAGCATATGGCTTCAGCACGTCCTATACTTCTGGGTTCATGGCATAGACTCTCAAGATACTTCCAAGTACAGCGTGGGTGGTGGCCATCTGTGGATTGCTTAGTGGTTTATGCTGTGTGGTCCTGGGCAGGGCACTCACCATTGATGATCTTGATCTGCAGCGGATCCCCTCCCAGGTGGCCCTGAGGCTGGCACACTCAGTAGCCAGCTTCAAAACTAACTGGAGCATCACCAGTCACCTCCAAGAATGACATACCCAAATGGTAGATTGGACAGGCACCAGAGACCTGCTGAGGCAGATCCTGCTCTGTAAGGTCAGCTCTTCCACAACTCCTACATTACAGTCACAGCCAGTCCTCACAACCAATGAGACCAAAGGTCAGCTCCTCCCATTGCCATCAAATAGAAACCAAAGCTCAACTATAAGAGGAGCACACACACAACCCACACAAGTGACACACTTGGAGCATATGACTCAGGGGCCAGAAAGACTGTCACTGAGCCCCAG
Source organism: Aselliscus stoliczkanus (assembly GCA_033961575.1). Taxonomy (NCBI): domain Eukaryota; kingdom Metazoa; phylum Chordata; class Mammalia; order Chiroptera; family Hipposideridae; genus Aselliscus; species Aselliscus stoliczkanus. The sequence goes on along the minus strand of CM066730.1, from coordinate 120,532,136 downwards.
AGCACACTTACAACATAAAGCCACTCTACTAAGACCAGAAGACATAGCAGCCCAATCTAATAAATAAAAACAAGCCAAAATGGGGAGACAAAGAAACATATCCCAAATGGGGGTGGAAAAAAAAGCAGAATCAAGGTCCAGAAAAAGAACTAAACAAAATGAAGACAAGCAATCTTACCAGATGTAGAGTTCCAAACATTGGTTATAAGGTTGCTCAGTGATCTCAGGGAGAATTTCAACAAAGAGAAAGGAAACATAAAAATGGAGAGAGAAAACATAAAAGAGTCAGAAATGAAGAATACAATAACAGACATGAAGGATACATTACAGGGAATCAATAGTATATCAGATGAGATTCAAATTAGTGATTTAAAAGATAAGGCAGCAGAAAACACCCAATCAGAACAGCAAGAAGAAAAAAGAATCCAAAATAATGAGGAGAGTTTCAGGGGCTCATGGGTGAATATCAAGCATACCAATATTCACATATAGTGGTACCAGAATGAGAAGAAAGAGAGAAAAGAATTGAAAACCTATTTTAAGAAATAATGGTGAAAAACTTTCCTAACTTGGTAAAAGAACTAGATATACAAGCCCAGGAAACACAGGGAGTCTCTCACAAGGTGAAAACTAAAGCGGCCCACACCAAGATACATCAAAATTGAAAAGCCAAGGTTAAAGACAAAGAAAGAATGTTAAAAGCAGCAAGAGAAAAGACATTAGTTACCTACAAGGAGCTCACATAGATATCATCTGATTTCTCAACAGAAACATTGCAGAACAGAAAAGACTGGCACAAAATATTCAACGGGATGAAAAGCAAGGACCTATAACCAACATCAGAAGAAGGAGGAGGAGGAGGAGGAGGAGGACAAAAAAAATAGGAGCAATAAAATGGCAATAACTACATATCTATCAACAAGCACTTTAAATGTAAATGGTGTAATGCTCCAATCAAATGACAGGGTGACTGAATGGATAAGAAAACAAGACCCTTACTTACGTTACCTACAAGAGACTCAGTTCAAATAGAAAAACACACACAGACTAGAAGAAAAGGGATGGAAAAAGATATTACATGAAAATGGAAACAAACAAAAAGTTGGGGTAGCAGTACTTGTATCAGACAAAATAGACTTTTAAACAAAGACCATAACAAGAGACAAAGATGTATTAATCCCACCTCTGGATATTTATCAAAAGAAACCCAAAATTCTACTTTGAGGGAACGTGCTCATCCATATGTTCATTGCAACACTGTTACAATAGCCAAGATATGAAGGCAACCTGGGTGTCCCTGAATGGATGAATGGATAAAGAAGAGGTGCTACATATATACAATGGAATATTACTCAGCTGTAAACAAAGAATGAACCCATGCCAGCTATGACAACATGGGTGGACCTAGAGAGTACTGTGCTGAGTGTAGTAAGTCAGACAGCAAAAGACAAATGTCATATGATTACACTTATAAGTAGAATTTAAAGAACAAAATAAACAAACAAATGAAACAGAAACAAACTCATAAATACAGAGAATATTTTGATGATTGCCAGATCAGAGGGGGTTTGGGGGTGGATGAAAAAGAGAAAGGGATTAAAAAGTACATTTTTTTTGTTACACAGTAATAATGGAGATGTAGGGTATAGCATAAAGAATATAGTCAATAATGTAATAACTATGTATGATGTCAGATGGGTACTAGATCTATTGAGTTGATAGATGGGAGAGGGGTTGCCGAGACAGGATGAAAAAGGTGAAGGTATTAAAAAATACCATCTGGTAGTTACAAAATAGTCATGGGGATGTAAAGTATAGGGAATATAGTCAATAATATGCTAATAACAATGCATAGTGCCAGGTGGGTACTAGACTAGTCAGGGGGATCACTTAGTAAATTATATAAATGTCTAACCATTGTGCTGTATAGCTGAAACTAATATAAAATAATATTGAATATCAACTCTAATTGAAAAAAAAATTAAAGAGGAGGAAAGATGAAGAATAAGAGGTTTGAAGTTTCATGCATACAACAAATAAGTCTTGGGGATGTAATATACAGCATAGGAAATATAGTCAATAATATTGTGACAGTGTGGTACAGTGTCAGATGATGGCTGTACTTCTCATGGTGAACATTCCTTAGCATAGGGAATATGATCAATAATATGGTAATAACTATGTATGGTGCTAGGTGGGGACTGTTGAATAATTATGATGTATACCTAAAACTAATATAATATTGTATGTTAGCTATATTTTAATAAAAGTCTTCAAAAATAGCTATTCCCTATTAAGAAAAAATACCTCCCAACACTAGTTAATATCACTTCTTTCATAGGTAAATCTTTTTCTTCATGATTTGACAATATCCAATCATTTTAAAATAAAGAGTTATGAAACAACAGAAGCAGCAGTTTACCATACCATTAAGAAAAAAATACTGACAGTAACTTGAGAAAAGAAAACTAGATTTTTGTGTGTGAGAGACCTAAATGCTTACTCTAAGCACTGTGGCATGTTTAGCTGATTCAGCTATACCTTTTCTATCTCTTTGTCAATTTAGTCCCAGAATACATCTTTTCTTAGACATTTTACTTGGATGTTGTTAAAAGGTTACTGTAACAGTATTCATTTATAAATAATTAATGATATAATAAAGAGGCTTGGTTTTGAATATATATAGCCATTGAATAAACAAGAACACAGAAAATTAGCAGGAATACAATTGGATTTGATAACAGGATGAGAGCTAGTTTTTTAGTTTGATCAATGGCTTCATGAAAATGCTTCTTCCTTTTTATTTTGTGCTACCTAATTTAACTGCTATGCTGAAGTAGCAGGAAGATAAAAAGTGAACTAATATAAATTTAACCTAAGATTTTTATAAACTATGAATTGCCTGGCTTACATTAAGCTCACAGGTAATTATTTAAAATTCTTATTTATCATTGATTTTTGTGATTATGGAGTTGACTTATAAATAAGGTTTGTAATTGAACAGACCTTAGACAGCCAACATTCTGAGAGCAGCAAGGATAAAATGTGCAAAGAAAACCTTGAAGTCCTCTGAGATAAGACATATAGAAAGCAATCTTGGTTCTTCTTCATTTTGGTTTAACTCCCAGTCAGCAAGTATGACAAGCACAGAGTAGCCCACAAATTTAAAAACTGATTCCATTCTATAATCACATAACTTGTCTTCCTAACTTAATACCCTCTATTTCCTTTTCCTTCCTAAGAAATAAAGAACTGATATTTGAATGGCAGCATTTTAAAGTTTGCGTATTACATGCAATAACTACCCAATGGCACTCACTTCATTCAATTTTTGTGTAATTTTTAGATGCCATTTGCACCCCCACCCCCAGCATTCTCTTTACTGATTTTGTCCTTAAAAAGGCACATTCGGAAATTATAAAACATTTCCTAGATCCTGCCAATTATGTTAGTTGTCCTATCATTATCAGTAGTTGAGACAAACAAAAAAATCAAAGTAACACTAAAAATAAACAAACAGACAAAATCCTGCTGAATATGTGTTTCAGCAGCAGGAAAATGGCATAACACATAAAATGCATAAGTTCATGCAAAATGCATGGTTCAACAAGAAGGAATTTGATTTCCCTCTGAAATCTGTGAAATTGGAAATCAAGCTGCCAATCATTTCTGGAAAATGATTTAAAGTTATATGGTGGAAAAAACAAAAGAACAGAATAGAATTTCATTTTGCATTGGACATGTTCTCAGAGCCTGTGTATTGCAAAACATTTTATATTAAGAAGACAAAGCTACTATGCAAACATCCAAGGCAATCCACTCCAGACACTTCAGGTGTACTGTTGAATATGGGCTTCTCTTTATGATGCTTTAAAAATATCCAAAATTCCTATTGAAAATTGGACTGACTTCAGTAGTTTAGATTGATGTGACTGCTTTATTTCAAGAAAGGGAATATGTTGTAGTCATGTACATAGATACCAAGATTTTATCAACAAGATTTTTTAAAAATCCCCTTTCAAGCATGAGAGAAGCTTATGTATATCTATCTACCTAAATTGTAAATTATTGTAAAACATCAGTGTCCTAAAAGATATGCATTCCTTTGTAAGACAATAATACAGGCTTTGGCACCTATTTCTAAATTCAAATTAATTTTGCAGCTATGTCTTTAAGAGATACTCCACTGCCCACACAGAATTGGCTCCAACCATTCCTCTCGTGGGGTCTGCCTGTTAATGAAGTAGACTGTTTCCATCCCCCATCATTTTGTTGCTCAAAAGCTTTTTCTATGGTCACATCGAAATCCACAAACTCTGTATCTGCAAACACGAGCTTTCAGATGCTATAAGAATAAACCTGTTATTGTTTAAAACTTCACACTGAAATTCAACAATAATTTTATAGGGCCATAACATTCAATGAAAGGAAGCATTCTTAGAATTGGAGCAATGTATGTATATTCAGTGGACATGGTTTGAAGAGACATTCCATTCCATTTATTTAATATTCCCCTCTTCTTTTCATGCCTAAAATTCAGATGTTATGTTATTAACAATTATATATATACACATATATATATATATATATATATATATATATATATATATATATATTAGAGATTGGAATTGGTATTTAAGATTGAAACATAGATGAGAAGGTCTGTTATTACATTGTGACAAATATAGCCTATAAGTCGTTAAGGAGAAAACTACTTCAGTTTTTCTTTTATTTAACCACAACAACAAAAAAAAATTAGAGACATATTGGGATATTCTATACAATCACCCAGGAAAATCCACCTGTAAAATTAAAATGACTAAATATCTCCTGGTTATATACAATATAAGTTAAAATGCTTTCTGTAACCTCAATAAAAACTTACTTATATGTAAAATTTATATTCAAAAACTACAAAATAATTTTAAAATACATTTTTTGAGAAACCATTATAATTGTGAATTCCTACCAATGTGCCAAGTTCTCCTGTTGTTGTGTTTTTTCCTATTTATTCCACATTCATTTCTGACCATAGTTATTACCAGAGATACACCATGTTTTGAATTTTTAATTAGTATTTTACCTGGACCAAATGTTTTAAGGCTACTTGAGGGACAAGTATAAAGGAAGCTTTGTTTTTTCCCAAAAATTATCAGAACTAGAAATCATTTCTGACTTGGTCATTTGCTTACATTAAACATAGCTTAAAAGGTCGATCACTTCAAGTCAAATAAGTCATAAAATATACTAATTTGATAAATCCATACAATGAATATTTTTGAGGAGTTACAAAGGCAGAGCTAATGAAAGCACTACTAAATTCTAGATTAGGGGCTGGCTGAGTGGCACGCTGGTTAAGTGCTGGCTTGTGAAGCCAGTGGCCCTGGCTCGGGTCCCACATATTTGAGGGCCAGTGACACTGCCCTCAAAAATAAATAAATAAATAAATAAATAAATTAAATAAAATAAAATAAATTCTAGATTAGAATAACTTTGTTTTGAATTAATAATGACTTGAAAAGTATTCTTCACCTTCCAGATATACACCATAAACCAGAAAATAAAGGCTGGTTAGGAATTAGATTCCCAAATGTCATTAACAGTAAACATAAAGTGGAGTTTGGAGTAGTTTGGAACCACTGCACAGAATGAATCAAAGTGCAGTGGACTCTTATTATTGTTTTAAGGTAGCCATAAGACCATCACAGATTGAATGTCTGATCATAAGAAATACGTTTAGCTATATTTCCAAAATTTTTGAAAATTACATTTATTTAAATCAGTTAGTATCTTTGGAGGCTGCTGCTTTCTCATTTTAATGAATATGAATCAATAGCTTATTTGTAGATAATTTAGACTTTTCCATTTCGATGTCAATACAGATATGATTTTATTCATTTTCCCCACATTCTCCCTCTTTTATAAAATTGTTATCCAATTCTGTCATCTAGCTTTCTGATTAATACAATTCAATTGACTTACTAAAGCATAGCCAAGGAAGAGATGAATTAATATACCAAACAAAATTGACAATTGGATGTCTAGTAGTAGTTTGATATAATTCCATGGAGTTTCAGAACTAGTAGGTGAATACTTTTAGCCAGGAAAAGAAAATGTTTCAGCAAAGGCATATGATAGCCTTGTATGTTGAAAATTCTTGCCTAGTGATAAAATGCTTATCTTAAAGGATGAAAACACTCAGTGTTATCCCATGTGTTTTTTAGATATATTTAAAACCTAATATTATGTAGTGAGTATATTACCTCCTACACTTGTTCATCTTCCAGTATAGAAGGAGAGAGGGCAAGAGAATACTTTGTAAATAGACAAACCAATATAAAAGGCCTCACATATAAAATTATGAACCTCAGTGGAGCTAGTATCTGTAAGCAGACCTGAAGGATTCTAGCTGCATTTTATTCACAATTGCCATAGTGGGGAAAGAATTTAAAAAATAATAAATAAAATAAAACATTTTAGTAGTCCTCTGAACAAACCATCAATAGAAACTCACATCCAATATTTTCTAAGTGATTCGAATGTTGATGTTTCCTTTTCTACAGTTAACTTAGTTGAAAAATGGGATTGTGAAAGCATACAACAAAAGATGATTATGAGAGTAAATTAACTAGTGACTGTACAAAACTAGTAGAGGCACATACATATTCAATAGAAATTGTTATAATATCCAAAGTGATAAGAGAGTATACCTACAAAGGTCAGTGAAGGTGTACAGAATTATTTTACAGTAGACACTACTACCAGTGATGAGGAAATATATTCTAGAAAGCAAAACATGGATTACCCTTCACGTTTACATGGGAGACTGAATTCAGAGGAAACTGCCTTCCCTTCTTCCCACTCTCATTCAAGAGAAGGGTTAATATATCCAGGCTCTGAGATAAAGGCACTACACACATGATTTTAAAAATCATTTCCAGCCAGAGTTTTCAAATAGCACACTTAAAGAAATCTAGGAGCAATGACAGTCAAAACTGTTCCTACAGAGATATATGATTATCTGCAGAAGTATGGTGGAGGCATCTAGCACAAATGAAAATGAAGGATTTGAATAGCCTTGGTAGTTTGCTGCCTCGATTATATATTCATTCTATCATCGGATGGTCAACATATTCACAAGAAGATGGATGAACAGTCGGTTATGACAAAATTGTAGATTGCCCCTTCTAGCTGCCTTCTAAAATGTCTTCTAAGACAAAGATGAAGAAAATAAATGAAAAGAATAAGCTCTAATTATGACGAGGGAAAACTACTGAAGTTGAAACATAAGCATTCTCCTTTTTTCTCAATAAACATTTTTTTCCAAATAATTAGTTGACCTATAACTTCATAAGCTTTTCTTTTCCCAGAAAAAATGTCTTGGTTTCACGCAAGAGGTTCAAAAAAATGTCCCTTGGATTTCAATGCTTCATAGCCAGAAGATTTTCCAAACCTTCCTTCTCTATTTTTTTTTCAAAGCTATACCCAAAAGACAAGGTTGTTCAAGCCCTTATGAAATTTTAAACATTGTATTTGAGAACAAAAATTCTGAGCTATGGCTACCTATTTCTGAACAATACATACAACTTTAACTAAATCAACATGATCAATATCTTTTAATAACATTAAAATTCTCTGTTTTTATAATTCATCTTTAGTAAAGAGAAACTTTGTTCATTTAAATATACTTTAATTCTTTCATTAAAACTTGATTAAGCAAGTGATTTCAGTCAGGTATTCTGCTCAGCACAGGGAATGAAGATGAGCTTGCTAAACGTGCCCTTCCTACAAGCCTGCTGGGGAGAAAGACATGTGTACAAACAGATACAATACCATGAAAATACAGATGTCATTAGAGCCTACAACATGGTGCTAAGAAATGGTGAAATAGTAAAAGTAGAGGCTGCTGTGTTCAGAGAGGTACCAAATAGTGCCTCTCCACAAGGATCTGCCTAATGGAGTGTCTACCTCCTCTCTCTGAAATGAAAGGCTATTTTCTCTTGGTGAAGGTAGCAACATGAAAAGAAATTAAAAGTAGCTGCCCGCCCATCCAAAGGTACAACTGGTCAGAGACTTAAAAACAGCTTTTTAAAAAGAAGAATGCTTTAGAACCCTGCAAATGGTAATAGATTTCATGACCTGATGTAAAGAAATTGGCATTTTGCAATATATTAAAGGAAAGTCATTAGTTTCATGGAGTGATTGGAAACCCCACATTTAACCCTTCAGAAATAGTGATGCAGGGACTAGGAACAGTCTTTAATCAGCATTAAAAACTTCAATACAAAAAAACAGACTAGTCTAGTTTAAATAGGTATGGAACAAGTACTTCAGAGATTTAAAAAGAAAAAAATAAAAGACTACTGATTGTGAAAGAAAAGAGACATTCCAAATTAAATCAGATGAAAGGCAGTTTCTTTAGCCACATAAGGGCTTCAAAGATGAAGAAGAATTTGGGAAATAATATGAGAACTCTGCTACTTAATATTTATGGTTTGCTGCATATAATAACGCTTGAATAAGGAAACAATATATGCAATTTGTATTTCAAAATGTAATCAATCTTTGTCATTCCCTCTTTTAAACTTATCTTTCTTAAATTAATCTTTTGTTACTCTTATGGATAGAAAGCAGAACAAGGGGAACCCTAGTTTTTGGTTTCCCAAATGGGGAAAGCATATAACCATGGAAATACACTATAGCTTTATTGGCTATAGCAAAACTACTGGAAAGAGCTGAAATAACTATAAAAACAATAAATAAATAATGTAATGCTGCCTATGCAGACATTAAAGTGTTATAACATGGGGTTTAAGATAAGATAAAAAGGTAAAATATAGATCTGGCTGTTCTGATGGACAAAGAAGACCACAATTGAATAAAATCAAGCCGCATATTAAAAATATATAATTTTTCTAAAAAAAAGTCTAGCTTATTTTCTATATATGAGAGGGTATATTTAAAAAAAAAAGAACTCTGAAAGAATGTACAAGTTGTTTAAAGGCAATCCCTCTCTTGGGTATCTACCCAAAAATTCTGAAAACATTTACTCATAAAAATATATGGATATTCACTGCAGCTTTACTTACGGTGGCCAAGACATGGGAACAACCAAATTGTCCTTTGATAGATTATTGGATAAAGGAGATGCGGTACATATATACAATGGAGTACTCTTCTTCCATAAGAAATGATGAAACAGTGCCATTTGTGATAACATGGATGGATCTCGATATTATTTTAAGTGAAATAAGTCAGACAGAAAAAGTAAAGAACCATATAATTTCACTGATATGTGATATATAAAATGGAAAACAACAAAAGAACAAGAAAAACAAATGAAGAAACAAAACTCATGGACACAGATAATAGTTTAGTGGTTACCAGAGGGTAAGGGAGGAGGAGTGGGGATGAGGGTAAAAGGGGATCAAATATATAGTGATGGAAGAAGAACTGACTCTGGGTGGTGAACATACAATATGATATATAGATGATGTATTACAGAATTGTACACCTGAAACTACGTAACTTTGCTAACAATTGTCACCCCAATAAACTTTAATTTTTTAAAAAAAGTTTACTTCTGAATTAGAGAACTGAGTTTGAGTAGTTTTTTACTATCTTCACATATTTTCTATATATCTTTATTGTGTAAAACTTTAATGTTTAGATTCTTCCTACCAAAAAAATATGTTATTTCTGAAGGTTAAAAGCTGTTTACAAATAAAATAAAATAGGTATCCAGAATGAGCAGAGTAGATGTGAAGAATCTCCTAAAGAATGTTGCTTAACAATGGTTACCCTATCAACTGTGCTATGCCCCACACTCAATAAAGATAGTCCAAGGAGTATGTGAGAGTACAAACAGGAGAGTAGCCAACTTAGTACAGTTAGGTGCTAGATGAAGTAGGACAGGGCAAAGAAGGGTCAGGGAATAGAAATGAACTCTCAGAGAAGAAAACTTTCTAAAACAGGAATTAGTGTCTGAGGTGAGCTCGCCAAGCAGAGAAGAATGGAAAACACATCCCAAGTTGATTGAATAGTAAGAAAAGAGCATGGAGGTGTGAAACTTCATGATGTACTTAAAAACAGTGAACAATCTAGCTGCTTAACAGGATGGGTGGAGAGCATATTAAAAAGCAAAACAGGAAAAGCATAGTAGATTAGAATCTGACTGTAAATATGTGAAGGGTCCCAGGTGCCACGTTCCAGACTTGGAAAGTTTTCAAGCAAGGCAGGCACTATCAGACTTACATTTTTGAAGGTTATGCTGTTGGCAAGCAGGAAGAAGAGCTAGAGCAGAAAAATGTTCCTAAATTTTAAAACATTTTTATTTCAAGATGAGGAGGCCTTTTTGGAGGAGATGTTCAGTAAAGGATGGAGGCAATGTGTCCCAGGCTTGGATGGAAATGTTTTTAAACATATGTTTTATCATTAATATCATGGAGCATATGCTCAAATCCTATATACAGCACATTCTTGGCTTATCACCAAAAAATATTTATTAAGCACCCACCTGCATATGAAATTATAGCAGAGTCTAAATCCTTTGCAAATGTCAAATATATATTTTAATTTGTGTGCCGCATAACACGCATAAAGCATTGTAACTTCTCTTTGACCTCCTCCAACACTGTCTTGAATCTCAAGAATATCACATATATTAAGCTCCATTGTACATTCACAAAAAGTTTATTTTAAAGAATTTGCTGTACAATTCAATTCAATAAGAATGTATGTTGTGGAGGCAGGGGTGAAAAGATGTACAGAAAATAGAGAATACATTTCCAAGTTTATGGAAAGTTATAATGTAAGTGAAGAGACATGGGAACAAAGAACCTTATAAAAGTTAAATGGTTGGTTCCTAAGGCAACATTGAAGCGTGTGTGTGTGTGACGATGAAGTGAATACTGTGAAAGCATGGAATGGATTCTTGGTTAGAAAAAGATCACCCTGAGGTGGTTAGGGAAGGCATTGAGTTTACCTAATGCTTTTACTAACAAAATATATCTAAAAGCACTAACAATTTTAAAAAGCAGAAAATATAGAACAGCCTTTCAATTACTACCCAGGCTTGGAGCTCAATGTGACCTTGTGGAATTATTAAATTTTAGCATTGAACACTGTAGAAAGAGAAAATTGCTTTTGAACTCTATGTGACTTAAATCTAATTAATTTCTTGTATTTAGAACACAATAGAACTTCAAATAAAGTTGCATTTGGTTCACTTATGTTTTCCATTTATCGACATGCCTTAAGATTATTTTTCAATTTATCTTTTCGGACAATCATGGCAGAATGACATCGAGAATGGTGGCTGGGACGAACCATACAAGACAGGAAGGCAAGTGAAAACATTCTAAGTGTACTGTTCTGCTTATTGCCATACCTCCTCTTCTGCCTACTTTATTGAGTACTACTCCTCACTTTGTTGACCTAGTATTTATGATTAATGTGTAATGTTATACATATGTTTAAGAAGTACACTGTTGTGGTCCCAAAACACACCTGTGCCTACAAGGTTCCTGCAGGTTAATGTCTTCTGCTAGGGAAAATGGCCTCATTTGCAGACTTTCAATGAGCTCCTGCAGGCAAACACCTGAAGCCAATCATCTGCAGATACCTGCCCACAGGCCTAGGTGTGCTAGCAGAGAGCTTGTATGCTCTATCTGCAGTGTTTAGTCTTATATGCTATACATAACTTACAGTTTGACCCAGCGAACCAATAGACAGTGACTACACATCCTTGTAGAAACTGATCCGCATTTGGAATGGGTGGAAAGGGCATAGCCAGTAACAGTGATAAAGTTGATGATGGAAAATGTGCTTGGTCTCTATAAAAAGAAATGTATTTTAATATGTAATAGAATATTACGGAGTTACAAATGTAGAAGCAATGAGGCAAAAACAAGTTGAAAGATATTTGAGGTGTCTATAATGTAAGGATTTTATAGAAGAACAAAAATACTCCATGTACAGAGGAATACATTATGATTGTTTTCCAATCATAGGAGATTCAAGTGTTGCTTTGATTAACTGATTGTTCCTCAGGAATATGTTTTGAAAATTTTCTCTGCCAAGTCACACAAAATGTAGTCAGGCATACATCTATTCCACAGTATTTATTGAGTGTTTACTATGTGGTAAGCTCAGGAAGATATGTTTCTGCTACAAAAATAAGTAAACCTATTAGGGAGACAATGAATAAAAATAAAATAACCACAGTACAATGTGATTAGCTCCTATATTAGAGGACCTATATTATAGACCTATTGTATTTTTGGTAGTTTCCTAGAGGAAGTGATTACTTCTTTGTCATCTCCTTTTATTTGCCAATTTAAATATGATATAGAGTACAAAGACTTTACCCTTGAACTTTCCCTCTTCTTTTCCTTCTTTCCTTAGGTAATCTCAATCAATCCCTTGCCTTTTAAGGGTCATCAGTACATTGGTGACTCCCAACCTCCAAATACACATACCCAACTATCTACCTGACATTTCCACCTGTATGCTTAAGTAGGCACTTCGAGTTTCACATAGCTAAAACATAACTCTTGATATATGACCCCTGTATACACAACTTGCTCCTACCCTAGTCAAATACATTTATCCAGTTGCTGAGACCAAACATGTATCTTTTGCTACTGTCTTTTCCTTATATGCCATACCCAATATATCAACACACTGTAACCTCTAACCTTTAAATTTATCCTAAATTTGATTAGTTTCCATAACATTCATTGTTGTCACTTCAGTATAAACCTTCATTATCTTTCATGTACCTACTTTAATAACCTATTTTAATAATACCCCAACTTGCCCCCTGACTTCCATTCCTGACCCTTTAATCTATTCTCCCATTTAACAATCTAAATATTAACACAGACCACATCACTCCATCTTATAATTTCCAATGGCTTCCAATCACACAAATTTTAAACTCAATGCAATGACCTCTCAATGCCCTACTTCACCCGGCTTCTGCCTCACTCTCTGAACTCATCTCTCACTTCTGTCCTCCTCACCACTTCTGCTTTTAGTACTCTTGTCTTTTAGTGCTAACTTAGAAGTTTTACTTTTGCTCTTATCTTTGCCAGGAATGCTCTTCACATAGATGTCACATGTGTCAGATGTCAGTCCATCATTCCATTTGAAAATTTTCTGAACTATCCCCTCCTTGAGATGACTTTCTGACCATCTATCTAAGATAATTCACTCATATTCTCTACCCTGCATTAGCTTTCTTCATGTAACACAGCCTTGCCTTTAAAATCATGTATGTATATTTTTAATATTTTATTGCATCATCCAAACACAGTAAGCTTCATGAAGGCAAGGACTTATTTCTTATTTTCATTGATGTTTCCCTAAGCTGTGAAATGTGCTTGGAAAATAGTGACTAACCAATAAATATGTTTTGAAGTGCATCAATAAAAGAGGAGTTGGTATATGTGTTTGATCATGAAGGATGAATAAAAATATTGCCTGGCTTAAAGGGCATTCCAGAAATGGATGGTGAGTATAAAGCTTTAGGATGTAAGCAGCATGGGGTAGTCACAAATGGTAAAGAGTTCTCTGTGGGTACAGAATTCCTGGAGGCATGATAAAGATTCAGATAATTGTATAAATTTCATTGACACATGGACTGTGAACAAAATAAAAAGAAGCAAACAAACAGAATTCAAACTTGATTGTAACTTTCTAAAGTTTCATATTAGTTCTACAATCTATAAAATAAGTGTTATTAAAAGGCAAGGAAAATAATTCCATCGAACCAATAATGAAGTATACTCTCTTTCAAGTGTTCATAATTTGTCTCTAAATGTCATTGACGGTATCATGATGCATACATAAAGGTGAGACTAAAATCTCCAAGTGTGACAGGTAATCCTTGTGCCAACAAATACAAGCTTGGCCAGGGACACCCATATTTAAAACTAGTCACATTCTGTGGCTTAGTCTCTTCATCTCTCTGGCTGCATGAAGCCTTACCTCAAACAGAGCCACCTGATGTTGTCTTGTTACATGCCAGCTGAATCTGTCTACTGCTGTCAAACTTGGGACTGTGTATAGCTGTGTTGTACCATGTTAACATTCCTGTCGACCCAGTTGAAGTTACTTCATAAAATCTGCTCAATTCCTTGGAATTCTACAGTCATGTAATATTAATAATATTTTATTAGTGGCATAATAAACAATACAGAGTTCAAAATGACCAGTTTGTCACAATTTGAATCATTTCATCTTCCTCCTTGGTTTTATATATGGCTTATGAATAAACTTGATCTAGCAGTTGGGAAACAAAGGATAAGACCTATCACAAGACTCATTGCTTGAAAATTATCTGGACATGCTTTTTTTGGTAACACTTACAGCAACACCCTTAAAGGGTTGATGTGATCATACAGAGACCTGTGCATCAAATTCATAGGATAACAAGGTTAAAATTAGTATGCCAAGCTGAATCCTAAGGCAGAAATTATTCCTAGAAGAGTCTAATGTTCAGAAAAATATTAATTTTGAGAACTATAAATTCTGTCACAGCAGATATAACTTACCTTCCTCATTTGCTGCTATATTTCTAGCACCTAGCTTGTCTTAAAAGAAAATTTTAATAAACATTTTAATTAATTAGCTTATATCAGTTTTCCCCACTAGGCAGTCAACTCATTGAGAGTAGGGCCTTTGTATAAAATAAAGTTTAGATAATAACAGCACTGTTTAATATAACTCTCTGTGATTATGAAAATATTTTATAAATTCTATGCTACTCCAAATGGTAGCCACTAACTTGTGTGGCCAGTGAGAATATGAAATGTAACTAGTGTAAATTAAGAATTACATTTTTAATCTTTAAAAATGTTATTTTAGATATAAATGACCACATATGACTAATGGTTAATGTATTAGACAGCACAGATCTATAGTATTCAGAGTAATATAGCCTTTTATGTTTAATGTGTAATATATATATATATATATATATATATTTTAAGTTGTCAGTAAACCCTTTCATTATTTGAGACACACACACACAAAAAAAAAAACAAAAAAAAAAAACAAAAACAAAAAACAGGATTGAAACCCTTTGGAAAATAGACTATGCCATTTATGGGCAATATACCTGGAAAATATATATATTTTTAATTTTCCCAAAGGTTTTTCTTGAATTTCCTGTTAACAATAATACTCTTTGATATCCACAAAAACCTATTGAAATAGGAATCATAAATCTTCAAGTTAGTACAAAATAAAGTCATTAATAAAATCATTAAACTGCAAAAACTCCTAGGTTATAAAGCATTTGAGCCAAACAACATATGCCTAATATCTCTTCTCTTCATCACTTGTAAGAAGAGAATGGTATGGAGGATTGTCCATAATTTTCCATCTTGACAAAAAGGGAACCTCTCACATTCACATAAATGATGTGTTCCTACTTTTTTTCTATTAATTCATTCATCTTAAGATGAAGAGAACGAGGAAGGAATGTTTCTAAACCATACTCCAATTTACATTAAATGAAGACAAGTACATTTCTTAAGTTGCTACAGACTTTCTCACATTGTCTATTACAGCTGTACAAACTAGCCCCCACCCTGTCCATTGACAAGTTCATTTAAAACAAAAGTTATGACCTATTCTCCCTGAGTTCTTTCTGCCCTTTGCTGTAAAATTCCAACTTGCTTTCCACTTTCACCCTGGGTCACAAATAATTTTTATTGGAAAGCTAAGTCAAACTTAAAATGTCCATGAACTGCTTTGACTGTCTACCACTTTGTGTAAAGAAATAATCAAGACTTCCTGGGATCATTTTGGAGAACTTTATATTGTTTCCCTCTGTGGACAGGATTTCTTTAGTGAATTTCACCTTTATGGAAAAAAGAACATATAAACTTTGTGTTGAGAAGAGATGGCATAATATTGATTAGATTTATGCTTAACAAATATTTAAGAGTCATAAAACATACAACATACCTGAAGCATGTAACAGTTAGATCACCACTTATTTTAATCAAATGTTATTTAAGACTTTGATTTTCATTTTATTCACTAGGGGTGAAACGTCTGTACTGACTTCCAAATACAGTGGTTTTATTTTTTTTCTTAAGAAAGTTATATTTTTAAAAGTTTCATTTATACACATATATAGTTTTTATACAACGTAAGTTACTTTACTGTGGAACAATAATGTTTGAAATAATTTGGATCAATTAAACAAATAATTCTCCATATTTCATCCTGATTCTTTGCCAAACACACGATTTCCACTAACATCTCTACATGTGTGAGTCCTCAAACTCCAGCCCTGATTTTCCTCTAAGTTCCAATCCAACATTTCACTAGACTGTGAGTTCCTTGAAGACAAGACCCTCTCTCTTCAACCTTTATTTTCAAAGCTTAGTCGAATGCTCCTGGTCAGTACATACAAGAATTAGTGATTAAGTTTTTAGTTGCCTTCTGAAGAAATGACAACTATAACAATCACCTTCTTAGGCCAAATTGTTTCTCTTCCATTTTATTTTTTGTTAGTGCATCACTTTCTTCTAGGCCCTGTGTTAGCAATCTTGAAGTTATCTTTATTCGATGACTATCTCCTTTCTCTTTGCCAGATCAATGTCAAATTCTGCTGATCTTTAACAAAATTGAGGCATGTTTCCCATTTATCTTATCATCTCATTCCCCCTGCCAAGATTCTGCTTTAGGCCTTCATTAATGCTGTGGACTGAATTGTGCACCCTCCCCCAATTCTTCTGTTAAAACTCTAACTAACCTCCAATATGACTATACTTGGAGATATGTCCTATAAGGAGGCACACAAAGTTAGTGGGGTCGTAAGTATGGGCCCTGATCAAAGAAGAGACAGCAGAACACCCTCTCCTTCTCTCATTCTCTCTCCACTCTCACTATCCCTGCTAACTCCTTTCATGGAGAAAAAAAGAAGAGGTCATGTGAACACACAGAAAGATGGCAGTAGCCTACAAACGAGGAGGAGAGCTCCCACCAGAAACCAACAACCACACTTGTACTCTGATCAGAGAGTTCCAGCCTCTAGAACTATCAGAAGATAAATGTCTGTTTTTTGGGGGTTTTTTGCCTTTGTTTTTGTTTTTTGAGGGCAGGGTCACTGGCCCTCATATGTGGGACCCGAACCGGGGCCACTGGGTTCCCAAGCCAGCGCTTAACCACCGCGCCATTTGGCCGGCCCAATGTCTGGTTTTCAATACGCTCTTCTTTTTCTAGTTGCCTGTGGTTAAAGATTAGATTATAAGGTTTAGATGTTTATTCTTTTCTAATATATGAATTCAATGCTATAATTATTTCTCTAAGCACTGATTTACTATATTTCACAAATTTTGATAAGTTGTATTTTCATTTTCACTCACTTCAAAATGTATTTTTTAAGTTCTTGTTCACATTTCTTCTTTGACCCATGTGTTATTTAGAAGTGGGGTATTTAATCTTTATGTATTTTGGAATTTTCCAGTTATCTTTCTATTCTTGGTTTCTAGTTCCATCCCTTTGTGGTACTAGAGCAACCATTGCATAATTTCAATTCTTTTAAATTGGTTAAGATATATTTAATGGACCAATATGTGATCTATTTGAGTGAATATTTCATGTGAGCTTCAAGTGAAACTGTATTCTGCTGTTGTTGAATAAAGGATTTTATAGGTGTCCATTATATTCTGTTAACAGATGGTGTGGTTGAGTTCAACTATGTCCTTATTGATTTTCTGCCTGTTGGATCTGTCCATTACTGAGAGAGGGATTTTGATGTCTCCAACTACAAAAGTGGGTTCATCTATTTTTTGTTTCAGTTTTATCAGGTTTTACCTCATTTATTTTGCTGTTGTCTTGTTAAGTGCATACATATTAAGGATCACCATTTCTTTTTGAAGAATTGACTTCTTTATCATTATGTAATGCTTCTCTTTATCCTTGGTAATTTTGTTTTGAAGTCTGCTTTGTCTGAAATTAACATAGTTACTCCTGTTTTCTATCGATTAGTATATCATACTATATATTTCTCATCCATTTACTTTTTTTTTTTTGAGGGCTGTGTCACTGGCCCTCGTATGTGGGACCAAACCTGGGCCACTCGGCCAGCCCTCATCCATTTACTTTTAATCTATATGCACCTTCACATTTTAAAAGAATTTCTTGTAGACAACATATAGTTGGATCTGTTTTTTATCCACTCAATCTCTGTCTTTTAATTGGTACACTTAGACAACTGACACTAAAGTTATCAGCAATATAGATATATTAATTAATATCTACCATACTCAGTACTGTTTTCTACTTGTTGCCCTTGTTCGTTGTTCCAAATTTAGTCTTCCACTCTTTTCTGCCTTTCATGATTTTAATGAAGCATTTTATATGATTTCATTCTCTCTCCTTTCTTAGCATATCAATTATACAGTTTACGTTTGAACAAAATGGGGGCAGGAATGCCAATACCCTGCACAGTTGAAAATTTATGTGTAATTTTTGACTCTCCTAATATTTATTTGTCCCTAATAATCCATGGGGCACTGGGACCAGAATCCCCTGAGGATACCAAAATCAACAGATGCTTAAGTCCCCTATATGTAATGGCATATATCGATGCATACAGTTGGTCCTCTACTACAGGTATTTAATGAAAAAAAAATGTGTATGAGTGGACCCACACAGTTTAAAACTGTTGTTCAAGGATCAACTGTATTTTTTATTATTATTTTTTTAGTTGTAAACCTAGAGTTATATATATATATATATATATATATATATATATATATATATATATATATTTTTTTTTTTTTTACACCAATCCAAGTTCACTTTCAAGTAACACTGTACCACTGCATGGCTAGTATGAGTACCTTAAAATAACAAAATAATCCCTATCATTCCCTCCTGTCCCTTAAATCATTGCTGTCATTTATTTCACTTATATATAGTCAAATATATTGTTGTTATTATTTTTAACACACTGTTATCTGTTAGATCAATTGAAAATAAGAAAAATAAAAGATTTTATTTTACTTTTACTTATTTTTTCTTTGGTGTTGTTCTTTTCTTTATATATATCTGAGTTTCTGTCATATTATTTGCCTTCTCTCTAAAGCACTTTTAACATTTTTTGCAAGGTAAGTCTACTAGCAACAAATTCATTTCCTCGATTTCTATAGGTCTGAAAAAGGTTTTACTTTTTTCTTCACTTTTGAATAGTAATTCCAAAGAACACAGAATTGTAGATTAGTGATTGAATGATTGATTGATTGATTTAAAGTGATATTCAACACTTTAAATATTGGGTTGTCGGAAAAGTCATGACATATTTTTGCAATGAAAAACAGAAAAAATACATCATGACTTTTCTGACAACCCAATATTTCAATCTATTCTTTGCTTGTATGATTTCTGAAGAATAGTGAAATGTAATTCTTATATTTATTCCTCTATACATGAGGTATTTTCTTTCCTCTGTTTCTTTTAGAATTTTTTCTTTATCTTTGATTTTCTGTAATTTAAAACTGATATGCCTACATATAGTTTGTTAGTATTTATTCTACTCTATTTTTTTTTTTTTGATTTTTTGAATCTGTGGTTTGGTGTCTAACATTAATTTGGGGATATTCTCAGTTATTATTTTAAATATTTCTCCTGTTTTTGTTTTTTTTTTTCTCTTTCTTTTCCTTCTAGTTTTCCCATTCCATGTATGTTAAACCTTTTGCAGATGTCCCAAATTCTTTGGATATTTTGTTGTTTTTTTCAGTCTTTGTTCTCTTAACTTTTCAATTTTGAAGTTTCTCTTAAAATATCCTCAAGCTCAGAGATTCTTTCCTCAGCCACATCTAGTCTACCAATATACCCGTAAAAGGCATTGCTTATTTTTATTACAGTGTTTCTGATCTCTAGCATTTTGTTTTGGTTCTTTCTTAAGATTGCTGTCTGTCTACTTACATTTCCCGTCTGATCTTGCATGCTTTCCACTTTATCAATTAGTGTTCATAACATATTAATCATATTGTGATTAAATTCCATGTATAATAATTCCAACATTCCTGTAATATCTGGGCCAGATGCTTTCTCTCTGTCTCTCTCTCTCTCTTCAAATTGTGTATTTTGCCTTTTGATATGCCTTGTGATTTTTTTTTTTTCTTAGTAGCCAGACATGATGTACTGGGTAAAAGGAACTGCTACAAATAGGCTTTTTATTAATGTGGTGGTAATATGTTAGGGGAAGGAAGCATTCTATAATCCTATGATTAGGCCTCAACCCTTTAGAGAGCCTGTGTCTCTGGACTGTGAACTTCACACGTGCTTCTCAGTCCCCTCGCCACTCCACTTACGTAAGACAGGGTGGATATTTACCTTCTCCCACATGGAAGTCTAAAGAAGGCTAGAATTGGGTATTTTCTTTCTCTGAGGTCAGTTAGGCTCTAATAAAACCCGTAAGGTTAGGCTCTGGTTAACTACTTTCTCCTGAAGACACAGCTTATTAAGAAAAAAAATAGTGTTCTTACTGGTTTATGCCAGATGTGTGTGGGATTTTCTCTGGTATTTACTTTGAGACACTGGTCAAACTCTTAGAGGTAAAACTCACAAAATGTGTGGGCCTCCTGTGATTGAGCCCCTTGGAGTTTTTAACTCAGACTGCTCCACATCTATCCTCCAGCAATTTGTCAGTAATAGTTCAGGCTTTCCTCCCCTAGCACTTATTCTCATGGAGGTTTTTGTTCCTGTATATTATGAGTCTGTATAGCTGCCTGTCTATCTGTAATTTGAGGGGCAGTAATTTATTTTGTGGTCCCACCTCTCCTATACATGTAAGAAGAGTTGTTGATTTTTCAATTTTTCAGTTTTTTAATTGTTAAGATAGAGTGCTGATTTCTTTTCATGTTTGAGTTCTTCACACAACTCAAAAGATGAAGGGCTTTTTTAGAAGAAAAGAGAGACAGACAGAGAGGAGGTAGGAATGGGGTAGGATGAGGGAAGAGAGAGACAGAAAGAGAGGTAATCAAATAAGTTTTACAGACTGACTCAAACTCCATTTGGAAATTACCAATGTTTACCACATGTTACAATCAATCTGTAGGACATCCTAAGGCAAAAATAAACGATAAAGGAAACTTTTGTTCAATGCAGGAATTATTTTCATTGACAAAGGAAAAAAAGAAAAGATGCACATATTGCTTCCAAGTCTTGATTCATTTGGTCCCCTACATATTCTCCTTCCACTGTTTTGCTTTGTTCTCCCCTCTTCTATAGTCCCGACCCATCTTTCAGGTCCAAGTGTTGGTTTTTAAGTTGAACTTTCACTGTTTACACTGCTATAATCTTTTGCTATTCTCAAATTAGGGAAATCATATTTTTGAGGACCAGATTAGTATATGAGTCTTTTCTAACACATAAAAAATTATGCATTTTCACTTAGTACTCTTAAGAATATTGTGAATTAGGTCTATTATCCTCTTAAAGATAGAAGTCAGATTTCCGAAGTTTATGTTTTGTTCAGAATAACATATACAACAACAACAAAATAATGATCATTTATAAAGTTCTTACAAATTCACAATATTAGTTTAAGAATTCTATAGATATTATCCATATGAATTCACATATCAATGCTGTGAGATAATGTAGTTATTTCCTATTGCTGCACTGCGAATTATCACAAATCAAGGGTTGGCCAGGGTAGACTCTTTTGGAGGCTCTGGCAAAAAAAACCCACACCAAAGCTTGCTCAGGTCTGGTTGAATTTCATTCCTTGTGGTGTAGGGCTCAATATCCTCTTTCCTTGCTGGCTATTAACTGCAGCCATTCTCATCTTCCTTGGCATATGGCTTCCTCCATCTTTAAAACCAGCAATGATATATATCACATTGCCTTCATGCCTAAAATCTCTTACTTTTCCTCCTACATCAGCTGGAGAAAACTACATTTTAGTATTGTGTGATTTAACTAGGTCTGCCCAAATAATTTCTCCTGTGCTATATAGCTTAATACAGTCACAACAGTGGCATCTCATCATATTTATAGGTTTTACCCACACTTAAAGGAAATGAGATTTTATAATAATGTCAGTCTTCAGGAGTCTTTCCTAGTACTCTGACTAAAACAGATTTCGTTGTCATTGTCATTTTTCAGATGAGGAAACTAAGGCCAATACAGAGTCAAAACCTGAATACTTTTTAAAATAATGTTTCATGTTCTTTCAATTAAAGCATGATTCAATTTCACTGTGTAAGTCCTATTTCTGTATATATTGACTTATATTCTCTTCCTATTACACATTTCCATAGGTTATTTAAAGATTTCTGGAGTATCTGTGGGAGTGAAGAATCCCTGTTACCTAGGCTAAGTGTGTTAATTTCCTCCTTAACACCTTTCAGTTATTCTGAACAGCAAGAAATAGTATCAACTCAAACCATCTTGCTTGTTCAATGATATACAAGCTTTCACAGGTCCTCTCTTTTTCATTTTCAAAGTTATCTCTAAACTGCTTGTAAAATGGACATGCCCCATTACTATATCTGTCGCCTGCTGTATCTACTTTATGCAGGACTGATTCAATATAGAGTGAATGATTCCTTTTTTAATATCACCTGTTTTTTCTTATTGAAAACACATTTAACCTTTGCATATTTAACAAAGCTTGGTATAAAAATGGAAGAAGAATATGTGAGCTAATGTTAGCTTAAAGTAGATTGTAGAGATTACTATATATCTCAGGTAGCACAACCTCAATTCCATAGAACTGATTTTGCCAATAACTCTTGGGAATTTTTAAAAAGTGTTTTACTCAAAAAACAAAACAAAACAATTCAATAAAAATTTATTGTAGTTTAACTGATAAATACCTTCCAGGCTCAATGTAGAATGCAAAATTTAGGCAAATAAGGCACAATCTCAATTAACCGAAATTTATAATAATTATTGTGATAAATGAACATATGCCATGTGTCAGTTTTGTGTTTATTCTTCATATATATTTATGAATTATGCCTTAATTAAAAGACTCTGAACCATGTCTAATTGATTATGAGCTATTGAGTAAAGCATTTAGGTCTGTCTATGCCTTGGTTTTCTCACCTACAATAAAAAGTGGGTAGAATAGTGGTGATCCCCACAACTCTCCAATTTCTGGTCATAAATTCCAAGCAGAAATTAAGAAAAAAAAAGAGCTGTGCTGAATAATATTGTGCTGAATAAATAGCCTGTATTTCAATTTTAAAAATTAGAAAAGGAAAATGATTGGATTATGTCATTTCTTCCAGAGTATGATATATAAGAATTAGCTATTTACAGTTTCTTTTGCTTTCAATTCCATAATACATGGTTGCCATATAAATAAGATATTAAAATCTGGTAACCTCTGCCCTCAACTCAGTTTCTGTATTAATTTTGCTTGGTCACCCAGGTTTTTTTTTGGTTTGTCCATTTTAATATTAAATTGAAATCACTTACAGTATAAAACATAGGTTGTTTGGGTCTTTGTACTCTCTGAAATAACTAACCTGTTCTGCTCATTTTAATAACCTAAATGATCATGCCATTGAATATGGAATATGGGATAAAACTGATGAACTTCTGGTTAGATATAAGCAAGGTTTTAATTTCCTTTATAGTATAAGCATTGAAATAATTCTTTAAGGAAAATGATAGTGCTGTTTTATCTGGCATATTTCAAATAAAGATAGGTTCTAAACTAAAAAATGGTGTCCATAAAGAAAAAGTATTACATTAATGCTTTATAGCTTTAGAGTTAATATTTCTGTAATAAATAGTACAATTCATTTTTTAAAAAAATTAGTTTCAGGTGTACAACACAGTGCAATAGTTGTACTTTTTACCCCTCAAAGTGGCAACCCTCCTCCCCCATTTAGCCACCCCACTCCTCCCCACCCATATCATATATATCTATTACACTTCCTCTGACTCCCTTCCACAGTATAATCCACATTCTGTGACTATCTATATATTCAATTACAGTTGGTATACAATATTATACAACCTCAGCTACAGGTGTACAGTGCAGTGATCAAGCCTCTACTCCATCCATGAAATGGTCTCCCTAACAAGACGTATGACCATCTGACACCTCACAAAATATTTACAACAGTACATTTCACTTTTATGTAAAAAAACCACAATGTGTTTCACAACAGGTAATTCTAAAACCTTCCACTTTACTCAAGTGACAACCCAACAAGTGATTATGTTGGAGGCTAATACAATATAATACTTATTCACTATAAATTTGAGAAGGCATGTTTAAACTGGAAGTGCTCAGTCCCCTGCAATTGTAATGTTATGAACAAAAGTGATCTTTGATGGTACAAAATAAGATATGAATTTATGTTCCATTTATTCAGTTACACAAACTGCTCTAGAAAATATTTTGCATTATATTGTTTCCTTATTTTGAAGTAGTTTGTGACCCACATGAAGTAATTATTACCATGGCAAGTATCCAGATTACTAGATATTGGAAATTGAAACCTCATATATGAGCAGAGCAGTCCCTGAACACCTTTATTGTTCACATTGGGATCAATGACATATTACTTAGCTACTGTAGTTTATAAAACCACTGGGTTTGTTCTGTTTTGAACAAAGAAACTCATTTTTTTTCTTCTTAGTTTCTACTTTGCTACACAGAGTTTTTATTAAGATCATGTCAACACATCCTTTATAAATTCATTATAAAAATGGACAGCACCCCAGCTAAAGATTCAGAAGGGGGGCCTTCAAATGGAGTGGGGTTCACAGGTGGTTTCGAGGGAAGAAAGCCAGAATAGTCAAGTGTCAGCAAAGATCACTGATGATTCCTTTAGCTATGAGAGAACAGGACCCATTGGAGTCGTTGTCCAAATCTTGGAGTGATATTTACAATGTTTGAATTTTATTTGAAACTCAAAAAAAACAAAACAAACCCGCCCCCCAAAAAAACAAACAAACAAAGAATTATACAGAAGAGCGGCAGATAGTATTTTGGCCGACAATTTCTTTATAGTCATTATAACTTGAGTTTGAAGGCCTATACGTAACAAAAAAATTTTCTGTGATTAATATGATGGTGACACAATTCTGAACACAGTAAGGGGAAAGTTAGCATAAAAGTCCAAATGACAGGCCCTTCACCAATAACTGTGCTTTTAAAAAATATATAATTTTTGCTTTTAGCAAAGATGTAGTAATAAAGGGTTTTTAGCAACTCTCAGTTACATATTAGATACTTATCGGCTACTTTGAAGTGTACTGAATACATATCTTCTGCAATTCTTAGGAAAAAAAAAACTATTCTGAAATAATGAATAGATAAGCATCACATTAAAAAAATCTTTAGATAATTTAAATAATATTTAGTAAAACATCAAATTATTTTCTACAATTAGACTGAAAACAACAACAACAACAACAAAAACACCTCATATCTGCCAAATGCCCAGGTCTGAAAACATCTATTTTTATAATAAGCTTTTGTTTGTCCTTTAGATTTTTAACACATATGTCTATAATTCCCATGAGCTTTTATCTTAAATAATTTGTTACCTTATTTTAACCTACTCAAATACCTCAAATACTATATTTTTAAAACACAGATATATGAAAAAAATGTTTAAATTTCTAAAAATGCTAAACCTGGAAGATATAATATGCTTCCTCAGTAGAATACTTGTTATAAATGTATACATAAAAATATTAATCAGTATTCACTATGGATGAAAAGGAACCTTCATACACTGCTGGTGGGAATGCAGATTGGGGCATCAGCTATGGAAAACAGTATGAAGTTTCCTCAAAAATTAAGAGTAGAATTACCATATGACCCAGTAATCCCTCCCCTGGACATCTACCCAAAAAAATCTGAAAACGTTTATCCATAAAGATATATGTACTACGATGTTCATTGCGGCATTACTTACTTTGGACGTGACATAGAAACAACCAAAGTATCCTTCAATACATGATTGGATAAAGAAGATGTGGTATATATATGCAATGGAATAGTACTCTGCCATAAGAAAAGATGAAATAGTGTTATTTGCGACAACATGGATGGATCTTGAGATTATTATGCTAAGCAAAATAAGTCAGAAAGAAAAAGTCGAGAATAATAATGATTCCACTCATATATAGAATATAAAATGAAAGTAACAAAGGAACAAACAAACAAAGAAACAAAAACTCATTAATTTAGTGGTTACCAGAGGGTAAAGGTGGGGGCAGAATGGTTGAAGATGGTAAAGGGGATCAAATACATGGTGATAGAAGGAGAACTGATTCTGAGTGGTGAGCACGCAATGTGATATACAGACGATGTATTACGGAACTGTACACTTGAAATCTATGTAATTTTACTATCCATTGTCACTCCAATAAATTGAATTAAAAATAATATGCAGTATTTAAAATATCAACACCTTTAAGGCCTGAATGAAATATCAATCTTATTTTCTGTCCAAAAACATCACTATTAAAAATATATACATGCTTCATTCATTTATTGCACATATTGCTCATGTAATGTATATGATTTGAATGAATTCTGAATTTTACCATGTTATAATGTGGTGATAAACATGGACTGACAAGTGTTGCAAAAGCAGTCTGTTTTTATTTTAACTTTAACTAGAGATTATGTTTTTAAGTTGAGTCTGAAACAATTTAAGGCATCATTATAATATTCTCAATTTCTGATGCAGAATTGTTAAAATATCAAAGCATTGTGGGCTAGAAGGAAAGGGGAAAAACTATCATTTAGTCTAGTGGTCCACTAAACAGCAGCCTATAGGATCATTTGAAATGTCCTGCTTTTCTGCAGACACTGAGCACAGAGAAATGACTTTGCAACCCAGCACAAATAGTAATGTCAATCCTGCAAGCCATATCACATGCCAGACTAAATTGTAAGTACTGAGAGGATCTGTTTCAATCACATTGAAGAGTCCGTTATGGATCTAGACGTACAACTTAATTCCACTGAACAAATATGTACTGAGATCTTAGTATGAACAAATTAAAAGAACTGTAAATTGCTGAACACCTATTGTGGAGAGCTCGGGCTCCACTTGGGTAGGACAGAGAGGTCTGCAAAAAGGCATGCTCCTTTCCCATGGTTTCCAAGGTGATTATCTGGCTTTAATTTCCAATATTCTCAAGGTGCTGAATTTCCAGTTCTAGAGTTACTCAGAATAATCTACTTTCTTCTCTATTTACTTTGAGAATCTTTTCCTAATTCCCCCAAATTCTTATGTACTGTTTATTAAAGGTAGACCACCATAGATAAACCCCCACAGTTGTTTCATTTCCTGAATCTGGCTGTTTGCCTTTGAGAATATTAAGAAGGTTCTCCTATCCAAGATAATAAATCCATAGTTAGAGACAATTTGGTAGAATAGCCACACCAACCATATATAATAAACACTTGCTGTTTTAAGTAACTAAGTTATAGGATAATTTGTTAACTAGAAATATTTAAACAATACAAACTGACCTGAGGAGAAAATGTTTAAGCTGAGATACACATTATATGAAGGAGACACCCAAGTACACATCAAGAGAAAAGCATTCTATTGTAAAAAATATAGTTAATGTAAAGATCCTAGAGGAATTAAAACATACTGTACTCAGAACTAGAAAGAAGGTTCATTTTGTTCATACAATGTGAGAGAAAGTAAAAGTGGTGTGAAGGAAGGTTAAAATAGATAAGAAGAGGCCAATTTTTTTTTTTTTTTTTTAAAGCTGTAAAGGTCATGGCCAAGAGTTTGGATTTAGTCCCGCTTTGGTGGAAAGTCAGTGATAGGTTTCGACAGAGGATGAATTTATCTTAAAAATTTTACCCTTGCTGATTTTAGAGAATAGATTGGGTAGAGGACTGGAGCAAGGAAGAAGGGGATAGTCAACACAGAGATCTTTCAGAAAGCTATGGCATTATTCCTAGAGAGAATGATGAAAACTTAGAGTGGAACATTGGCAAAGATATGAAAAGATTTGAAATAGATTTTGGAGGTCATGCTAAGAGGACTTGCTGAGAGAATAAATGAGAGGCATGAGTACATAAAATTATTGTTCAGGGCTGTAAGACGGAAGACTCATTTTGTCTTATATACCCAACTAAATTGGAAGCACTTTATGGTCACAAATCTCATACTGTACTTCTTTTAAGTTCATAAAATTCCTAACACAGAGTGTTTTGTTGAATATACAATAATGCTTGTATATGGATAAAATAAATCTCATTTAATTTAATGTTCACGGATTCTTGCCAAAACCTTTCATGAACTCTTATTAGTGGATATTTTTGCAAAAATGGAAGTTACTAGTTAAAACCAGAATTACTAAACACTTTTGTAATTGGAGGAACTAAAAAGTGAATACGGATATGTAGGGATAACGAAAGCAGCTAAAGAAAAAACTGTTTATATGTTTAATCATGAGCTCCGTTAGTGAGAGTTTGGTTATGGCCATATCTGTTAACATTCTCTGGTCTTCCCAACATGATATCTCACCCATATGTTCTGATTGGTTCTGTATTGTTAAGATTGCTGTTTCACAAAAATGTCAGGTGTTGTACATGAACCTGGATAAAATTAATTTAATGAAGTCCCACAGGGAGCTATTGATTTCATCTTAATCTCCACTCTGGCTGATTTCTTCCCTTGTGCTTCTCTTCAACTATTTTCACTCAAGTACAGAATCTGTATTTTATATCTTTCAGAAATTTCCACTTAAATCCATATGTGACATTTGCCCCTACTACTAATTAGCATGAAGATTTCAATATGGACTTTGGGAGAGGATAACATTTGCTACTGTGCTATTTGAGTATTTAATCATTAGCTTTCAAAGACTCCAACAGAATTTACATATGCCACCATTTTGTGGTGTGAGCTTGAGTACTTTCAGATGTCTCCACTTCATTTGGTGTCATCTCTTCACAGTAATCATCTCTCAGCTGCTTCCCATCAGCCTCAGACTGTAGGTTAGAAAGATGATTCAGCCTGATTCCGTTTTAGGATTTTGTAGCTTTAACAAAATCAAGAGAAAACTTATTTTCTTTCTCTCTTTAAAATAGCTCTCCAAGATTCTACTCTTTGTTCTTTGAAGTTTATAATCTATCGTTGGTGGCATAAGACTAAATTATAGCATCAAATTCCTTCACAAAAGTAATGTATTTACTAACCAGAAAGGACTTTCTTCTCTTCGTATTACAATTTAATGATTAACTTTCCATATCTCAATTAGGGCTTTAAATGTGCAATGTGTGTCCATAGAGGGATTCCTTTGATTTTTTTTTTTTTTTCAAAATGTCACTTAGTATACTTGTCTGCATTTTATTAGTTAGCTGCAGGAAAGTCTGCTAAAAATGTGGAACTGATTTTTTTCTGCTGTTTTTTCTTTTTTTTTTTAGCTAATATCATGATAGTTTTAAACTTTCAAATGCTGTAAAAATTAGTGCTAGTATCAATGGTAATAAATAAATTGAGAAGCGTGAAATGTGTTCAAATTAGCATTAGATTATATGTCTAAGTAATGTTTGCCAGAAAATAAAGTTGAGACATTTATAACAATTTTCAAATACTGCAAGCCTACATCAATGAAGTGTTCACAAAAAAAAAAAAAAAAAAAAAAAAATGGATTAGATGAATTCTTGGACCCATTGAAAGGGAATTTAATTATTGCAACCATTCTTTTAATTTATTAATTCAATAGGCATTAACTTATTAATTCAATAGGCATTTGAACATCTATAATATTTAAATCATTGTTTGCAATAAAATGAAGGATTTAAATATGGATGAGCTTTTAAAAAGCTAATATCATGGGCCGGCCGAGTGGCGTGGTGGTTAAGCACTGGCTTCGGAGGCCAGCGGCCCCGGTTCGGGTCCCACATATGAGGGCCAGTGACACTGCCCTGAAAAAATATATAAAAAAAAAAAAAAAAAACTAATAACATGAATAAAGGTAGTACATATAAGACAGGTTAAAAATTGTAATTTCTTAACAAAGTAAATATGAAATTGTGATGAACTATAGAAGATGGAGAGAAGTGACTCTGATGTAGTAGGGCACTGGGATATACATCAGGAGAGCTGGATTCAGATCTCAGCTATTTCTCTTGCTGTTTGCACTTATTTATTTATTTATTTATTTATTTATTTATTTATTTTTGAGCTACAGTTAACTTATCCACAAAATATAAAAACACATAATAGATTGGAAAGATTTATAAAATTAAAATTACCATGCTATCCAAAGCAATCTAAAGATTGAATGTGACCCTGATCAAAATACCAGACATTCTATGGAGACCACTTCATGGACGGTGTAGTGGCCTTACCACTACACTCTACATCTGAAGCTGACACTGAATAATATTAGATGTCAACTATAATTTAACACAGATATAGTCATGGGATATGGAATATAGTGTGGGGATGGAGTCAGTGGAATTGTAATAGCTATGTATGATATCGGGTGTGGGGGGGCAGGGGAGGGGGAAGGAGTAGTCACTTTGTAAGGTGTGAAAAAGATAACTATTGCATTGTTTTGTACATCTGTAACTACTACTAATAATAAAACAGTTAAAAAAAAAACCACCAGACATTCTTCTCAGAACTAGAATAAATAATCCTAAAATTTTATACAACCATAAAAGACTATGAATAGCCAAAGCTATCTTGAGAAAGAAGAACAATGTTGGAACTATGGTCCAAATCAGGTATGGTCCCTGATTTTAAACTATACTACAAAGTTATAATAATCAAAACAGTATGCTGCTGGCACAAAAAAGAGACACACAGATCAATGCAACAAAATGGAGAGCTCAGAAATAAACCTAGCTTAATCTAGGAGATTAAGACTGAGGAGACAAGAATATATAACAAAAAAATGAGAGTCTCTTCAACAAGTGGTATTGGGAAAATTGAACATGATACCTGCAAATAAATAAATTAATTAATTAATTAATTAAATTGGACCATTCTCTCACACCATATACAAAAATAAACTCAAAATAAATTAAATATTTAAATGTCAGGCCTGAAATGATAAAGCTCCTAGAAGAAAACTTAGGTAGTAAACTATTTGATATTAGCCTGAGTAATATCTTTTTGGATATGACCCCTCAAATAACAACACAAGATCAAAAATAAACAAATGTGACTTCATGAAAATTAAAGAGCTCTGCACAGCAAAGGAAACCATCAACAAAACAAAAAGACAACCTACTTAATGTAAAAATATATTCTCAAATAATATATCTGATAAAAGGTGTACATTCAAAATAATTAAGGAACTTATACAACATAACAAAAGAATAAACAATCTGATCAATAAATGGACAGAGGACATGAAGAGGCATTTCTCCAAAAAAACACACTGATGGCAACAGTCATATGAAAAGAAGCTCAGTAAGTCAAAATCACAATGAGATACCACTTCACCCCTGTCAGAATGACTATTATCAAAAAGTCAACAAACAACAAGTGATGGTGAGGATGTGGAGAAAAGGGAACCCTTACACACTGTTTGTGGGATTGCAAAATGGTGCAGCCACTATGGAAAACAGTATTAAGATTCCTCAAAAAAACTAAAAATAGATCTACCATATGATCCAGCAATTTCACTTCTGGGTATTTATCTGAGGAAAGTGAAAACATTAATTTGAAAAGATGTATGCACTCCTATGTTCATGGCAGTATTATTTACAATAGCCAAGATATGGAAGCAACCTAGGTATTCATCAATAGATGAATGAATAAAGAAGATGTGATACACACACACACACAAACACACACTCACAATAGATAAAGGAAATGTGGTATTGGTATATACACACAATGGAATATTATGAAACAATACAACAAAATGAAATCTTGACATTTGCAAAAGCATGGATGAACCTAGAATACACTCTATTATATGTTATGCTAAGTGAAATAAGTTAGACAGAGAAAGGCAAATACCATATGGTTTCACTTATATGTGGAAGCCAAAAAAGCAAAACAAACAAAACAAAATCTGACTCATAGAACGAGATACCAAAGGGATGGTTGCCAGAGGTGAGGGGTGTGGAAAGATGGGTGAAGCAGGTGAAAGGTGAGAGTCAACAACATTGTGACAAGCTTGCATGGTGACAGATTAGTAGAATTAGTGGGGTGATCACATTGTAAGGTATAAAAATGTCAGTTACTGTGTTTTACAACTAAAACTATTAAAATATTTTTAACAGCAATACTTAAATAAGTAAAAACACATAGATTATCAATAAACATTACTATTATTATTAGCTAGATTCTTCATCTACAGCATATTTAATTCTTCCAACAATCCTACTAAAGTCATATGCATTACTATCCACATTTGGTATGAAAAGCAGTAGCTGGTAGGGATTATACAACCTTTTAAAATGACCACCAATAAATTGTTAAAGTAGGAAATAAAATCAAATATGTCTGGGCTAAACCAATACACTTTCACTGCCCTGTCCTGCAAAACACACATTAAAGTTGGTCACTGCTACTTTTGTTACTCTTTATTTATAACTCTTCCTCTCTCTGCTTCATCTAATTTTCCACTGTTAAACTGATCATCAAAAAATCGGTTTGGTTGAGTTATCCATAAGTTAGATTATCAAACATCTTCACTTGTGCAGAGTCCTAAAAAAATTTAAAGTAGCACCTCACATATGAAGGTGCTAAGTTCCTTTTCAATATATGTATGTATACAATAAATATATAAAATGCATACAGTTACATATAACATATATTATACATACATACTTTCCAAAAAGGATAGAATTTAAATGTAATAAATAGTTACCATGTAAACAACCAAGTATGTTCTCAACTATATTTTATTCTTCTTTCAATGTTGGTGATATTCATATTCATAGTTCCTTATCACTCCAAAGAGTATATCAGAAAAATCCTGAAAATGGTCATGGCTACCCTCATTCACTGTCCACAAAGTTAATTAACTCTGACTTCTTAAGCATTTGTCATTAGATGTTATTTCCAAATTTTTAATTCCTGAATTCTTCAGTATCAACCTTTCCATGTTGCTTTAGACACTGAAACATCTATCTAAAGCCAGTCCCTAAATTCTAAGTTTTCGAGGATTGTATTTCACCCTGCACATAATAAACCCCAGATCATACTGACACCAGTTCATTCTTAAGCCATTAAGACCTTACCCATTTTATGTCATATTATTTTATTCTATTTTTCATTGTTGCTGAAGAATTGTATAGTAATTGAATTCCTCATTGTTTATTTTGAGAATTTTTACAGGTAAGCAAGGAACATAGTGATGTATTGTGTCATCACAATACATCATTCTCAATTCTGTATTCTGCATCTCATTCATAATTTAGGTTTTCTACTCAAATTAAAAGATATTTTAAATATATCAAAACCCAGTTATTTAATAATGTTTAAAACAAAATATAATTTATATTTTACAAATCATTAGATACTGTAAAATTTTAACTGGCAATTTTATGGCCTTTCCATGAAAAATTAAAATCAAATAAAACTATTCATAAGTTTTTGTATCTCCTTGTAGATCTAATGATATAATTTAATAATTAAGAAATAATGAAATTTATTTTCCTCTGAGTTGTATCCTTGTTAATATTGATTCATTGGTTAAAGATTTCCATATTTGAACTATGATTCATTCACAAAAATCCACAAACATATTACTGTTTGCTATGGCAGTAGATCCTTAACTGCTGTTTCATAGGGAATTACTACTGAAGTGCCTGAAAAATATGTTATATTCTGCAGGCAAACGTGCTTGTCAAATGCTTCATGTTCTATAGCTCCTTCTAGGTTATTTATAATACAAGGTATGATCAAAAGATATGGTGAATGTTTAAGTTAAAAAAAAATTATTACAGTAAAGGACACATTGCCATTAATCCCCCTCAAAGTACTCCCCTTCATTTCAAACACACTTATCCCATCATTCTTGCCACTTCCTGAAGCAGTTCTGGAAGTTCTCTTTCGTGAGTATCTTTACTTCATCATCCATCATGATAACACTTCATATTCACATTGCTTCTGGTACAGCAACTTCTGTCAATAAAAATATTATGGTGTGTCCTCATTCTCCTTATTCACCGAATCAGGCACCTGAGACTTCTTGCTCTTCCCCAAAGTCAAAATGATCATGAAAGGTAAACATTTTGAATTGATTCAGGACACTGAAGCAGCCATGATAGCGCAAAGAAAGACACTCACAAAAGAGGACTTTCAGAACTGCTTCAGAAAGTGGCAAGAATGATGGAATAGGTGTTTGAAGAGAGGAGGTGGTTATCTTGAGGGGCATTAATGGGAATGTGTCTTTAACTGTAATGATTTTTTTTTTTAATTTAAACATTCACCATATGTTTGATCACACCTTGTAAGTACAGATGTTCGTTGATTTACTATGGGATTATGTTCCAATAAACCCACTGTAAAATGAAAATATTGTAAATTGAAAATGCATTTAATATACCTAACCTACTAGGAAAAGATCAAAACTTGAAGTACAGTTTCTACTGAATGTGTATCACTTTTGCAACATCATAGACTGAAAAAATCCTAAATTGAACCATTATAATTGGGGATCATCTGAGGCTCTAAAAAATCATGGAATAAAAAAATAAAAATAAAAACAAAAAAACTTGTTCTGCTTTGTTTAATGAGCCATTCTAAAATTAATTTGAACACAAAACACTATTTCATACTATACCATGCCAATATGGGAAATGGTGAATTCACAAGCCATAAAATATAAGGCATTGAGAGCCTCCATACCTCATTTCCTGCATGCATGCCACATGAAGTAGACAGAGCTTATTGTCAGAGGAATTATTTTAAAGATTATGTTTTTCTCAGAAAATGTATAGCCTCAAATATTTTATAATTTTGTGATATGAAGGCCTGTACTAAACAGTAGATAAGTTTGACTAATTAAATATCTAAAGTCTTAGGGAAATGTTAGAGATTTAAGATTCATCTTTTAATCCTTTCCAGTCTGGCAAGACTTCAAGATTCTATCAGTAGTCCCTGAGCTTTGTGGGTAAACTATGTCATGGATCTTTCCATTTGGCTGCTAAAAGAATGACAGTGGTTTTCTAGTAGCCATGTATCACAGCTATATCTCAGTTCTAAAGAGAGTCTTTTCTAAAGTACATGAGACTGAAGGTTTCACAAAATCAAAGAACTGCGTATTAGTTAAAGCAACTGTGTGAAGTGCTGGGCTGACAAAAACCTCATTTAGGAAGAGTAGGTAATAAGAGTAATTGCTACCATTTGTTCAGTGTTAACCATGTGCTAGGCAGTGTTCCAGTCATGTACTGATCAAGAGAGACTTCTGTTCAGGGGAGAGTGATAAAGTGCCACGCTGTATTTACTTCATGTCATCGAAAAAATGGCTCTTATGTGTAACTATTGCCCCAAAATGATACTCTGACCTCGAATGAAATTCTAACTACTATTTAACTCATCACTTGTCACTATGTGAAGATGTAATGGGGAAGGGAGGGAGAAAATACTGATAATAATTTATAAATATATGATTTTTTTTCTGCATTAAATCATTCTTCTACCTACTTTAAAACATGTACCATATACCTATGATACATTGCATTTTCTTGTAATACAGAAACAGTATCCAGTGTCACAGTGGCATCACACATATTAAAAAGGATTTATCTCTTTTCCTCCCTGCCAAGAACCCAATTTAAAGCCTGTATTCATCTTGAACTAATAAGTATTGGGTCATCGGGAAAGTCATGACATATTTTTCTGTTTTTCAATGCAAAAATGCATCATGGCTTTCCCAACGACCCAATAAAAGAAGATTCCTCTAGGACATCTATCTCATTACTCCTTCTATCATCTCCCATTGGGATCACTAAACATATTCTTATATTTGCCCATTGCTAAAGGTATCATTTTCAAAAAAATTTCTGAAATAGAGTTGTGTCACAATACTATAATTTTTTATTACTATCAAAGTTGTTTAAAGCTTTTTAAAACTATACCACATAAGGCTAAGGGGTTAATGACTCTTTTTTGGAAAACTTCTATCTATGTGACACCACAGTTTCAATGTTCTCAGAAAAGAATTCTGCCTTTCTAATTTGAAAATATTTTTAAATTGTATTGAATTTAATTTGGGTAATGTTCTTAATGTCAGATGGAGAGTAATGGACAGGTTTCTTTCAAAGGAGACTATAAACCTAGATTTTTAACTGTAAATCGGCCCCTTTAACCAGTTCTAATTAATTAAGATGCCCATGAGACAATGCTAAGACCAGAAAAAGATCTGAGCATGATCTGAGTTATAACCTGAACTCACCATTTTGTCACTGGGTGTCTGGCCACAGATAGGTCATCCATCTATCCTCTGCCAGTTTTGGTTTCCTCGTTTGTAAAATGAGGTTATTACTTGCTGTGAATATCTGACAGAGAAAGTGAATGTTTGATTTGATGGGGCTTTGTGAGCTCTCTGTGCTTCATAAACTCAAAAGAAGTATACAAGCAAAGGTATTTGTTAATATCATTAGCAATTCTTTCTTCAAGTAATTGATTCTAAAAATAGTAATAGTAGGAAGTAACAGAAGACTTTTTAAAGTTTGTTTAGTTTGTTTCAGCCATAGGGCTCTAACGAAATTCTGTCAGAGGTCCCACATATTTCCCATACTCTGATAAAATATTATATAATATATAATAGATCCTAGATTGTACTGGAAATAAAAAAGCAAGAGGCATGTTCAAACATTATTAATTTAATAACTGACATTTCCTTTCTTAAGCCTTGTACCCTTGTTAATGTTCAAATAAAATTTTAAAATATCTCAGTCTGAATAGAATTAAGAAGCACACATCAAACTATCTTTACCAGAGGTCAAAACAGCAAAGATTTCCATATGTTAGTTATCATCCCGAATCAGATTCTTTCACATGATTTCTGATACAGGGGTCCATAAATTCAGGGATTCCAAGTGCAGTGAGTTCAATGTACAAACTACTATTCTGGGGCAGATTGAGTCATTTCACAGACAACTCCTTTTGAATAAAATGTAGAATATAGTCTTCTCTAATGTGATTTAATTGAACTAAGAAGACGTGGCTACTAACAGAGCCACATTTAATAAACTTCTGTTTGGGAGAACTGTATTTTCTTAAGTTGTAGTCATTAAACAGGACTTACAAAAATTCAATCATTTAAGTGACTCCCATTTTTTTGTTTTGTTTTGTTTTGTTTTTAATATCTCCCCAGGTTAGATTGTGGATTAGTGTGCTCAGGCTTTCGTAACAAAATACTATAGACTGGGTGGCTTAAACAGATAATTATATTTCATAGTTCTGGAGGCTGGGAGCCTAAGATCAAAGTGCTAGCGGCTAGAGCTTTCCTCCTGGCTTACAGATGGCTACATTCTTACTGTGTGGTCACAGGGCTTTCTTTTGTACACTGGAAGAGAGGGAGCAAGCTTCTCTCATTTCTCTTCTCATAAGGATATTAATCCTACTGTATTAATGCCCCACCCTAAAATGACCTCATTTAACCTTAATTACTTCCTTAGAGTTTACATCTCCAAATACAGACATACTAAGGTACAGGGCTTCAACACAGGAATTTGGGGGAAACATAAATATACAGTTCACAAAACATGGAAATTCAACACCAAATTGTACCTTTTATTTTCTCCTTCACATGCTTTCATTTGGTCCTTTATTCATACTGGCCAGTGATCAAAATATATTATATTCTAGACATTTTGCTAAATCCTAGAGGAAAAAAAAAAGAGCAAATCATGGATCCTTAAGTAATAAATGAGTTTAGCAGGGCTGCTTGGGAATGGGATGCGGAGGGGTGGAGTGAGATGAAAGGATTCTACAGGAGATTTTTAGGTCTTATATTGATTGTTTTAATGTTTCACAAGTATGTATGTATTTCAAAACTTGTCAAATTGTATTCTTATGTATGAGCATTTATTGTATGTCAATTATACAACCAGAAAGCTGTTAAAGATTAAAAATATGATTGTAAAATCCTAATTGCTTCAAACATAATTTTGCTTCATTTTGATAAATTCCATTTCTTCTGTCTTATAAGAAGGATGTTTAACTCATATATAGATTTATACCTATTTTACTATATCCATCTTTTATTTAAGAAAAGTTATTTATTTAAGACAATACTATCAGTGATTATATGCCAACAAATTAGACAATCTGGAAGAAATGGATAAATTTCTAGAAGCACACAATCTTCCAAGTCTGAACCAAGGAGAAACAGAAATCCTGAACAGACTGAATACTACCAAAAAAATTGATTCAGTAATCATCAAGCTTCCAATAAACAAAGGTCCTGGACCATATTGCTTCACAGGTGAATTTTACAAAATATTCATAAAAGAATTAATACCTATTTTCCTCAAACTATTCCAAAAAATATAGAAGGAGGGAAGACTCCCAAGCATATTTTATGAGGTCACTATTACTCTGATCCTCAAATCAGACAAAGATATTACAACAAAAGAAAACTATAGGCCGATATCCCTAATGAACACAGAAGCAAAAATCCTCAACAAAATATTAGCAAACAGGATTCAGCAACACAATAAAAAGATCATATACCACAATCAAGTGGGATTCATTCCTGCTATGCAAGGTTGGTTCAATATTCACAAATCAATTAACGTAATACATCACATTAACAAAATGAAAAATAAAAAGCATATGATCATATCAATAGATGCAGAAAAAAGCATTTGACAAAATCCAGCAATGATTTATGATAAAAACTCTTAGAAAAGTGGAAATACAAGGATCATATCTCAATATAATAAAGGTCACATATGATAAACCCACAGCTAACATCATAGTCAATGGGGAATGAGTAAAACCTTTCCCCTTAAGGTCAGGAACAAGACAATGCTGCTCAGTTTCACCACTTCTATTCAACATAGTTCTAGAAATTCTAGCCACAGCATTCAGACAAGAAAATCAAATAAAATGCATCCTAATTGGAAAGGATGATGTAAAACTGTCATTATATGTAGATGACATGATACTACTGGGTTGTTGGAAAAGTCATGACATATTTTGTCTATGTTTTTCAAAGGCCATTTATTTATATAAAGAACAAAGATCAATCAGTGATATATTGCCCATTTTGTTCAATAATCTTTCGCCATCTTTCAGTGAGTTTCATAATTCCTCATTCATAGACGGACCTGTCTTTATTTGTGATAAACTGAATAAGCTGCTGTTTTACAGCCTCATGTGAATTGAACATTATATCATGCAAGGAGTTTTGAAGAGAGCAAAACAAGTGGAAGTCTGAAGGCGCAAGGCCAGGCGAGTATGATGGGTGTGGCAACACATCCCATCCAAGTTCCAAGAACTTTTCTTGTTTGTTTGTTTGTTGGCAGCTCAGAAGCAACTCAGCTTGGGCTCCCCCCTCAATAATTTTTGATGGGTGATCAAACTTATGTGTGTTCTTGTGTTGTTGTGATGGAACACAACTCCTTTACAATTAACAAGCTGTGGACATATCTGGATGATGGATTCATTCAAACTGTTCAATTGCCATCAGTACACATTTGAATTAATTGTTTGGTTCCTTGG
This sequence comes from Aselliscus stoliczkanus, assembly GCA_033961575.1. Classification (NCBI taxonomy): domain Eukaryota; kingdom Metazoa; phylum Chordata; class Mammalia; order Chiroptera; family Hipposideridae; genus Aselliscus; species Aselliscus stoliczkanus. Next base: position 120,492,501 of record CM066730.1, on the reverse strand, counting down.
TAGGAGCTTGAAAAACACAACACCTTTAAAATCCCACCACACTGAGAGCATAACCTTCCTGTGGTGAATGTCTGTTTTTGATGTCTTTTGAGGCAAATCATCATGTCGGGACCAAGACTGTTTGCACACCACATAGTTGTAAACAACCTACTTCTCATCACCAGTTATCAGTCACTTCAAAAAAAAAGGATTGTTTTCCTCACATTTAATGAGCATACTGCAGATGTTTATATGTGCCATCAAATGTACTTCTTTGAGTTCATGTGAAACCCAAATATTGAGCTTGCTTATGTATCCCAGACTCTTCCGGTGGTCATGAACACTTAAATGATGGATGTTCAATGTTTCTGCAGTCTTTCTTGTCATGTAACATGGGTTTGATTACATCAGTGCCTTTATTTTGTTGTCATCAACCTTGGGGACCTCCCTGACCAATGAATGTTGTTGAGATCAAAATCACAACCAGGAACTTTGTGAACTGATATTCTTGTAAAGAATTGTCACCGTAAACTTTATGCAACTTTTCACAAGCTTGACACACGTTCTTCCCTTTATGGAAGTAAAACAGTAAAATATGGCAAAAATACACAGTTTGGTCTTCCATCTTCTACTTGTAAAATCTCTGAAACTCAACCAAATGACTCATTTTTTTTTTTAGAATGATACTAGAACTTTCAGCTGTCAAATGACATAGCAATAACATAAAGGCAAATGACTCTAGTACTTCCAAAAATGAACTAGTGCCATCTGTTGCAAACACGTATCATGATTTTTCCAACAACCCAATATATACAGAGAATCCCAAACACTCCATTAAAAAACTTAAACTAATAAATCAATTTAGTAAAGTAGCAGGTTGCAAAATTAATATCAGAAATCAGTTGCATTTTTATACACCAATAATAAACTATAAGAAGGAGAAATCAAGAAATCAATCCTATTTACAATTGCATCTAAAACAATAAAATACCCAGGAATAAGTTTAACCAAAGAAGTAAAAGTCCTGTACTCAGAAAATTACAAGACACTGAAGAGAGAAATCAAAGAACATACAAATAAATGGAAATACATACCATGTTCATGGATAGAAAGAATTCAGATAGTTAAAATGTCAATACTACCTAGGCAATATATAGATTCAACGCAATTCCTATCAAACTACTGAGGACATTTTTCTCTGAAATAGGACGTATAATCCTAAAATTCAATAGGAACCATAAAAGACCCCGAAAAGCCACGGCAATCTTGAGAAATAAGAACAAAGTGGGAGGTATCACACTACCTAACATCAAATCATAGTATAAGGCTATAGTAATCAAAATAGTATGACACTGGCATACAAACAGACATGTAGATCAATGGAACAAAATATAGAGCCCAGAAATAAATCCATCCATATATGGTAATTTAATCTATGACAATGGAAGCAAGAATTTACATTGGAGTGAAGATAGTCTCTTTAATAAATGGTGCTGGGAATACTGGACTGAGCATGGAAAAAATGAAAATGCACCACCTACTTATGCCATATGAGACCAAATTCTAAATGGATTAAAGACTTAAATGTAAGACCTGGAACCATAAAACTCCTAGAAGAAAACATAGGGAGTAAATTTGTAGACATTACCTGAATAATATTTTTATTGATATATCCCTTCAGTCAAGGAAAATAAAATAAAAAAATAATAATATGGGGGTTGCATCAAACTTAAACGTTTTTTCACAGCAAAGGAAATCATCAATAAAACAAAAAGGCAGCCTACTGAATGGGAGAAGATATATGCCAATGATATATCTGATAAGGGGTTAGTATACAAAATGTATAAAACACCCATTCAACTCAACACCAAAAACACAAACAACCCGATTAAAAAAATGAGGATATGAAGAGACATTTCTCTAAAGAGAACATACAGATGGCCAACAGGCCTATGTTCAACCTTACTAATCATTAGAGAAATGCAAATAAAAACCACAATGAGATACCATTTCACTCTGGTCAGAGTGGCTATCATCAATAAATAAACAAACAACAAATGCTGGTGAGGTTGTGGAGAAAAGGGAACCCTGGTGCACTATTGGTGGGACTGCAGATTGGTGCAGCCATTATGGAAATCAGTATGGAGGTATCTCAAAAAACTGGAAATGGAACTACTTTATGACCAGCAATTCCACTCTTAGGTATCTGTCCAGAGAAACAAAATTCTGATTCGAAAAAATAAATGCAACCCATTTATTGCAACACTATTTACAATAGCCAAGACTTGGAAACAACTGAAATGCCCACTGGTAGACGACTGGATTAAGAAACTGTGGAACATTTATACAATGGAGTATTACTCCACTATAAAGAAGAATGAAATCGTACCATTTGCAAAAATATAGACGAACCTAGAGGACATTATGTTAAGTGAAATAAGTCAGTTGGAGAAAGACAAATACCATCTGATCTCACTCATGTGTGGAATCTAAAGAACTGAATAAACGAGCAAAGTAAACAGAAATAGTCTGAGATATAGAGGAAAAACTGATGGTTGCTAGTTGGGAGAGGGGTGGGGATGAGGGAGAAGGGGAAGGGATTAGACAGCATAAATTGGTAACTACAATATTGCCACGGGGACATAAAATATAGTTTGGGGAATAGAACTAATAATGTTGTAACTGTTTTGTATGGTGTCAGATGGTCACCGGTCTTGTTAGGGAGACCACTTCATGGATGGAGTAGAGGCTTGACCACTGCACTGTACATCTGAAGCTGATGTTGAATAATATTATATGTCAACTATAATTTTATATACACACACATATATAGTCAGGGGTGTGGAGTATGGTATGGGGAGTGGAGTCAATGGAATTGTAATATTTATGATGTCGGGGGTTGAGGGACTGGGGCAGTGGATTGGGGGAGGGAGGTTGTCACTTTGTGAGGGATAAAAAGTATAACAATTGCACTGTTTTGTACACCTGAAACTAATCAAAATAAAATAAATAAGAAAGAAAAGTCATTTCTATTTAGTTTTCAGAAGAGTAAAAATTACACTAATTCTCATGCATTTAAATGTTTTAAAATATATATTTAGGTTAATATTTTTTTTAAAAAATATTGGTGGTTTCTTCTATGTGGTGATTTTATTTCATCCTCAGGAGCATCTATAACTGTTAATGTCCTCAACTACCACCACCACTTAGCTGTGAAGCATTTCAAATGTTAATTTCAGCCCCATGGTAACATGTTCAGGCTCCTTAACACTTACTTAATTCAATTCAAATATTCCAATTTCTAAAATAAATTTCTATGGAGAAGCTTAATATAATTGTGTGTGTGTGTGTGTGTGTGTGTGTATATATATATACATATATATATAATTTATAATTATAATTTATATAATTATATAAATAAAATATATAATATGTACAAAATATGTTTGTAAGTATTAAATAATACTATATATTACATATTACATATGTATATATGTATTATATGAATATTAATTCAAGGTATGGGCAGGGCAGAGTTCCTTTCTGGAGGCTCTATGGGAGGATCCATTTCCAGATCATTCAAGTTGTTGACAGAATTCAATTCATTGCCACAATAGGACTGAGATCCCCATGTCCTTGCTGGCTTTCAGCTGAGGGTTTTATTGGCTTCTAGAGGCCATCTGCTATCTATGATTCATGGTCCCCGTCCTTCATCAGAGCCAGTGACAGAGGGTTGAATGCTTGTCATGCTATGATTCGTTCCTCCTTCTTGTTTTGTCTCTGACCCACTCTTCTGCTTTCTGCTACCACTTTTAAGGATCCATGTGATTACATGGGATTGAACTGAATAATCTAGAATGATATCCCTATTTCAAGATCAACTGATGAGCAACCTTAATTCTATCGGCCAACCTAATTACCTCCGTGTGTGTGTGTGTGTGTGTGTGTGTGTGTGTGTGTGAGACATATCATTTAGTTAGGAGTAAATGAGATATTATTAGCAAAAATATTTGGTCTGTAGTAGTTTCTCTGTAAAATGAGAATTTCACTCTTTCTCTTTTATACTGAGAATGGTAATCAAATATTTTCTATTTTTCCTGAAGCTAATGAAAAATAGCTTAAGCCACAGAACAAACCATTTTTTGCATGTCCAGTGAGATTCTTAATTTTCAAGAATTGCTAAAGGAGTAAACGTTCTTTTCTAAAAATATATCTTTAAACAACTCGAAGAGCTGCCTCTTTAGAAATTTTCATTTTAAACTTTCTGTTTAGTGTACTGTCTAAATATAATTCAGAATAATTTTCAACTTTAAAATTCCATTATTGTGATTTTAATCTGCTCTCAGATAAGTGTTTGTCATAATATACAGACTTTCTTTCCTTGGTAACATAGTTTTTGGTTTTGTTTTTGTTGTTTTTGTTTGCATTTTTTTTGTTCTTGCTTTTGTTTTGTTCTTTACTCATGATTTAAAAATCAATTATAAAATTAATCCTAAAAAGAAATAAAGTCTTATACAGGAATTTTTTACAGCTTCAAATTTAAATGCTTTCATTTTATCTGAGTTCTTAAGCTTTTTTCTTCAAGGAAAGTTAAGCACTTTGACAGAGTAGCCAAGTTCAATAAACACCATTTCTGATTAAAAATATTCAGCAGAGGTATGTTTGCTTTTCAGATACTGTTGGCATTTTATTTTATTTTATTTTTTAGGGTTGGCATTTCCAGCTGAGACTGTATTTTGGAAAAAACACTTGACTTGGCCACATGGGGAAGAGGCGGTCACCCGGGCAGTAGGTACCTCCCCCAAAGGTGGGCTGAGGACTGGGGCAGCCTTCTGGGCCCAACGCTGGCTTGCTCAGCTCCTTTCCCACAAGGTCAGAAGCCAGGAAGGACCCCAGTAGCCTACTCTTTTACTTGGGCAGGGCATCAGATGACTCAGACACCAGCTTGCCATCTGGAGTCTCCATTTTCTTCACAACCACAGTCTTGGAGGAGCTGGTGCTCATGCGGTTAGATATGCCAGAGTCCAAGCCAGAGCTGAAGTCGGAGGGGATGTTGAAGCCATACTTAAGGCCAGTGCTCATGACGTTCCCATAGATGGGGCTCATCAGCCCACCTGAGTTGCCGCTGGTAATCCTGCTATGGATATTCATGTTTTGCATCCCAGACTCCAGCCTGCTCTCCTCACCCTCCAGCAGCTTCCTGTAGGTGGCAATCTCCACGTCCAGGGCCAGCATGGAGTTCATGAGCTCCTGGCATTCCCTCAGCATCTGGGCCATGTTCTGCCTGGAGGTTTTCAGAGCAGCCTCCTATTTGACAACGTTGGTCTGAGCCTTTTTGACGGCCAGCTCCACCAGCATCAGTGATGGCGGCCTCCAGGGAAGCCCTCTGGCCTTTGAGGGCATCGATCTCAGCCCGGATTCGCCTGATGTTCCGGTTCATCTCAGAAATCTCCGTCTTCGTAGGATGCAGGTCATCCCCGTGCTTCCCAGCTAACATCTGCAGCTCTTCGTACTTGATCTGATACATGGTCTCAGCCTCAGCCCGGTGGCAGTTGGCGATCTCCTCGTCTTGGGCCTTGACGTCAGCGATGATGCCACCCAGGTCCAGGGAGCGGTTGTTGTCCATGGACAGGACCACAGACGTGTGAGAGATCTGGGCCTGCAGCTCACGGATCTCCTCTTCATACAGCTTCTTGCAGAAGTTGATCTCATCAGTCAGCCCTTCCAGGAGGGATTCCAGCTCTACCTTGTTCATGTAAGCTTCATCCTCATCCTTCTTGATGAGGACAAATTCATTCTCCATCTCTGTGCACTTGTTGATCTCGTCCTCGTACTTATTCTTCAAGTCCTCCACCAGCCCCTGCATGTTGCCAAACTCCGACTCCAGCCTCAGTTTCTCCTGGGCCAACATGTCCAGCTGCCGCCGAAGGTCATTGATGTAGCTCTCAAACATGTTGTCCATGTTACTGTGAGTTGTCATCTGCTGCTGCAGGAGGTGTCACTTGGTCTCCAGAACCTTGTTCTGCTGCTCCAAGCTCCACACCTTGTCAATGAAGGAGGCAAACTTGTTGAGACTCTTAATCAGCTCCTTTTCCTGGCTGTGCAGGGCCTAGATGGTGGGGTCCACCTCCAGCTTTAGGGGGCTCAACAGGCTCTGGTTCACTTGGACAGCTGTAATGGCCTCCCTGTTCCCAGCCCTGCGGTAACTCCCTGCCAGATTCATGTTGATGCCCAGAGCAGGCCGGTAGCCACTGCCTGTCGGGGGAAAAGAAGGAGGAGCTGATGCGGGGGGCGGTAGAGCTCGAGTACGAGCTGCTGCTAAGGCCCGGGGGCCAGAGTTGGACATCTTGTAGGTCTTCTGGGTCACCCTTGTGGATATGATGCAGGCTGGAGTGGAAGCGAAGAGACGAGGAGACGGAACCAGACAGACTCAAGAAGGAGTCAAAAAGTTCCTATTGGCATTTTAAACACCAGTTTTCAAGACTGAAAGTTTTGGTGTTTCTAGAACATCGATCAGAGTCTACTCTTCCCTCTCTTTGTTTGTTCACATCAGTGTGAATGATGTCTGTCTTTCTCTTTTCTTCATCCAATCTCTTCTTGTTCTTTGGTTTTCTGAGTTTGAGTACAATTTCCTGAACAAAGTCTAAAACATGATCCCATTTTATGCAATCTAAACTGTAACACAGAGAAATGTTTTATATTTGCATCTCTCCGCAAAATGAAAAATGATGCTGTAACTGTCATCATTTAATTCAGAGTGATACACAATGTGTTTTTAAACAAACATTTTGGAAATAACACAAATGAAGACATAATATAGTGTCACAGTATGATCGATGTCTTCTAATGCAATTAAATTTGATTTTAAAAATTTGACAAAGTGAATACTTGCTCATAATTTAGGTAGAAATATTAAACATCAAGAAAGATGATCTCAGGCACTTTTATTGTGGAGAGATGTTCTTTCAGATCTTCACACACCACTTATTAAGATGAATGGTTGCGTCATGTTTTATCTTCATGACAGTATATGAGTATGCTGTTCCTGATGTAAGAGAAAACCAAATTCAACTGAATTTGTTTGGAAGTATTAGAAATGTTTTTGCAGCAACATTTTAGGATTAAAAAATGAAGTTGAAAAAAAGATACTTAACATGATTTCAGATTACTATAAAGACTTTTTAGTGACAATCTTTTATATAATTTATTGTACTTTTAAACATTGTTACTTATGATTTACTTATGATCTAATTAAGCAATTGGAATGAATTAGCTGTGACATGATCAATTTAGTATTTTAATTAAGAGAAATAGAGCATTTTAGGTTGACATCTATAAAATTACAAATTAGATGGCAAAGAATTATAAAATAGTCCTTTAGGAAGTATTGTTAGAAGTCCAACCCATGGGTTAAGAGTTGAGTATTTCACTATTACACTTAATTTTCCCAAACATCCACCATCAGATATTACCTTCAGTCACACAATCCTTCACTAACTATATGAATTGCTTTTATTTCTCTATAAATTTTTTCAGAATATATTACAATTTCAGGATGGTTGAAACAATGGAGTTAAAGTTGCTACAATTATTTATTTTATATGTCAGGACAGATCAATTACTCATGTTATTATTATAACCTAGTTGATTCTGAGTCACCAATTTTTTTTAAACAACTCTGAAGTCAAGGTGTATGTTTCAAGCACTGGAAAGATGGTGGCTAGCATGATGGAGCTGTCATTACTTGTGCGTCTGCCTCAAAACTTACACAGTGGACATCAACAGGGAGAAAAATCCCAACAATAACATGGGAGCAATCTTTTAAGAAATGCACAAAAGTTATTACATGGAAAAACAAAAATTGGTGAATTTGAGCCAAAAAGTGATTTTGGAATGTCAGAATCTGAATATGAAGAAATTTTAGGAATATCTTAACCAACTGATGTTGCTTATTTTCTTTTATCTATATATACAATTTTGACACATAATTACAAAAATCTGTCTGCATAATTTGAAAAGAGTTCTTTCAAAATAATAAAATAAAATGCTTAAGTTATAAAAAAGCACTATGTGAACTCTAATTGGCTGTGCTCTTTTAATAGCACATAAAATAATTTTAAACAATTATGATGGTTTGATCAAACCATTTAAGGAAATGTCCACACTATTCCTGATTTACAAAAGCTTTAAAAAATGCCTTTTACTTATTCAAAAATTGAACATTATTCTATATAGAGTTAGTAAATATATTGATTCCTTTATTTCTTTTATTTCTTCTGTATTCTTTTTGCTCCCTAGTACAGAGTAAAATCATAAATTTTCATAACTATTTACAAGGCAATTTACAAACACTTTTAAAATTGAAATTTCAAAAAAAGTTTTCCAAAAGTTATTTTGAATTTTGCAACCTCTCTGTAGGAATGAACTAGACTATAGAGAGGAAAAGGTTGATGAGATAAATGTAGGACACATTCAAACTGCTTCACTTGTTAGCTATTTATTCTAGGTCATCATCAAACATGCTATAGCCTGCCAATTTAAAATTTCTGGTTTTGATAAAGAAAAAGACAGAAAGAAGTAGCAACTATCTTCTTTGCATAGAAATAAAACAATTTTACCTGGCATCATGATTTACAAGAATTCAATGTGTAGAAATTACAGAGAAATAAAGTACACCTTTTCTTTTGATGACTCATGTATACGTTACATATATCTAACTGCTCTAACATAAAAACCAAAGTGCTTGCTTTTATTACCCTTCAAAAAGTCTGCCATGAGGGCCGGCTGAGTGGTGCGGTGGTTAAGTACTGGCTTGGGAAGCCAGCAGTTCGGGTTCAGGTCCCACATATGAGGATCAATGACACTACCCTCAAAAAATAAATAAATAAATATATATATATATATATATATATATATATTTACTATGAGAATTCCTAATTTTGCGATGTAAACTAACTACAGAAATTTTCAGACAGAAGATAGAAAATCCTTGTGGATTAAATAACAACCAACATCCAAATCCAAAAGGAAGTAGATAAACTGGAAGTAGATTTGTATATTGCACATCTTTTTTCTTCATTGTAAGCCAGCCACAGCTGTAATGCTAGAATATGCCGACATATGATGCTGACAGTAGCTCACATACTTTTCTAGTGTAAGAATATGTATGATCTGCCGGAATTTTGTTGTTTGTTTTTAATGAAATGTTATACATGCATGCTGAAGTGTCTGCAGGTATAATTTTGCTTGTCCAATTACAGATGGTTGCCAAAATTAAAGACAATGAATAACTCATTAGCCTTTGGAATAAGATAAGTGGACAATTAATAAGTTTTCCAGGAAACATTTCTCACCATGTTTCTCAACAGTATGTTTACTTTGAAGCAGAATGTAGAAAAAAATATTCTCAAGAGGCTGCCAATTCAAGAACAAAACCAATTCAGCACATTAGCTGAAAGAGATGCCATGCCTAAATACAGCACCCAGAAAGTGACTAAGAAATACACTAGATGTATACAAATTACCTATGATTTCATAGATGATTCCAGGAACAGAACAGCTATATGTTGTGTATTAGTACCATCGTGTGCTATATGCAGTGGTGTGTGGACATCTGGAGAAAACAAGAGAAGAGGAAAGCCTCTGGTTTCTGTTAATAGTAACACTTCCATTAGTTTCAATTTTGCTGAATTTATTCCAGGATATATGCACTCAACACATATTCATTAAATGTCTCCTATATGCTAGGTTTGAAGATATGCATTTGTTTTAGAATTAACTATTTTAGAATTAAAATTAACTATTTTATGTTTTCCTTAAATTAGATCATCATAGTCAAACCATTTTTGAGGAAAAAATAGTTTCCCCAAATACATTTCACTTATTTTTTTAGAAGACACATTTATATAATAGAGTTTGACTAGTTACATTATAAATCAAGATAACTCATCGTATCTGCTTTCAAAAAAAATAGGTATTGAACTATTAGTGATACTCTTGTAACTTTGCATGGGAATAGATCAAATCAGGAGTTTAATAGAAACAGGGACAGATCAGCCAGCCAGTAAGTGTCCTTAAAATGTTTATGAGGATTTCTCTTGAGTCCTTAATTGCTCAATTTTAAACTGCCTTCAGCATTTAGCAAGGGCATTTAAAAGCTGGGAGTAGGCCTTGAAAAACAGTTTTGCTCTAGGCTTAGAAATAGCTAGGAACAGTCACAGCTGAGAAACGTGTGTTGAATCTATATTGACATTTCTAGGATATTGCTTCTTATAGTCTCAGTCTCTCAGTTCTGCTTATCTTCTACTGATGAATATATTGAAGCTTCTATTGCACCAAAGCTTTTGCATTAGAAATCAGAACTATCTATAGAGACAAAACAGAACACATGAGTTTTGCTTTCAACGTCTTTTATTATACAACTGTCCTTGCACCTACCAGCACCACTCCAATACCCTGAGAGACTCTGAGGTCAGACATCTCAATTTCCACTGCCTTTCAATTTTCCCCAAGGTCATACTTCACCCTTTTCCTTCTGTTCACTCATTGGCACTTTTAAGAAGTTTACTGAGAAGCTATTATGTCAGGTACTGTGTTTATAGCTTAGATTGCAAGTATGAATACAACATGGTCACCAGTCTAGGGGAGGAGAGAGCTCCATAGACTGGAGGTTATAATATATTTAGGACAATGATCATGATATACACAAAAATAAAGGTGAAAAGGAAGAGTAGCAAGAATGAACTGTAGAGTAGAACCAAGCTTCCTAGAAAAGTCTATACCTTAAACCCATTCAGAGAGATAAGCATTTTCCAAGGAAAAAAAAAAGGGAAAAAAAATTCAGGGGATATTACATGAATAGGCAGAGAGATTACATAGTATGCTATGCAAAATGCTAGGAACTTACAAACATAGAAACAGGAGGTGGTGGAACTCAAGTCTTGAAGCGCCTGACCTACCTCTCTCCCCTCCCTCTGATACCCTGCTAAATCTTCCTATTGGTCAATCCCAACCAGTAGCCAAAGCCTATAGGAGCCAGTCCATAAAGATGATTCTTCCAGGGTCAACAGTAAATGAGATGGGAGGCGTAATGGATATGGAGGTGAAAACGGAAGATAATTGACAGAGTCCACCTGTTTGTTCTTCCTCCTGCCCAGCGAACAAGGAATGCACAAAATCCTCCCAGCTATCCTATCAGGTTGGCATGTTATGTTATTGATTCAGTCACATGAAACCCTGAAACCTAAAACGATAGGTAATACTTCTATCCATTTTTTTAAAATAGCAAGGAAAAAGAAAGAGAAAAGAAATAATTAAATAACATACTAGTTTCAGCCCATCTCTGTAGTTGGCCATTAAAGCAAGTCTAAGTAGGTTTCATACTTGGTTTTGTCCTCCTGAAACTCTATATTCCTTTTACTCTTCACCAAAACCTCAGTTATAAGGGTGCTTTATCTGGTGGAATGACCCAATTCTTGATCCCTAAAGAATTCAAGTGTTTCTGTGGTCTTACCTTTATGTTTGACTCTTTTTCCCCCCATTGATCTGATTATTAGATAGTATACTAAGAAGCAGCACAGTGAATCCTTTCAATTTTGTGATCTCTTTGCTTATGTTGCATTGAAGCAACACCATTTTCAACCACTGTAAGAGTAGAATAAACCTTTTTTCTGCCTGTTGTTCAGTAGTCTGTGACATTCAAAATGGCAATGGGCAATTTTAGCTTCCATTGTAAGGAAACAAGGACTGTGTTTTGTCATGAGCACTAGCACCTTTAAGTGCACATAGAACGAGATTATGGGATGGAAGCAAAACATCCTTATCTTAGTTTGCTCTAGCTACCATAACAAAATACCCATAATTGTTGTGTTTTACACAACAAAAAATTTATTTTCTCACAGTTATAAAGGCAGGAAGTCTGAGATCTGGGTGCCAGCATAGTCAGGTTCTACTGAGAGATCTCTTCCTGGTTTTCAGCTGGCTGCCTTCTAGCTGTGTGCTCACATAGATTTTTCTCAGTATGTACATGGAGATGGAGATGGAGATGGAGATGGAGAAGGAGATGGAGATGGGGATGGAGACGGAGATGGAGATGGAGAAGGAGATGGAGAAGGAGAAGGAGATAGATAGAGATGGAGATGGAGATGGAGATGGTGAGAAAGAGAAAGAGGGAGGGAGAGAGGGAAGGAGAGAGGGGGAGGGGGAAAGCTCTCTTCCTCTTCTTACAAAGCCACAATAGCTATCATATTATGACCCCACCATTGTGATTTAATTTAGCTTTAATTAAATCCTAAAATCTCTGTCTCCAGGTACAGTCATATTGGGGGTTTTGGCTTCAACATATAAATTTTGGGGGGACACAAGTCATTATATAACATTAATAGACAAGTTAGTAGGCAAGACAAGTACCATTTTACCTCTACCCATTGATTCTTAGATTAGTGAATTCTGACTACGGGGAAGAAGTCACCATACCATCTCTTATATGCTATATCCTTTAGGAAAGCTCCCTAGGTTTGAAGGGCATGACCTCTCAACTTGTACCTTAACTGAGCATTCAGCAGGCCATTCCAATGTTCTATGCAGCAAAATGTTACTGGAAATAGGACAAGTGGTCGAACCCATAAATTTTTTGAACATGAGCTACTGCTGTACTTTGTTACAAAATGAGTTATTTGTTTAGTTTTGTTTTAATAGAGGCAATGATGTTTAAGTACCATGATAAGAACAAAATCTTTCTCTAAGTTAGCATTGAAAAAAAATTCTGTTAAAGTGCATCACATGTGAAAATATATCTATTCTTACGAGTAGAAATCACTGTCTCCTCTATGATAGAAGGTCTCCATACTTCCACTGGGTGGCTGGCTAGTTTGCCAGAGAAATTAAGCTATATCAGAGTCTCAGCATCAGCCTGTGCTGTTGGCATGTTATGTAATTAGCAGTGGTGGTCAGATCAGCCATTGTAAGGAGAGGTCTATTGTTGTATATTGTTGAACTAATGCATAACCTTTGTGTTGGTCATTATCTACAGACCTAGTCAACAAGCATGGGGTTGGGTTGGGGGGAAGCTGACAGGCATAGAGAGGAAGGGTCATATTATCTATCGGATTATTAAGAAGTTGCTCTACAGTAGCCATTTAGTGAGGATATTTCCATGGGAATATCTTCACATTCTGCTCATTCAGAAAGGATAATTCACATAGCAATCATTCAGGCCTTCTTATTATCCTCCCTGTCTTGTTCTTTCTAGCCAACCCATTAGCCATTGCACATAACTCAATCATAACTCATTGTATTTTGGACTTTTCCCCTTCAGTTTGGCATTGACAACTAGATATCTCCTCCCTTTTCACAGGGAAGAATTTTTCTTTACCCTTGTCTTTTGGTGTTAGCCCTGAGAAAGCCTGTAGCACTTGATAGGAGCTCATCTCATGAGAATCTGAGTCAGTTGCTTAAGCAATTATACTTTTCAGATATGCTTGAATCAGCGTGGGATGCTGTAGTGAACATCCATTTTTTGGATTTTTTTAAATTAAATAGTATTCATTTCATAATGGGGATTTCAAATGATATAGTTATATAGTGTCCCATGCTCAAGAGTTTAGACACTATCAGGACCTAGTAGAAATCTAGAATTTATGTTTCTAATAGATAATAGATGCTGCCATAATAGAATTCCCCCCAGAGTTTGCCATATTTCTACCTGCCACAGATATTTCCTATATTATTGAGTTTTCTGGATATGAGGTACCAGTGCAGAGATGCTTATACTACAGAGTTTATGTGGCACAGAACCTTTATTTTTTGTTCCCAATTTAAAACTTCTGAATTATACAACAAAAAGTTGCAGCTGTACCCCTAGACATGCGTGGATTTTCTCCAACATCTACAGTTTCATCAAGCCATTTTCTGTGTGGTATAAATGCCTCAGCTACTTACCTCTCACTTTTCAGCGGCCTTTTTTTTTTTTTTCTTTTGTAGAATATCAATTGGTTCCTTATTTTTGTCTTCAATTTTTCTCAAATTTATTGAGAGATAAGTGACACTTCATTTGGCAGGTAGTTTTTGAAGTTTATCCTTTATCCTTTAGCAAACATGTGTCTTAAACTTAGGCAATTAGGTTTATTAGAGTTCTTACTACTTCCTGCCTGGCATGTTCAATTAGTATAAAGTCATCAATATAACACAATTGCACAATTAGCAAATGTGATAGTCTGTAGCATCGTCAGAAAACCAAGGTCTCTTTCCTCTATTCTGATAGCAGAAGATCAGAAATAATATTCAGGTAAGACAGTGAAAAGTGTATAGCTCTCATTGCCAAGTAAAGGTAAATGGCTCCTGATTACATTTACTCTAGTTAGAAGTTAGAAAACAAAAGTGCTATATCTAAAGCTGCATACTAGGGCCAATGTCTAGATACCATATCTGCACTGTAGCTCTTTTTGTCAGGACTCCTTAAATTTGCAAATTCCAGTCATGCTCAAGATCCATCTATCGATTTTTGTGCTGGCCCAACAGGAGAGGTAAATGGGGATGTAGTAGGAATTATTACTCCACTGTTTTTCAGCTTTTTGATGGTGACACTCATCTCTGAAATTTCCCTAGGAATGAAGTATCGCTTTCAGTATATTATAAAAAGATGGGATGTTCCAGTATCTTCTACTAGGCCATTTCTACTCTTTTTTTTCTTTTTCTTTTTCTTTTTTTGAGGGCAGTATCACTGGCCCTCATATGTGGGACCGAACTGGGGCCACTGGCTTCCAAAGCCAGCGCTTAACCACCATGCCACTCGGCCAGCCCTGGCCATTTCTATTCTTATAGTGCACATTTCACTAGTTGAGGAACTAATGTGTGTATTTTGTTAAGTATTAAATATACATATTTTTAATATTCATTCTAAGACTAGGAAAATAATCACCATGAGTTTAACTTGGTCCAAGGCTCTATATGTCTTCTGAACTCTATAAACCCCAAATCTGTCCAATGTGTTTCAAGTCACTGGGAATTAGTATCGATCTGGAGCCAGTGTCTACAAAACTCAAAGTCTCATTCTCCTGTACACAGTCACTTTCATAAATGGCTGCATCTCTACAAGAGAAAATGTGGAGAAAGTTGCACTTGTGTTACAATGAAAAGTGTTTCTCAAAAAAAAAAAAACACCCAGCTTTCTCCATAAACAAATATCTTGAATTCTGCGAAATGGCTTAGATCTTCTAGAACTTGAGTAGGAGACCATAAATCCCCTCTGACAATTTGAATCACTTTTCGGCTCACTGACACCTAGAATTCTCCCACTTCCATATTTCAAAGAGCATCTTAATAGCGTCCACACCTATTTTATACCTAGAGATCCTGGGAGCAATTGGCTAATATTTCTGCTTGGGGCAGTACTCTGATTGTGACTTCTCTCTAAAGTTTATTATGGTAATTGTCCCTATGTTTGGCTAACAGGTAAGTATCACTATTACTCCAGGATAGCAGGATTCCACTATTCCCATTAAAATTGGGATGTATAATTCCATAACAGCATTTCCCACCATTATCTCTATCCTAGAAAACCATAGTGACCACAGACTTCTCAGAAGGCTTGGAGAAAAATGTGTCCCCCATCTTCCCTAAGATTGAAACTAAGAATTGATTAACACTATACAGATTCAACACTATACATTCATTCCAACAGTCTTTGATCTTTTGGATACCTTTACCGTTAAGTGGGCTCTGCAATTTCAAGCATCTCAATTTCACTGACAATAAACTTGCTCTTTAATTCAACATCTTAGAATACTATAAATGGTCATTCCAGTGATTAAATCAACACAAATTGCGAATGAGGAGTGAGTGCATTCATTTCAACAAATTCAACCCATTCTAGTCTTACATTTTATGTTGCTTGGCCTAATTACTTTAGAATCCCTCTCATTCATGATCTTCAGACTCTTACCTATACAAATCAGCAAGATTCTACAACTCTTTCATTGGACAGCTACTTCCAGGTTACTACCCACGCACCCTCATTGAAACTATGTTGCGTCTAACTCTTCTTCCTATACCTGTAGGCCATACAGGATTGGTAGTTAGGCCTGAGGGTAATTGGAATTCCACTAAGAAGCAAGTTCTCCAGCTTAAGAAGACAGGATCTGCTTTCATTAACAAGAGAGATTTAGGTGTATTTTGGATTTAAATTTCTCAGCTTCTGAAACTAATTTTTTTAAAAAATGTTTATTTCACAATAAAAGATTTAAAATTAAAAAAAAATAAATCTCAGCTTCATCTGTTTCTTCCCTAATGCCATGACCCGATTTTTCACTCTTTCACAATCATGACATTTTTTTAGCATAGATCTGGTAGAATTGCACATTTAATTATTTCTATAATTCTACTATGGTTATAATTAGACCCTGGGCTTGATCTTATATCTATAGGAGATTAAAAAGAAATCCTTTAATATTGCCCTTTTAAAATTTCCATCTGAACACTGCAATTGGCATCCAAGACAATTTGTGTTTCATTTTCTCTTTGTTGGCTCTTTAAGACCTTTAGAAAAACTCTCGTGTTACAATCTTTGTAACCCCTAGTCTCACCATAGCTACTTCGTGTCACAGACACTTATCACAAAACCTTGCTTCTATAGGCACTGCCTCAAATTTCTTTGCTGATGACCATTTTTTTTTTTTTTGAATTTAGATGATAACACTTGCTCATTACTATTTCCACTCTGCAGGGATATATACATGCTTTTAAAATATGTAAACCAGCAAATCCCAGAATCTTAATTTTAAGGTTTCCTTCTTGGGGCTACTCCTGATACCAATTGCTGTTTTAAGCAGAAAACAGAAGGCACACTTTAATGGGGCAATTTAAAAAGCTTAATATAGGCACCATTTTTGCTTTAAGTAAACCAACACAGGCTCTTGAAACACCCTAGTGCCAGTAGGCGGCGGTAAGTTGTTACCATCTTTAGACTGGAAGTGGTAGAACAAAGTTGCAGCTGTAGGAAACACTAGCCAACAGAAACACAGCACTTGCCAATCTGTAGCTTGGCAGCTGTGGGACTAAATGGCTTGACCTCTCCACTGACCAACAATCTTCTGCTGGTGCCTCTCCTTGGCACATAGTCCATGCATTTTCTCATTATCATTGATAATTCTTTTTATAATCCTCATAACTCTCTCTTTGACTCCAAACACTTTCTATCACTTTCCCTCTCTCAGCTCATGACCTTTGAGTTTACTGAGAAAACCAAAGCAATTATAAGGGAATGTTCACAGATTTCCAACACTGTATCAACACACTTAGCAGCATCTGTACACACACCTTATGCCTCCGCTCCTGTTGCCTGTAGATCAGTTTCCATGTTTCCATATAAACCTGTCTTTCCACAACTCCTGCACTAGATGCCTTTCTCCTGCTCAAGCATTTCTCTCCAGTTGTCCTTCTGCCTTTCTTCCACATCATCAACGTTCCTTTTTTTATTGTATCACTGTGATCAAACTATTAACATACTATTATTTTTCCCGTCATATTTTTTTATTTAAAACCATTTAAACATAATATAAGGGCCAGCCGAGTGGCTCAGTTAGTTAAGAGCTTGCTCAAGAGTGTGAGCTGAGCTCTAAGCAATGGCGGTTCGATGCCAGCCCGAGCTGAGTTGCCGTTGAGCTGCCAACAGGTGGCAGGATGGCTCAGCTAAAAAAACACACAAAAAAAAAAAAAAAAAAAAAATGAAGAAGGCTTTTTATTGATAATAATACTGTGTTTCTTGTGTTATATTTAAATGTAACACATGTATCTCTGTTTACTATGTCATTTGTCACTGTAATTTTTATGCTTTTGAACAAAAAAGGACTATAATTTGATTCATCATTGTTATAATATACTTTTTAAAACATTTTTAAAAATTTTACCCGGTTCGGTCCCACATATGAGGGCCAGTGACACTGCCCTCAAAAAAAACAAAAATTAACCATAATTTTATTTTCATGGACCACTCAATTTAAGAATATGAAAACTACAATAATAAAAATAATAAGTAAATGAAAAAAATGTACTTTATGCTCTTCCTCACCCTTCTAGCTACTACCACATTTATTCCTCTTTGTTATAGGAAAACACCACATGATTTAACACTGTTTCTGGAAATTCTCCTACTATTATCTCCTAAACTCACTGAAGTCTGGTTTTTATCCCAAAGCTGCTCTTCCTAAGGTCTATAATGACTCATCTTGTCAAATCCAATTGTTAGATTTCAGTCGCTTTTTTTTGTCCCATAAGCAAATAGCTGACATAGTTGGTTACTCACTACCTCTTAAATACCTACCTAACTTGGATACCATTATATTGCACACTTAGTTTTCTAACTTTCTCTGTAGTTAGTCCTCAGTATCCTTTGCTGCTTTCTCATTTCCTCTCCAACCTCTTAATACTGAATTGCCCCAAGCTCAGTATTTTTGACCTTTTCTCTGTCTTTGCTCACTCCATTAGTGATTTTATCTAGTCTAATGGCTTTAAATAATATATATTAATGACTTCCAAAATCATACCATCAAATCAGAACTCTCTTCTAAATTCTATATTTATGTGTCAACTACCTTCATGACACCTCTACTTGCATGTTTAATGTCTTAATAATCTTTTCCCCAAATATGTTCTAAGTATAGTCTTCTCCATCTGAGTTAATGGCAAATTTGCAGTTGTTCAGGTAAAAAATCATAAAGATATCCTACATGCCCTTTTCTGTCTCACATCCATAGCACAGATACTTTTGGCACTCCTTTCAAAATGTATCTAGAATCCTATTCCTTCACCAATTATTGTAATGATTCCATCTAGGCTACCATCATCTCTTACCTAGGTTACTGCCAAGTTCTTCTTGAATTTACCCTTACTTTCCTAAAGTCTTTTATCAACAGAAATGCCAAAAATTTGTATAAAAACTCTCCAATGGCTTCTCCTTTCACTAAGAGTAAAGCCAAAAGTCCTTATAATTGTTTTGAAGGTCCTACAGTAAGTAGATCCTCATTACCTTACTATACCCCTCACTCACTCATCTACAGCCAAACTTTTCTCTTGCTATTTCTAGAATATACCAGATATGTTCTGCCTTAGGACACTAGCTTTAGTTGTCCCTTCTTCTGGAAATACTCTTTCTCCAGATACTGTTTTTGTTCACTCTCTCACTTCATTCAAGCCCTGGCTCAGATCTTATCTTTCCAAGGAGACTTATCCTAAACACACTATTTAATTCTCCATCCTTCCCCTCTCCTCACTCCTAACACTCTCAACTCACCTTACTTTGTGCTTTTTCTTTTTATGCCATAGCACTGACCATACTATATAATGTATAGTATTTACCATTCTTCAATGTGTTTGCATTTACTTATGATGTTTATTGTTTATTAACCATTTTCTTCTCCTAATATGTAAGTTCCATGAGGACGGTTATGTGTGTCTGATTAGTTCACTGATGTATTCCAAACATCTGGCCCATTGTAGGCACTCGATAAATACTGAATGAATGAAAAGATGATTGAATGAATAATAACTTTATAAGGTTTAGAGCTCAGAAGTTCAAAAAATACTGTTGTGAATAACAGTAGATGTCAACACTAGCCATGAGTTCTTTCCTACCACCTCATTCAACAGTGTATATATAGTCTGTGCAGACGATTGCATCTGCTTAAAGGAAGCAACAAATAGGGCCAAAGAAAATTCTCCAAATTCAAATTCCTCTTAAGACTTTCAGTTTGACTCTAAAAGATGCCATGATAAAGTTTCAGCCTTAATTTATATTTCAGAGAGAAGAAAATATGCTTTTAGAGAGAGGGAAAAATAGCACAAGGGACAAATTGAGGTTGGAAGATGCCCTCATGAACTAGCCTTGAAGGCATAATCAAAAGTTACGTAAATAGCTCATTTTCTGTTGTTGGTTTTGACCACAAATATTAATATAAAATATGAGAATTGGATACAGTAATTTTCTTTAAGTTCAATCTACAAAATCTACCTTAAATTCCAATGGAGTAGATTCAACCATTTACCAATGTGAAAGACTTTAGGAAACTAAACCAAGCAACACCGTATATTGTGTTGGGAATCCGGAAAATATATTAATATTTTTCTTTCTGATCATTTCCTTTTCCAAACCCTTAAAGAACTTACAGGCAGTTGTTCTCCTCCTGGGCTTATCCACTCCTGCGTTTTGGGAATATATTGTCTTTCTTTTAATAAATCCTTGGCCTGCTTGCCTTTGTTCACAGGGAGTTGTTCCTACATCCTGGAATGCTTTCCTGTGATGACTCAATGACCCACTCTCCGATAACACACGTACATGGTGAGAGCAAAAGAATTAATATTTTTAGCCCCTCTCTTCCCCTCCCCACCAGTTTCGAGGAGCCTGCAAAGATAATCACTTGCTGCAGCTGGAAGGTTGTGGCTGTCTGCTGGCAGAGGGTCCTTGGGATACAGAAGACACTCCAGCAAGATTGCCAGTCACAACCAAAGAAGCCAGCATGGTCTTCCAGGTGGAGCTCCAGATCCCTTCCTTTCATCTGAGATCAGCTAGGGTGAGAGTTCCGTGAATCCCCAATAGGCAGGGACAGCTCTATGCCCCTGCTCAGCAGGAAGCAGATACAGAGACCTCCTGTCCCTCGGCTTCCCATAGAGATTTTACAGGGATCACGTCTCTCAAGGGGAAAACTAGGCAGGCAGTTAGAGGCAGGCATTGGGTCTCTGCATTCCTACACGTCCCACAGAGTGCGACTGCCTGGGTGACCTCCCTTCTACACGCAAAGCTTCTTTTCATTGTAACTATCCACCCCCCAAAAAAATGGGTACAAAATACCTGACTGGAGGGCCAACTGAGTGGCTCAGTTGGTTAAGAGCTCGCTCAAGAGTGCGAGCTGAGCTCTGAGCAACAGCAGTTCAATGCCCAGCCTGAGCTGAGCTGCCGTTGAGCTGCCAACAGGTGGCAGGATGGCTCAGCTAAAAACAAAAAACAAAAAACAAACAACAAAATACCTGACTGGATTAGACCAGTCACTCACACCTGCACAGCAAAGGCCATAACGACCGTTGTTTCACCCAGGCCTAATTTATACCAGTATTATAATATCATACATATGCCTGGAATTGTATTCATATCATTATAATAGACTGAATTCTGGGAAGAAACATGCGTAGTCTAAAGAGATGAGGTAATAGCCTATCATCAATTAAGGGTTCCAATCAAGTAGTCCCATGCCCAGAGGGGAACAGCCCATTCTAGAGAAAAAGGGATAATAATTCCAAGTCCTGGAAAGTCTGTGTGCTTTTCTTTTCCTTTTGACTGCTGCTCTTTGTGACTTTTTGACAATCTTCCTTCCTTTTTGAGCCTTTGAGCCTTGCCTTTGTGCATGGCCTGTTCTATATGCTCCAAACTCCTTAAAATAATTTATCTTCTAATAACGGGCCTTTGAGCCATCCTCTACTGCTTTTACTTGTAAATGTAGTATCTCTTCTAATAAACTACCTTTTTATACTGCTTAAAGAAAAAAAAAAAAAAACTTACAGCTCTTAGTGGGAAGTTCAAGTTTACTGTCATGTTTTACCAACGTTTTAAACTTGTTCTTGCCCACATTTCCAGCCTCTCGCCCTGTTTCCACTCACCCTCCCTTGCTTCTTTTGCTCTAGCCACAATAACTATCTAACTAACGAGTTCCTTCTCACCTTCAGGGCTCTCAAGTACTGTTTCTGTGCTGGGGATGCTCTTGTGACCATTTCTTGTTTAGTGAACTATTACATATCCTTCTGATATCAACTCAAAAGAATCTTTTTTTTTTTTAGGAAATCCTTTTCTAATAGATTAGGTAAGATCCCTTCTTACATTCTCCTAAAGCCCCTTCTATGTTTTATAATATTTTATACATTTTGAAAGTATGTATTTATTTGTGTGATTATTTGCCTGAGCTTTTTACTCCCTCAAAAGACTACACCGTAGGTTCTATGATCACATGAAACATCTTTGCTTTGTTCATCACTTTTTTTCATTTTGCTTAGCACATACTAGGCCCACTATATATATTAAAAGAATGTATAAAATGTATTAACTAGATTACCATATCCCACCTCCTAAAGTGTGTGAGGATCTCCACTAATACTCTATTATTCTACTAGTTGGTAATTTTCTACTTTATGGCAGTTTCCTGTATGTGTGTGTACTAAGAAAACATGAAGAAAAGTAAAAAAGGTATCTGATTTCTTCACAATGATATTGATGAAGCCTGTCATTATTTCTTGGAACATAACATACCCAGAGCAAGTAGATATTAAGTAAATGTTTTTTGTTTGTTTGTTTTAACACTTCCCTTTTAGTCCAGGAAATATTCCTTACTTACTAAAAACCTGTTTCAGAAAAATCTTTGGCCAGGTTATATTTCAGAGTTGTTACAGTTCAGAAGGCTAGAGTCAGTATCCAAATTCTGTCAAAATAAGTTATATTAATGTGTTAAATAAAGTTGACATAATGGAAAAGGGAAAATTAACCTGAAACTCTATATCCCATATATCCTCAATATCATCTGGTGCATAAACAAAGATCTAATTTGGGGAAGGCTATATTAACTACTTAAAACCTAACAGCACTTTTTCTGTAAGATCTACTCTACCAACTCCTACTATATTAGATGACATTTCTAAAACACAATTTGCAACAGGTTCCAGGGCAAAATCCTGCATACCGCTCTTGCCCTTACCCAATGTTAGTTCTCACTTGTGGCTTTTTGTTATTCTCTAAATCTAGTGATGTTCTAGGGCCAGCTCATACTGACTTGAGATTTTATATTTTCAGGAATTTTGTGAGCAAGTTGTTAAACCACTGACTGTTTTAAATTGGTGTGGGAAGAATATTTGTGCTATGGAAATTGGTGAATACTACATATTCAGGTTTTTGTCCCTAAAGAGCCGCTGGTTAAATATTTAACAACACAACCTTGTTAGGCTCCATTGTGACAATGTTTTGATAAAAACCTTGAAGTTGCATAATGACTACTATGTCACAAAGTGAGCTCCGCATGAATAGGCAACTGATGTGTTTTCTTTATTTTTGTATTCCCATCAACCATCACAGTTTTTTGGACACAATATATTTCAATAAGTATTTCAAAATTAATGAATGACTATGCATCCATGGGTCATACACACTACCACAAAATATTGTAGTTCTCAAATGATAATATGACATGTAAATTTTGGTCCAGTTATTTTAAGACTTGAGAAGATCAGTAAAAATTTCAAGATATGAGTACATACCTTAAAGTTTAAATGGTGATATACATCAAAATGAGATCGTAAATAAAAATATGAGATTTAAAGAATGATCTCACCTTGTAACAGGCACAGACTATTTAAAGTATGGCATCTCTTCAGAGTACATTAAACTTCTCCACCATAATTTTAATAACAATTATAGATGCTATTTCAAAAGTGGAGTGTTTTAAATACAGGGAAGTCACAGAACCGAGTCTTCTTTTGTTATCTTTTTCTATACTCCCTAATGCCACAGTTCTAAGAGGATGTCAATGACTACTAAGAATTCTCTTCATGTTTGAATTTTTATTTTCTACTTTACTATTTTCTTTAAACTCTCCTGATCTCTAGACAAGCAGGATAAGAACTAGTGGAAGAAACCATTAATACCTTTGTCCACTTTCTCCTGATTTGTTGTTCCTTCCCTCTTTTCAACTTTGAACTAGTGGATTCCCTGAATATTTATTGGGTTGTTGTAAAAGTCATGACATATTTTTTCTATGTTTTTCATTGCAAAACTACGTCATGACTTTTCCAACAACCTAATAATATATTTACACTGATTGGGTAAATATATTAAGCAAAAGGAAGGTGGATTACAGGAAAAATAAAAGGAATCATCACGCTCAATTCTAGTGAACTTTCTCCCTAGAATTGAGAATAAGACAAGGATGCAACTATTCTTAATTTCTATTCAAAATTTTATTTACTCTCTAATTAGACAATACAATAAGACATGGGATGAATGGAGATGGAAACAGCATATTAGCTAGGTAAAATAAATGCAGCCAGTATTATCTAAAGATGACATGATTGTTTACTTAGAAAATTCAAAAGAATCCATAGACAAGTTTTTAAAATTAATGACTTTAGCAAGGAGATTGTAACGGAGCCAACACACACAAAAAATGTTATTTCTGTATTAACAATGCACATAAAATTAAAATTTAAAACATTTATTAAAGTAACAGCAAAATATATAAAATACTTAAATGAATCTAACAAAAGATATGCAATACTCTAGGCTAAAATCACCAAAATAGTATGAGTGTAATTAAAGAAGAGATAAATGAATAGGTATACATATCCACAGATAGGAAATTCAAAATTACAAAAATGTCAATTCTTCCCCAATTTAATGTATAGATTTAGTATGGTTCCAATTAAAATACCAACAATGGTGTGTGTATATGTGTACATGTTAATAGACAACCAGATTCTAAAATCCATATGGAAATGAAAAGTGGTAAGACTAGCTAAGGCAATCTTGAAGAAGTCAAACATAACTGAAATACTTAGTTCACTATCAATATCTAAGTTATAGGAATGTGACAATGTGCTATTCATGCAACAATAGACCCACACATAGATGTTCCACTAATTAATGAAGAAGGTGATACTGGTGTTTTAAGATATGAATGATATTTTCAAAAAATGGTGCTGGCATTTTTGATATCAAAAATGTATCTGTGTTTCTACCTCATACCTAAACAAAAAATCAGTTAGAAATCAAAAGCAGATCCAAATATAAAAGCTAAATAAATAATGTTTTTAAGGAGAAAATAAAAGAAAAAAAATTGAGGTTAATAGGCAGATATTCTCAAGTGAGATAAAAAATGTGTTAATCATAAAAGAAAAATGATGAATTAGATAATCTGAAATTTAAGAATGTCTGTTAATCTGAAGTCACCTTTATAGTATGAAAAGGAGTTAATATCACAATGAGATACCACCTCACTCCAGTCAGGCTATCATCAATAAATCAACAAACAACAAGTGCTGGCGGGGCTGTGGGGAAAAGGGGACCCTGCTACACTCACTGTTGGTGGGATTGCAGATTGGTGCAGCTACTATGGAAGTCAGTATGGAGGTATCTCAAAAAACTGGAAATGGAGCTATCTTTTGACCCAGAAATTCCACTCCTAGGTATTTATCCTGAAAAACCCAAGACACTTATTCAAAAAAATTTATCCATCCGTATGTTCATAGCAGCACTATTTACAATAGCTAAGACTTGGAATCAACCAAAATGCCCATCGGTAGATGACTGGATTAAGAAACTGTGGTATATTTATACAATGGAGTATTACTCCACTATAAAAAATAAGGAAATCATACCATTTGCAATGATATGGATGGACCTAGAGACTATTATGTTAAGTGAAATAAGTCAGTCAGAGAAAGACAAATACATGATCTCACTTGTATGTGGAATCTGAAAAACTGTATGATTGAGCAAAGTAAACAGAAACTGTCTCATAGATATAGAGGAAAAGTCAGAGTTGCTAATTGGGAGGGGGGTGGGGATGAGGGTGAAGGGGAAGGGATTAGACAGCAAAAATAGGCAACTACAATATTGCCACTGGGATATGAAAGACAGTTTGGGGAATATAATTAATAATGTTGTAAATATTTTGTGAGGTGTCAGATGGTCATATGTCTTGTTAGGGAGACCATTTCATGGATGGAGAAGAGGCTTGATCACTGCACTGTACACCTGAAGCTGAGGTTGTATAATATTGTATACCAACTGTAATTGAATATATAGATAGTCACAGGATGTGGATTATAATGTGGAAGGGAGTCAGAGGAAGTGTAATAGATGATATGGGGGGAGGAGTGGGGTGGCCAAATGGGAGAGGGGGTGTTGTCACTTTGAGGGTAATATGTATAACTGTTGCACTGTGTTGTATACCTGAAACTAATTTTTTAAAAAAAGAAGAAAAAAAAAGTAAAGGAGTTAATAGAATTAGAGAAGATATTCACTAATAAAATTGACCAAAGACTGGTTTCTAGAATGTATAAACTTCTTTAACAAATCAATAAGGAAAGCATAACTTATCTAACTAGATGGGAAAAAGATTTAAGAAGACATTTTACAAAAGATATCAAAAATACCAAAAAAAATTCATGTAAAGTTATTAATCTTCATTTTCTATCAGGAGAATACAGATTGAAATCACAATGTGAAAGCCTAGAGCACACAGCAGAGTAAAGTAAAAATGATGACAAATGTAAAGTGTTAGCCAGGATATATAGATAAAGTGCCTGGAACTCTCACAACCTGGGATGGTGATACCAATTGGTAAAATCACTTTTGCTATATCAACTGGTAAAGCCTGCATTGCAGAATCAACCAAAGCTAAAAATGTGCATATCTGATGACACAACAATTCTACTCCTAGGTGTATAACTAAGACATTGTGCATATGTTTGCCAAAGATATGTATTAGAATATTGATAGCAGCACTTATTATAAATCCCCCAAACTAGCAATTACCCAAATTCCTATCCTGGGCAAAGTGTGCCATATTCACAAAATGGAATGCCATACTACAACAGGGTGGGTGATTTTCAGCTACATAGACTAATATGGATAAATCTAACATATATAATGTTGAGCAAAAGAAGTCAGAAATAATTCATACACCCAGATTCCATTCATATAAAGTAGAGGTTACTCTCACAAAGTAGTGAGTCAAAGGAAAGTGACAGAAGATTTTTGTTGTGTTGGTAATGATATGGGTTTTTTGTTTTGTTTTGGATTTTTATTTCAGAGCCAATTAGACAAAGCTATTAGCTATGAAAATTCATTAAGCTCTCTACTCATGATACATGATCTTTTCTGGATATTAAATAAACTTCAATAAAAAGTTTAAAAGACTGAAGAGGAAGAGGAAGAGACATTTTCTATCACAATGTCCCTAATTTTCATTGTACAACGTATCTCTCTTTTATGCTATTGTATATATTTTCTCTTGGAATAATAGAGAAAATTCCAATCCAAGCTGTGCCCCATTATATACATCTTGCATTATATAACATGAGGGGGAGAGTACAAGCTATTTTAATTCTGATATTTCCATTTCTGGAACAAAAACCAGAAGGTTCAGATTTGAATATTTTTTTATTAGAACCACCCATGGCAAGAAAGCAGGCCCAACATGTGTGCCTCAAATCATTCCTGTCATCAGTCTTTTCAACACAACCAGAATATATAATTTTTCATTTTTATGATGGAAATGCATTAATTTGTTCAACTTTTCAGTCTTTAAAAATATGGTTAAATATTTAAAGCAAAGACTCATCTTGGAAAATGTTATGCTTATTTCTCCAATGGAAAGTGGACCTTCTTTTGAAAGCAGGAAAAAAAAAAAAAAAGACTCACAGTATTCAAAACACAGTGGCAGTCTAAACACATCTACATAAACATGCTATACTATGAGTATTGAAATTAGGATTTTCATAGTGATTTTTATTTAAAATTCCCCAAAGCTCATGTTCCCATGGACTACAAATGTTTAATATTTGATATACTAAATCCCCTCTTTTTTTCTATTTGTAAGAAAATTATTGTCCTGGTATGTAAATTAGGAGCTTTGTTAAATCAGATGAAAGGGAATCATTGGGCTGCCACTCTTTTATCATAAAAGTATATCATTATTTTCTGATTTTATAAGTCTATTAAATATTTTTTACATTACAGAAAACATTTTACATGTAGATACTTATGAACTCATTCATATGTTCATGAAGAAGCACATACACAAAGTGAAATAATCTAAAATAAAATAATCAATTAAAATAAAGCAATTCTTATATCTTGACGTACTTATATTGCTTCACTCATACTTCTAATTCAGATATTACTTATTACAAAATTGATTAAATTGCTATTACAGTAAGTCCCCAACTTACGAACATTCGAGTTGCTAACTTTCACAGATAAAAATGGACCTCGCATTAGGAACATTCGTAGATGAGAACAAATCGCGAAAGTAGCTCGTGTCTGCCGGACATTGTCCCAGCTGTGCTGCTGTGTGCTGACTGTGCAGTGCGGTAATGGACAGTAGTACTGTGCTTAATCAGAGCCCAGGGTGTCCCGAAGCAAGAGGAAAAGCAGTGGTGATGTGGAGGGGACTGCTAGGAAGCGCAAAGCAATAACCACGGAAACAAAAGTGAAAATAATTGAGAGATTGGACCGTGGCGAAAAGATGGTAGACGTCACTCGTTCTTATAACATGAATCATTCAACCATTGGCTTTACATTGTATATTTGTGTCAAAAGTGTGTAAGACTCACTTTGTTGGACTTACGAACAAGTTCGACTTATGAACATTCTTCCGGAATGGAACTCGTTTGTAAGTTGGGGACTTATTGTACTGGCTTTAGAAAGATGGCAAAATAAGCATTGTTCCCACTACACTAACAAAAACAAATCTGGTGAATGTTTAAGATCATTTCTTTTATTGCCCATCAGATACTTGAGGTCACATAATAATCAAATAACCCAAAACTTGAAAGACAGGAATCTCCAAGGAGTTAACTGAAAGGGAGAGGTTGCTTGCCTGTAAGATGCCAAATATCATACAAGCTAGCAAGAAGGAACTGGCTGAAGGCTGAGTGTGATAGTTCACATGTGAGTATAGAAACTTGAGATGTTATAGACACAAGAGGAATTCACACCTAACCTAAAGGCGGTTTTCAATAGACTTCACTATATGCTCTAAAGAGTGGTTAGAGGACAAGAGTCTAGAGAAAGCCTCATTTATGATGCAAGCCTAGAGGAGGAGAAAAATAACTATTGTGGAAAAGATAAATCCCCACTGGAAGCCTTCTCTTATATCTCCCATGGAAGAAAAGCCTAAAGGTTCCAAGAGAAGCATAACAAACACTGTCATCTTAGGGTCATCTTAGATGAAACCCCATTACACCTAAAGAAAGAGAAATAGACAAACAACAACAACAAAACCTTCTATTCCTCGGGTAGGGGCAGAAACACATCCTGAGCCCAGACCATATGAGTGCTCCTACTGCTAGAGGAGGGGTAGGATCACTGAAAGGCTCCATCCCTGAGAACCAGGGCATAGCACCTGCCTCAGAATGGGCTGAGTCAGCAGTGGAGATTCGCTCACCACTCACCACCTCCAGGCTACCAAATATTACGCAGAGAGCAATGGCAATCTAATCCTAGGGAAAACATTAAGAGAAAGGCATCTTCTCTGAAAATAGGTGCAATGGGAAGACCTAAAACTAAGGGTGGGACAAATATAGGGGGTGCCAAAAAACTGTATACACATTTTAGGACAGGAAAAATTTATTAAAATTGCAATACTCAACATATACCAATAACAAGAGATGAATACAAGTCACATTTGACTTCTGCAGTTACAAGAGGTTCTCACAGTGGTCACCACAGTATCTAGACACTTCTGTTTACGGCAAGCCACTGCTTGAGCAACGCTGACCAAAGTGTCCAGTCGTATACATTTTTGTGGCACCCTCAGGTGCCACAAAACTCTCTGGAAGATCATTTCTCAATCTAAACTCAAGGTAACTTTGAATCATTTGTAACCTGTGGTACACTGAGGATAACTGTTGCAACAAGAACTCATATGGAACTCAACCCCTGACTTGACCTTTGATACTAAAGACAACAAAAAAGGTGTGAAAATTTTCCAAGCATGATTTTTAACCTAATTTTCTACTATTCTATATAACATTTCTACATTTCACTCCAAAATTGTAAGACACAGGAACCAAGAAAAACAATACTCTATCAATAGATAAAGCAATCAACAAAATCAGACTGAGTTATGGCAAAGCTGTTGGAACTATCACACATGATAGAGTTAATACGTTAAAGGCTGTAATAGAAGTGATGCAGACTATACATGATCAGACGGTAAATTATAGAAAATATAATCATGGAAATGCTAGACGTGAAATACATAGCAACAGTGGCAAAGAATGTTTCAAATGGTCCCATCACTATATGATGCAGGTGAGGAAAGAATCAATGAACTTAAAATACATTAATAGAAACTCCCCAAACTGAAATACAAATGGTGAAAAAAAGATGAAATTACCATATAACAAATCAGCACAGAACAGCCAAAGACTGGGAATATACAACCTAACATATATGCTAAGAAATCTATAAGGGGCAAAGAGTAAAAGAATGGGACAGAAAAAAATATTCTAAGATGATAGATAATGTACAAGAAGTTTCTAAAATTAGTGAAAAATAAAAACGGTTTCATGAAGCTTGGAAAACACCAAGTAGATCAATTTGAAAACACAAAAACAAATAAAAACAGATATAAATTATTCAAACAGCTGAAAATCTAAGATAAAGGAAATACCTTGAACACAGTCAGAGAATATAACACATTATATACAGTGGAACAACAGCAAAATTCACATCAAAATTCTTGTTAGTGAAAATACAGTGATGTGAAATCTTCATAATGCTTTATAAAAAGTCAAACCTGAAATTGATACTCAGTAAAGGTACCTTTCAAAAATGAAAGAGAAACACTTGTTCTTTTCTTTTCCAGACACATGGAAACAGAAAGTTCTTTACTTGAAGACCTAGATACAATCAAATGTAAAGAAAGTTCTTCAACCATAAAGAATATAATAACAGGCAAAAGCTTGTCTTTACACAAATAAATTAATGATGAAAATGGGATAATAAAGATAAATATATAATTCTTTTTATCTACTTGTAATTTTTTCTAATAGATAACTCACTGTTTTAAACAAAAATAGCATCCATAGATGATGTGTTTATAGCATATGTAGAAATAAAATATATAGTAAAATAGCACAATGAATGGGAGAGAGAAAATATTACACTTTTACCATATATGAAGAGCTACAATATCATTTGAAGGCAAATTGTAATTATATATGCATATTGTGAAGTCTGGGGCAACAACCAAATTTTTTAAAAAAAAATGAACCTTCTCTCAAGGTTCACAGTTTCATAGTGGGGATAAAGTGGATGCAAAAAATACTCAATAATAATTATAATCTGACATAATTATGATTTATCAAACACTCCACCAAACTACAAAACATACACATTCTTTCAATTTATTATACATATAACTTTTAGCAAGATAAGCCAAACTTAGGGCCATAAACAAAAGTTTAACAAATTTAAAATAAATGAATTATATAGTATATGCTCTGAGAAAATATACTCAGAGCACTTGTAACATAAAGCACATATATCTAGAATATATTTAAAACATCCAAAGCTCAATAAGAAAATTAACAACCAAAACATAAATACACAGAAAGAAAGAAAGAACAAAAGAGAGCCAAAGCGAGAGAGAGAGAGAGAGAGAGAGAGAGAGAGAGAGAGAGAAAGAGTTAAAGACCACTCCTCAAAAGAATGGTAAATCAGCTCATTAAAGGATGTCCAGTATCATTAGAGATTAGAGAAATGCAAATTAAAACTACAACTAAATATCACATCAGGCCCATTTGACAATACCAAAAGCTAGCGAAAGGGCAGAGCAACAGGAACTCTGATACAGCGTTTGTATGAAACGAGAAACTGTACAGCTATCTTGGAAAGAGTTTGACAGTTTCTTATGAAATTAAACATACATTTACTATACGACCCAATTCTGCTCTTGGTTAATCACTCTAGTAAAATGCTAACCTATGCTTCCACAAAAAACTTTATGTGACTATTTAGAGCAGCTTTATTCATAATCGCCCTCACCTGGAATCAACCCTAATGTCTATTTAGGGGTGGTTGAACAAACCATGGTACACCCATAAAATGGAATTCTACTGAGCAATAAAAAAACATGGACTGCTGGTACACACAATATGAAAGATTCAGATGTGCATTATGTAATGTGAAAGAAGTTAAGACTCCAAATATGACATACTGAATAACTCCATTTATAATGTCAACTGGAAAAGGCTGCACTGGAGGATCAGTTTGCTAGGGGTTGAGGATGAGAGTAGGGAGGGATTATCTATAAATTGCCTCCAGGAAAATTATTCGTGATGTAATCAAAGTGTTCTATATATTTAGCTTAATGATGTTATACAGCCATATGCATTTGTCAAAATTTGTATAATAATACACTAAAATGGTTACTTTGACTGTATCTAAATTGTACTTTACTTTTTTTAAATGGGGAAAAAATCCTTTTCAACAAGGCATTCCTGACAGACCCCCCATTGAAATTTAGTCTTCCCTTAAAAAAAGAAAAAAAAAGAAAAAAGCTCAATTCAATTAAAAGTTCAATATTTGGGCTGCATTACATCAAATCTAAAACATTTTTTCATATCTCTATGCTATACAAGGCAATTAATTTCTAAATAAAAAGCTTTCAGTATTTTTTTCGCAATAAAACATGTTAAGTGAAATCAGTAAGACTAAAAATAATGGACTATTTATTGTACAGTAAAAACTTCAAGAATATATTATGTAGTTGGAGAATCTTACATGCCCAAAGATGCTTCTTTACCACATATTTGTATTCATGTAACTGTTTTCTAGGAGTGATAGCAATGCCTTTATTACAATTAAAAATGCATTATCATCCCATGACTGTAGCCTTTTGAAAAATTGCATACTGAAATGTGTGCATTTGTCTGACCATAATTTGGATCAGATGCGTCATTATAGATAACATAACAACATGAAGGGAAAAAGCCTCTCTTTTTTTAATAAGAACAAATTTTATAAATAAAAATTGTAACATTTAAAGTACAGAGGAAATGACATAACAGTGGCTATTGAAATATAAGGAAAAGAGATAAGTGTTTTAAGAAGATACAATGAAGAACTTTAAAACCACAAATATTTCTAACCCCTCAAAGAGATATAGAAAGATAGAAGCCTTTAACTATAAGCTTTCATTATTAAAAACCACTGGGAACCATTAGAGGAAGACACACACATCTTACTTAATATCCCTTTGGGAGCTAATATATTTACATTAAGATTATATACATCCTCTTTTTCATTCCTCTACCTGACTCATCAGTACACAGCCTACTCAAATGTAGCTATCATTTCCATCAGCTATTCAAAACACTTTGACACAAATTCATCAGATAATTGGTCTTTCTGCCTTAATTGATTTGAAATACATGTCCTTTCAAAATAAAAGGACAATGGACTCTATTTTCATACAGTTTTCAAAGGTGGAGTTGATGGGGTTTTGACTAGACTAATTAGCTATTAAGGTCCTTTAAACAACCCATTAGTTGCTAACGGTTTTAGGGACATCTGCTGATGACACTAAAGTTGATCGATTTTAGGTGCAAATTTGCTGTTGGGCAATTCAACTACCAGATAACTCTCAGATATTTAAATGAGGTTAATGGTTTCATGTATACTTTTTTTTTTTTTTTTTGAAAACAGCTTCTGGTTTTTCCTTGTCAGCCTCTAGTTCAGAAGAACAAAATGGACAAGGAGAGAAAAAAATAAGACAGGAAAAGAAAGTGAGTACTCTTTCATTTTAAATTGAAGTTTTGAATTTGTAAATTTTAACACAAAGGACAAGTTAATTTTGTAATATTCTTCTGTAAATTTAGAGACTATATAAAATTAACATTTTTTATAATATAAAGCTTTATTACATAAAGGGGAAATTATAATAACTTCATCCTTCCAAATTTAACCATATATGTAAAACTAATGCATGTCTTTATTTTTTCTAAATGATATTAATTTTAACTTTGAATATCCAACCCCACAGTGCTAGAGAATTTCAGCCTTAGTTCATTTTAATGTATCTGTCCTCCACTGAAGGCAAGGTACTTGGACCATATCCAATGCCAACTTTCTGAGGCTCAATTTCATCAGCTCTAATATAGGTAATAAAAAATTACCAGAGTGACTGTGCGATCACTATGGTGTGGTACTAAATTAGATAATGTATGTAAATCACTTAGCATGCTGCCAAGCATACTGTAATGAAGTTTAGCTGCTTGGCAGCTACCTATATGTTCATCAGCATTAGTTCTTAGAATATACTGACATCGATTATTGTAAAACAAAATAAACAAAAAACACAAAGCACACCACAAGAAGTCCATTTTGTACTGAATGACATAGTTCCTGATGAGTCTTTATACAGCATCTTTATACAACTCCTATAACGTCAAAATAATGAGAAATTGTAATAGAATAAATGGAATAAGAGACATTGTTCCTTCTCTCAAGGTTCTTATGATAGAACCAGAGACAAACAGCCACAGAAAATGGCTGTGTGTGTGTGTGTGTGTGTGTGTGTGTGTGTGCATGTTTCATGTTGTACATGAGGTGCTAATAGGAGTTCCCAGCATGAAGTTCCAAATAGGATCCAGGCTGCAGCTCAGGCATAGAACAATATTTGAAGTACATAAAGAAATAAGAGTTTTTCTTGTTTTTGAGGTTGTGGCCTTGGTGAACCTCCAAAAAAAAAAAACACCCATATTTCAGAAGTACAAAAAGGAATTAGTCACATATGATAAAAACAAGCAAAAAAGAGAAAGAAAGAAAGAAAGAAAGAAAGAAAGAAAGAAAGAAAGAAAGAAAGAAAGAAAGAAAGAAAGAAAGAAAAAACACAAAACCCTTTGGATTTTCAGGTGAGTTTCTTAGGGAGCAGAGAGTCATTTTCCTACAGTGTTGTAAGCTCCCAGCTGAGAAACAGGTTTTATTTTATCAGAAACATTGATTGAGCCCCTACTCATGTCAGGCTAATAATAATACAGTAATAGCAATGAGATGATAGCACTAGCTTAATAGCCCCTCAGAGATAATGCTTTAGGGGATTTGTGGGATGGAAGTAGACATTCCGAGGCTTCATTCTCTTTCAGAAATTCAAATCTCTTAAGGTAGATCTCAATGAACACCCTTCTAAGAAGCTATTCCATTAGCTTCACCACAGAAACAAGATAGTTATGGTTTGACAGACCTCTTCATATCCCAGTATCCACCATACAAGGAAAAAGCTTCTGCTACAGCTACATAACCCAGCCTTTCACATATTGCTTTGGTTGAGGGTACACCAAGATAACCTGTTCATTTCTTGAAAGAAGCCCTAACTACAGAAAGCAAGACTATGTTTTGAAGTTTTTCCTAAATTTGGTAGATTAAATGGCCACTCAGCAGGCTCCTTGGAAAAGATATTATGAAAATTAAAATGTCCTTTGAAAATCAAATAAGTCCCTACTAGAGCTATGTTCCATCCCCTATGCCATTTTGCTTCAATATGCAAAAAGAAAAATGCTGATGGATAATGATCCTTGCATTGGGAATAACCAAAGCAATGAATGGCTTTTAGAGCTGATTAAATGTTAAAATGAAGCTTTCTGATAATCATGAGAATTGACTATTTTAAGTGTACTCCAGTGTCATGAATATTACTGCTAATACATGATAAGATTTTTAAAAGGACATAGTAAAGTGTAATAAAGAATAGATCACTTTCTTCTCTTTTGAGGTTTGGAAAGATCTATGGTCTTTTCCATTGGTCTTTACAATGATGGCAAAAGAAAAGTCCTTTTAAAGTGAATGACTTGGCCAAGGAGGTTACATAATAAGATTAATAGCTTAAAGAAATGGACTGTGCAATAGACCTTGATGAGATTAAATATATTTTAATATCAAAAGGGGCTTTGTGGCTTGCTAGAGAGAATACAATTGAACATTTGAGGGTTGAGATTGACAGTAACTTTTGTTGATTAATAATGGTGCATCTTTCAGAATACTGCTTAGCTTGGAAGATTGTGAGAACAGAACTTTATGGTACTGACAATGTATTACAATAAAAATTCAACATGTGGAGTTACCATAGGGAAAACTATACACTTTGAACTAATGTTTCAAATTATATTTCAGATATTTGGTTATTTAAACAGAAATGTATTTATTAAAAAGTGAACTCTACATATTTGAACAAACATGTATTGAAAGAGTAGTGGATTAATAATGGTCATGAGCTCTTTTATTTAAATTTTGGACTAAGCTCTTAACTGCTGTAAAATTAATTAGCTATTTTTTACTTTCTTTCTATTGAGATAAACAGCCTGTGTCATAGTGATATTAATAACATTAATAATCATTACCTATGTTTACTGAACATTTTCCAAGTGCTGTATGAGTATTTTACTGGTGTGATTTCATTAAAATCTTACATCAGTGCAATGATGTTTATTAGTAATAAGTACAAGAACACTGAAACCTATATCTCTCAAACTTCAAAGTCTATACATGCATGAGATACATTAATGTAATACATATACCTTATATAAAATACACTATATATGTTATTATATATAATATATATATTATATATATACATACACAAATATATACATTTGTTTCTGGGAGCAAGGTTCATGTAGAGCAGTGGGATAGGCATTTGAATGCCAGGGGGATGAGCAAACTTGATGACTAAAGGAGCTGGGTCATTAGACTTTAGACACATAGGTGTGTCCTTTCTCTTTGTAAAGATCCCTGCCAAAAACACTAGAAATGACCTAAAAAACTATAAATACAAAAGAGATGAATAAGTCACTATAGCTTTTAAGCACTCAGCAAATCAACAATCCCCGTCTTCAATTCAAGCTCTAATTTCTCCCGTTACAGAACACCAGAACTACATACATGTTAGACATGTTAGATATGTTAGAAAAAATTTGCCCAAGGAAGGTTTCCTGTATAGTCCACTATGCTTACCACCAAGTCTTTTCCAAAATTCATCCCAGTCTCAATAAGAGTAACAATTATCTGATTGCTAAACAAACAAACAAAACAAAAAAACACCAAAAATCTTTAAGTTCCTTGTTTTATATCATGAAGTTCTGTAAACTCTGCCACTTGAGGCATATCCAGATCCTTCTACATCTCCTCATATCCTAACTATGCATAGTCCTGATGACTTCTTCCCCTGAACTGCAGCCTTTAAACTGAACTGATCTGTTTCTAGTCTCGCCCACTCCCATACAACAGCAAGCAAGAACTTTTTCCACTGTGAATCTTTTCATCTCAGTTCCCTGTTTAAAATCCCCCAATACTTTTCCATTGTACCTACAATAAAACATAACTTCATTGCCACATTCAAGAAGCCCTTTCCTGGCCTCCCTATCTATGTCTTGCCAATTTCATCACATAGTATTCTTTTTTCTGCTCTGTTCCTGACAAATTGGTTGTCCTTTGATTTCTGGAAGGTACCAAGTTCATTCCTTTTTTAGGGCTTTTCTTGAAATGCTTGTTTCTTTTTCTTTCTTTTTTAAAAAAATTTCTGAATGGGTAACATAGTGTTAAGACTCACTACTTAGCTTTAAAATCATCTTCAGTGAGGTCTACCTTGGATTTTCTAGTAGAGTAGCTACTCACTAGCACATCAACATAATTAAGTTTCTCAATAGCACATATCCTTATCTGACATTTTGGCTGTTTATTATTATTCTTCTCTGAATTTTCTTTCTATATATCAGCTTCATTAGACAACCTGGCTTATCCCATTTACCATCATATTCTAGCAGCTAGTACACTTCCTGACACACGGCTGGTGCTCAGTGAATATTCGTCTGGTCAATGAATAAAGAAATTGAAGGAAAAACAACAACAACAACTTATATTAATTAAGTAATAGCAGTGTCTAAGTAGCTAAATAACTCTGAGCGATCAAAGTGCAACACTACTGGGCCGGCCGAGTGGCGTGGTGGTTAAGCGCTGGCTTGGGAAGCCAGCGGCCCCGGTTCGGGTCCCACATATGAGGGCCAGTGACACTGTCCTCAAAAAACAAACAAACAAACAAAAACCAAAAAAAAACAAAGTGCAACCCTACTTGTCAGAGATCATCTGAGATACATATGGGTTCTTGATTAATACTATATTATCAATTACTATTTAGGATTTTCACTCAGAACTTGAAGACTATTTCCTGAAAATCCAAAAGGCATGTTTTGGTTCAGAGACAAATGAACCCTCACTAGGAAATGGGCTATAAGTAAGTTATCCATGTAGAAGAGGTGCTATTCTCCCATTCTTGTGGACAAATGGAGGCATTTTGCCCCCAAAAGCAAAATAACTCCCTCAGATAAACACACTGCTCACTAGGAGGGTGCTTGCCATCTTGCTTGCTGTATGAAGTTAAAACGTATGGGCTGGTAAGTGTTTGGTTTTTGGCCTTTCTTTAAAGATAATTTAGTAGGATAGTTACCAGGATGAGGGGAATGACAAAAAGCTGAGAGGTTTGCTTTCTGGCCCCTAACACTAAAGACATTTTTCTAGGGACTCCAAACATTAGCCCTAAAACTAACTAAATTTTCAAGCTTTTACAGCTGGTATGTCAGGCCCTGTTGCTGCTTCACAGAGATGTTAGGTCTCATATTTACTGTCAGTACTTTCTTTTTCTTTTTTTTTTTTTTTTTTTTAAAGATTTTATTGGGGAATTGGCGGAGGGGAACAGCGTTGGGGAATCGGGGAAGGGGAGCAGACAAGTTGCTGTCTTTTTGTTCTTCAGTTTAGTTGCGGAGGATGTTGCTTCACTGTTGGTATCGTCATTGCACTCTTCCCGGATGAGGCAGATCGGTCGCTGGCCTCTGGATGTCGCTCACCTCCGCTATTGGCAGTTCACGCTTGGCTGCCAGCCACTCACTGCAGCCTATGGCAGCCCACTGCAGCAGGGGCTGCAGCCCACACCATCACCGGGGCTCGCATAGCCCAGCTCCAGGTGGAGCTGTTGTTAGCTGTAGAGGGCAGTGTCACTGGCCCTCATGTGGGATCCGAACCGGGGCCGCTGGCATCCCAAAACCAGCGCTTAACCAATGCGCCACTCGGCCGGCCCTTTCAGTACTTTCTTTAGCATTTACTTTTTCCTCCTTTAGCTTTTTGCTCTTTTGCACTCAATTTTTTCATATTTTATTTTATTATTTCAGCTCCTTTTAGCATCATGTCCCTTTAATCTCTTACTAATTGTTTTGGGTTTTTTTATATGTTTTTAGTTGATTGCTTTATCTGTTTCACTACATCCAAAAAATTTTGAGTTTGTTATGTCTTTTCTTGGTAATATATTCTTCTTTTTGTTTTTTCTTTATTCTTAGGTTTACTTATTAACTTTGACCCAATTGTCTCCCTATTTTTAAAACTAATTTAACATTTATTTTGTAGTGTTTAATTCTATTTTTAGTTGTTTTATAGTCTCTTATTCTTAACTATTTTATCTTATATTAAAATTATACCAGTTACTTTTGTGTTTTTATAGATTTTATATTTAACTATATATTGTGTCAAATTTTCTTGGCTTGTACTTACGTAGTTTAATTGGACTTATTTTAATTCCTCAAATATATTCAAATATGAGTAGAAAGTACATATATGCTGCTCAGTTAAGGAGATCACCTGGTCTGGGCAAAGTCATTTAGCCATTGTTTTTCTCCCTTCACTGAACCTTTAATGGGTTCTCCTAGATTCTGTGAAAGTGTATTTCTGTTAACAAAACTGAATATCAGATTCTAAATCATTAAGCTGGATAATAAGACAGAATTTTG
Source organism: Aselliscus stoliczkanus (assembly GCA_033961575.1). Classification (NCBI taxonomy): domain Eukaryota; kingdom Metazoa; phylum Chordata; class Mammalia; order Chiroptera; family Hipposideridae; genus Aselliscus; species Aselliscus stoliczkanus. Next base: position 120,452,937 of record CM066730.1, on the reverse strand, counting down.
CAAAGCAAGTCTATTACCAGTATAAATGCTAATGATTTGGAATGAAGTAATGTATTCACATTACAAATAAGTTATTTTTCCCTCAGAATACCCTGGGTATTGGGGACAGAGAGGTTCATTGTTAACAATGCAATTTCTTGGGCCTCACCCCATAATACTCTACCAGAATACTTGGAATGTAAGCCTGGAGCCTTCCTTTAATAAGCTATCCTGGGTGATTTTTAAGCACACTCAACTTTGACAACCAGTGTCTTAAATTACTCAGCCTCTATGTAAATGTAACTATATAAAATCTATAATTTCTATCCTAAATAACCACCAGGGGCTGAGCAAGTTACCTAGGCAGAAAAGTAATAACATATTTGGAAAGTAACTCTGCAGATTGAATTGTATTATTGAACAATTAAGCACTTCTTTTAAGGTTCCCACAATACCTGAAAAGAAAACAGGAAAGAGGGTCTTTAGATATTTATACCAACCTGTATCCAACATCACTATTATCTACGTGCTTCACTTTAGTTCTAGAAAGTATCAGGTCACCTGGTAATCCCTCCATAGATCTGCAGTTATACATAACATTATCGATATCACTACGGTCACGTTAAACTTGTATTACAAGGATGTACTTGTCCGTATATCATCTCCTGATGTAGACTGTGGCTGCTCCAGGGAAGTGTTTATGTCTTTGTTCTTTTCGCCTGTATTAGTAATAGTGCCTAGCATAGAATAGAAGCACAACAGAATTGTTTTTTGAATGAATGAATGTTTATTTAAACAGAAATTTATTTCTGCAGATCGTGACTTGGATCTCCAATATGATGGAGATAGTATTTTATTTTCCTCCAAATGTAAAACTGTTTAAAGGTGTCTCCTCAAATTAATACCCTTGTTGCCTTTATATCACCTTGAGGTAGAAAATAATTAATACTAAAGAATCAACAACAGAAACAAAAATGGCAATATCGAAACCCTATTTAAAGAAAATCTGGATGCAAAGAGATAATTCCTGTGACAGTCTAAATTATTGTTCAAAAAATACCCACACTCCTCTGCAGGTGGAACATATATCCCCACCCCTGGGGTTCCGGACTTGACTATATAATTGGTTTTTGCCAATGCAATTTGAATGGACATACGACATGTAGAAGCCATAAATATTCATATGTGGTTTTGTTTATGCTTGTGTTCCAGTGCTGTACTTAGAAAACAATATGCCTGAGGTAGGTGCTGCACCTCATTGTTGGGTTGCAGAACAAGTAAAAATGGAAGAACTGATCTGAACCACAGTTTAGGTTAATCCCAATTTAGCCAATACATAGCCTGAAGTAGAGCTGCCCAGCCAAGCCTTGTGTGGATCAGCTGAATCACTGCCAATTTACAGAGTCATGTCAATAAGAAAATATTCTTGTTGCAATAACTGAGCTTTGGGGTGATTTGTTAGCAGTTGTAATGTTGTGGCAATAGGTTTTTTATACAATTCCTCTAAGGTAAACTGATGAAATACAAAATGAAACATTTGATAAATTTATTTAGAGTCATGACAATGTTGAAAGATACTAACCCAGGCTTCTTCCATAATCTTCACCTTTCTGAATATATTTATTATCATTTTGTTGAATAGAGGAATTATTAAGTTGGGCAGTGGGGGCAGAACATTGGTTGAAAGTCACCAAGAAATGCTACTTAGATTTTAGCTTTCTGTGTGTATTAATCCAGATTCCTACACTCTGAAAAGTTCATGTCTTCTGCATGAAGCCTTCCCTTCAAGAAACTTTTCCTTACTGAAATTATCATAGCACTTTCAAAAAGTACCTTATGTCTAACATTTAAATATATACTCTTTTGTTTTATTTTCTAGAGGTTCCATGGGTAAATTTTATGTCTCTAACTATCTTGTCAACTTTTGAGGTCATCTAATTTCATTATATCTTTCCACAATGTCTCAAACAATCTTAAATGCAAAGTTAAGTATTTCATAAACAAAGTGACTATATACCATTTCCATGTATGTCTTTTATTCCAGAATACTATCAATAGCCCTATTCATTCTTAAATTATCCCAGCTTGGCCAGTGAAATCTCTGGTCAATCTATTAATTAATAACAGCTGAATGGAAAATTGCCTGTAAGATAAAGTAATGTGTGTTCTATCTACCATTGAAATACAATTACATTTGTAGACATAAGCAGACAAGTGTTAATATAAATGTATCATTTTAACATCAGTTCTTATATTTGGCCTAATAACTGAAGAAAACTGGTGGCTAAATATCTATTTGCCTTCTGTTATTTAAAAGATGGTGTCTGATCTGATATTCATGTCTAGATTCTCTCATAATATGCTATGCTGATGTTCTAAATCTTTGTTTGTATAACAGGAACTCATGGTGTACTTCGATTCTATTTATACTTTATATTTCAAAGGCATCAACCCACAGTAGAGTGAGTTCAGCAAAGTATACAAAATAAAATGCTTGTGGTTAAGCATTTATCAATGCCTCTGGAGTCAAACGAGTCCATGAAAAAGTGCTATGAGCAGAGCTGTATTAAAATTGGAAGAAAATCATATAATAAAACCTAAACTTCTGATTTCCTTTCTCTAGAATTTATATGACATGTTTTGCATTGACTTAAGACTATGTGTTTTAATGGGTATGGAGTATAACAAAGCATATATACTTTGGAATCATAAAGACCTGAGTTCAAAAGACACTTTTGCTATTTACTAAAGAAGGGATCCAGAAAATCTGTGATAGTGTCATTTTATTTGTAAAATGGAGAAGTTCTTATCCTCTTTGTTAGACTATTGTAAGTAGTTAATGGGATATATATATATATATATATATATATATATATATAGAGAGAGAGAGAGAGAGAGAGAGAGAGAGAGAGAGAACGAACAAAACACAGTGCTCTGCACAAGTGATATTTCAAAATGATATTAATATGACTATTTTCTCAATGACTAAATCGCCTCCCTAATTTCTAAGAATTATTGGAGGTTTGGAGGTTTATTTTAGGAATTTCTGTGATGATTGTTTCATTCCAGATTTTCCCTCTCCAAAAGTCTGCTTTATTCATGATATAATTTTCTTTTTTGCATTTATCTCTACCTTCATCAGCAAAAATTGAACTGGTCTGAGCTATCTCATGGTTTTAGATGTGTGGATAAATGGGAAATGCAGCACGGGAGGGGTGGAAAGTCCTCTGTTATGGCTAGCTCTTGACCAGAATGCACATCCTATCGTATGAGTTGCTCTTTCTACTGTTGCTAGAGGGGAACCATGTAATTGTAGATCAGGATAGTCTATGACAGACTGTCTGAAGGAAACTGTGTACTGAGCTCATAGTTACATAACCGAATGCATTAGGGGAACCTGGAAAAAATGCCTGCATGGCAGGCAGAGGAGCTATGCCACACTAAACCCTGGACCTCCAGGATCAAGGCCACTTCCGGGTGCTTTGACAGTGCCATTTGAAGCCATTGATAAACCAGCTCCCCCAATTCAAGGTAAAGGCAAGAGCTTACAATTTTGAAAGAAGATACATGTGCCTTCATTCCTTCTTCCTTAGTCCAGCAGGACATGTGTCATAGAGGCAATCATGCTGTCATAATGTTTAAGTATCAATTTGTTCTTTCTGCAATTTTTGATGGGCTTTCACATAAAACAATTGGAGAAGTGTTCCTATAAGTAATGAAAAAGTAGTAAGAAATCTATGAATTAAACCGGCTCACAATTAAATTTCAATTTTTGTCAAAAGGATGTTGATATGAAATAATCCTAGTTTAAGTACATCTACTCAGAGTTTACAAAAAAAAAAAAATCCAGCTAGTTTAATATGTAATTTACTATTTCTCTAGCTTTGGGTTCTTCACTCTGGAATTATACCAAGGATGAGGCTTATGAATATCTGACATTATTTGATTGTGCTGAAGATGTGTGAGGTTTAAATATATATATATATATATATATATATATATATATATATATATATATATATATATATATATACTCCAGCAATAAGCTAAAACTAGAAAATAGTTATAAAGTGTTATGGGAAAACTGATGTAGAGGACATCTTTCATTACAAAATAGCTAAAGGGAGAGGAAATAATCAATATCCAAACTTTAAGTCATGTTCTTGCAGGTCAAATAAAATATATGTTGGGCACTTTCGTCCTTAGACAAGGCAGGGTTTTGTGAACATATCTAAAATATCCTTAAGGAGCACAATGTACTCTTATACAGTATTAAATACTTAAATTTCTTCATAAATCTTAAGGACATCAGTTGTCAGGATGTCCGTGCTCTATGGGTTTTCAGTTTTTGTTTCCTTTAATAGCTAGAAAAGAAGATATGAACTATGAGAATTGTTAAAGCAACCAAAAAGCCTCTCTGTGTTTTCTTTTGAGGGGAAAGGTAATTTGTTAAAAAACCTCCTTGACAGGATGATGGAACACACTTCTTTTGTTTTTTTCCCACCGCGTAGAGCTATGAGAATCAAACGAAAGCTAGGCTTACTGTAACACATTGACTGACAATTAGATTTTAAAACCCCAGGAAATAGGATCTCATAATGGTACCTAATGGGATTCTGAAATAAAGTCTACTGCTCTCAGGTAACATCAGGTAGTGAAATGAAAAGAAAAGCACAGAAATGCAATTATTGCTAGAATCAGCTCGTTAAGTCGGTTGCTGTCACAACTAAATGATTCTTTAACTCCATGACCATGCCTCATCAAATTAATAAATACAAATCAAATTTTGGCATCCTTTACATATGAAAATATTTTGAAACATTTTCTATGCATCTTTCCCATAAAACAGGAAAAAATCATTAAGATATTTACCAAAGGAATTTGATTCAATAGTAAATACCTTGAATGTGATGACTTAATAATTGTGCTGCTGTATTAGAAGTTCATATTTTAAGTGTTTATATAATGTCTTATATGTATATACCATTCCAAATTGCAATGAATGAGACAATATCCAGATATTGATGAAATAGCACTGAAAATAATTGTAAGTAAAACTTAGACATTCAATAATAACAAGAACGTAAATGAGAATAAAAAAATCATACCATTATTTTTAATGCTAGGACAGTGATAGATAATGATGCTTGACTTTTGATTAAAACTTTGTCCGTAGAATTTAATTTCTGAATTTTCCAACAGTTGATTATTAACAATGATCTAAAAATGAATTAGAAGGTTGGAAAATGTATGATTTGGAATATATAAATTAGTCACAAAAAAATACAGAAAAAAATCAAGTCAGGAGCTAATTATTCCCAAGCTGTTGTTTTTTTTCAAACACATTTTAAGTAAAAGTAATTGTATTAATCACAATGTGCTAATAATTTATGCTCATTGATTCTATTTTGGAGCAGAGAAAAGTTAATGTCAAAAGAAAAGCAAGTTCTTCTTAAAAAGCAAAGAGCAAGACTGACCATTGACAAACAAAAAGGATGTGTGACTTGAGACTCCCGTCTATCTGTCTAGGTTTCATTTGTTCCTCAGAAGCTGAATTCACCTTAGAGGCAGAAGGGCAGCTTTGGGCAAACTCCCTCTAAAGACACCTTTGTTCTCTTTCACAGAAGCAAGTGGAGGTAAATAAAGAGAATACAGGAAAACTCAGTAGATTTAGAAAAGAATAAGTTGCACCCAGTACTTGTACCTTAATTTTAAAATATAGACTATTTGAGCCTATTTAATTTCCAAGTTATTATTTCTTATTCAAGAGATTAAAATTAATGAGCTTTTATTTAATTCTGGGAAGCAGAGAATGAAACAAGATATGTTACTGCAGACATGAGAATAGAAAATCAGAAGACTTCATTGAGAATATTTGGTTTGATTATAAAATGTCAGGAATGCCAGGTATAGAAAAAAAATGGCAAAATATACTACAACATTAAGAATATTAGAATTTATGTAAAGAGGCTTTTTTATTTTCAAACTAATAGGTGGTTATAGTGCGTCAAGTGAAAGTACAAGAAATATTAAGCTTGTTAAAATTCAGAAACAGCCAAGTTTTTCGTTCTAGCAGAATAAAGATATAACAAAGCAAACAGCGTAAGACAAAGGAATTAACACTGTAGTTAAACTCTGGATTTGGTTTCTATCGTCACCATATTGATAACAAGAACTACTTTATGTATATTAGCTAATTGAAGAGAAGCTTGAAAGTGAGATAAAGGAGGAGAAATAGAGGTCATTATGAAGGTACAACCTGGTTATCTTTTCCTTTCAGGCTGGAAGATGACGTATGAAAGATAATAATAGAGTTGCCATGGTTTTGGACTCATACAGACCTGAGCTGGAGTCCTGCCTTTGCTACTTACTGTCTCAATGGTCATTCTAAACCTCATTCCCTTCGTTTGCAGAGTCAGATTAGTAATAATAGTTGTTTCATACAGTTGTTTTGAGGATAAAATGAGATAGTTCATTTAAAGTATTTAGTATTTAGAGTGCCTAGCTCACAGTATATATATAAATAAGCGGTAGCAATTTTTATTAGTAGTAAGCCATAGGTACTCATAAATGAAAAAAAAACCACATGGCTGCTGCTTGAGATTGTGGGGTTTTGTTGTTTGTTTCTTTGCTTGTTTGTTATCTTCCTTCAGATGTTCTGCTGGGGATTGATAAATTCTGAAATCACCAAGTTCCACTGGCAAACAACCAACCTCGAGCGAGGACTGGAGCACAGCTCCGTTCCTGCATGGAGGTCTTCTTAGCTCTCCACACTTGTGGGCTACATATTCTCAGACAGGTAGCACTTTCTAAATTCCAGCAAAGCTCCATATTTTCTCAGTTCCGTTCACATTATCCCTTCCACCCACAAAAGTGCAGTAATATTTTGTAACCTTTTAAACAGCCCTGCATCTTAGATCAAAGGAGTCAGTCACCCTTTTGCTGCTTTATGACTTACTATGCGTTCCTGTGTAACTGCTTTTAATTTCTAGAGTTTCATAGCTGAGACTTTAGCTTCCCTTTAAATCATGTATTTTTGTGGCTCTCAACCCAGCCCTTACCTGATCCCTTGGCTGTTGTATGGCAACAATACATACTGCAATTCAAGTTTAATATCTCTATTTTTTCTTCATGATTAAAATAAAACCTGGTTTATTCATGGAAGTAATCAGGTGATTTTAAGAAGTTTGAAACTTTTAATTCAACCATCTGTTTGATTCCAAAGCCAATGGTGGTTTATTATTTGTGTGAAGAATGGCAAAGGGCCTGATATTTTATCCTACTTACAACTTACAAAGCTAATCTGTCCTAGTTTCATGGGTGCTGGTAAAAGACCCAAGATTTCTAAGACAGAGACAAAAGACCTTTCATTATTCACCATAGAATTAACAAGCTTAACAGCATTTTTTGTGTTGGTTATTTGAGTCCCAGTTCCTAAAGTGAGATGCAAAAAATGGACAGGTGGTGCATGAATCTGTAGTGGGTTTCACAACAGGAGAAAAATATTAAGCATAGGGAACCCAAATCTTTTCTAGTGGACATTAAGAATGCTTTCACCCTTCTTTTGCTCCAGAGGCAGATGCTGTATCATCTAAGTCTGTTCCTTATATAAACATCCTTGGAATGATAATGGAGAACAAAGGGCAATCAGTGCTTCTGCTTGCAAGGTGTGTAGAAACAGGAGGTGCTCATGGAGAATTATCTCCCTGTGATATGGAAGTTGGAAGAGTTGTCCAAGAAAAATATCACTTTTATCCATTAGCTGTAGAGATTATTTTTTTAAAGTTGAGTAACATTTGATTTTAATAAAGACAGGCAATCTTTCTGAAAATAAATTCAAAGTGTTTATATGATATATATTCTTGCAGAGAGAAGTATTCAGTTGTTCTCAAGATAACAAGACCCTGAAATTCTAAGCAAGCTCAATTCTCCCCACCTTTTATTCTCTGTCCTCTCTCTCTCTCTCTCTCTCTCTCTCTCTCTCTCTCTCTCTCTCTCATTCTCTCTCTCTCTATATATATAGATAGATAGATAGATAGATAGATAGATAAATAAATATAGATAGATCTAGATAGATCTAGATATAATATATAATATATAGATATAGAGTTTGCCTGCAACTTTTGGCACAGGTATCATGGGTTGATTATTCCTTGGCTAGTCTTGTTTAAAAGAATCATTTTTTAAATATGACAATTTTAATTTAGCTAGAGTGATTTCCTTTAAAAACTAATAACCAGATTATGTTTTGAAATGAAGATAAAACCTAAAGTAAAATGTTATCAATCTCCACAGTGAAAAGATGATAACCAAAAATGAATAAGATAAATGAGATAATTATAGCTAAAGAAGTTAATTAAAATTAAATGGTTTTTACAAATATATAAGGTGAAAGATAAATAGCAAAGAGCAAAATAGATCCTCTAATAAGTAAAGGAATAAAATTAATGATTCCACACCTGAGTTATTGAATTCCTTTTTATCAGGTTTCAACAGGAAAAAAAAATGAAAAGAAACGTAAGCAATTAATAATAAAAGAATACAAATATGCCATTGCTCTTTTCCTTACTGAGCCAATATGGAAAAATTTAAAAATCATTTATAAGAAGCAGACTTATAGTACTTGAATCCATGAGCCCAAAGCAGAGATGAGCATACTTAAAGAACTACTGTCTTTTAAAGAATCACAAAGAAGTTAACAGACATGAAATGACTAGGAAGGATAAGTGCACGCAGTAGAAAACATTCAAAAGAAAGGTGAATAATTGAATAAGTGGAACATTCTTTTGGTGTAGAACTAAAAAGAAAGAAGTACTTGATGACAAAGGAGTCACCTGGAGAAACTAACCACTTAACTTAGAGTATAGACCCCACATAAAATAATTAATTAAAAAATAAATAAATTAATACCAGAACAGACAGAATGGACCTTACATTTTAGATAGTTTTTTTTTTTAATTATGAAATGATTAAAGGTAACTTCACAACCGGTGATTTCAAAGGAGAGAATGATTGGAGGATATTTAAAATTGAATTTGATAGTACATCTATATATAAATCTGTGGAAAAATAAAGAGGTGCCAGTCTCCTTAAAGAATCCAACTCACATGCATGAAATGAAAGTATATGCCCAAAAGATTAAAGAAGAGGGGACATAACCCAAATAAAATCTTTATATGACAAAATAATAATGATATCATAAAGGAAGCTAAGCCTGCAGGAAACAATCTTTTGATATATAAAGAAGGCAACCAAAATTTTCCTCATTTACCTCAAGGAACTTGTTTGAGCATCTGTCATTAAAGAGTTGGAAATAATTTGTGCTGCCTGGTGAGGGCCAATTGTTAATGTCATATAATTTGCAAGATGGAAGCTAAAGTCATGGTAGGAAGATTTACAACATGAAAATCAACAAATGATAGAGATTAGAATGAATTTTCTCCAGTGATTTCTGTCTTTTTCACTTGGCCCCCTGCAGCTCCCAAAAGAGACTTATTGTTATGGGCAGGTTCTACAAATTAACAAATGACCGAGTTAAGTCTAAATGTACGAAATCCTTTTCCTCAGTCTTCTCTATTCAGAAACAAGTTTTAAAGTTGGAAAAGATCAACTTACTTTGTTAAACAAGGAATTATAGTCTAAGAAAATAAAGGCTGATCTATCTGAAATTTTAAAATATATTATTTTTGCTCAATTATATAAATAATAAATTTTCATTGTTATGAAACATAAAAAAAAAAACAAAACTATAATCCTATAGCCCAGGGGTAAGTAGTGTTAATAATCTAATGTATGATATCCAAATCTTAAAAAAAAATAAATGTAATTTATATGTATTCTGTTTGACAATTTGCTTCTTTTATATACATTTTAGCTGCATAGCATTTTATTGTGATTATTCCCCCATTGTGATCACTGTAACCATTCTTCCACTGTTGTTTTTTTAAAAATATTTATTACGTTTAGCTTTAACTATATATAAAACTCTGATGAATGTCTTTGAACACTGATCATTGCATTCCTTCTCATTTCCATTTAAAAAAGGTGGCCAGAAGACGAAGTACAGAAACGAAGGGAATAAACTTTGACATTAAGGCTCTTCTATATATTACTATACTGCATCCCAGAAAGTTGGTTTGAATCTTTACTTCCGTTATCAGCGTACACAAATGCTCATTTCCCCGTAACTGCCTGGCATGGATTATTATCATTCTTTAGGACACGAGGTCAAAGTGTCAGTATCTGTAAAGTTTTCCTGAGTCTGAGGCCGAGTGATACTCTACCATTGAAAGCTGTCTGTCACGAGGAGTAATAATACATTACATATCTGAAGCTGAAGCCCATTAGAAGATAAGTTTGAAATTTCCCCAGATTTTTCAAATGATCCAGTTTTTTGTTGTTGTTTTTTTCTCTTCAATAGCATTCTACTATCAGTTCAGTTTATTTGTAGATAGGGCAGGCTCTTGAGCACTACCATTGCCGTCAATCTCAAGCTCAGCATGTACTAAATGTATCTAGATAGAGCCAGTATTGTTACCCATCTTTTTAGGTAATGTAAGGCAGTTAGTTGTGTTTATTGATTAGCACAGACATTTCCTATTTCCTACCTTTGTACTCTCATCTGCAAGTTGTTTGACCATCCAGCACAGCTGACAAAATTGGCATTTTGTTTTCATTTCCATGTCTTATTATTAAAAGTAAGGTTACATAGAACAAATCAATTTAATAATCATGAGTATTTCCTTTTCTGGGAGTTGCCCATTAACAATTTTTTTTTCCTGTTTTCCTTCCTGAGGAAAGGGAAAAAATAAGTATAACTCTCATTTGATATTTAATTAGTCCCCAAGTCCTATAAATTTTGCCTTATTTTTACCCTTAGATTTGTCTCCTAAGGTCTGTCCCCATTGTTACTTTCTTCATCATCTCTCTCAGGCTGCAGGCTGGTTTCACTGCTTGCAAGCCTGCTGCTCAGTGCTATAAGAGTAATTGTTCTAAAATAATTAAAAATGTAATCTTGTTATTCTTTTATATGAAACTTTGTTGGATCCCCCTGATTTTCTAACTCTGATCTGCCTTCTAGTCTCTAGCCTCATTTTCTGCCCAGATCCAACCCAGTATTTATACTATAATATCCTGAAACTCTATTCAATTCTGTTTTAGCCCAAGTTTTTCCCCTCTCTGGATTTTTTTCTTTCTTTCTTTCTTTTCTTTCTTTCTTTCTTTCTTTCTTTCTTTCTTTCTTTCTTTCTTTCTTTCTTTCTTTCTTTCTTTCTTTCTTTCTTTCTTTCTTTCTTTCTTTTTAAAGTACAGATAATTAAACACAATACTACAATAAAAATTATCCAATGAAACGTCTCAATTTCTATTTAATTATTGATTCCTACTGACTGACGAAAACTTATATCACTCTTATTATAAATTCAACCCTTACGTATTTTCACAGAAGCTACTATGATTTTTCTTTCATTCTGTATTTGTATAATTGGCTTTAGGGGACCTTTGCAGCATGCTTGATCCATTCCTGTTAAATTTCACATTATAAAATACAGGCTGAAAAGGGTGAAGGGATTAAGAAATACAAATTGGCAGTCACAGAATAGTCATGGGGATGTAAAGTACAGCATAGGGAACATAGCCAATAATATTATAGTAACTATGTACGGTGTCAGGCAGGTTCTAGACTTATCAGAGGGATCACATCATAAGTTATATAAATGTTTAACCACTAGGATGTACACCTGAAACTAATATAATATTGAATATCAACTGTAATTGAAAAAATAATTGGAAAAAAAGAATGGAAAAAAAATACAGGCTGAAAAAACAAAAAAGGTCTTGGCACCATATATAGTAATCAAGAACTTAATAACCTACTAAGACCTATAAGGTCCTATCGAAAAAAAAAAAAAAAAGAAATATAAGACTAAAACAATCTATCCATGGACCATGTGTTACTTGACCACAAGGTGAATACAGAAATCAAGAGTAAGTGTTTCGAGCCTTTTATAACAATTTGACATTTATGTGTTGCCTAATTCAATAAGTCATTTTGTGTTAAACATAATAACAAAAAGTTGGGGCTTGTAAAAAAACTGAGTAACACCTGCTATGATTTGTTTTTGGATCCTGGTTATGATATCCCTTTGATATGTGTTAGTTACAGACTTGGTGACAACATCCTCTGAATAGTCATCGATTATACTAATGAAACATGGTGACTTAGACAAGTCAAATAATATCCTTGGTAAATCACTAGAAACCTTCTACTCTGACATTAATTCATTATTAGCATCTTACAGCCTGTGTAGCTAGTTACTAAGTGTAATTATTCCCTTACTCTCTCAAAGTTTTCCACCAGAATATGATGAAAACAAGTTAAATACTGAGCTGTCTCTACACTTCACGTATGCCAGGCCTTCCAGATTTTCTGATATTCTCATCCACTATCTCTTACATTTAAAAAATGTAGTAATACTGGGTTTTATATGAGTTTTCTTCAATATTATTTTTCTTGGCATTCATGTACTATTCTTTGAATAATTTATTCCATGGTATTTATAATCTCTGGCTTCTTCAAATTCTTATTGTATTTATAATAGTTCCATTTACTTTAAGATTCACTATAAGTTTTAAAACGTACATGTGTGAGAGAGAGAGAGTGTGTGTGTGTGTGTGTTTCCTGCTTATCCATTTTATAATGTACATAGGATTAGGGATTATGCCTTTGTAGCCTCTTAACTAAAGATTTCTAGACAAACCAAAAAGTTCTAGACCTAAAATAGATAATAAATACACATTACTCACTTGACTGAACTTGTTGATTGCAATAAAACATTTATTTTTCCCATTGGACTCCAGGAAGAGGGGATTATGTTCTCATGGTTTAATTCTAGGCACTGTAGAACCACAATCTTTCTGAGAAACCCATGTCATTGACAGTCCTTGCAACTATCGTTGTGGCTAGAATATCTACCCTTTCAATAATGAGGAAAAACTTATTTTTAGTATGTGTAAAAAAGAAAAGGGAGAATGACAAACCAAAGTATTACTTCAACATTAGTGGATAGGAGCATGAGATGCAAAAGAACAATTAAAATTGCACTTAGGGGCTGGCCGAGTGGCGCGGTGGTTAGACGCTGGCTTGGGAAGCCCCCGGCCCCGGTTCAGGTCCCACATATGAGGGCGTGACATTGCCCTCAAAAAACAAAATAAAAATAAAATAAAAATTCACTTAGTTTTCTAATAAAATAAATGGCCAGCACATAAAGATGAAGGAAAATCAAGTGAATTTTGATCTTCCAAAATTACTAAGGGTTAAACTGTTGCACTGGCTCATGACACCAAACAATGTGATAATTAACGATAATGGTCCAATTTGAGAAAACTACTAAGGCTTATTTTTCTGGAATTTTGGAAGCACTAACATCTTTACCATCAGTTGTAGAAATAATCTTGTACTTGATAGATGTCAGGCCAACAGTATTTAGTTGTCAGGTTTGTGTCACATCAAATGCCTTACAATTAGAATGTTTTTTTTTTAATTTAGCATTTTATTGATATTCTCCCAGACATTTTCTTTTTTTTTTCCTTTTTTTTTTTTTTTTTTGAGGGCAGTGTCACTGGCCCTTATATGTGGGACTCGAACTGGGGCCACTGGCTTCCCAAGCCAGTGCTTAACCACCGCGCCACTCGGCCGGCCCTACAGTTAGAATTTTTGATGAAACAAGCAGCATCTGAAACACACCAGCAGTTCCTGGGATATAATATATATCGCAGAGTTATAGTGTAACATATTAATGATGGGAACTTATATTTGCTGAAGAAAATGAAATGTTTATAGGTCTTTATTACCTAAAAATATTGTGTTTATCAAAATTTGACCCTAGGTAGTCTGTTAAACTGGAAAACTGACTAGCTCCAGGCTCGTTATGATATTAATATTCAGAATTATTACTCCAATACACAAGAAGAATTGGTTTAATTTATAAAGAGAAATTAAGTGTTATTATGCTATGAATACACTCCAAGCTAGCATTAATGAAGCATAACATTAGTCAAGAATGTTCTATATAAGTGGTTGCTTGAAAATTTAAAAATGTTTTAATAAAGGATGTGCATCATTAAAAAAAAAACTCTACTTGAAAATACTTACAGGTTGATTCATAAATATTTTTAAATGAGGATTGACACTGTTCACTTGTATGTTTTGTTATGCTTACATTCTAGTACTTTTTACATTACAAAATCTGAGGTTATTTTCAATAGTTTTCCCAAGAAATCCTGACTGACAGTTACCCTCACCTCAGCCTCTTCCCATTATTCACTCATTGCCTGTTTGCATCACTGATGCCCGAGTGATCTTTCTGAAATGCAAATTTGATCATATATGAATAACTCCTTTTCTTTTAAGCTTTAACGACAACCCATGACCTAAATGATCAAATCAAATGATTTAGTATTCACAGCCTTCACAGGCTCCCCACCCGTTTTTCTATCTTTTGTGAGGACTACTCCTCTCTAATGCAATCTATTCAACAGAGACAAAATACACAGCCTTTCAAGGGCCTTCAGCATGCTTGGAACATATATGTCCACATACTTTTGTACATGCTGAATGCCCTTTTACAGCTCTACCTGTAGGAAAGTCCAATTCCTTCTTCAAAATACAAGTCACAACTTGAAAGTAAAGCCTCCCTTCATGTTTCTCCCACTTGGTGTAACTTACCGCTCTCATCACCTTGAGCTACCACTGTCTCTTCCTCTGATTATTAAATATAATCATTTAATAATCAGAGCAATAAACTATAAATCTTCCATGGTCTTCAATTATTTAAGAGCAATTTATTTGCATTACTTTACATTTATTGTGTATAGATTTTACTATAATAGTTGACTACTGATAGGATTCCCCCTCAAAAAAAAATTTGCATGAGATTCAGGTAAATAGTGAACATGCCCATCCCCACTGATATACCACCTAAAATTTCTGCTGGGCTGGAAAATCATAGTGGATACAGTTTGTACATTCTTCTCCTAAAACACCTGGATCTTACATTATATACAGTAGCTACTCAGTAGCTTTTTTTTTTTCTATTTATTAGTCTCTAGAGCAACCTGAAATCATGGTGGCACTAAGTGTGAGACTTTTATCTCCTATAATTTTTATGAGCTCCTAGTGTTCTTTCATTTTTTTAAAGCTTAGTTTTGTTTTGTTTAACATTTTGTTTTTATTGTTGGCTACCAAGAAATTCAAACTCATATACAAGCTTAAGAAAAATGGTGAGGCTAGTGTTAAGATCCACATTGACTTTTCCCAGAAATTACTGAGATTTGAGACAGTTGGCCAATCTCTTTACTAGAGGTATAACAGCATCACACGGAGAATGGCTAAAGGGTGGAAGTAGAGACTCCTTTAAATTTTCAAAGTGGAAAAAAATATTACATTGATATATCAAATGATTGAAATTAATGGAAAGTGAAATTTTCCTTTTTCATTGGCATCAAACACTCTCAGAATGGGGTTTTAGCCATTTCCTCATCACTTATTTCTATTTTTCTCTTTTCTTCAAACTCTCTAAACAAAGATAACATTTTTGTAATTGTTAACATTGTTGGCTTATCTATATTGCCCAGACCCTGGTTCAAAGTCTGATCCCTAGAGGAAGAATTTGTTTCTCTGTGTAGTTATGTCACTTTTCAGAAGGGGGCAGTAGAGAACAGCATAACTAGGAAACACAGGACTTTCTGGAAGAAATTTAGCAATGTGCATCCAAATGTTTCAGACAACACACAGTGAGTGACTTCTGTATCTTAGACATTTCCTGAGCAGTAAGTATTCAAAGATGTAATGAGACAAACACAGTCCTATCCAAGTGGGGATCACTTAAATGGGAATAAATCTATATAAACCAACAATTATCATTCCACTCAACAAACACTATGATAAAGTTTTATATCTATCTATCTATCTATCTATCTATCTATCTATCTATCTATCTATCTATCCACTATCTATCTACAAAAGACTACAGGAGCAGAGAGTGTGTCAATTAAGTTAGAAAAAAAATTTGAAAAGCTAATACTTGAGCTGAGTTGAAGTCCTTGAGTCAGAGAGGTAAAGAATGGCATTGTAGAGAGAACAAAGGGAAATGAAAGCTGACCTTCCATTGCTGGAACACAGGAAGAGACACACAGGTATGTGGGTGATAGTAGGAGGGATGATAACATACACTATAATGAGAAAAACAGACTGTAGTCTGACTGTGAAGACACCCTAGGTAGGGAAAAGGGATTTATCATAAAAATATTTTTGGAGAACCATTAAACATTTTAATTATTATTGTAATTCAGGTAATAGAAGAAAAGAAGCAGGTTTAGGCTGAAGTATTGTGAGTTTAATTTTAGTTCTGATGGTTTGAAAGCACCAATAACAGTATCAGTGGAGGAATATAAATAAGCAGCTAGGATATATGAGTCTGGAGCTCCAAGTATTGGTTAGGAAATTATTTACTTGTAAATAGGAGTTGAAGGCATTGCCTTACATGGGATCAGCAAAGCAGGTTGTTTATAGCAAGTGATACAAAGGGAAATAAAGATAGCAATTATTAATGGCACCTTTCAGAGATTTATATCCTTTTATTGAGAAAATCTATATCTGGAAGTGTAAAGGAAATAATTCTAAAGCTAGAGAAAGTTCTATGTCCAAAACCATTCATCACATTCCCAGAGACAGTTCCTGAGATAGCTATCTGCACAGCCCTTTACTTAGAACTATTTATCCAAATTAACAAGTGGGCATCTCTCAATAGCTGCCATATATGTATATTGCTGATCAGAGTTAGGCAGACACTTGACACAAATGAAGTCAATCAGATTTTCTTCTTTTTGAATTCTGAACTGAAGGACATGGATGTTTACAGTTAGGGGTAGAATTTATGTCAATAGCTGAGTAAAGGAGAAAACATAAAAACCATTTCCTATGGAACTCCAGTCTTAAATCTAACTAGAAACTTTGTTCAACATTTCCTTAAATTGTAAAGGGCACCTATCAAAAATTTTCTTTTCTTTTGTATTGCTTAAGCTAAGTAATGTGGTTTCTGTCACTTGAAACCAAAGTACCTTAGCTAAAAACTGCATTGTTCATTATAGAGAAAAAGTAGAAGGCAAACATCTTAATGGCCTAATGACAGTAGACAATATAGTGCATTTGCTAATCAAAATATTTTGAACTTATTAAACATCATGTCTTTGAAGAGCACGTGATAACCTGCAGAAAAACTAATGCACAGACATATTAAAACTAAAAGACAAAAAAATTCCTCCCTTCATATAATAATTATTTTACAGCCTATACTGAGGAACAAAAATCAACTGCTGATAGGAACTATTTTTTTTTTTAATTTATGGTGAAAACACTTAGCTTGTAACAAGGCTTTTAAAATTTCTATTAATATTTAAATATTCACTATTTTGTATTATAATACTTATTGTAACAGTAAAAGTAGTAGGGAAATTCAAGCAAAAGTGAAAGTTTCACACTCACTAAAGACAATTAGTCTAGAGTAAGTGTTTAATATAAATACCAATCATATTTAATGCCTTTGATTCCTTTCACAAAAAGAAAACTTGTGGTAAAAAGTCATTAAAAGAAAATGCTCTTTCTTTAACAAAATATTCTGGATAAAATGTTATAGTTTTTTTCTCAAGTGAAATCCATCTTAAATTTATATTACCTCAGCCCTAAAAAAGCACAAAAAAATGGATAAATGGAGGCCCTCAGTGTTACTCTTCCACAATCTTACTTTCTTTACTAACTTGCCAGAGGAATGGCAATGTCAGCTTTACAGTGCGGCTTCATGGTAAAATTTTGTTTCTTTCCATGAGTGAAAGTTTGTTTGATAATTATAAAACTGAATAAAACTTATTTCAATGTACATTTAAAAAATAACACAATGCAAGTATGTAATGAGCATAGATGAATGGTTCTTTTTCTAGACATAGTCATCCAATTTAGACATTAGGTGAGGTTTCCCTGTCCATAATATCATAAAAGCCAGCTGTGAATCCCATTCCATGCACTGTAGTTTGTGCAAAATATAACTCCACAATTTTGTGAAGTCTCTTGGTTCTTGCTTAAAGACTTCTTTTTGATTCTGCTCAATTAATTTTTTTTCTCAGCTATGCCTCTCTCTACCATGCCTTTGTTTCTTCCCTTATGTCACTGCAAACATAACACAAAACTATCATGTATGGAGTCAACTTTACTAGATCTTTGTGAGGAGAAAAAGGGGAGGGTGTCATGTGGTTACAGAACTCATCACACCTTAGAAACACTCAACACTCTCATTCTTTAGACACTGCCATATTTCTGGACATCCCTTTATTTCTCTTGCTTTTTGGTTATCTCCCACATCTAAACACCTGCTTGTTTTAAATAAAGAACAATTTACCTATATCTTTTGATACCTTTTTCTTCTGCTAATGTCTTTAATGTCTTTCTCAAGACATTCAAGTCTTACCCAATCTCAATGACTTTACTATTTTTTCAAATTAATACAATCATCTTCCTGAGAGGAATTTGGATAACAATTTTAAAAGAACTTTTTTTTTAATCAATGAAACCATAAATGTATTAATCCAAATTTCTACTTTTCATTTTCAAAACTTGATTTAAATTCTATTGGTATTATGTTATGCCTACAACTTTTAGATCCTTTAATATTAATTATAGTTATTTTTAAGTTTCTACACCAACATCTGGATTGTCTCAAAGCCTTGATCATGAACTAAACCTCTTGACAATGTTGTGTTTTCTCTTACTTTTTTGCATTTCTCATTTTCTCAATGTTTGCAATTGTGGATAAGAATAGTAGAGACTGGGCCAGCAGAGTGGCGCTCTGGTTAGGAACTGTCTTGGGATGCCAGCTCTGAGCAGCAGGGCCCAGGTTCGGATCCCATATATGAGGGCAGTGACACTGCCCTCTACAGTTAAGATGGTGAACAACAGTTCAACCTGGAGCTGGGCTGCGTGAGTCCTGACAACGGCATAGGTTGCAGCCCCTGCTGCAGTGGGCTGCCATAAGCTACAGTGAGTGGCCGGCGACCTATCTCCCTCACCCAAGAAGAGCGTAATGACGATACCAACATGGGCCAGTGAAGCAATGTCCTCCACAACTAGACTGAAGAACAAAAGGACAGCAAGTTGTCTGTTCCCCTTCCCTGGTTCCCCAACGCTGTTCCCGTCACCCAATTCCCCAATAAATATCTTAAAAAATAAAATAAAATAAATACTAGAGACTAAGGTAAGAAGCATTTACACCTGGAGATAAACACACCTCTTCTTTTGTCAGCCTGAAGGTGTGTGCTTGGTAGCGGGTAAAGAAGAGGTAAGTCGTTCTATTGATTCATGTAGAGATGGGCTTGCTGCTCCCTTGTGTTCTGTGTGGGACTTGAACCTCAGAGAGGGGTCTCCCCATTCTGTTACATTTCTGCAGTAATAGATGACTATTGCATGTTACCCCACGTGAGGTTTATCTTGGGAGATGGATGGGAAGTTTTTGGTTATCTTGGTACAATTGCAGTCTTAGGCAGGTGCAGTGGACCTGGGGTTGATGGGTAGGACCGTCTCGGCATTGCTGTTTGTTTACCAACCTTAGCATCCAAACTTCGCTTGTGTGTGTGTGGGTAGACTTGGGTGGCAGAAAATACCTTGCCCCTCCCTTAGCAGTCCAGCCAATTACTTTATATCAGTAAAAGATCCTGTGCCCAAGTGGGTTTCTTACCCCTCCCCTAGGAAATTAATGCTTTGTCTTCCACTCTTCCTTCCACAGCAGAACTCCTTTGCCTAGAACCAGTGGCAGGTGGATTTCCTGCTCTTTCACAATAGCAGGTTATTGTCCATGTTACTTGATGCTGTGGACTGAATGTTTGTGTCCTCTCAAAATTCGTGTGGTGACACCTCAATCCCTAATTTGATGATATTAGAAAGTGGAGCCTTTGGAAAGTAACTCAGTTTAGATGAGGTCATAAGGGTAGGGCCTGCATGATAAAATTAGTATCCTTATAAAGAAGAGAAAGAGCCATCAGAACTTCCTGTCTCCACCATGTGAAGATACAGCAGGAAGTCTGGCCATCAGGAAAGCCCGCACTGGACTCTGACCATACTGGCATCCTAATATACAGTAAAACCTTGGATTGTGAGTTACATGGTTTGCGAGTGTTCTGCAAGATGAGCAAACATTTCTAATACATTTTAACTTGGTAAATGAGCGATGTCTTGCAATATGAATAGTTTGTTTCTGGAACAAATTATGCTTGCAAACCAAGGTACTTTGCAGCTTCCAGAATTCTGAAGAAAAAAAAAAATGCCTGGTATTTTAGCCATCTAGTCAATGGTATTTTCTTATAGTAGCTCAAGCTGACTAAGGTAGTTGGCACACTAGTCGTGACGGGAACAGGGGAGTTTCCTTCTACTCTCTCAGAGGCAAACAATTGTGATTCATATGAGGAAGGGTATGGGCATGTGAGAAGAGTTTTCTGCCTGTCTACCATGGAGGGGAACTTTCTCAACTCCGCAGCTCTTTCCTCAGCCTTTACCATAATTACTGGGTGGAGACCCATGTTACAGAGCTTTTGTGAAGGGTGTAAATGTCTAACTATTACATTGTTTTGTACACCTGAAACTAATTTAAAAAATCATTAAAAAAGAGCTTTTGGGCAGAACTTTTCTTTTGTCTGAGATTCTAAGCTTTCACCCTGCCTTCACTTGGCCTTTAAGGATATGTTAATACTTAAGATATTTTCTTATTACCCACTTTTATGGTGTTTGCCTCTTCCTCCTGTGTTCTGCCAAAGGAAAAAGAGTCCATGTTTTCTGTCTCCTTACCAAAGCTTGTAATTCAGTGTGACTGATGGCCTTGTGAACTCGACATTCTGCTAAAATTGGTAAGGTAAAATGTTATAGATTATCTAGCGTTTTGTGTCATTAGAATGGGAGCCATAGATTCCTAAGGATTTCTCCATCCTAAGTGGAAGCAGACATCCATAACCTACATAAAGTATTGTTGCTCATTAATTTTTGACTCCAAAATATTTACAAAAAAATTTATAGGGACTAGAACTAGATTTACTGCATTCTTTTTAGTGACTGCATAATAGTCCATAAACCACACAAGTAGGCTAAGATTTATATACTAGCATATTCACCTAGTGGAAATAAAACAAAACACAAGTTATGTAACATTAAAAAAAGAAAAAAACTCTAACCCATTCAAAAAGGTAAAATACAAGGTTAACTTCTTTTAAAAGCAAGTTCATTTACCAAAAGAAAAAAGTTAGAATTATATTAAAATTGCAGAATCAAAAATAACACAAAGTAAAGAATCTTTATTATAGTTAAGTTAGGTAGGAGGAACAGGCAATGGCAAATATTCATGTTTCTATCACTTAGAACAGTAGAATTGATGAATATAGGACATTACAAATGGAATATATTTCAGTAACAAAATCAAACTTAATGATTATGTAGTTTATGCTAGGTTCTTTGCTAAGACTTGGGAACATTAAAATAATTAAATATTTCTGCACCTATAGCTTATGTAGAATGATATTCATACACATTGGGGACTGGATTGAACAAGTCTTTATTGTGATATAGCATTTGAGTGTGAGCATAAATAATGAGGAGGTGTTTGTCACATAGAGACAGAGAAATTACAGGCTGAAGAAACAATGCAAGTGTTAAAAAATTCTTTCGTTAATTGAAGAGTCTCTTGAAGAAATAACATCTCTATGTTTGTTAAATATTTGTATGTGTTTTTGCCATTAATATAAAATCTGGAAGCCCACCACTTCCAAAGTAAGGAGATAAACAACCAAGCTAAAAATCCCAAAACCATAACTTTTTTTCACCGTTAAGCAGTCCTGCATAAATAATCATGACCCATAAAATCAAATATCTTGCATACTCTTATTTTGCAGTTTGCTCACATACTGTGACTTTTATTATTAAATAATGAAAACTAGCAAGTGACTGGTATCACCGTAAAATAGCTGATTCTTGCTAGGCAATGAAGCAACAAATAAACCTGAAAATCTCAATAATCATCAGGGTGTTGATGAGGATGACATGGCTTACTTGTTTAGCTTTATTCAAGTGGGAGCTAACAGATCTAGGCTGTTCCGCTATCCCTGAATCTGTCTAGAGGGACTAGAGCATGCACATGGAAAAGGCACACCCACACCTGACAGCCTTGGACTGGAAGTGACAGATCATTTCTGTCTACCTGCAATTGTGGAGATCCAGAAACAAAACCCCCACCTGGGTTCATGGGGCCTGGGAAATGTAGCTTCATTTTGAGCCCAGAAAAGTGAAATGTTTGGTGAATATACTGTATTTTCTCCTCTGTAACCAATTATATCCAACTAAAGGAGCCTTTGAAGTTTTATAAATAAAACATGCAGAAAAGTAAAAAATAAGTTAATAATTTAGGATTATCCTTAATCACACCCTGAGATAAATTACTGCTAATATTTTGATATGTTTTCTTTCCACATTTTTTTCTAAATGTATGTTTTTCTAATAAAGATCACATTGTATGAAAACTTTGGGAAGATTTTTATTAACATTATAACATGTATTTCTCACTATATTATATGATATATAATTGAATATAATATATATATATATATATATATATATATATAATATATAATTTAATGGCTTCATATTATCCCAGCATATGTATACATCATAATTTAGTTAACTGTTCCTATTTTTGAGTATCAGTATCCAATGTTTAGTTATAACACAGTGAAGCTCTCTATGAGAATCTTTATATAAATATCAGATTATGCCCTTGGGATAAATTCAGACAAGTGAAATTATTCTTTCAAAGTTTATGGATATTTTTAAGGCAGTGTAAAATTATTTCAATATTGACTTCCATTTTTTTTTTTCATTTTAAAATCTAACCAGCAGTAGAAGAGAGTGCATATTCCAAACCTATAGTTGGTTCTAATTCAGAAACCTCATTTTTTAAACTAAAAACATCCCAGCCTGTACCACTACCACAGATCATATAAAAAACCAGGGCAAGGGGAAAATAAAAATATAAATCGCCTTGCCTATGTAATCAACATGAATTTGTTTTTTCTAATATAGATGTTCTCCTCTGATGTGATTTCTCTTCTTCAGACCAACCAACTGAGTGATTGCTGTTGTGAACCATTGTTTCCTATAATGTAATCCAGCTATATACAGAGGGAGCCAAAAAAAAGGTATACACATTTTAAGAAAGGAAAAACCATATTAAAATTGTAATAATACATACCGATAACAAAAGATGGAAACAAGCCATGTGTATATGTATTTTTAGCACCCTGGTATATAAATTAATGGTAACCAGAAGGTAAACATGGGAGGGGGATGGTAAAAAAGGGAAAATGGGATCAAATATGTGGTGGGTGACTCACCACCCAGGAGATTTGACTCTGGGTGGTGAACACACAATGTGATATACAGATGATGTATTATAAAAATATACACTTGAAACCTATGTAATTTTACTAATCATTATCACCCCAATAAGCTTAATTTTAAAAAAAAAGAAAGAACATAAAACAAAAACACTAAGACTTACAGTTAAGACCAAAGTTATGTGTCATTATTGTATTTTCTCCCTCACACTGTATATATACACTTTATTTGGTGAGGTTGGAAACAGAGAATGAGAATTCTGACTCCTCTATCAAGTATCCAGCTTCACAATTTCCTCTGTTTTGCATCATTAGGTTATAGTAAATATTTTACATTGTAAAGCTTCCTTCATAAATATTGCTAGACATGGCAGTAGCTACTGTTTCACACTATATAGACATCTTAAAAATTTTCCTATGCTACAAGTAATCATAATGTTGATGTGCTTTCCTGATGGGGTATAGTTTTTTTCTGTCCTTGATGATGATTGCAAGTTAGTCAACAATTAATAATGTACGTGCATCTGTTTTAATGAACACACAGTGCAAGAGTGGGTTTAGGCACATATTAAATGAATTCAGCTGTGGTACAGACTCCTTTCCTCAGTATCAAACAAAACATGCAGAAAGATGGCATTTATCAGACAACTGTTAACCGTTCTTGAGATACTAGTTTTGTTAGAAGAAACATACACCCATACAAATTATTCCACTGACTTTGATTTCATTTTCTTCTGAAAAGCCCAAATTTCATGCCCTAAAGTTATCATTCTTTGGCTTTATGAATGCCACTGACAGTATGAAACAGAACAAATTGGTTCCAGAACCTACACAGAGATAGCTATTCCCTCTCCTTTTTTCTGGAGAGTCCAGGCATTAATAAGCAGCTGCTTTGGAAAGTGTTTTTACAGCCTACTATCTGTAGTTTGTACTTGATTCCTTTGTCAAGCATGTGCTTCCAAACTGGCAGTAGCATAAAGCTTTGTGTTTAGAGGGTAAAGTGGAGGAAAATTCCCATGTGATGCTGCTGGGGCATGCTCACAAATGGCTCAAGTTGGCCAAAAGGAAAGGCTGTAAATCATGATCCGAAGGAGATTGATGATGTTTGTGGAATATTCTCTCAGGATACCAAGGAAGTGTTTGTTCCTGAGGCTTAAGAATTATTTTTTGGAAGTCTTTATCATTAAGGTTGACTATGTGTCTAAAACTAAACATGAGAGAAAGAAGAGTGGGGTGGGAGAGAGAGAAAGAGGATGAGAGAGGATGAGAGAAGGAGAGAGAGAGAGAGAGAGAGAGAGAGAGAGAGAGAGAGAGAGAGAGAGAGAGAGAGAGAGAGAGAGAGAGATTCTTGCAACAGTAAGATGATTTGTATTCCTTTGCATGACAAAAGCTTTCAGCATCTATCACACTGACAGTTATGATTTGTTAAAGTTTTCTTTGAGGTGTTTGTTACAAACCTGGAATTCATTGTTTTGTGATTTGTATCTTTATTTCCAAGGTATATAGAGTCTGCAGTATTTAGGTATGGTACAATCATTAGGCCTACTTTACATACAGTAGGAGACCATTTTTAAGCACACATCCTTGGTGTACAATAAATTAGTTCTTTTGGAAGAGGCTAGCTTTTCTTTTATGAGGTGTTAAGTAAGGATGGACTCACCAGTGCAAAAACATTCACTGAATTGGCACACAGCAAACAGTCCTATAATTGAGTGTTTCATTTAGTAAAGTGTATCACACATGCACATGGACTGGTATATGGGATTTTTAAAAAGGAATTTGGGGAGAACATGTGAAATTTCTAACTAAATTTATGAGTCTAAAAGCTCTTGTAAAAAATAAGAAAAAGACTTGTTAAAAAGAAAAAGATGACAAATGTTTAAAATTATGGTGAAATCCATAATACTTTTGTTTGTTTATGTTCATTTTCTTACTGATTTGTTGGAAAAAATCTCGTAAGGAGTAATTTATAGCATAAAATAGAACTTTAAAGATAGTGTTTTGTACTCTAAATCCACTTTCAATTACTCCCGCAAGTCTCACCTTATAAAACAATGAAACCTGCCATGAATTTGTACTTCACAGAATATGAGTTCCTCAACTGTGAAGCATATATGCTAAACAAAGAGTAAGCAATATACTGAACTCCTCATTTAGAGTGTTTTAACATAAAACAGCCACAGTTTTCCTCAAAGCTTGGTAAGGCTCCACATTTTTTTATTTAGGTGTCAATTTGAATAAGAATTAGGTAATACTTTACACACAAAAAAGGAAAGCATGGACTTTTTGGGGGTTGTTAACAGACATGGTCATCATTTTTGAAGCTCTCATTTCATACCATGCAACAGAAAGTCATCTATGTCTACTTCTATTGGAATATTTTGTGATCAAGTATGTTTTTGTTTTGTTTTGTTTTGCTTTTGTTTGTTTTTTTCCCCAGACAGGCAAAATGTGGTAAAATAAAAGGAGCATGACAATTTTATTCACTTTTCTTCCTGAGTGTCCAGATAATAAATATTAAACTTATGTGAATAGATATATAAGAAAGATAAATCCACAGAAATTTTCAGTTTAACCCAAAGAGAGAAGACAAGTGTCATACTGGAAAGGGCTTGACTCTGAATTATGAACCCCAGTTCCTTTTTTTAGCTCTGCATGTCTTAGAGTTTAATTTAATGTCTATGTGTTTCATCTTCCCCACAAAAAAAGGGGATGTAATTAGATGATCATTCAGAACTAAAGGTCTATAAGGGTTACCTATGATCTTTTAATCTATTTATCTTCCTGTCTGTATGGACATAATATGAGAGCCATTTATCCTGACATTGACCTAATCCAATAAGATTTTAAAACATAATGCTGAAAGTATAATAGCTACTATCTGAGGCATCAACAACTGACTACCATTTTGTGCTGGCTTCTTCCCATGACGACATAGAATTGCAACTAAACTAAAAAGCAACTATCATTCTTTACAGAAGAAGCCATGTAGAGACTGGTAGGAGGGGCAAAGATGCAGAATGGGCTAGTCCCACAACCATATGTGGCACTTAAAATGGGAAGGGTGTTTCTATGGAGGACCCCCTTGAGGAACATGGAGTCCCAGCCCCACATCTGGCTCCATACCCCAGGGTGTCAGTGCCAGGAAAAGTAGTCCCTACAAATTCTGGTTATGAAAACAAGCAGAGATTGTTGCTGATTGAGCCAGAGGATAGCTGGAGTCCCACATATTTCTTTTAAAGGACCTGAGAATGGAATTACTTGCTGACTGACTGATGCACTCTGAGTTCTAGCTCTGGGGCAGCAGCTCAAAAGGCAACAGGGACATATAAGGAGGAACTAAATTGCCTGGCTTCAGGGCGAGAGCTGGAAGGGGACATTCTTCCAGACAGAAGTGATGGCAGAAGCCATTGTTTCTTTTTTGAGCCCTCCCCCTACCCTAGATGCAGACACAGGTGGATGCCATAGTGGAGTCTCCATCAATCTGGCAAACACCATTTGCCTACCCTAGTGATTCTTTAAGACCCCACCCCACCCAATTTGGAGGCCCACCCAAGCTACTTCCATTGGCTTTTCCATACCAGAAAAAAAAAAAAAAAGGGCTATCTTGGCTCATGTTGCAGACTTTTCTAAAATCTCTCAAAGGTTCACAGAGCCCAAACATGCAGCATCTAGCTTTGGTATGCCCAGTACCTCTTGCAAAGAAGCCCCAATCCTAACACTAGAGGTAGCTGGCTTCAGACTGCAACTGAGTCTCCCTTGGGCACCTCCAAAACCAGCACAAGTGGCAACCATCTGTAGATCACTTCTGTACCTCATACCATGTGGCCCCAGGCAGAACAAAAGCAGCAGCTGAACTTGACCTACACAAGAGCCCCTTCATAGAGTCCCTAGAATTAACACACCCAGTGGCCAGCTTCATACCACACCAGAGCACCATCCAACCACCTCACAAATGACACAAAGGACAGACTGGGCAGGCACTAGAGTCCTGCTAAAGTGAGTCCTGCTCCATAGGGCCAGCTCCTGCACAATAGCTCCTCCACTGTAGTCACAGGAAGTTTTCACAACCAATCAGCCAGAGGGCCAATTCCTCCCACTGATGTGCCAACAGCAATCAAGGATCATCTACAACAGGAGGGCACACACTACCTACACAAGGGACACACCTGGAGCACCCAGCTCAGTGACCTGGGATACTGTGCCACTGGGCCCCACAGACCACCTACTACATAAAACCACTCTACCAAGACCAGTAGTCATAGAAACTCTACCTGATACACAGAAACAAACATAGAGAGGCAGTCAAAATGAGGAACAAAGTAACATGTCCCAAATGAAAGAACAGAGAAAAATTCTAGGAAAAAAAACCTAAACAAAATGAAAACAAGCAATCTATCAGATGCAGAGTTCAAAATACTGGTTATTAGGATGCACAACGATCGCAATGAGTACTTCAACAAAGAGAGAGGAAACAAAAATGAAGATAGAAAACATAAGAAAGAACCAGTTAGAAATTAAGAATGCAATAACTAATAAAGACTACATTAAAGGCGATCAACAGTAGATTCAATAAAGAAGACTAAGTCAAAGATTTGTAAGACAAGAGAGCACAAAACACCCAATCATAACAGAAAAAAGAAAAAAAAAAGAATCCAAAAAAATGAGAACAGTTTTAGGGGCCTCTGGGGCAACATAAGAGAGGAGAAACAACAAGGAATTGAAAAGCTATTTTAAGAAATAATGACAAGGGCCAGCGGAGTGGTGCAGTGGTTAAGCACTGGCTTGGGAGGCCAGAAGCCCTGGTTCAGGTCTCACATGTGAGGGCCAGTGTCACAGCCCTCAAAAATAAATAAAATAAAATAAAATAATAAAATAAAATAAAATAAAATAAAATAAAATAAAATAAAATAAATAAAATAAAATGCTTAATTATAAAAAAAAGGAAGAAATAATGACAAAAATAAACAAACAAACAAACCCTCAAATCAGTGAAAGAAATGGATATACAAGCCCAGGAAGTGCAGAGTCCCAAACAACGTGAACCAAAAAAGGCCCACACCAAGACATGTCATAATTAGAAAGCCAAAGTTTAAAGACAAAGAGAGAATTTTAAAAACAGCAAGATAAAAGTAGTTATTAAACTGCAAAGGAGCTCTTGTAACACTGTGAGATGATTTTCAACAGAAACTTTGTAGGTCAAAAGAGATTGGGACAAAATATTTATAGTGGTAAAAAGCAAGTACATACAACCAATATTACTTTACCCAGCAAAGCCATCATTTAAAATGGAACAAATAAAGAGCTTCCCAGACAAGAAAAAAGCTGAAGGAGTTCATCACAAAATGAGTATTGCAAGAAATGTTAAAAGGATTTCTCTAAAAAAAAAAAAGGGGGTGGGACATATAAAAAACTCTGAATAATAAAATGGCAGTAACTATATATCTTTCAATAATTACTTTAAATGTAAATGGATTAAATGCTGCAATCAAAAGACATAGGGTAGGTGACTGGATAATAAAACAAGACACATGCATATGCTACAAGAGATCCACCTTAGATCAAAAGACACACAGATTGAAAGTATATGGATGGGAAAAAAGAAAAAAAAAAATAATTCAAATGGAAATGAGAAAAAAGCTGGTGTACCAATACTTATATCAGACAAAAAAGAGTTTAAAATGAAGACTATAGTAAGAGACAAAGAAGGACAGTACATAATAACAAAGGGATCAATCCAAAAAGAGGGCATCATCCTAGTAAACCTGACCACAGTGGTATGAAACTAAAAATCAATCACAAGAAAAATAACTGAAAAATACAGACAACATGGAGACTGAATAACATGCTACTAAATAATGAATGGGTCAAAAATATCAAAGAGAAATCAAAAGATACCTTGAGACAAATGAAAAAGAAAACAACAACCCCAAATCTATGGGACACAGCAATAGCAGTTCTTAGAGGAAAATTCATAACAATGAATGCCCACCTAAAGAAACAATAAAAATCTCAAATCAACAGTATATCTTTACACCTAGGGGAACTGGAAATGAACAGCAAACAAAGCCCAATGTGTACAAGGGAGGAAATAATAAAGATCAGAGCAGAAATAAATAAAATAGAGACTAAAACAAAAACAATAAATAAATAAGACAAAAGATCAATGAAATCAAGAGCTGGTTTTTGAAAAGATAAACAAAATTGAAAAACCTTTAACCAGACTTATCAAGAAAAAAAGGAGAGAGGACCCAAATAAATAAAACCGGAAATGAAAGAGAAGTGACAACTGACACCACAGAAATACAAAACAACAAAACAAGCAAACAAACAAAAAACTGTAAGAAAATATTACAAACTATACACCAACAAATTGGAGAATTTGGAAGAAATGGACAAATTCCTAGAACACACAATCTTCCAAAGCTGAATCAAGAATAAACAAAATGTGAACAAACTGATTACTACTAACAAAATTGAATCAATAATTATCAAGCTCCCAGCAAACAAATGTCCTGGATCAGATGGCTTCTCAAGTGAACTTGACCAAACATTCAAAAAAGAATTAACACCTATTCTCCTGAAACTATTCCAAAAAATCCAAGAGGAGGAAAGGCTCCCAAGCTCGTTTTACAAGGCCACCATTACACTGATTCCAAAACCAAAGACATTACAAAACAAGAAATCCATAGGCTGATATCCCTAATGAACATAAATGCAAAAGTCCTCAGCAAAATAGTAGCACCAAATTCAGAAATACATTAAAAAGTTTATACACCATGATCAAGTGGGATTCATTCCTGGTAGACAAGGTTGGTTCAATATCTGCAAATCAATTACCATGATACACCACATAAACAAAATGAAAAATAAAAATCATATAGTCATATCAATAGATGCAGAAAAAGCATTAGACAAAACCCAGCATCCATTTATGATAAAAAAAAAAAACTCTCAGTAAAGTGGTAAAATACCAATAGAATTTTTCACAGAACCAGAACAAACAATCCTAAAATTTACATGGAACCATAAAAGAACCCAAATAGCTATGGGAATCCTAAGAAATAAGAACAAATCTGGAGGTATCATGCTACCTAATATCAAATGATACCCCAAAGGTATAGTATCAAAATTGCATGGTATTGGCATAAAAACAGACACATAAATTAATGGAACAGAATAGAAAATGTGGAAATACATTCATGCTTATGGTCATTTAATGTATAACAATAGTAGCAAGAATTTACATTGTGGTAAAGACTGTCTATTTAATAAATGGTGCTAGGAAAGTTGGACAGATACATGCAAAAAAACAAAAAATGCAACTAGACCACTTTCTTACACCACAAAGAATAAACTCCAAATGGATGAAAGACTTATATGTAAGGCCTGAAACCATAAAACTCCTAGAATAAATTCCTAGGAAGCAAACTCTCAGATATTACCCTTAGCAATATTTATACTGATATATCTCCCAAGGCAAGGGAAACAAATGAAAAAGTATACAAATAGGACTACATCAACCTAAAGAAAAATTAAAAAAAAAAAAGAAAGAACTCACAGCAAAGAACAACATCAACAAAACAAAAAGACATCCTACTGAATGGGAGAAGATATTTGTCAATGATATATCTGATAAGGGGCTAATATCCAAAATTTATTTAAAAAAAACTCAATATGAAAAAACAAACAATCAAATTAAAAAATAGACAGAAGACCTCAACAGACATTTCCCCAAAGAGGACATATAGATGGCCAATAGACATATGAAAAATGCTCAATGTTACTAATCATCAGAGAAATGCAAATAAAAACCACAATGAGATACCACCTCACTCTCAGAATGGCTATCATCAATAAATCAACAAACAACAAGTGTTGCCAAGGGTGTGGACAAAAGGGAAACCTCATGCACTGTTAGTGGGTTTGCAAATTGGTGGAGCCACTATGGAAAACAGTATGGGAGGCCCTAAAAAAATGAAAAATAGAACTACCACATAACCCAGCAATTCCACTTCTGGGTATTTATCCGAAGAAATCCAAAATATTAACTTGAAAAAATATATGCACAAAATCCAAGATATGGAAACCACCAAAATGCCCATTAATAGACAATTGTACAAAGAAAATGTGGTGTATTTATACAATGGAATATTACTCTACCATAAAAAAGAATGAAATATCATTTACAACAACATGGATGGACCTAGACGGATATTATGCTCAGTGAAATAAGTCAGGCTGAGAAAGACAAATAATTTATATGTGGAATCTAAAGAATAGAATATATGAGCAAACAAAACAGAAATAGACTCATAGATACAGAGAACAAACTGATGGTTGCTAGACAGGAGGGGGTTGGGAGATGGATGAGAAAGGTGAAGGGATTAGAAAGTACAAACTGGTAGTCACCAAATACTCATAAGGATGCAAAATACAGTATGGGGAATATAATCAACAATGTTGTAAAGACTATGGAGGATGTCAAATGGTTACTGGATTTATCAGGGGCGTCACTTCATAGATTATATAAATGCCCAACTACTATGCTATACACCTGAAACTAATATAAAATAATACTGAATATCAACTATAATTAATATATATATAATAACTAATATATATATATATATATATATATATATATATATATATATATATATCTCCATGGGATGTAAAGTGCAGCATAGGAAAAACAGTCAATGGTATTGTAATAGCTATGTACGATGTCAGGTGGGTAGTAGACTTAGTGGGGTTAGCACTTTGTGATGTATGTAAATGTCTAATTATTATGTTGTTTTGTACACCTGAAACTAATTTTAAAAATTCTAAAAATGTTACATACATGGCAGATATGTATGGCAAACCTTGATTGTTCCAAAATATTATTCAGTTAGGCTATATTTGGGTATTTATAACCTTTCACATAAGAAAGGCTGAATATCAATTTCTGTCAAAATACATTACAAATCAATTAGGATTAATTTGGATATAGAATTATGCTAACATTTTCTCCCCAAGAATTATAGATATCTTAGGAAAAATCATGTAACTTTGGGTGGCTTAACACTGAGTGAAGAAAATGGTATTGAAATCATCAAAATCTAGTTCCAATATAAGTGCATACAAGTACAAAGTCTGAGAAAGGAAAACATAGCCCATGAAATTTGGAGGTGTCCTTGGTGTTGCCAGGCGTGTACCTCAGTATTCAGAGGGAGGCCATGGTGTTCTCCTGTTGAACATAAATAATCTCACAGGTCACCAACACCACAGATGGCTGTGACCATGATGAAGTGAGACAAAACCAAGGCTACTGAGTAGCTATGGCTGACCACAAAAAACAACATTCTTATGCAAACCACACACACAGCAATCATGAGTGATTACTGCTACTTTTCCAATTATAGTGTTAGCCCCACGTTTTTTTCCTCCACGTTCTAGATAAAAATTAAGGTATTCAGTAACAAAATAGTCACTGCTTCTTGAAAGTACCTAACCCCAAGTACTACCTTTTTATATGCTCCCCCCAAATTACCTAATGCAAGTTTGAAACCTATAAATCCCTCCTAATACCCTCTTACTGACATGGGCCTTGGCTCCCATAGAGTGTGGCACCATCTCCCTCATAACAATATGTAATATCCGACTCTGACAAGAGGAGTATTCCTGGTAATCTATGGGCATAAGGCATTGGCAAGATATCCATGCATACTCTAAGATATATATTTCATGATTAAAAGTGGAACCTATCTTAACATGTATGAATAAGGAGTTTAGGAACAAACACGTAATTGGGTAAGAGTCTATGTTCTATAAAATTTCTCATAAAAAATAATAATTCATATAATTTCCTTTTCCTAAATACAAAATCAGGACCCAAATAAATGTTGTCTGGATTTGCATAACATTCTCTCTTCATTAAGATTATTGAAGAGAGAATGTTATTCTCTATTACTATTAATTCATCACCTTTTATCTTCCAAGCAGTATGCTTAGTACTTATAAATGTTCCATTTAACCCTCACAGTAGCCTGTAAGGTTGATATTTTTGTCTTGTTTAATCCCCATAACTGTCTAGTGAAGTTGGAGTTCTTAGCCTCATTTTATAGGTAAGGCAATATTAAGTGATTCACATACCAGTAAATGTCTGAGGCAACAAAGAGAACATGAATTCCCAATCGCCATAATAATAACTACAATTTATCATTCACCAAAAAATATTTATTGTTCCTATCTAGTGCCAGATCTTTAAACAATAGAGGCAAAATTATCATGGATCTTACTTTCTAGCAGAGGTCCGACAGACAACAAACAATACTAACTACAGTACATAGATGAGAGTCCTGCAGAACAAAGCAATAAATTAGGGAAGGGTAATAGGGGTGTGTCAGGGGAGGGTTTCAGTTTGAAAGATATTTAGGGAGATTTTCCTAAGGGAAGATCTGAAGGAAGTGAGGGAGGACATCATCAGGAAACAAGTCATGAAGACGGCTGAGAGAAGAGTGCTCCAGGCAGAGGCAGCAGGGAATAGACTAGACACTAGAGCATGCCTGTTGTGTTCAAAGAACAACGAGAAGGCCAGCATGTGCGGAGACATGGGAGTGAGGAGGACAGCACAAAAAATGAAGTTAGAGGTATTAAAAGTGGGGACAGAGTGCAAATGGGTCCTAAAGAACCGGGAAGCCCCGGAGGGTCTGACTAGAAGAGTGTCACAATCTGACTGCCATTTTTTTTTTTTTTTAAAGATTTTATTGAGGAATTGGGGAAGGGGGACAATGCTGACTGCCATTTTCATAATTGCCTGAAGAGAGCAGGATTCACATCAGGGAAACCAATTAGGAGGGTATTTCCATAGTCCAGGTAAGAGATGATGGCAACATTGGACCAGGGGTGTAGTGATGGCGATGGTGAAAAGTGCTGGATCCTGGGATAATATTGTGAAGGTAAAGGAGACAGGTAATAAAGAGGTTAAGTCATTTGCAAGGATTTGAACTTACATTTTCTGACTCTAAAGCTCAGTCCTCCTTAGCAGTACATTGTTATACATCATAAAGTACTATTATGAATTGTTTTAAAATAACTTCCTAATTTTTAGTTTACTTCCTCTAAAATGTGGTCATTTTGTAAAGTTATCATGATTTTCCATATGATCACTCTGGAGTTAAAAAAAAAAAAAAAAGAACGTTTTTGAAAAATGATCTCATTTGTTAAGAGCACAGAAATTTTACCTCTAAGAAAAATAAGCCATTATAAATTATGTGCTCTTTCTTCAATTAACTGCCAATTTAATTATTTTCCTTAGCAAACAGACATTTTAATGAGACAATTATGCTTTTATAGTAGTCAGAGTATTTTTTCAGTTTGTACATTGTGCATCATTCTAGAGTAATTTTTGGTAGATTTTTTCTTTTTATCAGTTTCCAATTTTCAATAAGCTGAAACATTTTTCAAACAGGATAAGTTCTCAGATACATGCATGTATATAAAAGTCAGTGAATAATTCTTACTTTATTTATTTATTTTTTTGCCTTCTTTAAAGATAATTATTATTACCAATCAGTTTCCGAGGAAGAAACATTCTCTCTGTCAATTCTTCTTCTCCATCTGCTTTCACAGACTGCGAAATTATAATCATCCATAATTTGTGATACATTCTTGCCAAACGTTGCTAAAACAATTTGGAAAGTGCCAGACAAGGATACTTGCCAATTTACACACTGCAGATGCTTTTGTTCTTTATACTTTTCCCAAGAAAAGTTGAATGTGAAAGTTGTTTTGATGGATTTTAATTTTAATTCCAAAGGAACTATGGCAGTACATTCATTTGTATCTATCTAGAACAAATGATATAGTTCCCCCAAAAGGTGGTCACACAGTTGATATGGCACTAATTTTCACAAGCCCCCAAAATATGGCAAACTAAGAACTTAAGGGGGGTAATTAAGCTGCAAACCTATTAACGGCCAAGGCTACATCTTTTTTTTTTAAATCAGAATCTCCAAAACATGATGCAGTTAATTAGTATGTGGTACAAACTGTGTGCTTGACCATAATAAGTTCTAGCAAGAAAATGCAGGTATTCAAATGCTTTAGACTGAAGAAAGGTGACCATCCCTCACCAAGCTTATAGTTGCAAGATTTCTAACAAAGAATAATACATGCAGAAAATGGTATTTACCTATCCATTTTTGAGATTACCTGTGCTAATCCTGAGGATAAATACTCTGACAGCTGTTGCAGCCAAAGAACATTCATGTTTTACTTTTTGAAAGAAATAAATGAATTTATATCCACTTGTTAGCCATTTCTCTGCATTTCCTTAGAGCCAAACTTCTCAGAATATTTGCCTCTAACCACCGTTTCCATCTCCTAACTCTCAATACTTTCTTAACCATTTCCATTAAGGCTTTTCTGCCCCCCATTTCTAATTGAGGCCAGCACAGCTTGTGTCATGCCAAGCCAATCTAACTCAACCTCTCATACCACTTGGCATGATTTACCACCCATTCCTTCTCAAAACATCCATGCTTTAGATTTCATCTTTCAATCTCCTGGTTTACCTCTTATTTCTGTATCCTCTCCTTCTCAGTGGTTTTGGCTGCTTCTTCCTCTTTTCTAAACTACCAAATTTTGGATGTTCAAGGCCTTTCTTCTCTTGGCTAGCTAAACTGTCTCCCTAGGCTATATCATACAGCAATGACTATACAAGAATATGTCCTATGTGTTGGCAACTCATAAATCCAGTTTTGCCTTCTTCCTCCACATCTGAACTGATATATTTAATTTCCTTTTTGATATCTATAAACATATCATACTGAATGAAGCCTAAACAGAAGAGTTTGTTACATCATGCCCAGATATTCACTTTTCCTATTCCAATCCTTTCCCCATCTTCACAAATGGTACCAACATCAGTTTAGTTCTCCAGGGGAAAACAAAAAAAACCTAACAGTCATACTTGACTTTTCACTTTCACTCTTTCCCATCTCATCTATCAGGAAGGTCCTTCAAAATATATAGTATTCCAAATTTGGCCTCTTATTAATACAACCTTAGTCTAATTTACCAGTATCTCTGATCCAGTTTGCGTCAACCACCAAATAATTTGCCATCTCCCTGTTTCCCACCCTTGCTCTCCTATCACCCATCTAGCAGCCAGAATTTTATTTTTAATCTCTTATTATTTTATTTTTTGTTTTTATTTTTTTAGCTGAGCCATCCTGTCTGTCCCCTGTTGGCAGCTCAGCGGCAGCTCAGCTCGGGCTGGCATCGAACTGCTGTTGCTCAGAGCTCAGCTCACACTCTTGAGCGAGCTCTTAACCAACTGAGCCACTCGGCCGACCCTATTTTTAATCTTTTAAATGTAACCAAATTACTAACAGGTTCCCACTGCAAGAAAATAAAGTTTAATTTCTCGCCAAGGCATTCAAGACCCTATGTGATCACTGAATGTCATCTCCCCCTGCTCTTCCCCTTCCTGACTTGTTCCAGGCACATTGCCCTTTTGATCTCTGGACTACACCCTGTGCATTCCAGTCTCAGAACACTTACTTATACCTACACTTGTTCTTGGAATGCTTCTCATTGAGATCTTTAAAAAGCCCCAAGGCGGGCCGGCTGAGTGGCGCGGTTGTTAAGCGCTGGCTTGGGAAGCCAGTGGCCCCGGTTGGGTCCCGCATATGAGGGCCAGTGATGCTGCCCTCAAAAAAAAAAAAAAATGCCCCAAGGCAAAGGGACCCTTCTGACTAATATAAAGAACTCTCCTACATATACATAACCCCTCTCAAGTATATAAAAGCATTTAACCTTCTTCATATTATTTATTGTATCTAAACCATTTATTTGAATAAGCTTTTGATATATGGACTTACTGTCTACTTATCTTACTTGTAGTACATAAGCACTGTGAGAGCAGGAATTTTATCTTAAATAACCCTGGTACTAAGAACAGTGACTGACATATATTTCGCGTTCTTAACATGTCTGTTGGTTATCTTAAAAATAATGTTACAGGGGGCCGGCGGAGTGGCGCACTGCTTAAGAGCTGGCTTGGGACGCCAGTGGCCCCGGTTCGGATCCCACATATGAGGGCCAGTGACACTGCCCTCTACAGCTAATAACAGCTCCACCTGGAGCTGAACTGTGCGAGCCCCAGCGAGGGTGTGGGCTGCAGCCCCTGCTGCAGTGGGCTGCCATTGGCTACAGTGAGTGGCCGGCAGCCAGCATGAGTGGCTGGCAACCAGCGTGAGCTGCCAATAACCATGGTGATCGACCATCCAGAGGCCAGTGACGGATCTGCCTCATCCGGAAGGAGCGCAATGACGATACCAACATGGGCCAGTGAGACGATGTCCTCCACAACTAGACTGAAGAACAGCGGCTTGTCTGTTCCCACTCCTTGGTTCCCCAATGCCATTCCCTTCCCCCAATTCCCCAATAAAATCTTAAAAAAAGAAAAATAATGTTACAATAAGCAAGACCTGGATTAAGTGCCTTGTGTATGTAGCTAGTGAATAAATGTTTGTTTTGATATTTATATATTAAATATTATACATAAACATGTACATATAATGTTGATATATTTTATCTCAGTTATTTACTATCTTCGTTAAGTCCACCCTCCTTTCAGGTTGTAATCATTGTATTCATCACAGACACCAACATAGAGTGTGAATTTTAAAAACTATAAATATTTCTATACACATTTGAAAAGGGTGAATTTTTCTTACTCATATGTTTACTACTATCCATCACAAAAAACTACTAAAATGTGATTAAACAAACAGTGTGTATAACATATCCTATAGAAGATAATCGTATTTAGGGAAATCATAATATATCTTACCTTTTTATTATTTATACAAATATTGATAGAGTACATTGAAATAAAATTTAATTTTACTGAGAGATATTAATGCCCCTTAGTTAAATCTAAATATTCTCTGACTTGAGAAGTACAGGAATAGAAACACCACTTTAATTGCAAAATTTCTAATATCTCTTTGGACATTAATTACAGTTGAATTTAGGCTATGGCTTTAAAACAAGCTAAAATTAATCTCTATGGCAGCAACAAAAATTAGAAATTACATAAGAATCTGGTTTGCATGCTCACAGTAATTGTTACTTAGAGTTCATATTCTTAAAGTAGACTGAAGGAGGGTTTGAAAGCATTAAGTACACACAGATTTCAAAATCTCGCATTTTTACTTTCTGAAAAATACACTAATCAAATTTTTGCCCTAATTTTATAATCTATCTGTCTTCATTCAATCACATTTTAAATCATGAATGTATTCTATATACAAATTTTAAAAGAATCCTAATTCATGTTTTACTGTACTGTATTTTACTCAGATAGGGGCATTAGTTGTTTTGATTGTAAACTTCTATTTAGAAGATATTTCTGTAATAAGAGTTAATATAGAAATTGTTTACCAAAATAAAAGATGTATGTGAAGATCTTACTGGAAGATTATTTATTAGAAAGAATTACTAAGATTGCTCATATTAACTGTATAAATAACTATGAGAAGGGCTCTGGGTAGCAGAAATCATTGATATGGCTTGGTATTCAATGGATTTATAATGCAAGGGGAAAACAGGATAACCACAAACACCTCATTAGAGAGATATAGGCATGTGTAATTCACCAACTATAGTGATAAACTAATTATATCTCACCCATTGTGTTTACTCCATTATGGACACTGTTCTAAGTGCTTTACACCTATTAAGCAATTGAATTCTTATTACTACATAAAATAGACATTACTATTATTTTAATCCCCTTAACAGAGATGATGCAACTGAGGTTCGGAAAGGTTAAGTAACTTGCCCAAGGTCACCCAGGTTATTGATTGTTAATATTTGCTTGAAACTTTCAACGTTTGATTCCAAATCATGTTCTTTTCCATAACAGTGTACTAAGCAGTGCCAATGTCAATGTATAAATATGTCCATATTGAGAAAGAAAGGAGGAAAGGTCCACTGAAGAATTAGAAAAGCAGAACAAACAAAAACCCACTGTGGTTTATGTTACTAGAAGTAAATGAATACAGACATACACATACATACGTGTATATATTACTGTTATTTTGTGCTTACTTTGTACAAGGCATAGTTTGAAATATTTATACATTTCATCCTTACAAAATCTCTGTCAGCTAGTTACTACTATCATTTTGAAATTACAGATGAATATACTGAAGCAGAGAAATTTTGCAAATTTCCTAACCTAAGAATATTATGAAATAGTGGTGTTAATGTTCAATGTTCAAATGGTATTTAAAACTAGTCGTCTGAATACGATCACTCAAGACCTCAAGAAAAAAATACAGATAGAAAAATAAAAACACTGAGAACTCAACTTTGCATCACTCTCAAAATTGAGAAGTTTAAGAAAAAAGAGGCAACAAAATAACCAGGAGGTAGAAACCAATGTTGGAGGCAAAACAAACAGGGTGAAGTGCCAAGGAAGCCAAGAGAAAAAAGGACTTCCAAGAACAGGCAGAGGTCAATCACAGTAGATGCTCCAGAGAAGTTATGAAAGGATAAAGAAGAGAAAGACTGACTTCAAGTAGATAGTGATTATTAACGGGCAATGCCAAAGAAATCACTGATTATTTGGGGATGGGGCGGACAAAAATGGGAGAGCACAAATAAAGTTATTAAGAGAGTAAAGGGGATCAACTATATGGTGATGGAAAGAGAACTGACTCTGGGTGGTGAACATAGAATGCAATATATAGATGGTATATTACAGAATTGTACATACGAAATCTATGTAACTTTGCTAACCAGTGTCACCCCCATAAACATTAATTAAAAAATAAAATAAAATGGAACAATTCTTTCTAAACTTCTATAGGAACAAAGATATAGTACAGCTGCATAAGGGAGATGTGGGGTCAAGACAGGGTTTTTAAAAGATGATAAATGTTAAAATATGTTTATGTGCCAATGCGAAAGATCAAAGGAGAATATATAATTGACCATGTGAGAGATAAGAAGTCTAGACTCATGCAAGAAAACAGTATAATAGTTAACTTTATATGTCTACTTGGCCGGGCCATGGGGTGTCCAGATATCTGGCCAAATGTTATTCTGGGTGATTTGAATAAAATTAACATTTAAATAAGTAAACTGAATAAAATAATTTGTTATCCCTTTTGTGGGTGGGCCTCATCCCTTCAGTTGGAGGCCTGAATACAACAAAGAGATTGACCAAGTAAGGAAGGATTCCTCCTGCCTGTCTCAGCACTGGGAAATCAGCTTTTGGTCTGCCTGAAGGCTCAAACTGAAACATCAGCTCTTCTTAGCTCTTCCTGCATCTTGAGCCTGTCAACCTTCCTACTGGAGCTGCACCATCAGTGCTCCTGGTTCTCAGGCCTGCAGAATGGGACTGGCACTACCATTGGCTCTCCTGGGTCTCCAGCTTGCTGACTATGGATCGTGGGACTTGTCAGCCTCTGTAATCATATGAGCTACTACCTTATTATATGTATTACGTATATATTACATATAAATTTTACATATACATTATATATAAACATTTCATACACACACACAATTGGTTCTGTTTTTCTGTAGAACCCTGACTAATAGAACTGGCATCCAGAGCACAATTCTTCAAATTCACCTAAACTAGGAATTTAGTACTTGAGCTCAGCTGACCATCAGACCAGATGAGATGAAAAGCTGGCAGGAATGATGACTTCTCAGGTTTCTCTCACTTTGCAGCATTTCCAAACTAACAGAAAAGTGGCCCAAAGACCATCCTTAAAACCAAAAAAATAAGAGTGGACATGACTTTCAGTGCTTCCTTTTGTCCTTCGTTAAAGCGATGGGCTGAGAAGATGGCCACTAGTTAGGAACAGGGTCAAAGTCAGCACTCAGGGATCTATGATAGCGCCTCTGAAGAAATTCTGGATATATGGCAATGTATAGTGTATGTTGCATTTTTTCCATGTTCCATTCAAATTGTCCAAGGTTCTCAGAGCAATAACTCAAACAATGGCTAACCACAGAGTTATTTATTTTCTCTTTTATATTGTTCTTTCCTCTATTTCTTTTTTCTGAATTGTATTTTCAAATTTATCTACAGTGGATGTTCAATACTTGTGTGACTACAAAACTAAATACAATCATTTATTAAATTTAAAAACAACTGAAATATCAATTTCATACCATCATTCTCCTACATGCAATACTCAATTAGTCTAGCCTTCAGAATAAAGTCCAAATTCTTATATTGTAATTTTAAGTCTCAGTAGGCAGGAATAAATATTTTTTGATCAGTTTCTTCCTTCTTTCCTTTCCTTCCTTCCTTCCTTCCTTCCTTCCTTCCTTCCTTCCTTCCTTCCTTCCTTTTCTCTCTCTCTCTCTCTCTCTCTCTCTCTCTCTCTCTCTCTCTCTCTCTCTCTCTCTCTCTCTCTTTTCCCAAGATGTTATTATGCTAATTCTTAGGTGGCAGTACATTTATTTATTATTTGTTTGTGGTTTCTCTGTTTCATTTCTTCAGTGGTTTATACACCATAATAATTGTTTTGTGAGTACGTTTATTTGCTTGTTTCTTTTCTCTCTTCTTCTTTCTTGTTTCTTGTCTTTCTTTCTGTCTTTTTTGCTTTGGTTTTTGTTTAAATCAGTTGAGGGAGAAAGAATGACCAAGGGCAGGTGCCTTACTCTTATGAATAATACTCTTTGAAGAAGGTGAATGAAAGAAGGCATTTTAGAAATTTTTCTGTATATGTTGCAATTTTATTCAACTTTACAGGAGTCCATGCATTTATTTTTAATTTACATAAATAATGCTCCATGAATCTGATTCCCTATGTTTCATGTTTAACTAATCATTTTATTTTTAACCTCCATAGTTGTTGCTATGTTATATGTAATTACTTACAAAGTATACCAGATTATTTGCATGAAAATGTCCTGTCAAGAAGATGACATTTTGGACTGTAAAGAAAGGCTGCATTGTAAGATTTATGTTATTTAATAATTATCTATGTTTATATTTTAAAATAGAATATAGGTGCCAAGGCTACATAGTAATGCTCCATTAGCAGATAGAAAATAGATTAGAGCTTTAGAGATTTAATAGATAATGCTCACCTAATTTTAAAAATAATATCTATTTACCTAAAGGCTAATTTAGTAATTTTAGTCAACAGGTTCAATTAACTTCATAAAGATGAATCATCTTGATTCATTTCTTTAAAATGTGTAAATATGCTGCCATGAATAGTTTTTTTACATGCACTGTGAAATATTGCCAATGTTATAACTTCATACTAACCATAAATAATGCTTAAATGATGCTGTAATTTTTGCAATCTGGGGCTATTCACAGATAAATTATTCAGCTAAAAGTGATATCTCTACTTGCATAGTCTTGCCTCATTATCTCATTCCAAGATGAATGAAGGGGAGGAGATGTGTTAAGCTGATTCATATTGTTGCCATAGTTAAACTGTTCTCCAATCAATCGTAATGTTATTCGGTAAACTAAGAGATATAACAGGCACACATTTGTTTTAAATGTAAGAATTTCTAATAAAAAAATAGGATAGTACTTTTTTATTTGAAAGATATTCTATTACATTGGTAAATCATCCTCTAGAAGAAATTATATTATTATACTAAATAGTTAAAATAAAATTGAAAGCATCTACATGTATTTTATGTATGCTCTGAAGTGTGAATCAAAAGATTTTTTTAAGTTCATCCACACATGCACATTCCAACTTTAAATCAAAGCTTCATTCCCAATATTAGACAGACAAGAGAAATTATTTAATCTAAAAACCTTTGAAAGACTCTCTTACTGAAAATGTTCACAGGTCATGGTGATATCTTAATATCATCCTCCCCTCTAGGGCATAAAGTCATTATCTGACTCCTTGAGTCAATTCACGAAATCTCTAAGTACTAGCTGGACCATTACAAAAACTATCACAGACAGGTAGGACCCTCTACTCACCCACAATCAATACACATTGACCACATTCTTGGCTAATACATGGCTTCCTATTTAGATCTCTGCAGGAAACTTCATTTGCTATTAAATGAGTATATTTTACTTAATTTTAAACACTGATACTAAAAACACAAGCGATAGATGGGTGGCTCAGGAATCATATTACTAAGAATCTAACATGAGTCACCATCAGGTCTCTCCGGGCCTACCAAGAGAGTCTGCTAAATGTCCTTTCACAACTACTCCACATCACTTCCAGTCCATTCTTAATGAGCAGAGTAATCTTTTTAAAAAATTGGTCATCATGTGCTCCTGTTAAAAGTTTTCACTTGTTTCCAACTGTGCTTTGCAGAACACGTGTGCACAGCCAAGTTATGAAGGCATCACATGGTCTGCATCCTTACCACTCCCCTCTCCCCGCCTGCCCTTATCACCTCCTCTTCTCCTCCAGGTTAATAACACCTTTGTGCTTTAGCCTTCTTTAAACTCTTACAAAGCACAGTGCTCCTTCTTTCCTCAATACATACAAACTCTTGTTCATTTTTCTCATCTCAGCCTCAGTGTGGCAGTCCTAGTGAAGCTTTCCATTTTTCTCCACACTAGCTAAGATATTCTTGTCAAATATATTCACAATACCTTGTACATTGCTTTCATTTCATTGATCCCCACTGGAATTGAAGAAGCACTTTTATAATATCCATCTCCTTGCCTCCTCCAAACTATACCTATCCTAAGGGACAAGGATGTCATTCATTCTAATATCCTAGAGTGGTATCTGACACATTATAGGCTGCAAATTAATATTTTTGAATGAATGAAATAATTTTAAATCGTTGTTATTCAGTAATTTTTAGTTGCATATCTTTGCTTGTTTAAATGCCTTATTCATGCATTTGTTTATATTTTCTAATCTGTATTGTATACCCATAGAGGCATTCTTAGATGGCAGTTGCTTTATGATTTTATCCCTGACTCTTCATATAGAATATGATTGACACTGGATCTCATGGCATGCAGCTTTCTCTTTTTTTCTCAAGCTTTATATTCTTTGGCAGCAGGAACTAGGTGTGATTTATCTTTATATACCCCTGCTATAGCTGACAAAATAGGCAAATAAGAAATGCTTACAGTATATTAGATAATGTTTTAGAAGGAAAGCTTATCATCATTTAATGGCATCAAAAAATTTATATACAATCCAGGTATTTCTACCAAATACC
Organism: Aselliscus stoliczkanus; assembly: GCA_033961575.1. NCBI lineage: Eukaryota > Metazoa > Chordata > Mammalia > Chiroptera > Hipposideridae > Aselliscus > Aselliscus stoliczkanus. Next base: position 120,408,282 of record CM066730.1, on the reverse strand, counting down.
CAGTTATTTAGAAATAAGTGATATACCAATTGATTGGATCATTGAATACAGTTTGCTTAAAAGGAAGACTGTTCTCCTCTCAGGCCTATTTTAGAAATATGAATATGCTGAACAGAGTTCATCATAGGAGGGGACAAAAAAACCCTAAAGAGGTACACATAGGCTCACCTCAGGAAGTCTAAGTCAGAATGCCACAAATAAAAAATATAAAACATTAAAATGGGCCTTTTTGAGTGTTTTTTGTTTGTTTGTTTGTTTTTCGGTTTGATTTTAAGACTACTGTTTTTTAGAGCAGTTTTAGTTTTACAACAAAATTAAGAGGGTACAGAGACTTCCCATGTATTCCCCTGCACCCAAGCATGCATCTTCTCCTCTATTACCAATATCATTCATCAAAATAATACATTTGTTACCAAGGGTGAACCTACTTTGACACATCATACTCACCCAAATTTTAAAGTGTATATTAGGGTTCACTCTTGTTGGTAAGAATTCTGTGGATTTGGACAAATATATAATTATATATAGTCATCATTATAATATTGTACAGATCATTTTCACAGTTTTAAAAATTTTCTGTGTTCTGCTTATTCATCTCTCCCCACCTCCATCCCTGGCAACCACTGCTTTTTTAAAAATTGTCTCCATAGTCTCATCTTTTCCACAGTGTCATATAGTTAAAATCATACAATATGTAGCCTTTTCAGATTGACATGTTTCACTTAATAATATGTATTTAAGTTTCATCCATGTCTTTTCAAAGCTTCATAAATCGTTTCTTTTCAATGCTAAATAATATTCTACTGTCTGGATGGGCCACAATTTATTTATCTATTCATCCACTGAGGGACATCTTGATTCTGCCCCAATTTGGGAAATTATGGAGAAAGCTGCTGTATAAATCTCTTTTTGTGTGGACATGTTTTCACCACCTTCAGGTAAACACCAAGGACCATCATAGCTGGATCATGGCCTTTTAATTTTCAATATCTACACCAAAAAGTGTATGTTGTGAACAGTTGTTTAGCAGAGCATGAAGATATTACTTACGTGATATTCAGATTACTCCCAGAAAATACAAGGTATCATATTTTTTTAAGGTAGATTTTGTAGATTTATTAAGGTGATCTATTTATCTTGTAAGGAAAGATTAATATGTAGCTAAAATATGAGTTCATTATAAATTCAAGAAGCCATTTTGATATAAGGCAACCAACAAAAAATTGTTTGCAATTATATGTCATTTATATATATATGTATATACATACATTCATATTTACATACACACACACACTGCACTTGCCAAAAAATGTATACAAGTGGACACTTTGGTCAACGTTGCTCAAGCAGTAGTTGGGCATAATCAGAAGTGTCTGGACGCTGATGGTAATCACTTTGAGCACCTCTTGTAATTGCAGAAGTCAAACGTGACTCGTATTCATCATCTGTTATTGGTATATATTGAGTATTACAATTTTAATAGTTTTCCTTTCTTAAAATGTATATATATTTTTCTGGCACCCTCTGTATGTATATTTTACAGGGAGAGTCACATATATTTATATGAGGCTGTTAGTGACTATTTCCCTCTAAGGGAGGTATTCACAGGTGAACTCTTAATTTTATTCTTAAATGGAACAGTGCAAAAACAAAACAAAACAAAGAAGAAAAAGAAAAATAAATCCTGTTTTTTTCATTGCAGAAGAGAAATTTGTTGTTTATTCATCCATTGCTTTAACTCAAAATTTAAATGTTAAGATAGAAAAAATAGTGACAGACCTTTTGTTCATTGGCAGGCTAATTCTTTTATAAACAAACAAACCGAGAAAAGGTGATACACACATAAGATCTTGTCTTTCCAAATACATGGTATTTGAAAAAAATAGTCAAACTTGTTATAAATCTAGGGCTTCAACCCTGCACTACCCTGACAATTCTTTTTTATTATTCATTACTGAGCTGAGACAGTTAGAGCTGTAAGAAACACATGCTTCTGGCTAGCCTTAAAAGACAAATATGTCCATCTAATAAATATGAGGTCCAGCTTTGGATCAATGAAGTGGGAGCCAGGATTCCTACAACTAATTCATGAATCTTTGACTAATTTTTCCATAGATCTGGGAAGAACCACTTAAGCTGTTTATATCTTCACTTTGCAATGTGAATAACAACACAGCACATGCATTACTAGACCCTGTACAGTTTAATTCTTCTCAAAAGCATTTTAAAATATTTTGATGAGATGTACTACATTAAAGCAAATTATTACTGTTTTTCATTTAGCTGATTGTAAAACGTGAACAAAAGAAAGTATGAGCTCATTACATGCTAGATAAAGGAGGCAGGAAATCATAAATGTAGTTAGATTTCTCAGAGTAAAAACATTTGGTTCTACGAGCAGTTGTCACTGATAGAAACATGACAGTTCCTACTTGACATACTTGCACACCCCTCACTATGCTATCTAACAGGCAATTTGGTTTCCTCAGTGAAACAGAATAAAAAATTACATTCCTTTTTCTTAGTATGATTTATCTTATAAGCAATTCATATTCAAATATTCTTCATGTTGTGGCTTTCAAACTCAGAAGAGACAACAGGCTTATAAATCTTATAATCTAGCATAATCTCAACATCAGTCTGCTCATTGGTTCAATAAAGAAAAAATATGTCATGTGTATTAAAAAAATGTTTAGCCATTAACTGAAAAGTCAACTTTTGTCTAGTAAGACAATGTTCATTATTATAGTTTTGCTAATGAAAATTTTCAAATATAACTTGTGAGCATCACTTCCTCTCTCCTGGCCACTACCTTAACTGAGTAAATTTTTTTATTTTTTTATTTTTTTATTTTTTTGTGGGCAGTGTCACTGGCCCTCACATGTGGGACCCGAACTGGGGCCGCTGGCCTCACAAACCAGCACCTAACCACCACGCCACTTGGCTGGCCCACTGAGTACATTTTTATACTTCACAAATGAAGTCCTTAAGAAAAATTAAGCTTAACTTTCCTATGCCTTATTGAGAACATGTACCCCCACCTTCTAAGACTGCAAAGCCGTCCATGATGTGTTGGCATTTTTTTCCCTTAAGAGAAACCAGAAACCTCTTGCTTTAGCCAAGCACAGTCATTGATCAGAAGGTTCTCTTAAATTGATTTGTCATCAGAGAAAACCTCATTTTCTTACTTCCTTTTTCTCTCTCCTCAACGAAGAAGTCACTGATGGGAACAAGAATATATCACAAAAAGTTTAGAATTTCTCCTTGGCTTTTTCTAAAAGCTACATCCAACACAAGTTCACAAAACATCGCATTTCACAATAGACCCAGTGCCGTAAAAATAGAAAACCAAGAAACTGCAGAGAATATCTATTATTATTTTTCACAGAAACATTGTCTTCCGGTTTGGCCAAGTGGTGCAGTGGTTAAGCCCTGGCTTGGGAAGCCAGCGGCCCCGGTTCGGTCCCACATATGAGAGCCAGTGACACTGCCCTCAAAAAAACAAACAAAAAACAAAAAAACAAAAAAAGAAAGAAACATTGTCTTCCAATGTGATAGAATTTTAAAAATGTATGGTTATGAATAATTGCAAGTTTACTATTGAATGGTTATATTTTCCTTCAAGGACGGCCATTTGTTCTGATCTATAACGTTCAGGTCAGGTGTTTTGGATGTGGCCTGATTATATCCATAATATAAATAGACCTGATTATATCCATACTAGAACAGACCTGTCGTTGCTTGAGATATCTCCAAAACATTTTAAAAAATTAAAAACAAACTAAACAGAAACAAACAAACAAACAAAAACCTTGATTTGTTGAGAGAAGATTTGATTTTAGAAGAATAGATTTAAGAATTTAAAAGGATATATTTTATTAAGTGGTCCTAGGAAGAACCAAGAAATAATCCAACCAATATGCTTTGATAGCCGTTCTACCCCTCCATGTCTTTCAGACTAAATACATAGGCCTTTCTCCCTAAGGGCCAATATTTTCATCTCTTTTGTTCACGTCTATATCTCCAACACCTGGAACAATACCTGAACCAAAGGCACACTAAATATTGCTTAATGAATGAATAAAAGTGAATCCTGATAACCTCCATTTCTGAATGACTAAAATGTTTTCTTAAACAAATCAATGTTTAGTACTTACTACTCCAATCCACCAAACATCTAAATAACATAAGTGATACTCTTCACATGTTCTTGGCTACTGGTTTCACTGGATCGTTGAAGTTTGTCCACTACATTATAAATTACTGTTTCAAAGTCCTACATCAAGGATTTCTCTCCCATTTAAATTATCTCTCTCTCTCAATCTCTTTTTTGCTCTTTTAACCTTTAGTCTTGCCTGGAAAATTTGTAGTATGCAGATTTTCTGAATGCCTACGGATTTTCACATTTAAAATGAAATGTCTTTGTTGTGTTTCTCTGATGATATCTCTATTTGATATTTTAAATAGCTGAAACTCCCATTCTTACCTGAAGATTACCTGGGATAATTTAAAAATAATTCTCCCTTATGTGTACTCTCTTCTAATATACAACAGTCTATAAATTGTATATAGATACATGCTCATCTATTTGATTAATATGTCTACTTCAATTAGAGCCCATAGCTGAGAAGAAATAAAAAGAGCAAAGAAAATTGATACAAAATAATAAAGACTAAGCTATAAAACACACATTGTTATACTTTCATGAATTAGAGTCATACTTTAAAAGACTATTGATGTTTCAATAGAAACTTCTAGCTTTCTTACATTTGTCTTATCAACTTTGCAGTTGAAAATTGATTCTTTGCTTGCTTAAAAAGACAGAAGGGAAAGGAAGATGACAGCTAACATTCTTTTCCTTATCAGAAGTGGGTGAGATAAAATAAATATCAACTCATACATATTCAGTATTGTCATCACATAAAAAAAGAAAGATTATTGTTGAAGTCCCAGATTACAGCCAATAGGTGATGTGAATTTTCTGGGCCTTAATTTTCCCATTTCCTTATAATTCCATTAGGAATAATAATAATACAGTACTACCATAATGCAAAAAGTCAGCATATATGAGTTATTGAATTCTATCCTGCTATTTACCATTTCACAAATTCTAAGAGACACCTACCAGAGGTCATTTTACACTGTTTTGTTGGCCTTTATTTCTAAATTCCTATTTGGCTTGACTGGACTACTCCTAGATTCCTAAAGTTTATTTACATTAGCATTACTATAGAACTTAAGAGCACAGCTTGGGACTCAAACCTAATAGGACTGAAATCCAGAATCTGTCACTCTCTAGTTGATTAACCCTAGTCCTATTAACTTCAGAGCTTATTTCCTCTTCAGTAAAATGAGGACACAATTTATTCCATTGGATTGTTAAAACATTAACTATAATAGCATGTATAAAGTATTTATCAAAGTAATGAAGCATAGATATGCACAAGGAAAGTGGAACTACTGTTTTAATGAAGTATTCTCTTCCTTGGCCTTTTTCCCCACCAACATGGGAAATGAATCAAGTGATTAAATGAGATTATTTCATATGGAAGTGATTCACAACTGAACGAGGATTTAACCAATCCAGTTTTAGGTGTATTTCTTTATACCTCACCCTAAAACTTCCATCTAATTAAAGACTGGTTGGTTGTGTATTATTGAAGGATTCTTTTCACCTTCTATTTCATCGTGAAGGTAGAGTGGATAAGCATATATATTTTCCCGGGTCTACTAAAAAGCCCACATTTTCTGCTTTTTATTTCCTAAGAACTATTTTGTTCTTTTCAATGTTAAATGTCATTGGTGTAAATATTTTGTGGATTTAAGTGTTCTCTTTCATCCCTTTCTATTTCTTTTTTCTAATATATTCCAAAGAAATAAGAAAACTTAATGTAAAGATTGGGCCTCCTCCTAAATCAGGAAAAACTCTACATACAGTTGGGCCAAATTAATCTATCCCTTTTAAACTGAAATTAAATCACTCCTACTTTCCAACAGGTTAATCAGTCAATATAAGGAAAGTGAGCTCTTTGTGCTGGAAAGCCTACAGAGAGCATCTAACATCCACAACATCTTTAGCTACTACCAAGGCAATAACTTCTAGAGCACTCTTTGCAGCTATGGTAACTATTAGGCAAAGCCATGAAAATGGATCATGGTAGGAGGTAGATTCTGAGAAGAATAGCTTTAAATTTGGAGTTTGAATTCTAGGTCTGTCTGCTACTTGTAATCTTAAATAATCTTAAGTAAGTTATGTAAACTGTCAGAGCCTTTATTTCCCCTTTTGTGAAATGGCAGTAATACCTTCACTAGATGGTTCCTATATTTTAATAAGATAATATCTATAAAGCATAGGGCTTGATGCATGGTTAGTGGTTAACTGTTTAATTTTTCTGACTTTCACCTGCATCTATGCCAGAGGTCAGCAAACTGCGGCTCCGAGTCACATGTGGCTCTTTGGGTACGTTCCATCTCAAAAGTTTGCCGACTCCTGAAACAGCCAATCCTGTCCCTCACAACAATTTAAAAATTATCTGAAAGCCATAAATATATTTTTACATAATCACCATTATGTGAATAATATCCTTTAAAAATTTTATAAATGAAACTGTGATAGTTTTATTTTCATTTTCAATTTTACTTCAGAGCCACATGTATGTACCCAAAGAGCTGCATGTGGCTCTCAAGAAGTTTGCTGACTCCTGGCGGCTCTTCCATCTCAAAAATTTGTCGACCCCTGCCTGATCTATGCTATAATAATTACTACTTACGGAACTATCTCTTTTATTTGTATACTTTCAAAGGCAAGGTATTAAACTTCATAATTTAGAGACTTTAGGAATAATCACCTGAAGCTTTGAACTAGCCAAAATGATATACATTATTTAGAATCAAAACTTACTTCTGTGAATTCAGAGCAGTAATCTGAATTTTCAGTTATATTTCTCAAGTATACTCAAATAATTTTCAGCAGTGTTAAGAAGAGAAACAAAAACCACAATGCAATTTATCCGTTATTTGTAGTCTCACTCTAGCCTTGTCGATTTAGGTAAGAAAAAACTATTTCCATTTAAAAGTCTGTTACATAAACTGAGCCTCTGCATAGGCTCATTAATGATGGATTCCACCACGACTCTGTAATCTTTATATTTTCATATATGTTCTCAGTCTTCTGAGGCCCATTAAATGTTACATTTGAGAGTTCAAGGCTAGACACTGACTCCACTGATATTTGAGCCAACCTGTAATTTCTGAGTTCAACATTCCTACTTTAAAACTTATCCAATAAATATTTGTTGTATGTCTAATAAGTGTAATGTAGTCAACCATTATCTGTAATCAAGAACCATTATCTGTAATCAAGTATCAGTTGAATGGATGCAAAATAAGACTTATCTTTGCAATCAATTTTAGTAAAAACAATGCAATAATTTATTTTGATTTGAAATAAATCTCTTTAACATTATAAGTTTCTCTTGATAATTTGTGGGAACATTATTAGAAATATAAATAATTCTTTTGAACACTCATAACAAAATATTTGTAATATCAAGGATTGGCAAACTTGTCTGCAGAGTAGGTTTATGAAATCTATCAAACCATGTTTAAAATGTTTCCATTTCACAAAACCTAAAGCAGATTTGTCCAAGTATTTCATTGCTTAATTTCATACTTGTATTTATATAAGATTAATGTATATGTGTTTGATTCATTTGTAATTATTCAAATGTTGCTTTTAAAATTATTTATTTTATTCTTAGGTAATGTCTTTCTTTTTAGGATCTCAAGGCACTCTATAAATGTTAATGGGCATTTTCACAATACCCCTATGAAGAAGATGGCAACAATTCTGTGAATTTCACTGATGTCATTTTTCAAGGGACCAAGAAAATGTTAACACATAAAACCTCCGTCTTAGTAGTGCTAAGCCCTAAGAGATATGTAACATAATGAAGTAAGCAGATTTCATTCTAGTTTTCCCTTTATTTATAATCAAAACAATTTTCTAAAAATGGTACAAAATTGATTAGAGAAGCTACCATGTGTTTAGTTGTGGGTAGGATAATATGTTTCCAATGTTTTATTTTCTCTGTGCTTTACTGGTAATAGTCATGACCTTATGACTATTCTGGTCACTAATATTTCTCCTCTCACAATTTTCCAAAAGTAAGGAACCAAATGATAATAGTGCCCCTTCTTACATATCTCCCAGAAATGTGTTCTTCCATAAAAAGCATGAGGAAAACAATTAAGCTGAATAAATATCTAGTGACACAGTTACTGAATATAACTGAAAAACCAATGTTAGTGAAAATGACAAAAATAGCAAGGCCTTTTATACTTGTGTTCCTGACTCAATACCTACTATATGCTAGGAATTGTTTTAAGTATTTATGAGTTGTGTTAAACTTATTAGACCAAACAACACTCTAGACTCTCCAACATGCCTTTGAGATATATATATATATATATATATATATATATATATATTAATTAATATTTGTTGTACTTAGAGATATCAAACAGTTACTTAACACCAAGGATTAGGTGAATAATTTTTATTAGGTTAGCAGAATCCACAACTTTTACTTTAAAGGAAATTAAAATTTGGTTCCTGATACATAGGTTCCTGTGGAAAACAAATACAACTTATATAATTCCTTATATTTATATTTGACTTAATGAAAATACATTCTTGAGTACAAAAGTAGTCAGAATTACATGAGTTAACAATTGTGACTGTTGAGTAAAGAAAGGGATGGGAAATCACTGAATTAGTGCCCAAAGAATATTTCACGTTTCATAAGCGAGAACAATGACACAAACATCCATTCATTAAATTCAAAGCTTTTGATATATCACAAAAAAAATCTTCATAAATAAAAATGCAGCTCTAGAATCAAAGGTAATATTTGATTTGACAGGATACTAAATTTTCTGGGCCTCTACAATTACGTTATCAACAAATTGGCTAAGGAATATTGGAGGACATCCAATCATCATCCCCATATTCTGCTCTGATTTTTAACTCAGTCTCATATTATCCCTTTTCTTGTTAGAAAAAAAGTTGAAATTTATCCTTTGAAAATTATTTTTTTCTTGTATTCCTGTTCTATAGCCCATAATCCTTAATTGCTACAAAAATATCTTTTGACCAGATTTCTTCTCTAATTTCTTTTATATACAATCTTTCTTTTATATGCACTTATGAGCTCTATAATACATTTTTTTACATATATAATAGGGTAAAATAAAGCAAAAAAATACTAACTGAATATATGCCATCTAATCCTCATTAAGTTTCTTTGAGATAATTCTTTTCTGTTACAATATCCCCATTTTCTTTCTTTTTAATAAATGAGGACAGTAAGGCTTACTGTATTAAAATCTTGATCATGGTCACACATTTTAAAAGTGCTAAAACCTGAATTCAGATCTAAAAATTCTGTAACATCAGAACATATAACATTAAACGCATATCACTGCATCATAAGTTATCATTGCTGATGAATGTGCAAGAAAGAAAAATTGTTTTTACTGTATTAATTAAAATAGGAAAATAATTAGCTTCTTATAAGTTAAATAAATTATCTCAAGAGAAAAAGATGGTGAATTTTAACAATAAACTAAAATAGACTGAAAATGTTTCCAGTAAAAATTTTACTTGAAAAAAAATATTCTTGAAAACATAATTGGGAACACATCAAAATATCATCAAGGTTATTAGAAGCCATTGTTATGATTAAATAAGATAAAATCTAATTTTGTTAAATGGAATCAACAAGGTCTTTAAACACAATTACATTTAAGCCATAATAGGAACACTGAGCTGTTTTATGAAGCAATAATCTTGTTCCCATGTGGATAAGCTATAAGGCTAAAGGCTGGTTAGAGTTTTGCAATAAGAGAACTGGATTATTGCCTCATAAAATCATTTGGCACTTTTCTCATTGTAATTATTCTACAAGTGTTTGAGAATTCACTTTTAAATAATTGTGAGAACACAAGTCAGGTTTTTTTTATAGGGAAAGAAAACTATAACAAAGAAAAATAGTGATAGAGGTATACAGCACCCTTTGTAAATAACAAATAATCATCTTTAGGCCTACAAAAAGTAGTTTTACATAACGTAATAAGGTAACCCTTGTGAACCTTCAAGATTTTTTTAGATTTTCTGAAAAATATTTTTACTTTCTAGATTTTCTGGTCACTAGTATCCACAAGCAGGTAATAAAATGGTCTTCTTTTGTGCTTATAATGGAAACATCTTCACATAGATCCAATGTTCATAAAATCCCCATTAGAAAAGAATAAGTACTTCCAATTTCATTAAGTTGCTATTCAATTTTTTTGTCTGTACAGGAACATGTTAGTTAATACCCTCCTATTTGTCACCTTACTAATGTTTATCATTTAAAAATTATCATCAGCTAATATTTCTGCAATATATTTCATACAGAAATATGATTTAGGTTTAAGAAGAACTGAATATATATTTGAGATAGGCCAATGGCCTTTCTTTTGCTGTCAAATGGAATTTTCTATGTTATAGGTAAAACTGCTATAAAATTATGGATCTATGTTCAGCAGGCATTTTTCCACCATGATTCACTTAACCCTCACTCACAAACCACACAATCTTTACCCAGAGATGCCCCCAAAGTCTAGCAAATTAAGCCAACTTGCCCAAAACACACGATGTCATGATCTAAGTAAGGTCCAATTGTGGTTCCAGAGAGCTACGAAATGATATAGAAAACCTGCCCTCTATACATTCAACATATAATGATGAAACAAGGACAGGCTAAAAAAAATTAAAAAGGAGGAGAAAATGGGAGGCATACAAAAATAAATGGTTCATAACATTTCAGAAATATCGCAGAGAAAATATGGCCAGATCCTCCTACTCTGGGGTAGAGAACGTTCTTTTAATAGGCCTAGTGTCCTCCCTGGGTGTAGGTCTTTATTATGTTTTCCTTGCAACATCCCTTATCATTATCATTCTTTGGCCATATCTAGAAAGAAAAAGGGAGAATATGTGCTTCCTGTCAATAGAGGAGTTTTCCTAGTCAGCTTTCGGCCTGGACAAATTTGTGGGCAGTTGGGCAAATGTCTTTTTCAATCTTTAAAAGTCACCACCCCTATTAATCCACAATGATAATAGAGCTCTGTTAAAAATTTATTTTTGTGTGTGTAGAAAATATATTTGATTTCAATCAACTTCACGTCATGATCCGTACCCGCCATTCTTTTTAAAACGCCTTTTAAATGCAGCTCGTAACAACCATCTATACTTTCAACGTTGTGCTAGGAAACCTCTTTGCCCAACACTACAAGATCATTGGATTAATTTTCTGCCTTCCAGATTACAATAGGAGAGTTTTACTATGTTCCACCATTGTATGTTTTGCTCCTCAACTCTCCATCCTCCCATAAGAATTTCATCACTATCTGTCGCTCTTACCCAAAGCCAAAGCCATGTATTTTCAGGTTTCATTATATTCACAACCTAACCCTGTAACTAGTTTAGGTGTCAGTCATATTTCAGCTGCAATACTGCTGTATAAAATAACTGCCCCCCTCACCCTCACCCCTCACACTCTGGCAAAATCTGGGTTTCTAAGAACCATCATTTTATGTTTTTTGATAATGGTTTAGAAAGTCATCTGGGGCATAAGAAAGTCATCAGAGAGTAGATGCACAGAATCCCAAGCCAAATCATACAAGTAGTTTTACTGTCTCTGTGTGTACCCATCTTCTAACTGTCCATTACAAAAGCAAATCATGTGGCTGGGATGACACTCCACCTACTGGACTGGGACTAAGCACAAGGCCACGGGTAAATAGTGTAAATGTGCAAACCTATTACAAGAAGGGAGTGAATAATTTCATAAAAGTATACATTTTAGAAGGAACTGACAAAACTATAATCATGGTGGAAGACTAAAAAACATCTGATAAGAAAATTTTTGTTGAAAGATGTTAACACCAACAATTTAAAAAAATATAATTAACTTGTTTTATGTTGTATAACTAAGAGTTTATTTCAAATACAAATTATAAAACTAAATGTAACGATGTTGCAGAAGGAAACAACCTCACAGTAAATTCTAAAACCTAGAAATCATAAAGGCCACATTCTTTGAACAATATGAATATAATAGATGTTGACAAAAAGAGAAAGCATGTAAAATAACAGCTAACTACATTTGGAAACCAAAAAATAACTACCTAAATAACTGTTAGTTCAAAGAGAAAATATAAATGGCAATTATACTCTATTTAGAAATGAATGAACATGAGAACACTCATACCAAAACCCATCATTGCAACCTGGACATTTCTCAGAAACAACTATGCAATCATAAATGCATTGTTTAACAAAAAAATCAAAATGAGATTTTAGGGCCTGCCGAGTGATGTGGTGGTTAAGCACTGGCTTAGGAAGCCAGAGGCCCTGGTTCGGGTCCCACATATGAGGCCCAGTGACACTGCCCTCAAAAAAATAAATAAATAAATAAAATAAGTTTTTAATTCAAGAAGCTATAACAAAAACAGCCAAATTAACCCAAATAAGTAGAACTAAGGAATTAATAAAGACATAAGGTAGAACTTAATGAAACAGAAAACAGAAATGAGCTGGATCACAAAATGAAGAATATATTATTGGGTTGTTAGAAAAGTCATGACGCATTTTTGCAACGAGAAACAGAAAAAATGCGTCATCACTTCTCCGACAACCCAATATATACTGCTTAATACTTATAAATTTGAAGAAACCTAATTAAGTGCAAATTTAATAGGAAAATGTAAATTTACTAAAAAGGATTCAAATATATCAAACACTCATTAAGAGCATAAGAAAAAGCAAATATTTCCAATGCATGCTTCAAAGATAGTTTAATACCAATGTAAACATTGGATTTAAAAATTATTACATAGAAACACAACATATAGATAAACCTCAAATATAATCATATGCATAAAATTAAAAATATTAGAAAGTTAACTACAGTAGTATAATAAAAGAATGACAGGTCATAAACAAGTGCAATTTATCTCAAGGAGGACTCTCTATTAAAAGTTTTGATTCAAAGTAAATGTGTAACATGATATGCCCATTTAAATAAATGTTCAAAAAGTATGGTCGTTCTATAGCTAAGATGGTGAACAACAGCTCCACCTGGAGCTAGGCTGTTGTGAGTCGTCAGCGATGGTGTGGGCTGCAGCCTCTGCTGCAGTGGGCTGCCATAGGCTACAATGAGTGGCCAGCAGCCAACGTGAGCGGCAGGCAGCCGGTGTGAGCTGCCAAGAGCCTCTGTGAGCGACAGTCCAGAGGCTGGCGACTGATCTGCCTCACCCAGGAAGAGTACAATGATAATACCAACATGGGTCAGTGAAGCAACGTCCTCCACAACAAGACTGAAGAACAAAAAGGACAGCAACTTGTTTGTTCTGCTTCCCTGATTCCCCAATGCTTTTCCCCTCCCCCAATTCCCCAATAAAATCTTTTAAAAAATATATGGTCAATCAAAGCTCAACAAAGTGTGTTGTTGTTTTTTAATGCTTTAATGAAATTAAAAATTTATTTTAAATTAAAAACACCAACACAGGCTTTTTCTATATACACAGATGCATGTGCATGCATACACACACAAACACACATATGCACATAAACACAATACACACAAAGGGACAATAGAATAAAAGCTATTTTTAAATGAAATTTGTTAGAACATGAACTAAAATGATTGAATAAGAATAAATATAAATGGCCAACAGATATATGCAAAAGATTTTCAGCTTCACTAGCTATTAGGGAAATGTACATCAAAACCACCATGAGATATCACCTCAAACTGGTTAGAATGGCTATCATCACTAGACAAATAATAACAAGTGTTAGAAATGCTTTGGAGAAAAAGGAACCCTATATGCTGCAGGTGGGAATGTAAATTGGGACAGCTGCCATGGAAACCAGTTTGGAGGTTCCTCAAAAAATTAAGAATAGAATAACCATAGATCCCTGCAATTCCTCTTCTGATTATCTACCCCAGAAACCTGAAAATATTTATCCATAAAGATATTTGTACCTCTATGGTCACTGCAGCATTATTCACAATGGGTAAGACATGGGAAAAAAGTGTGCTTTGACAGATGAATGAAGGAGATGTGCTATATATACACAATGGAATATTAGTCAGCCATAAGAAAAAATGAAACATTGCCATTGATGCCATTGATAGATCTTGAGGTTATCATGCTAAATGAAGAAGTCAGAGAGAAAAAGTCAAGAACCATATGACTTCACTCATGTGGGATATGAAACTGAAAGCAACAAATAAACAAACAAAAGTTCATAGACATAGAGATAGTGTAGTGATTACCAGAGGGTGGTAGAGAAAGTAAAGGAGGTCAATGTACATTTTTTAAAAGGTGTGAGAAAATGAGTTCTTTCATGTAGTTTTGGTTAAAACTATCTTTCTATGAAGGGCAATTTGGTGGTAATTGCTGGATCCAAGAATTTCTGTCCTATCATAAACAATTCTATCATAGATAAACAATCACGTTTATGCAAAGAGACACACAGAAAAGCATTCATTGTAGTGCTGATTGCCATGACAAAGAATGAGAAACAAGGCAACTGCCTATCTACGTCTAAATAAATAAAGGCACATCAATAAATAGTATTTGACCATTGATATAAACAAAATAGATCTATAAATACTAACCTTGAAATATGTCTTTGATAAATCATTCACTATAAGAAGCAAATTGCAAATACAAAGAGCATGACCCATTTCTTAATGATGAAATATGTAGAGGTATGCATGTATTGAGTGTGTGCATATGTGTATATGTTTTTATAAAGGTGTGTTTATCCTTACTTCAGTGACATTGGAGTAGTAGAAGAATTTCATTTATTGAATATTCTTTGTTAAAATTAAGTTTTATTCCTAGCATTTCCTAATTGCAAAGATAATGGATTATTTTTAAAGCTTAAATCTATACTAGGCCTGGTTCTTCTGTAAGAGAAGCTGCTGAGATTATTTTTGGAATGAGCATCAAATATTTTACATACAATATAAAATCAATTATTGTTAAAAATATTGTTATCTAAAGATCTAAACTAGGGCCGACCAAGTGGTGTGTTGGTTAAGAGCTGGCCTGGGATGCCAGTGGCCCGGTTCGGATCCCACATATGAGGGCCAGTGACATTGCCCTCTACAGCTAAGATGCTGAACAACAGCTCCACCTGGAGCTGGGCTGCTGTGAGTCCCTGCGATGGCATAGCTGCAGCCCCTGCTGTAGTGGGCTGCTATAGGCTACAGTGAATGGCTGGCAGCCAGTGTGAGCTGCCAAGAGCCACCGTGAGCGGCCGTCCAGAGGCCAGCAACCAATCTGCCTCACCCAAAAAGAGCACAATGATAATACCAACATGGGCCAGTGAAGTGATGTATTCCACAACTAGACTGAAGAGCAAAAGGACAGCAACTTGTCTGTTCCCCTTCCCCGTTTCCCCTACACTGTTCCCCTCCCCCAATTCCCCAATAAAATTAAAAAAAAAAACTAAACTAAATCTGAATTTTTATGTTGATAAGTTTTATCTCATTCTATCAGTTAAAACAAAGTCTATACTTTCAACTGTGGAAAAGTAGAAAGCAGAAATTTCTGTCCTATGTTCTTTAGAATACTTCAAATTCATCATAATGAGAATATATAGTGATTTTATTTCAAATCAGATGAACAGTATTAGCGCACTAATGATAATCTATGAGACTGACACCAATTAAATATGCTTATTTACAATTCTTCTAAGCAATTGTCATTTTGATATAGTTACCAGATCATTCAATTACTAGGGAAGTATGCAAAATTATTTTGGGAAAGTATTTCCTGCAATATGATCATTCCTATCTCAAAGTCAGTGTCTCAGAATTTGTCCATTAAAGACTGATCATTTCATAAAATTATTTTTGTTGAATTATAAAAGTCACTGTTCTTTCTGACTTCCTTTTTGGTCTTTTAAGACACCATTCTTTGTTGCAGATACTTGTTTCTACGAATGAAAAGCTTTTACCCCAATAAACTTTAATTTAAAAAAGGAAGAAAGAAAAAGAAAAGCCCTTACGATGATTTTGAATAACTTCAGTGTTCTTTGTCACATTAACAATCTACATCAGAGCTTGAGAGACGGTCTGTGTACAATATTTAAGATTGCCCAGTTTTTCAAAAAGCAAGAAGAAATTTATAGTAAACTGAGAAGACTGCATAGACTTTGAATCAATAGTTTTACTAATATCTGCTATTATCGCATATAGAACTAATAGAATTGGGGAAGTTGAGTTTAAAGTTATCCCCATGGTATCGTTTAACTTTCTCTGCAGACAGTCTGTCAGTTTGCCCTACACAGCACTAACCAAAACATGTAAACTTGGTATTCGAGTTCTCTCCAACATCGCCTGCAATGGCAGATATCCCTAGGAGATCACAACTGCATTTCCTTCAGAGCCTGAATGCAATACCAGACCCCTTCTTAACCCAAGAGTTCAGGTAGTTAATAATTATTTGAAATTCACAAAGAAGGTGAAGTACATTTCTGCTCCACATAAACATTTAACTTTAACCATTTCTATTGCTCACTTTTCTCTAACACAATCATATATATCCCTGCTAATATGCCTTTGCTCCATTTTCCACCTTTTAAATGTCTTCTTTCTGCACTGTGTCAGTTGAAATCATCACCATCTCTCAGGGCCAACCTTGTGTCTCACTTCCTTCAAGACACCTCTCAGTGACATGGGAGGCCACTGTGACCTCTGATTCCTCCAAAGGCCTCCTTCAGTATTTCTCACACATAGTAAGTAGTTGACATCATCAAGATCTTTGTTAATTCCCTAACTTATGAGAACCACTATCACATGGAATACACTCGATAAACAGAATAAGGTGTTACTAACAGTAATTAGTGACACTTTAGGTTTCTAATGACTCGAAGTGTAGGTTATAAGACATTACTGAAGCTGATCATTTTTTTAAGCTAACAAGTCCCTTTTTATTTTTTTAAGGAGTAATACACTGGAACAGGATTTCAAAAACTATTCATGAGAACTAAAAAAGTGCAGATGACAATTCAGAACTTCATTTAAAAAATATCTCTTGTAGATATAGCAAAATGCATGCTATATTCCAATAGCATCTAATATTCAAATCAAATTTTAAAATGTTACCTTATGATTTTTGTTTTAAAAATTTTTAAGCAAGAGCTCAGATGCTTTCAACTTTATAAATTTTGTTACTAAATTGTTTCAGCTGCTTGCCAGTGAGCAAAAAAAATAGCCTCTTAACTCTCCTAAGCTGGAGCATGAAGGCTACAAATGTGCTTCCATTGGTAAATATCTGTTTATTCTAAATTAATTCTCCTTATAAAATACTATGAAGACATCACACCGGCATCTAGTCTAATGGAGAACAGAAATAGTTTATTTCAAGACTCAAATTTAGGGAAAAAACTTGTGTAAATGATATGCATAGTTTACATATTTGAAATATTCATTCATGGACTTAAGGGCTGCTTAATAAAATGCTAGTAATTCACTATTTTAAAGTTAAGCATTGATAATGTAATGTATTGAATTTCATATTATGTTTAACAGCAAGGTAGAGGAGCATGTAGGAGGGAAAGGTTTTCAATTTTCTTTTTTTTCCTTTTTTTCCCCACAAAAACATTCTCAGTGTCAAAGCATAGTTTTCAAAAACTTTAAAACATGGCTTTTATACAAATAGTGAGTGAGCCAAAAAATATTCAGCTCATAAATGAACATACAATAAGATTGTAAAGCCAATTCAAAGAATATCTGAGAAACAGAAATGTATACAGCTAATGAAGAAAGTCATGGTGAAATAAGTCTGTTAAATTAAAGATAAAACTGTTTAATATCCTACAGGACAATATACCAGTAAAAATTAGTATCTATTTCTATGCATGGCAGAAATCATTAGCATTTCTACAGGACAAAATCCGTAAGTTAGCATAGTATACAAAATCTAGTTGCTAATCAATAGAACATCAAACATAAACACAGTCTCCTAAAGACTAAAATAAATACTCACTGGAATGCCCTATCAGACAATGTTCTAGTGTGACATTGAAATATATGTAGTCATGTTTATGTGATATTTTAAAGTTCTGGATATTTTTTCTTAACACTAAGGAGCATCACTTTCGTAGATTTCACTTCTTATTTATATCAGTAGCATTTTGATTTGCTTTTTATTGGAATAATCTCATCTCTCTCTCTGCCTCACCCCTCCTTCAAAATCAATCTCTCTCTCTGTCTCTGTCTCTGTCTCTGTCTCTGTCTCTCTGTCTCTCTCTCTCTCTCTCTCTTTCTCTCTCTCTCTCACACACACACACACACACACACACACACACACACGGCAGATCTTGTTTTAGTTTTCTTCATCTTGTGAGAATCGTTCCACATATGGAAGAGTAATGTACAAGAAGCTGTATTGGAGATAAAGTTACTTCACTTGTCTCAGCCTCGAGTTCTGAACTGTCTCAACAAAACCACAATTTACTATATGTAGAAGTAGTCTTCTGGATTACTTATAAATAGTACAAAAGAAGTCTTGTATCACAAATTATGGGGTAAGTCATACTACTTTGTGAGTTATCTGGGTCTTTTCTTTCTCATCTTTAAAATAGTTTAATAAATATGTTTTTTATAGCGGCTGCACCAATATGCATTTCCACCAGCAGTGCATTAGGGTTTCTTTTTCTCCACAGCCTCTCCAACACTTGTTATTATTTGTCTTACTGATGATAACCATTCTAACTGGTGTGAGGTGATATCTCATTGTGGTTTTCATTTGCATTTCTCTGATGACCAGTGATGAGCATTTTTTCATATGTCCATTGGCCATCAATATGTCCACTTCAGAGAAATGTCTTTTCAGTTCTCCTGCCCATTTTTTAATTGGATTGTTTTTTGTTGTTCAGTTGTGTTGGTTAGAAACCATCAACAGATGGTTTCTTTTGTTGTGCAGAAGCTTTTTAGTTTTATATAGACCCATTTATTTTAGCTTTTGCTTCCCTTGCCTTTGAGGTCAAATTCTTAGTTTGAAGGTTCCTAAAAAAATTAAGAATACAATTACCATATGACAAAACAATGCCTCTCCTGGCTATCCACCCCAAAAATATGAAAATATTTATCTGTAAAGATATATGTGCTTCAATGTTCATTGCAGCTTTATTTATGGTGGCCAAGACACGGAAACAACCAAAATGTCCTTAGATAGATGATTGGATAAAGAAGATGTGGTTATATACACACAATGGAATACTGTTGTGCCATAAGAAAAGATGAAATAGTGCCATTTGCAACAACATAGATGGATCTTAAGATTATTATGCTAAGCAAAATAAGTCAAACAGAAAAAGTTGAGAACCATATGACTTCACTGATGTGTGGTATATAAAACTGAAAACAACAAAGGAACAAGGCAAACAAACAAACAAAAACTCATAGACACAGACAATAGTTTAGTGGTTACCAGAGGGTAAGTGGGGGAAGGGGTGGAAGATGAGGGTAAAAAGGATCAAATATATGGTGATGGAAGGAGAGCTGACTCTGGGTGGTGAACACACAACGTGATAAATAGATGATGTATTACAGAATTGTACATCTGGAACCTATGTAACCTTACTAACAGTTGTCACCCCAATAAACTTTAATTAAATTAAATATATATATATATATATATGTATATATATATATATCTTTATTAAATATGATATGGTTGGATTTGAAGGCAACATCTCTTTCAGGGTATAGACCTCAAGTGGAAGCTGCCATGTTATGCCTTCATGCTTAACACGTCGATGTAAATAAACAAGCCAAACTGTTCAATTTTCTGCTGTCCTGGAAATTCTAATCCTCATATCGCTCACTGGGCATATGAAAAATTTACCACTGAATTTTGGATTTCATGCTTTCATTTTTCTCCCAGCAGATAGCTATTCCATTAACAAGTAGCATCAATTAAGATAATACAAGTTGGGCTTTGTCTAAGGCTGCAATCACAAAGGTAAGGGGAAACTGAAATCTGGCCGAAACTCCCCCTCTGGGTCCCATGGGGCTTCATACCTCTGCAGGGAGTATCTTGCTAAAAATTCACACACAAAGGCAATTCTGGGATGATCTATGGCTGCAAATAACCTGTGATCCACCTCATCAAAGCAAAGGCAGCCTCATTCTATCTCTGAATCCAAAGGTAAAATCTGGCTGGAGAGGTATCTCGGTGTCATCTGTGCATCTGTAGCCATACATATGAATATGTATGGCACATAGTTATTTTCAGAATGGCTAATTAAATAACTAAGGATGGGACAGGGTGTAGGCAAGAGACTCAGAAGTTAGAAATTCACAACATTCAGAATACTGAAATTAATAGCTAACATTTATTGAGAGCATACTGTGTCTCAGGAACTAAAATATGTTCTTTATATGAATCATTTCAATATTTTGTTGAGTAATAGATTCTACATATGCCATAAATGCCTTTGGATTTGCATGACTGAATGAATTGATCAGAAATTCAAAATTTATATCATGTAATGACCCAGAAGCAAACAGCAGAACCTAGACTTTGAAACTTCATTTCTTGTGACATATTACAAATGTTTTTATTTTTAATTTCAACTAAAGAATCTCTGCACAGAACTTGTTAAGAATATGCCCCAGCTGCTGCTCTTTCTTTTCAGTGTGACCCCAAACAAGAAATGTTTCACATGGTTTTAGGTTTCTGAGTGGAAGTTTAGCACAGCTGTGATATCAAATGAAGTGCCACCTGGCCTAATCACCATAACAATATGTACTCTGTCCTGCACAGCTAACAGATGGATTGAGTATCAGCTTGATGTCATAATCTGTTAAGTTTGTAATATGGAGCATTACCCACCCATTTAGGATTCATCTCATCTTCTCTGATGGCATGTTGTACCCTAAATGGAGATATGACACTATCATTATATGCCACTATCACTACTCATATGGGATCTTAGTTTGCATCACTTAAGGATAATTATATAGTGCTCTAACTCATTTGGTGAACTGTCACTCCACTACTGAAATACTTATGTGGAATTTCAACAAATACTATGACATTGATAAAGCAGATTGCTAGTCTTCAACATTTATTTCATTTTTTAAAAAATTCAAGTTCTAAATATCAACTTTGTTAAATTATTTGCTGCTGAATTTCTCTTTGGAACAGTAAATTTAATCTCAATAATCATACAATTGAAATGACTTTATGCTTGCATCTAAGCTCTCATACATAATATAATATAAAAGTTATCAGTAACATATGCATTTGTAATATCTATAATCAACATTTAGATGGATGATACAACTACCAAAAATTTATTGAGCATTTATTAAGTGTATCTTGAATGCAAGACACAGTGATAGACAGTGCAATGCAGAAATAAACATAAAATAATTCCAGCCTTCTAGGTGCTTTCAGTCTTTCTAATCCAGCCCTACCCTCCACTGGCCTCAGAAAAACTCATCATTTGAGTTATGGAAAAGCAGTTCTTCAAGTACAGTAGATCCTGTTTGTTAAGTAGACCAATGCTCATCACCAGCCCCCTCTTCCATTATCATTTACCTCTCTATATAGATGCTAGGAAAACAACAACAATAACAACTTCTCATCTTGTCGGTGTCTCTTACAGCTAGGGCTACCCATTAAGATGTAAACAGAAACCTGGTACAAGTTATGGTTGAACTATGTTGGGGAGCAATGGGAAGAACTTCGCGCTTCTCATAAAAGAGAGGGGAATATCTGTGACCATCCCTAATTTCTCTTCCTCCATCCTTGAATGTGGACATGATGCTGGGAGTTGCAGAAGCACAAGGCAGTAAAATAATTGCTAAGGTTGTCAAGGTACAGGATAGAAAGCACCTGGAAGTGTGGCACTATTCAAATTTTCCAAAATCCACGTGTGCCTTCATATGAATTCTTACTGGATAGAAATAAACCTTCATTTAAAAACAAAAATCTATTGTTAGGTAATTTATTATTTGCAGACAAAAGCAGTGGATATACCAATTAAGCCAAAATAAGTCATTCATGAACAAATCAAGAATTTCCTAATTGATATTTTCTTTTATAATTGTATTTATTTTCTAAACAGAGAAGGAAAGCTGTAGAGCATTAATATATTACAGTCTAATTTGTGCACATGGTTACCATCATAGATATGTGATGCAATAGCATCACTAAAGATATAAATAGTTACTATAAAATAAACATATAAGATGTATTATTTTAATGATACTGATGAAATAGTCATGAAAAATATCTGTAGTACTATTTTTTATGGAAGTGAAATTTATTTGACATTACAAGATAATACTGATAAATATTAATCATTTTTATAATCATTTTTCTTCATCTTTCAAAAGTTAAAATTTCTTCAACAAAATAGTAATCTTATGTACTTTTATATGATGATATTTCCATTCAACCGATGTGCCTTCCACACACCTGGCTTGTTTGAGGAATAGAGAGTGTAATACAGAATGAGAGATGACCTCTTCCCTCAAGGAACACACAATCTATGTGGAAAAACCAGTAAGTAAACTTCTACATTGACCAGCTGCCATCGCCAATGGGAACACGGAGAAGACGGTAGTGGGTACTTTGCTGTTCCACCCAAACCCCCTCAAGTTTCACACAGCCAAGACATAGCTGCTAGAATATGTGACAGCTAAAGGATCACTCACAGTTGCCTACATCACTGGTAATTGCTCTCAGATGCTTGGAATTCTTTCACACAAGGTAATGTGGAATCCGAAGTCCGGCCTCGTGTCCTCCATTTGGGACAGCTCTGAAGGACCATCCCAGATTCACAACTCCTCATGGGGTTTGCTGAGGGCTCAGTTAACAACTGTTTTGAGAGACAGAACTCTCTTTCCACCCAATTTTGCTTTCCTCATTTCCTGTTAGGTGTTATCTCATGAGATTACCCTCACATAAGGCATCTGCATGCATCAAGTTCCTAAAGAATAAAATATCTGACCACGATCTTGAAGGATAAAAAGTGGCATCTGAGCAAAACTTGAAAAACAAACATGCAATCTGTCAAAGAAAGGACATTGGCCAAAAGAAAGAAAAAATTTAATGGCACAGGTATGTGCAATGGAGAGGTACAAGGATCTTAGTAGTATGCATGATGGAGTTTAGGAAGCTGGAAAAGATATACTATAGTTAAGACTCACAAAAGATTTTTGCACATCAGACAAAAATGTTTGAATTTTATCCTGAAGGCCACGGAGAATATCATCAATTAAAACTGGAAAGATTGGCCGGCCAAGTGGCTCAGCTGATTAAGAGCTCGCTCAAGGGGGCAAGCTGAGATCTGAGGAACAGCAGTTGCTGCCACTAATCTGCCAACAAGTGGCAGGATGGCTCAGCTAAAAAAAACAAACAAAAAACAAAACAAAACAAAAAACGGAAAGATCAAATGCCCAAATTCAACAAATAGGGGCCTATTATTTTTACCTAACAAAAAAATCCAAAGGAAGTATGGCTACTGGCATTAGTTCCACAATTAACCTATATTAGAGATCATACCCCTGCCTTCTCTTGGTTTTCCTCATGACCATAAGACCCCTTTTGCCTTTTATGCCACATAATTTTCCTTTCGTGCGGAAAGCAAAAGTTTTCCAGCACACTCTTAGTACAATTCTCCTGTGTGTACTTAAAGTTGATAGTCTTTATGGTGGAGGCAAGCAAATTAGAACAGAGATTGGAATGAAGACTAGAAGCAGGTAGCCATAGAAGTTGGGTAAGCCAACCTATGTTGCTCACAAAGTTACTAAAGGATTTAGAGGGGATGAGAGGCGGGGTAACATTTGTAAGAGGAGGGAAAACTTTGTAAATGGAGAAGTATAAATTAGATATTGTACTAACGCAAGTAAGATATGATGAAGGCCACAAAGAATCAATGTAATCATGGCAGTAGGGCTGGGAAGACATGGAAATAAATAAGAGATACAGGCATAACTCAGCGATATTGTGGGTTTGGTTTCAGACCACTGTAATAAAGCAAGTATCACAATAAAGCAAGTTGCAGTCTTGTTGCTGGTGGAAGGTCAACTTGACTTTAGTTTGTAAAATATGCAACATAGTCAAGCGTGATACAGCAAAGCTCAATAAAACGAGGTATGCCTGAAAGTAGAAAGGTTTGGTCAGAATTTGGAAATTGATATTATTAAGTTGCTGTGGGATGATGCCTAAGTTTCAGAAGGCTTGAGCAATGTGCTCAAGTGTTTCCTTGACTTGTTTGTGCATCCTTCAGTTGGGTACCACTGAAATGGAACAGGCATTATTATTCCCATTTTAAAGATTTAGAAACCAAGATTCAAATGATTTACTCAAAAATCCCAGGGCTAGTAATTTTCAGAACTGGGGCTCAAATCCAAGTTTTCTGATGATTAAGTTAATCATACTTCCTCTATGAATTGTGGGATTTAGTATAGCTCTAATGAATATCTTTCCTATTATTTAAATTGTTAAACACTAGAATTAGTGAATTAGTCATCTTCTGTGACTTTGTAAATCCCATAAATCTCCATGAATATAATATGGATGCTCACAGATAGTTGCTATAAGCAAAGAAAAACAGAATAAAGAAGGTCAAAGAAAAGTTACCTACAACAGAATATATGGAATGAGTAGAAATTTAAGTTCAAGTCACTTTTAACATTTCAAGGATCATTGTACTTTATCAGTTTGATTTTATGATCACTGTTCAAATATTTGTTTCTTTTATTAATTTATTAACAAATGCTATCCATCCATAAACACAACTCTAGAAATTGATAGTTTTGTTGAACAAAAGCTCTATTTGAGAATATTTTAAAATTCTGCAATACCCCTGGAAATAAGTAGATTTTTAAAAATGAGATGGAAAGCTTCAGAGAGAGAGAACTAGATATCAAGAATGTTTTTTCATACACATTGAATTATACTGCTCATAAATGTGGAAGAAAAAAGATATTCTGTCTAGATGGAATTACCAGAAAATTCAACGAAAATTTCCTCTCCAGAGGGATAGGTTATAACTTATAGCACTTTGTATTTACATGAAGTGGATATTATGGGTATGGGGAAGAGAGGCTCTGTATTATATCCACTGAGACTCATAGGTCAAAGACAAATAATGGCTAATTTTTCATAAGTCAACCATTCATAATCTATGAAAAAAATAATTGTGGAAATAGGACAAAGCATTTAAAATGTTTGTATTGCTGAAGTTGAGGGAATAAGCGAAGAGGTAATGAAAAGGAAAAGAGTTGCTAGAATTTCCCAATTGCTCTAATATAGCATAAAAGTACAAAAATATATTTGAATTCCATGTAGAAGAAAATCAAAAAGCATTAAAAGTACATGAAAAAAGGAGGTTAGAATGAAACATGGCTTTTTGCAAGTGGGATAGAAGTAAATCAAGAGTTTCAGTAAAATTATTGGAATTTTGTTTAACAAAGGAATACATTAAATCTTTGTAAATATCTGAACGCATCATATTTGATTCTAAATCTTTACCTGTGTTTACATTCTTTCATGTGACATTTGCTTTTTCTGACTCAACAGGGAGACATACAAACATCTTATTTATCAATTCAATAAAAATCTAAAAATATTGTAATATTTTCCTCAACAAATTTGAGGATGCATATAATGGATTCATAAGCATTTTCCTTTCTATGGTCAGACATATTATTGATATTGTGGAGGTCCTCTATGCCCTTATTTTCCGATATTTCAAAAGTATTCTAGTTCAGTTTGTTATATTAAGTGTCTCTTTTCTATGAAGCAATTTCTACAGAATTTTTTTGAAACATTAAGTATCAATAACTAAAGTATAAATTATTTGATAAAGAGATTTGCTATATACCGAACACTTTAATTTTAATTGTCTCTCATTATGTTACTAACTAGAGGAAGGAGGTCTTTTAAAATATTTCTGCCTCAGATACAAAGCAAACATTTTTAAATTAACTTTTTGAGAGGCTTAACACTTAATACTTCTTTAACAAGCTAATAATGTCTTAATTCTCAGGTGTAATTCTGGGAAACATTAATTTCAGCATTGAATTCAACCTCTTGTTGCTGAGAAATAACGTAGATTACCATGTGAAAATATTTTATAAAACTCTACTGGAAAATAGTAAATAAATGCAAAATTTTAATCAAGATATATTTTCACTTGAACATTACTTATTGTAAAATGAATTTAAAAAATTGTATAAATATAAAAGATGTAGGTTCAAATTACTAGTTTTTTGTTTTTTTTTTACCTGAAAGAGGTAGTGTATAATGTATGCTTTGAATTGGAACCCTTCAGACAATTCCACAATATGCTATATACTTACTGTTGAATAGTTAATATCTAGGAATTAACCAAAACTTGAAAAAAATGAACAATATTGTATTTTCAGGACACCTATCATTTCCATGCTCACCACACCCCCACCAAAAAAATATAAACACAAAATGCCTAGTTCCCACATTTCCTCTGTTTCATCCATACCCAACTAATCATGATTCCCTGAACACTAAGTGCTCTTTAAGATAATATCCCCTTATATAAACTGATAATCCTTCTACATAGGATACTCCTATTTTCCAAGTTTCAATTCAAGCATTATTCCCTTTAACAACTCTTCTTTGCCTGATTTATCCTAGCAAAAATTAGTTCCTCATCTTCTATTTTCTATTTTTATCTCTTTGAGTATTTTAAGTCTACTAGTACTTCCTTGAAATACAGTATAGAGAGATATCCTTATTTGTTTAAGACTTCCTTTTATGCCTCCAGTCAAGATTTAAAGGTTTCATCACAGTTTTACTGATTAAAGTGAATCTGAGTCTTAAGATAATTGCTGTTTCTAGGAAAATGATCTATTTTTTCTACTATAAGGTATACCTAGCAATAATTGTGTTCATATGGGGTAACTATTGACTTTATATAATATTTTCTTTTAAACTTACTTAATTACCTTATTAGCTAAACTGTTTTAAATAGATTTCTATGTGTTTTCTCAGAAGAATAATCAGATCATCTACAAATAATAAATATATTGCCACCTTTCTTCTAATATAACTCCTTTTTATTATATATTTTATATAAGGAATTAGATATTTCCTTATATAATTGCATTGATGAGCACTTTTACAACAACTTTAGAGTTGTTCTTAGGCCAGGTATATTTTTCTGATTCTGATTTGATATGTTTTGGTTGTTTTACCAGTAGAGAATGGCTGTTGATTGAAAATATGTAGTATATGCTGAATATTATTGTATACCAAGATAATATAGTTTCCTATTTTAACCTATTAATTAATAAAGAGCAGTTTATATCTTTTTTGTTTATGATAATGTTAAAGTTAATTTGGTAGAATTGCTTTATTTATATTTAGAACAATTTAATGTAACCGAAATAACATTTTTAAAATATTGAATTGATAGAATTTTCATTTCCCCAGAAACCATACTCTTTAACTACTATTAATGTTACTGTATAGATTAGCCCTCCCTTTATATATGCTGAATAACACATACATAAATCCTTCAATCTGATTTCATCTCCCTATATCCTACAGAATTGTCTCAAAATATCTGGTCAGCTGACTATGACCTTTGTTTTTTTAAACAATGTTTTAGAATTTATCCATATGTATATATTTCTTTGGTTGTTTCAAGAGATTCAAGGAGAAAAGAGATTGAAACACAAACTGAACGCTTAATCTTAAATTTTAAAACTACAATCTGAGATATATTTTAGAAATACCTTATTATAAATCGTCAGAGATCAGTTCAAAATCACTCAGCTAATGGCTCCATTTTCTGAAGACTTATTTACATGCTTCATTAAAGATTTTTTTGTTTAACAAAATTTTCTTTTTTTTTTTTTTTTTTTTTTTTTTGAGGGCAGTGTCACTGGCCCTCATATGTGGGATCTGAACCGGGGCCGCTGGCATCCCAAGCCAGCTCTTAACCACCGTGCCACTTGGCCGGCCCAACAAAGTTTTCATTTTTAAATATTATTCTCCTCAACTCCTCACTCCACATCTTAGGAAGAGTAAGCCTCAATGGCAACTTATGAAAATTTTTGATCATACATCCAATCAAATCTTTAAGAAAAGATAACATGATTAGGTTGCTGAAGAAAAGAGGTAAATATTAACAATGTCTTATAAAATGGCCTGTGAGGTAGGGTCCTTTGAATGTCAGAAGACTAAGTAAAGAAACTTTATGCAGAGAAAAGACAAGGAGGGAGTTTCAAAATAAGAAGAGAAAGCATACCAAACCGATTTCAGACTGCTTTAGTTAGCAATTTATCAAGTTGTTATAACTTTTTTGAAGGCTGACATCTTCAGCTATTTAAGCAATGAACCCTCAGCCAATACAACTGAAAAGGACTCTCTCCTTCACCACACTTCAGTCAGGCTCCTCTAAGCCCTCTTCTTAACTAGGCTTCAACCTTTGTTTATAAGAACTACAACTCTCAAAATAAATGATCTTATCCACTCCCCACCCTAGCAGACTTGCATAAATACTAGCATAGTTTCCATCAACTCCAGGCTACGTCCTAGGATGACTCAGTCCCTTTAAAAACCTCTGAGAGAGCTCCACATTGCCAAAGGAACTTATTGCTTGTTCTAGCCAAAACCTGACATGGGCTCCTGACGCTCCTCTTACAGAAGTTCCTTTAGAAAGTCTGCAATTATAAATGGTTTCTCTGCCCATAGGAGATGTAAAATCTACCACTCAAAACTTTCTCAAGGACCTGGGAGCCAAGTCTATGAAATGCAAACCCCCAGCAAGACAGTGCTTGCTTTCTTACCTCTCAGTTCCATGGATGGGTAAGGGCCTAACTTGGTTGGGCACCCTGGTCTAATTTGCAAAACTACCTCCTGCCCTATAGATATGCTTCTTCAAATAAGCCCCTATTAACAAACTGATAACATTGACCAATGCCCTTCCCATTTTTTTGTCATTTTCCACTTCCCTCATTCTCCCTTACTGTTCTTTTAAAATATTACCTCATCTGAGTTGATCTGAGGTGACACTGAAGTCACTCTCTCGCCTGTTGCAGTACTACTGAATAAAATTTGTTGTTGTCTTTAACAAGTATCCAGTTTTGTTTTTCTTTAACACCAGACTAGTGCTTTTTAAAATTTGGTGTGCACAAGTATCATCTGAGGGCTGATTAAACACTGATTCCTGGTTCCTAGTCTGAGACTCTGATTTAGTAGATCAACAATGAGACCTAAAGCTCTCCATATCCATCAATTCCCCAAGAAGAGCTAATGTTGTCCAAAAACCATACTTTGAGTAGCAATGGAACAGGTCTGTCATTTCATCTTAGTGTTTGAGGAAACGGAAAATAAATAGAAGAAAAAGGAAAAAATAATAAATGTGCAACACAATGTACACACATATATATTCCCAACTGTTAAATATGTGTGGTTTCTTTTTATTTTAAGATCTTGAAACGTGTCCTCAAATAGATAAGCTTTCTGATCTAGTGATCTATTCTGATTTCCTAGGGAGAGAGGAAAATGGATAATGAAATCTGGGAAGACAAATGTTCCTTTGCAGTTAAAATGATTTTATTAATAAAGAAGTTGAATAGTTAGGACAGACTTTTCCATCAAAGCAAAATTAGCTGGAGTCTGGGAGAGTCCATAATATGAAGTTTATTCATTTTGTAAAAAGGAGGAAATAAAGTAAGTTCCATATAGTGGAAAGTAGCAGCTTCAAAGGCCCTAAAGAGAGAGAGAGAGAGATTTATAGAAGGTGCAAAATTGAAAGCAGACCAGTGATTCAGGAGGCAAGAGAACAAGTCGTAGGAGGAACGTAAGATGAAGCATGAGTTAGGGGCTGTTTTAATAACTTAGGAAAGAGCAGTAAGTGGGGAATCAGGATTTAACAGATTTTTACTTCTAATGTAACCACTTTATAACATGCCCTTGGACAAATCTCTTTAAAATTCTTGAATTCTTAGTTTTTTCACTTGCAACATGAAAATGTTCATTTGGCCATGAGATCTTGGCCAGAATCATGTGTTGAAATTGAATGGAGAAAAATTTCAAAATACACCTGGCCAGGCTTTCCTTGTGAAATCAGACTCAGTAGGTCTAGATATGGTCTGCATTCTGGAAAATTCTCAGGTAGTTCTCAGGTGCCCTCTGGTTTGAATACCACCACACCCAGTGATCATTAAAAATCTTGTTTTTGCCTTTCCAGAACTTACTCATATACGTGTTAACATGAAATGGAATCCTACTTTTTTTCTGTTCTGCAAACACCTATATAAGTCTATCTGGGTATTCTGAAAAGAAGATGCCAAAACAGAATCCAACATGCAAAGATTTTGTTAGGGGAAATACTTGTGTAAAAGCAAATAGAGAGATGGCAAAGAATAACTGGGTGAGTCATCAGCTTGCTATGCAAGTCTGAACACAGAGTCAAGAAAAGAGGGAGAAAATGTTGAGTGTATGTGTTATCATTGGCTATGTAGTGGCACATTCAGCAAAGCTGTGGGAGAATCCTTGAATTATTCTCAGCCAAAACAGGAGGCAGTTTCCTCCAAGGAATGAGTTTGTCGTGATATCCCCATCACACTGGGTCACTCACAAGGAGTAGTCCATGAGAGGTATACTTTGGTGTAAGTTTAGTGATGGGTTTCAAAGCATGGAAGTTGAAGCCTTTAATTAATTACACTCCTTCAGCAGGAAGGCTACAACATGCATTCTTAACACCAACAGACTACTCCCACTCATTTCTGAGCACCTTAGTTTATCTGCCCAACTAATCATATGAGCCAATAAATAGTACCTGACGTCCTAGCTTAGGCAAGCAAGTCAGTTCCAAAAATCTGTGCAAGCTATTAAGGAAAATAGCATTTTATTTTCATTGGGATCATTAGCTATAAAAATGTTCTAACCCAGAGCTGATTATGGATATCTCTCTCTGACATTTCATGGAGGGAGACTGAGAGAGAATGAAGCTAAACCAGAAAAAGAAAAAAGGAAACAGAATGAATGAAATCAATTACAGAGTCCTGATTATATAGATTGAACTCAAGTTCATCAGTTATACTTTCCAGTTATTTGAAATTATAAATTTTATTTAGTTTTTAAGCCAATTTGAGTAGAATTTCTGTCCATTATAATTAAGAGTCTTGTATAATGCAGCATTTTTCTGTAAACTATATAATTAAATCTTTACAACAGACTTTAAAGATAGATATTTTTATCCTCATTTACAGGTAGGAATAAGGCTCAGAAGGATGAAGCAATTTCTCTAAGGTTATCTAAACTAGTAAATAGGGCTCAAATTCCTACTTTCTTAATTAAAACTCCACTGCCTTCCAAATCAGTTAAAGTTTGACTTTTTTAATGTTTTTCTGTGTGTCTAATCATTGCTTTCCTGTTTGATATGAATTATAGGGTCAAATCTCTATCTGTTAAAGTCACAAAACATGTGTTTGCACCAAATTTAATTCTATGCCTGTGTACATGGATGTAGGACTTAAATTCAGAATTTTAAAACTAATAAAATTACCAAAGTATAGTACTCTTTATTGGATTATGTATTATTGATTTTCCCCTCATAAAATTATGAAGTGGTCATATATAGTATTACTATTTATACTGTTTAATAAGTATTTTTTTGATCTGCATTTTGTTGTCACTTGACATGTGCTTCTAATTTATATAGGCCTTGTGTGCTTATGTCTGTTACTGTTTAAAGTGAAGAATGCAAGAATTTTTATACTAAAATTAAGTGCTTCAAATTACCTTGTAAAATCGTTCTAAATGAATGCTAAAGAATGGGCAGGCAGATCAACGTATACCAAAAGGTTGTTCTGTAGCTCAGTTCAACTATGAAAACCCTTGTTCTTTATCAAAATTATATTCATTTTGTACACAATTATATGTAATATTTTTGATATAATGATATATAATGTTGATTTTTGCAAATGTTAATGCCAGAAATATGTGTTCCTTTTCTGGTATTTAGGGAGGTGGTGGCACCAGTAAATCCGTTTATTGAGGAAACCCTTAGAGGGATTTTTAAAGCAAGAGTTACTTTTAAAAACCATCTAATCTAACCTCATTACTTTAGGGATAGAAAAACTGTGTTCTATAAATTAATGTCACCTGGTTAGTATTAGACAGATTGGCTTGAATAAGGCTGGGACTGAGATCTAGCTCCTACAGTTCTGTTTCCTTACTCATTCCATTGAGTCTGCTTTACAAAAGAGAAGCAAAATCGTGTTTGCTAATTCTTCTTGGATATGTTTGTTTGGTTTCCAATTATCCAAATTTTATATTTGCTTTCTGTTTCTCAAAATTATATGCTATTGGGTTCTCGGAAAAGTCATGATGCATTTTTGCAATGAAAAACAGAAAAAATATGCCATGACTTTTTGGACAACTCAATATTATAATTGCACATTATATTGGAGTCAGATTCCAATTTGTAACTCTCATCCTGAAATCAACCACAGTAGTGTATGAATATGTAAATATGAAAGTGATTACATACACACACATACACATACACACATAATATATATATATATATATATATATATATATATATATATATATATATATATCAGATCACCTTATTTAGACATTAAGGACACAAGTTGATAAACATTGTCAGAATGTGGCAGCTATGGATGAAGAAAACTGAAGAGATTTAATTTTTTTCTGTGAAAGATAAATTTAAAGCTTAGATTAGGGAACATAGTCATTTCAATTATCCTATGGTCTTGTTTAAACACTTTGTGTCTCCTCTCCCTCCCTAATTTTTTACATGTATGTAATTCGTATGCAGTATCTCCAAAATCCATCTCCTGCCCAGTCCTACCACAACTTATTTAGATCATGCCTCATCATTTCTTGTCTAAGTTACTGAAAACACCTATAAACCAATCTCCTTTTTGTAATCTTTTCACCCTCTAATGTATGCCCTACTCAGCAAGCAGTGATCTTTATAAAAATTGGATCTGATCAAGTCACTGTGATAAATCCCTAGAGTCCTTAATAAAAGTTCAAACTCCTTAGTATGGCATGAAAGATACTCTAAGGTCTCCACTTTCTTATATCTTATCACTACCCCCTTTCTGCTTTATCATCTAATATCCAAAAGTTTTATCCATTCTCCAGAGGTTTCACACTTGTAAACTTCCCACAGGATTCTTCCACAATCTAAAATATTCCTTTTTCTACATTAGCACCCATAATAGCTCACACTTCCTTCAAGGTACAGCTCAGATATTACCTGAAATCCTTTATTAGCCACAGATTCTCGGTTAGGTATCCATCCTGTGTTCTCAAATAGCACCCAAATAACACTATGATATATCATTTATCATAGCATATAGTAATCATCTATGTATCTGCCTTTTCTCACTGAACTATATAGTATTTGGGAGTATATGTAATCTCTTTATCACATCCTATCATATCCTGAGTACCATGAATATGATACTCAAATATTGGTTGAATGACCATTTCTGTGACACACTTTAGTGTCAGTTTCATGGGATCTTCAACTTCCATTAAGATCCTGGGAATACACACACATCATACTTTCTTTCGTAACAGATTTTGTGAATGTTTTAACCAAAAACAGGACCTAGCTTTTGCATTACTGAAACAACAGCACGTTTTTGCAGGCTTGGCCATTCATTTGAACGAGTAGAGGCACTAAGGAAGGGATTGCAGGCAGCTGTGTATTGACAGCACTGTTCTGAGGAAGTCACCCTCTTATTCCAGCCTTACATCCTCATCCATGGTTTTCAGCATAATGTTGTAATCTTTGAACTACCCATCATAGTAACATTAAAATAACCTACTATAATATACTCAAGCCTTAGTTTCATGAATTAAGTGGCAATAAAACACTGGCTTTTGAGATCATTTTTTGAAATAACCTGCAAATGCACTTAATTTAGCTTGCTGTTTCAAGTTATATTTAAGTAGTTTAGTCATTTTACCCTCCTAATGATTTATCTAATCTGAACAAAATAATAATTTAAAAAAATACTTAATAGATGGCACTGGACACTGAGAAAACATTTAGAGCCTGGAGAGGACTTTACCATTGAAAGACAATCAGGAACTTGTAAGATGTGACAGTTCACATCTTACAGTTTTGTCTGGGGTCACCCTTAATCTTCCCTTGGCTCTAAGAGCAGAATTCTGCAGCCTTAGTAATATAAGAGACACAGGAGAGTTTGGGATGGCAGAGCAACCAGAATTTTAGGAGTAAAGGCAGGAAAGAAGAAATCAGCAGAAGGATTAAGCTCCACCATCTGCATATAAAATCTATACAAATCTTTGCAGATCACTAAACTGTTCATTTATAATAAAGACCTCAGGGACATGGAAAATAATTTTAATAAACATCAGTCAAAAATTTCAATAAATTAGCATAGATTTTAAACTGTTGTACATTAAAGGGAGAAGATTATAGAATTTGAATCAGCAAAGTTAACTCAGTAGACAAGTCATACTTCAGCGAAACATAACAGAATTTAGAGGCTTTACAATGATTCTTTCATGATGTCTAGAATAGAATTAAAAGTCATTAAGAATACAAACAGTGATAATAATATCCATATCCTTTTCAAAGCAGTCAATAGCTAACCTCCCTGAGAGGACATATATATTACAACTAACAGAATTTAAATACATTCACAAACTCAAAGAAAAATCATATACAACAAAGAAGGAAGAGTCACACAAGAAAAACAGAAACCATAAAACAAATGGACATCATATAGTTACTAATACTATACTGTATATCAAGTTGCTAAAGAGTGGATCTTAAAAGTTTTCAACACACAAAAAACTGTGACTCTGTATGTTGATAGATGTTATTCTAGACATAGTATAGCGCTCATTTCACAATATGTACAAATATCAAATCATCATTTTGTACACCTGAAACTAATATAATGCTATTTTTCAATTATATATCAAAAACTCCAGGAAAAAGTACAACTGAAATTTGAAAATATTACTCTATGGGTTTAACAGAAGAGTAGAATAAGCAGAAGGAGTTAGTGAATTTGAAAATATACCAGTAGAAATGATCAAATCTGAAGGATGGAGATTTTTTAAAAATTAAAAAAAAAAAAAATGAATAGAATTTGAGGGACCGGTAGGATACTCATCTAACATCTGTATAGACAGTGTCCTAATGAAAGAGAAAATTGTAAGAAAAAAAGTAATGGCCAAAGTTTTCCTAAATTTGGAAAAGCATCAACAAATATATCCAAAAGCTTAATAAAACCCTAGCAGGAAAAAGAAAAAGAAAAACCATATATAAATAAAAATCTCAATATAAAATGATGCCCTTTAAAGTAGCAAGACTATAAACTAAAACTATACCTTAAATACAAATGACAATGACTTCCCAAGACACAATGAGGCCAGAAGACAGTAGTCCAGGAAAAGAAGTATTTTCACACTGAAAAAGAAGGATAATATGATAATAATAGCAAAAGAATTGGGGGAATAGAGCTGTAATGTTGCAAGTTTCCTATATTTCAATATTAACCCTAAGAAGATTGTGATAAAATAAATTTGCATACTTTAATTCCTGGAGCAACCATTAGAAATGCAAAAATAAATACCTAAATAAGCAATTATAAACAAAATTCAGTATAGGAAACATTAGAGTAACCTAAAAGGAGGTAGGAGAAGAGGAGTAGAGGAACAAAAAACTTGTAACATTATAGAAAAAAAATAACAAAATTCCAAACCTAAATACAATTATATCAATAATCACATTAAATATAAATTGCATATTATAAAACACTAATTGAAAAGACAAGACTTTTCAGTCTTGATTTTAAAAAAAGCAAAGTTGTTAGACTGGATAAAAATGTAAAACCCAACTATTTGTTGTCTACAAGAAAGGACTTTAAATATAAACACACAAATAAGTTAAAAATTAAAGGATAGAACAAGATAAAGCATGCAAAAGAGTAAGCATAAGAAAACTGCATATTATCATCATAAAAAAAACACACTTGAAGAAAAAGGAATAATATCACATAAAAAAGGTTCACTTTTTTTTTTTTTTTTTTTGAGGGCAGTGTCACTGGTTCTCATATGTGGGACCCGAACCGGAGCCGCTGGCTTCCCAAGCCAGCGCTCAACCACTGTGCTACTTGGCCGGCCCAAAAAGGCCAACTCTTAAGATGATTATCAACATATCAGAAAGACATAATAATTATAAATGTGTGTGCATACTGGGCATCAAAATAAATGAAGCAAAAACTAGGAAATAAAAGGAAAATAATTCAAATAACATTTAAAGTTGACAGTTTAATACCTCTCTTTTAGGAATACATTTAGAAAATTAATAAAATCAATTACTCAATAGAAAGATTGATCAAAAATAAAGAGAAAAAAATATGAATTATCAACAAAAAAGAGGTATCACTACTGATTTTATAGAAGAAATAAATATATAAGAAAATATTATGAACAACCTTATGCCAATAAAATTCACATCTTTGATGAAATGATAAAATTTCTTGAAAAAACACAATTTGCAAAAATTGAAACAAGATTACAGTTTAATAACCTTATAGCTACCAAAGACATTTAAATAAAATACCTATCCCCTTTTCCTCCCTCAAAAAACACCAGAGCCAGTTGGATTTAGTGGTGAATACTATCAAGCATTTTAGGAAAAAAAAAAAACTCTTTCAGAAAATAAAGGAAAAGGAAACCGTTATATTTTATGAAGCCCTGATACCAAAGTCTGAAGACATTCCAAAAAAAAGAGAAAGTTATAGACCAGTAGCCCTCATGGACAAGGATATAAAAATCTTTAACAAAATATTACCAAATTTCATCTAGTAATATACAAAAAGCATACTGCACTAGGACTATCTGTAATTTATCTCCAGATTGCAAGATTGGCTTACTGTTCAAAAACGCTAACCAATGTAGCAGACCATATTAACAAAATAAAGGAGAAAACAACACACGGTAATCTCAATAGATGTAGAAAAAAAAATTGACATAATTCAACACTCATTTATAATTTCAAAAATACTTTTCATCAAATTAGACAACACTATTCCCCCAATCTGATAAAGAGCATGTATAAACGACATATATCAACTTTGTACTTAGTGGAGAGGATGAAATGCTTTTCCCATAAGACCTAGACTAACTTAGAAATGCTTATTTTCATCATTCTATGCTACCTGACTGAATGTCCATCCCAGTGCAATAAAGACTAAATTAATAAATGAGATATTAAAATTTGAAAGGAAAATATGCAGTTGTCCCTATTCACACAAAACATAATTGTTTATCTACAAACTCCTACAGAGTCAAATAATGCTTCTAAAAATAACAAATGAAGTTAGATAACTTTCCCAAAACAGTGAGTGTACAAAAATATATTTTATACACTAGCAGCAAACAATTGAAAAATAAAATTTTATAGTAGCATTAAAATCAAGTATCTGGGAATAAAAATTTAGAAAGTCACTTAAAACTTCTACAGTTAAAATTTAAAAACATTGCTGAGGGATTGGGATGCTAAATTCATAGATTGATAGACTAAACATTGTTAAGATATCAGTTCTCTCCAAACTGAACTATAGATTCAGTTCAACGACATCAACTTATGTTTTTGTTGTTGTTTACAGAAATTGGCAAGCTGTTCCTAATATACTGGGGGTACCAAAAAAAAATTATACAACTGGACACTTTGGTCAACGTTGCTCAAACAGTAGTTCACCGTAATCAGAAGTGTCTGGATGCTGATGGTAACCACTTTGAGCACCTCTTGTAACTGTAGAAGTCAAACATGACTTGTATTCATCTTTTCATCTTTTGTTATCGGTATATATTGAGTATTGAAATTTTAATAGTTTTTTCCTTACTTAAAATGGGCGTACAATTTTTTGGCACCCCCTCTATTTATGAAAATACAAAGGTCTTAAATAGTCAAAATGATCTTTAAAAAGAAGAATAAGCTTCATGCAGGATTATCAAGACCTGACTGTGGTAGACAGAATTCTAAGATGGCCCCCAATATCCTGACTACCTCTGATGTGCGCTCTCTAGAACTGGGAATATGATGGATTTGATTATTTTGATTGGCTCATATTCCATGGTACAGTTGACTTTAAGAAAGGGAAATTTCTGGGTGTCCTGACCTAAAGACACGAGTCTTCTAAATCTAAGTCTACAGGTCAAAGACAGAGGAAACCAGGTATCTGAAGTGTAAGAGGAATTCATAATGGAAATTTCCACTGCTGATTTTAAAGATGGAAGGACCGTATGTCAAGTAATGAGGGTGGCCTCTAGGAACTGAGCTTGGCCCCTAACTGACAGCCAGAAAGAAAATGAGTCTCCACAGTCCTATACCATAAGCAATGAATTCTGCTAACAAGCTCAATAAACTTGGAAGAGTTTCCTAAGTTCTAGATAAGAATGCAGTCATGTGGCACTTTGATTACAACTTGTAGAAACCTGAAGAGAAAACTCAGCCATATAGTACCTGTACCTTCAACATACAGAATTTTGATATAATCAAGGTTTTTGTTTTGATTTTTTGTTTGTTTGTTTTTTAAGTCTCTAAGTCTCTATTTGCTATGCAATAATACAAAATTAATAAACTGATTTAATGACTTACCCAAAATTACAATTAAGGCAGTGTGGCATAAAATAAACAAAATACTGGAATAAAAAATAATCACAACTTGTTTGACATTGGTCACTTTATTTTTAATGTCATGAACAATTAATAAGATAGGACTGTTTTCCACAAAAAAAGCTGTTATGACTGGATAACCATAAGCAGAAAAAAATGAATATCTATACCTACTTCAAACCACACTCATAAATATTTTGAGGATATATCATAAACCTAAATATAAATCTAAAACTAAAACATATTTAGAGAACAGCATAGTATTTCTTCACAAACTGTGGGTAGACAAATATTTCTTAGACAGGACACAAAAAGCAATGTATATAAAGAAAAACAGTTGGATTGGGTGACATCAGCAGAATGTTGGAATAGTAATCCCTGGTCTTCCTTCTCCCCACAGACATACTGATTCACAACAGAAATCAGTTCCCTCTATAAGAAATCCAGAAACAAGTTGAGAAGCTTTTACCTCCTGGACAAGTACAAAACCAGGCTCATCAAATTGGTTGGTAAATTTGACACACTCTCTTTATAATTCTCACCAATGATATATCATCAACAATCAAGAGGAAACACCCAACTCCCATGTTCTCCCTGAGAGGAGAGGGTAAGAGTTGGACCCTGTGGGTCAAATGTTTCAACTTATCTGCAAGCTGCGTGAGGGACAGACTGACTTCTATCTCACCTGTCTTGAAGCACTGACATGGCTTGACATATTCTACAAGGCTGAGGGCCAATGAGAACAAAGATGATGATTTGAATTAGCACACTAGCACTTGCCACAATCCCATCTCCAGAACTACCATAGAGCAAATGGGTAAAAAAAATCCCAGTGTACATCTTTTTTATGTGGAGGGAAAGAGTTGGACTACACATCTACTCTTTCAACTTCTCTGGATGCTTCTTGATGAAATAGCTTCTGTCTTCCCTGGCATAGCATGCTGAAAGTAACCAACACACTCTAGATGCCTGAGGTTATGCTAAAAACAAATACAGCAGTTTGGATTAGCATGAAGGTTTGAGAGACCTACACAATCTCTGGTTTGGCAATTGGTAAGAATAATATCCTATATAAAATAAATTCATGAGATTGGGAGAAGTGACAATTTTGTTTGTTTCTAATATGTAGATACCAACACAAAGAAAGGAAAATTAAGAAACACAGAAATATAATTCCAAACAAAGAAACAAGATTAAACACCAGAAAGGAAACAAATATATGAATTACTTGACAGAAAATTCAAGATAACTACTATAAAAAAATGAACTCAGGAGGGCAATAAATAGAGTGAGAATTTCAACAAGGATAGAGAAATTTTTTAAAGAACCAAACAGAAATCTTTGAGCTAAAGAATAAAATAGCTGAGCTAAAAACTCGAGAGGTTCAATAACAGACTAGATCAAGCCAAGAAATAATCAGCAAACTTGGAAATAGTTTGTTAATTATCCAGAATAGCAAAAAGAAAATGAAAATAATAATAATAATAATAATAATAAACAAAGTTTATGAGACTTATAAAATAACATCAAAAAGAAAAAAGTATATGCATTATGTAATCCAAGAATAACAAAAGAAAAAGAACCAGAGTTTATTTTAAAAAAAAAAAAGGATGAAAATTCCCCAAATAGAGAGAAAAAAGTAGACACCACATGTAGAAAGCCCACAAGGATCATAAACAACACGAACTCAAAGAATCCACACAGAGCATACTATGATCACATTGTCAAAAGTCAAACACAAAGACAGAATTTTAAAAGCAGCAAGAGAAAAGCAATTTGTCACCTAAAAGGGGACCCTCATAAGACTCCAAAAGGCTAGCATGGGATTTTTCAGAAACCATGCAGGCCAGAAAGGATTTAGATGATATACTGAAAGGG
Organism: Aselliscus stoliczkanus; assembly: GCA_033961575.1. Classification (NCBI taxonomy): domain Eukaryota; kingdom Metazoa; phylum Chordata; class Mammalia; order Chiroptera; family Hipposideridae; genus Aselliscus; species Aselliscus stoliczkanus. The sequence goes on along the minus strand of CM066730.1, from coordinate 120,367,610 downwards.
CTAAAAGAAAAACAAAAACAAACAAACAAACAAAAAACTGCCAAGATTGCTATACCAAGCAAAGCTCTCCTTCAAAGATAGAAAGATAAAGGCTTTCCCAATCAAATCTGAGGGGATTCTATGCCACTAAATATGCCTTGAAAGAAATTCTAACGGGAGTTCTTTGAGTTGAAATGAAGGGATGCAAACAGCAAGATGATAACACATGAAAGTTTAAAATTCACTGGTAAAAGTAAATATATACACATATACAGAATATTGTATTACTGTATGATGGTGAATAAATCACCTGTAATTTAAGTATAAAGCTTAAAAGATGAAGTATGAAAAATACTAAAACTACAAAATATGTTAATGGATACATAATGTAAGATGTAAATTGTAACATCAAACACAAGTACGTCCATAGGACATAAAAATGTATAATTTTTGTGAGTCAAATAAAATTGCTATCAGCATAAAATAGACTGTTATAACTATAATACTTTGTGTAAGCCCATGATAAGCACATAATTTATACATATACAAATTACACAAGAGGAAAATGAAAAGAAATCAAAAACCATAATTTTTTTAAAAAATCAATGAAGCACAAAAGAAGACAGCAAAAGAGGAAAAGAGAAACAAAAGAACAAAAATAAAGAGAAAATAACAAAATGGAAATAGTAAATTCTCCTGTTAGTAATTGCTTTAAACATAAATTGAGGGCCAGCCGAGTGGCACGGTGGTTAAGAGCTGGCTTGGGACACAGTGGCCCAGGTTCGGATCCCACATCTGAGGGCCAGTGACACTGCCCTTGAAAAACAAACAAACAAAAACATAAATTGATTAACCCCCCATCAAATGGCATACAGCTCAAAAGATTAAAACAATATTTATTAAAAACATAAAACAAGATCCAACTATATGCCATGTACAATAGTACAATAAACTCATTTTAGGTATTAAATGTATCTATATATATATCCGACATCAGAGTACCTAAATACATAACACACTATTAATAGAACTAAATGAAAAAATATACAGTAAAACAATAATAGTATGAAACTCCAAGCCACTTTCAATAATAGTTAGAATAAATAAACAGATAATCAATTAAAAACAGCAGAACTGAAAAAAACACTATAGATCAAATGAACCTAGCAGACATATAAAGATAATTCCATCTAAAGCAACAGAATATACAATCTTCTCTAGCACATATCAATCTTCTTAAGGATAGAGCACTTGTTAGGTCACAGGAGGAGTAGTACTTTTAAGACTGAAATCATCAAGTATCTTTTCACAACAATGGAATGAAAGTAAAAACAGCAAAAGAAAATCTATAAAATGTGCAAACGTGGAAATTTAACAACCTTTTGAAAATCAATAGTCAATGAAGAAATCGAAAGGAAATTCTGAAAATACCTCAAAAAAATAGGAAAAATACAAATAACGAAAAACCCATAACATTTCAAAACTTGAGGGATGCAGCAAAAGCAGTTCCAAGAGGGAAATTCATGGTAATAAAGGCTATACTAAAATAAGAAAGATCTCAAATTAACTACCTAAATTGAAACCTCTAGGAACTGGAGGGAAAAAAAAAAGAATAAACTAATACTCAATTAGCAGAAAGAAAAAATATTATTAAATTTTTTTAAAAAGATGGGCCAGCCAATTGGCGCAGTGGTTAAACGCTGGCTTAGGAAGCGAGCGGCCCCAGTTCGGGTCCCATATATGAGAGTCCAGTGACACTGCCCTCAAAATAAATAAATAAATAAATAAAAATTTAAAAAACGTGCAGAAAGAAGTAAGAAACAATGAAAAAACTGTTTTTTGAAAAAATAAACAAAATTGATGATTTTTTAAACTAGATTAACAAAGAAAGAAAAGAGAAAAACAAATAAAATTAGAAACAAAAGAGACATTACACCTGATGCCACAGAAATAAAAAGGATAAAAGGTTACTGTGAACAATTATAACCCCAACAGATAAGATAACCTAGAAGAAATAGATAAATCCTGGAAACATACAATCTACCAAAATTGAATCATGAAGAAAAAGAAAATCTAAAACAGGCCTACAACTAGCACACTAATCAAATATCCTAAAAAAGAAAACCCAGGACCAGATGATTTCACTGGTAAATTCTACCATACATTTAAAAAAAAATTAATGCCAATCCTTCTCAAGATCTTCCAAAAAACTAAAGAGGAGGAAACACTTCTAAATGAATTTTTAAGGCCATTATTACTCTGATACCGAAGCCAGGCAAAGACATCAAACTACAGAACAATATCCCTGATGACTATAGATGTATCTATGCTCTTTTCATTATATATTAATAAACTTTTTAAGTTATGACAAATCTTGTTTTTGAAGAAGTGAGGAATCAGGAATCAGGCTTAGGACAGGAGAAGATAGTGGGCTTAGTTGTTTTATAAAGATCCTTTATAGGAAGCTATTTAGATATGCAATAGTGGTAAAGATATTACTTAAATTCAGAATTGACTGTTAATACATTCACCTTTTGAGGCAGGAGACATAATTCAAGTCATAGATGAACAAGCTCCATAGAGCTTTTCATAGAGAGCTCACAGTGGCTGGTGAGGCACAAAGATGGAATGTCAAAGTCTCTGACAGTTATTCTGTCACTAACCTGTATGGGTCCTGCAGCTAATGGTTCATTGTCAAGCACAAAGCAATAATGAGTTTTCTGATACATAAGCCCATAGATACACAAAGTCATAGACTTAGGGAACAAATTGGTGGTCACCAGACAGAAAGGGGTGATCACTTTGCAAGTTATATAAATGTCTAATCACTGTGTTGTACAGCTGAAACTAATACGATATTTTATATCAATTGTAAAATTGAAATTCTGGTAAGAGTTGAAGTTGCAGTTTTACATCTAAAATCTGTAGGGCCAGCCAGCAGGCTAGAAACTCAGGCAGGGTTTCTATGGTTTAGTCTTGCAGCAGAATTCCTTTTACTCCAGGAAACCTCAGGTTTTGCTCTTAAAGCTTGCAACTGTTCGAAGGAGGCCCACTCATATTATCAATGGTAACCTCGTTTACTTAAAGTCAATTGACTTTATATATTAATCATATTTACAAAATACCTTCACAGCTATATCTGGACAGATGTTTGATGAAACAAGTGGGCAACATAGCATACACAAATTGACACAGAAAATTAACCACCACAGATAGGTTCTGAGATACAGAAGGCAGTGATTTCCACAGGCCTGCTGGCAGCACGACTGAAGAGCTTTGTGAAAGAGACTAAAGCTCAGTATTTACTCTTATGCCATATTGTGCTACTCTGCAAATTCCATCATCTCAGGCCTTAGTGTGCAACATACACACATTACTTGAATGAATAATATTTTGACTAACTCTGTTTCTATTTATAACAGAAATTTCAAAGTATTAAAACAAATTAATCATACTTTTCATTTCTCTAAAGCCTTGGAAACATCGTTTTGGTAGGTGATTACTACTAGGACCCTAGGCAGGCTGGCATTGCTATCTGACAGGCATCTTGGCAGCACATAAAGGAGGAGATCTACCAGCAATAGAGTGTTAACCAAAAAACTTAACTTCCATGACTGAAAGCCTTTTTCAAAGAAAGGTTTTATTGCACCATAAACTACCAGGTCCTGGGGCATAAAGTGTAAACCACCAACAGCAGTGCCAGGTAAAAAAGGCAACATGTCCACCATCCTGGAGTGAGGAGCATTGTTTTTTGAGGAGCATTATATTTGGGTCAAGAAATACGTTAACTGTTTTGAAAGAATTTACATTGGGTATATTTAATGGGGGGCAGGATAAGTTGAAGCAGAGCAGTTCTACGATAGGAGCACAGTCTGTAAATAAGAAATAGTTACTACTTTTGATTGCTTATAGGCAATAGTCTTAAAAATTCAAGCATACACAGGATGTGGTAGACCATCTAGTGACTGGCTAGTAGGTGCCTGGGTATTGACTGAGAGCTCCAACATACATTCAGTCTTGTCAGCTGGCCCCCAGCTATTCACTGGCTAACTGCTCTGTCTTTTTTCTTTTATTTTTCGGCCTGCTGTAATTTGGAACATCTTTGAATTTTTTCTTGTAAGGATAATATATTGGATGGTGACTTGTGTGTGTGTTCATAATAAAAGTGATATTCTGCATTTTTCCTTTTTTTCCTCTGTTCACACTTTCAAATCTATTTGTTTCAACACACTAGTCAATTTCCCTCAGCCTCAGTTTCTTCTCCCATTTTATTTCACAAGTATTTATTGAGTAACTACTATGAGCTAGGCACTGTACTAGATGTTAGGATGCAGAGGTAAATTAAATATATATCTTCCAAAAAATGGAAGAAATATGTACACTTTATAAGGTAATAAAAAAGTACTATCAACACATCATTTTCTGTTAAGAAGAAAGTAGAAGTAAAACTGCTGACTTTCAACAAAAAAGTAAGGTGCCTGATTTTGGAAAGGTTGAGAATAAGCAGAATATGGAATTCATAAGGAGAGGTGTCTAAAAGTCATTGAAAATATGTCTGCAGCTGAACAGGGATTTAAGTAACTAGTGATGTTTGGGATCAAATGAAATTATGAATGTGAGAATATTTTGTAGACTATAAAACATCATACAAATGAGAGTATTATATATGTGCTGCCAGGCAAGCAATGCAAATGTGAATTGTTATTACATATACGTAGTTGGTAATAAATTAATTTGTAATTGTTTTATGTTGATTTTAAAGTATTTGATATTTTTATGCAAGTATAATATTCTGACTTATTGGATCAAATATAAGCTTCTCTAAGGCAAAGCATTTTCTGTGAGCATACTTTACATATAATACAGATGTTCCATAAATGTTTTTGATTTATTAACAAATGGGAGGGAGTTTCACAGTGATGGAAAAAAATAATTAAACCAAAGCTATTACCAAATGTGACCAAATCTGTACTCTTGAGATCTCTAGGTTTATAAGTGACACTCTGCAAAAATGGGATCTATAAGGGATCACAAACTCTAATTATCACATCATTACCATAACCTTATAAATTAATATTTATGGAGCCTTTATTATACAAGAAGCCCTTCCCTGTAGACTTAATAAGGATAACCTAATTGATTCCTCCCCATACCTCTTGAGGTTGATGTGCTACAGGTGGTAGATTGAGGTGGTCAAAGCAGGAACCCTAGACTTAAAGGGGCTGGATTAGAAACTTGGCTCTACAGCTTACAAAATGTGGTGACTTGAGCAATTGAAATCTCTGAGCCACAATATCTTCACTAGTATAAATTATAATAATAGTATCATTCTCCTAGAGGTTTCTAAAGGTCAAAAAAAGTTAGTTTATCTAAGGAGCTTAAACAGTGTCTACAATATTGTTTTCATAAATATTAGCTATTATTATTAGGCTACAATACTTTTCTATTCCCTTTTGCCACACAGGAAATTTTTACTAACATATCTAAATCTAATGTGTACAAAATAAGAGATCTCTTTGGCCAGAGTGAAGGAAAAAAAAAAATGTTTGCTTTAATTTTCTTCATTTGAGTGATAGTTATTCTTTTTGTCTTTGAAATACTTCCACAGCATCACTCATTATTATAAGTGAATATACGTGCTTTTTTAACTGGTTACCAATTTAGGATAAGTGCAATATGGAAATGATGAATTTTTTGTAGCCATAAGAATGATAGAACAGTGAATGGAATGTTTCCTTTAGTCTTCACCCCAAAAGAAATAAAAGAAATAGCAATGTTCTGTCCCTTAAAACAGCCAGTATGCTTACTAGATTAAATAATCCCTGGTGGCAATTCTTAGCTCTAAGATTCTGTGATCTAAATAACTCAGAATGAACAGCCTTTCAATATATTCATCTGCAGGGTTTGTGTAAAAGCAGCATATATTTATATGAAAAACTATCAGGTATTATTAGATCTTGTACTTGCATCTGATTATATATTTAACCAGCATTCATTTGATTTTGGCAAAAATCTCTTATCTCAGGTTTTACATTACTTTTAGTTACCATATATATTTTCATATGACAATGACCCAAGTTGCTGTGATAGATGTGCTCAAGATATTATACTCCTATTTAATTAGTTATCCTAATGGGAATTTAAAAGTCAAAATATTGGCCAAATACCATTTGTACTAATATTTGCAAATCTGTACTACCACACAGAAATGACGTACAGCAAATCACACAAAGTGTTCAGAACCTCCATTCTGTATTTTTATAGCCTATCAGTGACGTTGGCACTTCACTAATGAACTTAAATATTAAATTAAGCCATATTTAAATTTCTCTAAATCTGCTTTAGCTCTTATCACCTTTGGCAGCTGGTTCCCAAATCCTCACTCGTATAGTCCCAAAAACCTCTTGTGTATTGTCTATTTGACAGATGAGATGAGTTTATGGTGATCCCCTTCTCTGGGGCTCAAAATATTAAGTTTAAATCTAAACACGGTTTGCAAATAACCAGGGGGCCTTTCCAAACATCATTTCGTACACTGAGCTACAGTTTTAACAGTTGCATATCCACTCAGGAAGCAGATTGGTTTGCTCATATAAACCACAGCTATGTATATTTTTTTTTATAGTCTCCCGAATTGCTAACCTGCAAGTTAGCCTAAAGACAAATTTTTATTTTATTAAAACACATATCACCTTACTTTACTCTTTAGGATTAAAAAAACATTTTACAATAAATCTCAGAGAAAATATAATTTATGGGCTATAAATCTGTGTGGTTTTGTAAAGGAAAGTGAAGACTAATGATCTGGGGAATAGGACAAGGATAAATTTCAAAATAATCTTCTAACTCCTTGTTAAATTTAAAATAAAATAAGTCTCCCTACCACCTAATTAAAATAAACAAAGTGGTCCCCATTGTAGGCCATTCTATTTCTCTCATGTCACCCCAATTTTTCCCCCTTTATTCCCTGCCTCAGAAAAAAAAAGAAAAAAACGTGTAAAACTATTGTTAAGACAACATATATTTTCACTTGTAAACGATGGATCAAGGAATGCTGTGTCTGTAATGTAATATTTAAATAAATGTGATTACATTTAACATATGTGCAGCATTGTTTTTCAAAGAATTTGGTGACAAAAAAAAAACAACCCAAACTATAGCCTTTCTCTATTCAGTTAAAATATCATACATTTTTCAGTCCCATGATAAACCTCATAATGAAGTAACTTATTTTCTTACTGCATCATCAATGAAGTGCATTGATCCATATACACCTGTTAAAAGTTTAATTACCTAAATAAATCTGAAATAAATTTATTTTTTGAATCTCATACAAGAAGGGAAACAGATATGCAAGAAAAAGATCACATTGTTTTTCTAATTAATTGGGATTCCAGAGCCAAAAAGGAGAATTAACAATCCCATATATAAAATATGATTTTTGTTGTTAACTTCGACTCCCAACATCTTTATTTTTATGTTCCTATTTATCTGGCAGTAGCAGCACTGTATGTAACTTACTAATTCCTGGAAATATTGAAGCATTAATCAATAATTTAGAAGCTCTTTATGAAGCCATAGTAATGTGTAATGTAATGAATTCTTCAAAGCCTTTTATTGATTCACTTGTGAAAAGAATAATTTATTATGATATGATGTGGATTGTGAATATAATTAAATTGATTGGAATTATTCTAAAATCAAAGGATGTTGGTCCTTCTCCGAGTATCTCCTTGAGCATTAAAACATATCATCAGATATTGCAAACTGTTCTCACATACATTGTGATATTTTATGTTAGGATAATGGTCCGTAATTGAAGTTGAATTTCACTCAGTCAGCCAACATGCATGTACATCTCTAATATTTGCCCAGACACTCTTTCTAAAGGGAATTGACAATGAGCAAGGCAGACAAAGTTCCTGACCTAGACTCATCATTCTGGACAAGAGCCTGAAGTTACTGTTAATTATTAAATCTCTTCTGTCTTGACTTTACCCATGTGATAAAGTCCAAATATTGAAATCTGGCCCCTTGCGTTCCATCCCAATTATAAATTATGGGTCTGCATGCACACCCATATCTTTGGGATCTCTACAATTATTCCTTTTCCTTGTCACATTTAAGTTTCATGTGGTAAATGGCTCCTCATATAATTTAGGTGTCACTATTGCTATAAACTCTTCTGGGACTTCTCTAAGAAGTGGAATATTTTTTGTGCTTCTACAACCTTGTATGTATCCCAATTAGGACCTTTTCACAATGCATTGTAAATATACCTATCCTCTTCATTGGCCTATAAGCTTGAAAACCAAGAATACACTTCCTTCACTTTAAACTTCCCAAACAAATACCGTAATATGTAGTACATAGAAGACACTAAAAAAGAAAAGTTTGACAAGTAAATAAATGAATTAATTAACTAAGACCTATTGGGATTTCCTGATTAGAAACTGTTATTAAGATTCTTAGTGGGCTAGCCGAGTTGGCGCGGTGGTTAAGCGCTGGCTTAGGTAGCCAGCGGGCCCATGTTTGGGTCCCACATATGAGGGCCAGTGACACTGTCCTCAAAAAAAAAAAAAAAAAAAAAAGAAACTTTTCTTAGTAAAACATACAGTAACAGAACAACAACCTAATCTTTACCCTTCCCAAGGATACTAAGTATATAACGAAAGTTGATTCCAGTCCCCTCACAGATGAATCAAATGAGCTGAGACCTCCAGGCACAGCCATATTCTCTGTGTCTCTCAATCGAGGACTTAGGTGATAACTCTGATCAGAACAAGCTCCATGATAACTAGCACTGGTCACACAACTAGTAGTGGTTGCCCTCCATTACAATAAACAGGTAACAGTCCCCACTGTTAGTTATCTGTCTGTCAATAACTGTTCTTTGCATTCATCCACAGCTACTAGAAATCAAAATATCACATTGTCAAACGTAATGATGAAGGATATTGCTAAGGACCACAAAATTGTAAATAAGAGGCCAGACATACAGGTTTTAAAATAACACATTATTTTACTATGTAATTTAAGCTAATAAATTTTAGATAAAATAGATCTCTGGAAAAATAAATATTTTTAAAACTTAACTCAAAAACGTTTCAAAAATATAGATTATTTGACCAAATAATCCAAACACTGTGAAAACAATTTATAAATTAATCAAAGAAGAAATTTGTGATGGAAAGAGTTGGAGTCCAATATAATATACAAATCTGTTTCTTAACATTTAAAAGAACCAGTAATATTCCATGCAATTTAAAGTATTACTGGTCATAAAAAGTGTAGAGTTTAATATTGAAGTATGTATAAATATTTATTAATCTAGATAAAATTATATAATTTATGTTTTTACTTATAGGGAATAATTAAGTGTCAAAAATAGGGATTAGTTTTTAAAATTATTCAAGAGATAATTTTCAAAGGGTATTCAGAGAAGGCCAAACACTAAAAGTTATGATGTAAAAAATATTTAATAACATAGGAAAATGTTTACAAAATATTTGTTTTGAAAAGTTACAAAACATCATAGAAAGTATGGTGCCAACTGTGATAAAATAAAAGTTGACTGTGTTTATAAATGTGTATAAATAGACATGCATTGGAAAAACATCTATGGAGTTTTATTATAAAATGTTAAAATTTTTATCTCATGGGAATAAAAATAGTATCACACTAAAAGCATTGCTAAGAAAAACAGAGATAGCTTTTAAGGTGTTTAGCACAATGCCTCACATAAAGTGAAATGAATCTAAATTTACATTTATTATAAACAACAAAATATTGTTTGTAAGTGGCCATGATTTTCATCTCTATATATTTCTTCACTCTAAATTTTCTATAGTTAATTTATATATATTTTTTTCACTAGAAGAAATCATTACCTATTATTTTAATCATTATGGACAAATTATAGAAAAACACTGAACTAACAAAAAATGCTACAAATATGACAAAAAAAAAAAGTTAGGAAGCAATTACCCTGTAACCTACTCTGTTTCTTCCAGAAGTTGCTCTGGGAATTACTCCCTAAATCCCCAATTTGTTTCCCCTCCTTCCTTTTAAGTACTATTTGAAAGAAAATGGATCATGTAAAAAAAAAATAGCCCACCAATGTAATTAAAACATTACCTTACACCTTGTAAATTATCATCATATGGGCCACTTTAAAATGTTAGATTAGGTACTGGCCAATGCCCACCAGTGTGGGTGAAAATAGTGCAACGTCATGCATGTCCCATATTCCTAAGACTGTGTCAAACCAATAGCTATCCTCCTTATGATGGCCATTTTTTCAGACAATTTATGTCCTCTACTTACGACTGTCAGTTATTTTATTAATATTTTTTCATTCTAGTACAACAGTAATCTCATTCAAGTTACTAATGTGGTGCAGATTGGATTAAATTTCAAGAGGTTTTGTCCACATATGAAGCCCATATCCATTGGCTAATTCACATGCCTGCCACTTTTCAGTAACCTATAAAACTAAAAGTAATTGTACCAACCTGAAAGGCAAAAGAATCTGTGTCTCCCTCTGGAAAACACTTTTGAAATTACTCAGTTCCCCAAGTAGTACTTTTAGGATATTCGCATACTGAGAGAAAAAAAAAAAGGCTATTCCCTGTTATTTTTCAATTTTATTTTGCTTTTCCATTTTGTTTCCAAAAATGAATTCCAGTGCTAAGGTATTTCTTTCTTGTGTAACTTGAAAATAGAAAGAGTAGATTTTTTTTGTAAATAAATTTTGAGTGTTGCAGACATTTTTTAACCTAATTATTTTATGGGATTGCAACAATTCATGTTTTTCCATCATGAAATAGAACATTAAGCATCAGTCGGGAACATCGTAAAAAAGTACTTTGAGGAGCATCATTATAAGAAAAACTATAATTTTTCATAACAGTCGTTTTTCTGGAAAAAGCAAAGGCTAATTACCTGGGATTTAGCAGCATTTGGATAATTTCTCAGTAAAAGAAACTGTGAAAATTTAAGTGTTTCTTGTTGAAAAGGAAACCAGAGTACATATGCATAAGAGTTGGAAAAATCAGGATTCATTTTCAATAATAGCTATCAGCCTGTAAATTTTCACTTCTAAGATGTGGAATAAGATACTTAAATAGAAATATTTGATGAACTAAAAGAAAAGAGGCTCAAGTAAATGACCAACAAACAAGGTTAGAATATATTAACTTGGATTTTTAAAGCGACAATACTACAAAGGACCTTAGATGAGGTCAAATGTTCATTAAACCTTAGTCATAGAGCTTTTTAAATTTATCTACCCGTACTGCCTTTTCCCACCCATTTTCTTCCTTCAGACACTTGATAAAACAAAAAGGTATGCATTATTTGTTTTGTTTTGTTTTGTTGTTTACTTAAGAGAAATGAAAAAGATGATTTTTATTTAAGTACAGCTAAAATTGACAAATATCAGAGGAAGACTGGCATATTAGCAATGCTTAGGCTCTACACCACAGCCTTGAATGGTTCTACACTGGAACATTTTATTAAAGGCCGTTCTGCAAGGAGCTCTTTATCAATCTCGTCGGCTGTAGGTTCAGTACCATTGAATATAGTTATAAACACATGCTATACCATTCAAAGCATAGAAAAGCCATTAGTGATAATGAAGCTACAGTGGAAGAAATGGAACAAAGAGATTATAAATATATTTAGCAGACGAAATTCAGAATGGAACTCAGTTTATCTACACATCATCAGTCAGCCTTCTCTTGCCCTGAGCAATGGAAACCTTGGTCACCTGTTATTAGCCAAAGTTTTTCACCAATTTAGTTGGCTTCTTTTGTTTCAATATTAAATGTCTCACTTTTAAGCTTTTGTTTTTCAGTAATAACTGACTACTCACTTTGAAAATATTCCAAGTGCTGAGATTCAAATGCATGTTCCAATAACCATAATTGTTGCCTTTGCCTCCCAATTGTAGTTTCAGAGTAATTCAATATCTTTATCACAAGTGCAAATCCAAACTGTCTATTTGCATTGTGATCTATGAGAAGAGAAGTGAAAGAACTGGTGAGACAAAGTTGAATTGAACAGCAATATCGTCCTCTCAGTAGTCATTACAAATCACTTGAAAAATGTCATTTGAAAGGCTGTAAGTGATAGTGGTATTATCATATGACCATTCTAACACCAACTAGCCATTACACTTAAAGCCTTAGATTTTTGATAATTTCATCATGAATACATATTTCTGGGTGTTTACACAGTAAATATGGAACCAATACATTTCTTTCTAGCCAAATTCTCCCTACTCAAACCCTGCACCTGTCTTTCCACCATTTTAACAACTTGTTTTCAATACTCTGTTTTTCACAGTATATTTTTAAGGCCACAAGTCTCTTAAAACATCTGGCGTTATTTTTAGCTTACCTATTATAATAAAATTATGAGGTGAAAACTGCTATTTTCTTTTTCTTTATTCAATTTAAATGTTCAAAGGTTATTGCTTAGAATAAAACTCACGGGCTCAAGAGGACTTTTCCACTTGCAAAGAAAAACAGCTTTGTTGGGACTAGGAGAGAGACAATATATACAATGACTTGGAGTGTTAGAAATTTTCTAATCATTGAGCTTTTAAGTGTTGCTCTTCATCACACTAAGATATTCAGCCGAAAGTTTGCTCATCTGCTTTTTGCAGAGAAAAACAAAAATTGAGGTAGGAAGATCTCTTAGTATTTTTTCATGTGCAAATCTGTTTTATAGGAGAACAACACATATGTTTCAATGCTTTCGTTGTCATTTTTTTTTTTTTTCCTTTTCCAACTGGGCATACAATATGCACCCAACATACCTATAAAAGGTTGACTGAAAAATCACATTTTATAGTCTGCCAGAGGAATGTTTGTATTAAACTGCGTCAGATGGAGAACGTTTCATTGTGATCAGAACCCAGGAGATATAAAAGGGCCATAAAGTTTGGGTCATAATGTGAGTTTATAAGCCTAGTTTCTACTTAATTTAAATTATAGTGGCAGTGCAAGAAATTGTGGTTTACCAATAACACCAGGCCTCAGGCCAAATGCTTTTTTTCCTACCAGCTACCTCAATAGCCTACTTCTGTTGCAAAGAGTTAACCGCCTAGCATAGATATTTCTTACAACTTGTCATTTGAGAAAAATAAAACTTAGTAATCACACATGGGCACAAGTATTACTGTAGTTTACAATTATGAAGCAGCAAGTATAATGCAGTGTAGATTCCTTTCCATGAACTTTGTCTTGTTTGTTTTGTTTTGCTTTTTTGTTCCTGCATTACTGCCAGCCTTCAAATATCTGCCTAGAGCCCATACATGAGCTTTAGAGAGGATGGATTTAGCATTGCCATTTATAATTAAAGTTTACCTTTTAATCTGGTCCAATTTAACTGAATAGATGTGTGATATATAGTATCTCATATTGGGTATTGCAAATCAAAATTACATTTACATTAAGATGAATCATATTCTTGTTTTTTACTCTATTTGACTTTTAAATCAAAGTTTTCTGTACAAAGATGCTGGAACATAACATATAAACTCTGCTGCCTAATCAAATATCTATTTGGTGAGATTTTTTTTTTTTTTTTAGGGCAGTGTCACTGGCCCTCTCATATGTGGGACCCGAACGGGGGCGGCTGGCTTCCCAAGGCAGCATTTAACCACCACGCCACTCGGCCGTCCCTTGGTGAGATTTTTAAGAAATGCAAGTGACAAAAAGGGATTTGATCAAATTCAGTTAGTTTTAACATTTATCCCAGAGTCTAATTTCACAGTACACCAGCAAACTATAAAGGGAAAAAAAGTTGAAAAAGCATTTCATTATATTCTTTTCCCAATTAAACATAATTATACTTTAGACTTTGAAAATGTTAATATGAGGTTATACTGTATGGTGTAAAATAATGGCAGTACTACAAATAAAGAGAGATAATAGATACAAATATCTGGAAAGAAAACTGAGTTTAAGCATTATCATAACGTGTATATGTCATGTGACATATATGTTTCCATGATTCTGTAAATAGTAAGATTTTTATTTTGAATCAGTATTTTGTTCAGTAAAATGTTTTTCAAATAAGTATCCCATAGTTAAAATACATGGTAGACAATGAATAATAATCTATAGATGCCACAGCAGGCAACAAGGTATATTCCAATGATATATTTAAGTAATAAAACTTGTATTATGGCAAAGGTATTGCCTTATTAGCTATGTAGTAATGATTCACACAATGCCTAATTCCTGGTATTAATGATTCTTGAAATATGTTGCAACTTGGAAGGAAGCTGAGAGGTTATCTAGTTCAACCAGTCACTTAATAAAAGGGCTCTTTTACACTGGTGAGTTGCATTTCCAGTATCTTTTTACATACTTTCAGTGCAAGTGAATTTACTGCCTGAAAAAGTGTCCAGTCTGTTTTTAAGAGTTTCAATTAATATGTTCCTTCTATTGATATAAAAGTGGCCTCTCCCTGACTTCCTTTCAGAAGTCATACACTTACTTGAGTCACAAAAATGAAATTTTATCTATCTTCTATATATTATATGATCAATGTCTTTAAACAGCTAAGGCAGTTATCATACATCCCCAATATCTTTCTATAGACAAAATATTCCCATTTACTTCAAATGCTTATTTGACATGTTTTCTATGCTTTTTAATAATTGTTTTATTTTTCAAGTAGAGTCAACATACAATATTATGTTATTTTTGGGTGTACGGCATAGTGATTAGACATTTATATAACTTATGAAGTGATCATCCTGATAAATCTAGTACCCATCTGACACCATATAGAGTCATTACAATAATATTGACTATATTCTTTATGCTGTATCCTACATCTCCATGACTATTTTGTAACTACCAATTTGTACTTCTCAATCCTGTCCCATTCTTCACCCAGCCCTCAACCCCCTCAGCTGGCAACCATCAACATGTTCTCTGTATCAATGAATTTGCTTCTATTATATTTGTTTCTTTGTTTTGTTCCTTAGATCCCACGTATAAGTGAAATCATTGGCATTTGTCTTTCTCTGTCTAACTTACTCCACTCAAGACAATACTCTCAAGGCTTATCCATATTGTTGCAGATGGCAAGATTTCATTCTTTTTATGGCTGAATAATATTCCAGTGGATATATGTACCACCTCTTCTTTATCCGTTCATCCACAGATGGATAACTAGCTTACCTTTATATTTTGGCCATTGTAAACAATGTTACCATGACTATATGGATGCACATGTCCCTTTGAAGTAGCATTTTGGGTTTTTACAGATAAATACTCAAAAGTGAGATACCTGGATCCTTCTTTGTCTCTTATTATAGTCTTTGTTTTTATGTCTATTTTGTCTGGTATAAGTATCACTACCCAGGTTTTTTATTTTTTCTCTTTGACATTTTCATACAATATCTTTTTCCATCCCTTTACTTTAGTCTGTGTGTGTTTTTCAAACTGAAGTGAGTTTATTGTAGACAGCATATATAGGGTTTGTTTTCTTATCCATTCAGCCACTGTATGTCTTTTGATTGGAGCATTTAATCCATTTACATTTAAAATAATTGTTGATACATATGTAGTTATTGCCATTTTATTATTCAAATTTTTAAAAAAAATTTTTCCTCCTCCTTCCCCTTCTCCTTCTTCCTCTTCTTTTTAAAGAAGTCCCTCTAACATTTCTTGTTATACTGGTTTGGTGGTGATAAATTCGTATAGCCTTTTCTTGCCTGGGAAGCTCTTTATCTGTCCTTTAGTTCTAATTGAAAGCTTTGCTGGGTAGAGTAATCTTGGTTGTAGGACCTAACTTTTCATCACCTTGAATATTTCGATTTGATCCTCTGGCCTGCAAAGTTTCTGTTGAGAAATCAGCTGACAGTCTTAGGGGAGCTCCCTTGTAGGTAACTAACTGCTTTTCTCTTGTTGCTTTTAAGAGTGTCTTTGTTTTTAACTTTTGGCATTTTAATTATAATGTGTCTTGGTATGAGCTTTTTTGGGTTCATCTTTTTTGGGACTCTCTGCACTTCCTGGACTTGTATGTCTATTTCCTTCACCAGGTTACAGAAGTTTTCTGTCATTATTTCTTCAATAGGTTTTCAATTCCTTGCTCTTTCCCTTCTCCTTTCAGTACCCCAAAGATGCATATGTTGGTACACATGATGTTGTCCCACAGACCCCTTAAATGGTCTTCATTTTTTTAGATTATTTTTTCTTTTTGCTGTTTTGATACCTTAATTTCTAAATTGCTGATTCAATTCTCTGCTTCATCTATTCGACTCTTATTTCCCACAAACACATTGTGTATTTTAAGTATTGTATTCTTCATTTCTGACTGATTCTTTATGTTTTCTATCTCTATTATTACGTTTCCTCTTTGTTAAAGTTCTCACTGAGTTGATCTGTTCTTCCCCTGAGTTCATTGAACATCCTTATAACTAGTGTTTTGAACTCTGAATCCAGTAGATTGCTTGTTTCCATTGTATTTAATACTTTTTCTGGATCTTTGTTCTGTTCTTTCATTGGGGATATATTTTTCTACCTATTTTGGCTGCTTCCCTGTGTTTGGTTATATTTATTAGGTAGGTCTGCTATGTCTCCCAGTCTTAGCAAAATGGCCTTTTGTAGTAGGTGACCTGTGAGGTCCAATAGCACATTTTCCCTTGTTACCTAAACTGGGTGCTCCAGGTGTGTCCTTCGTGTGAGTTGTCTGTGCTCTCCTTTTATAGTTGAGACTCAGTGTTGTTGATTTTTGGGGGGGTTTGTTTGTTTGTTTTGTTTTGTTTTTTTGTTGAGGGCAGTGTCACTGGCCCTCACATGTGGGACTGAACCAGGGCCGCTGGCTTCCCAAGCCAGCGCTTAACCGCTGTGTCACTGGGCCGGCCCTCGGTTGTTCCTTTTATGTCAATGGGAGGGATTGACCCTTGGGTCTATTGGTTGAAAGGACTGGCCATGGCTACAGTGGAGAAGCTGTTGTATAGGGGCTGACCCTATGGAGCAGGATTCACTTTAGCAGGGTCCTGGTGACTGCCCAGTCTGCCCTTTGGGTGTGTCATCCACAGAGGCAGCCAAGTGGTACTCTGGCTCAGTCCAAAGCCAGCCACTCCCTGGGAGGGGCCACATTGCAGGCCAAGTTCAGCTGCAGCCTGGGCCCAGCCCCAGGCAACATGGCATGAACCACAAAGCAATTTTCAGAAAGTCGCCAAGCACACCCTGGGTTTGGGGCTGCTCATCCCAAAGTATGGGGCATGCCAAGGCCAGATGCTACTTTTTTGGATTTTGTGAACCTTTGAGAGATTTTAGGAGATGTCTACATCATGAGCTAAGACAGGTCATTTGGATGGAAGAGCCACTGAATGTGGCTTGGATGGGCCCACAAGTTGGATGAGGTGTGGTCTCAGGCAATCACTATGGTGGGCAAATGAAGGGTGTTAGCCAAGGTGATGGAGACTCAAATATGGCAGCCACCTACATCTGCATGCCAGGAGGGTGGAGGGCTCAACAAAGAAACAATGAATTCTGCCAGCACTTCTGTGTGGGAGAAAGCTCCCCCTCCAACCAGATAAATCAGTTCCTCCCATATGTCCCTGGTGCCATTCAAGCTACTGCCCCATTGCTAGATCTCAGAGTAAGTGAGTCCATCAGTGAGTAAGTCCATGCATGCTTCTGTATGTCTTTAGTTGTGTGACTTCTGTTTAGCTAGATTATCAGTGATGATTGTTTTGTAATTTAATTGTAATTTTGATGTGGTCATGAGATGAGGAAAGCACAGCATTTACCATCATCTTGACTGGAAATCTTGACTTTCTTTTCTTTTTAAATATAATTTTTCCCATGTAATATGACTAGCCTAGCCAGCCACTTTTCTTTGATCACCCGGGTTAATTCCCTCCCCTGTTTTAGACTCTCTACTTCTATTAATGCAAACTATGATTGGATTGTCTTTCCTGGCATAAAACTGTCAACAAATATTAAACTCACATGCAGTGAAGTCACTAAGTGTGACAATGTGGAACATGTATTTTTCTATACTATACTTAACAAATAATATTTTGAACCAAATCACCTAATTTATGATTATCTTTATAGGAGTTTACCTCATTAGTTTTAATCCTTTCTTTCAGCCTATTGAGATCTTGTCCTGCCTTTACTGTGCTATATGAACTCCTCAATTGCACTTCATCAGTGTCATATCACATGGACAGCAGCCTTGGTACACCACTAAAGTATAAATGGTTGACATCTATGTATTCATCAATCTCTTGGAAGTATATAATTACCAACAGTAAGAACAGAGTATTAAACCAAGCACAGAGTCTTCTGAGCAGCCCTGTGTGACTGCACAGGGTACGTAACCATGATGCTGGCCAGCTCTCTATCATGGCATTTAACGGCTGGTTTCCTTTTCTGTTCTTTCCTAGTGGGCTGTAACTTTTGCTTAGAATTATTCTAGTGCCTAGCACAGGACCTGACTTTGTAAGCACTCAGTATTTTTGACCAATTAAATAAATTAATAAATCAATGACACTTAACCCATCTATGCATAAGTGTCTTCATTATCAAACAAGAATTATTAAAACAGTAAATAGGCAAAAAAAAATGATTAAGTTTGGCATTATTGAGCATGTGAAAATTCTAGATTATGTATTATGTCCAGTATGGTATAAAATCTAAAATATCAGTCAAAGGGAATACAGTGAATTAATAGAAGGCAGAAATTCTGAAGTCATGCCCTTGAATCTGAATGCAGGCATCAGGTGATATATATATGGTTGTCGGAAAAGTTATAATGTATTTTTTTCTATGTTTTTCATTGCAAAAATGCGTCATGACTTTTCCAACAACCATACACACACACACACACACACACACACACACACACACACACACACACACACACCAGTTGGATAACTGCTTTGATACAAGGCAACTTCCATGAGAGCATGGTCTTCCTCTATTTCCTTCTTTATTCTCAATGCTTGTCTAAATATGGTGGTCCATAATTATGTTGTGAATGAAATATATAAGTGAGTGAAAAATTGTGACATGATGGTTAAGTAAAATTAATTTGATTAAACTTGTATCATCAAGATTTTGTGAGAAAGAATTCTAATCTAGGTATTAATTATAAAATTAAATGATGACTATGAGAATTTCTCAGTGCACTGTACCTTTCCCTTCCTTGGGTATAAAAATAACCCCTCATTAGGAAGCCAGTCACTTTCTTGATTTCCCAGAAAATCTTCTCTAAAGATCTGAGAAAGGAGTGGCTAAAAGAAGAATAAAAGAGGAGGGTAAAATTAACCTCTTAAAACTGAATAAGAAGTTTATAACTATTTATTTTTAACTAGTCATCAATTATTCTGAAGCAAGTAGTCCTGTTAATATTTACTTATGTCATTACAAATAAAGTAATTGACTGTCCATGACCTATTGCCCTGCTTATGTTTTTAGAGAAAAGCTTTGTCTAGATAGCAATAGATTCCTTCCCTGTGACTCATACATTACCCAGAGACTTCTGGCTTCCTGGAATTTCTGTTCAAAATTCCAAATCTCTTGGCAATAATCCCTTGTTTTTGTAAGAAAGGCTTTAATTTTAAGGAAAAATAAATATTGCAAGAAAGTGATCAAAAATATATTTCTAGCTCTTGGCACAATCAAATATTCTTCAAGCCAAAATAAAATTGCCAACTTTTGATATAGAAAGTTGAGTCTTAATTTTGCATATGTGGGTCATCTGAAACAAGTTGTCTATATTGAACATTATCATCAGTAGGCTCTACCTTCCTTACAAAAACCCATCCTTTATGTTACATTGTTATACCTTTCTTCATATTAAAGTTACTGATATAACGTTGCATAAAAATATTAATAGTACACATACACACTCAAGTAATGGCAGTTCTGAGAGCTTGGTAATTGTCTTTCCAAACCTTTCTTATGGCCAAGACCACAATGTTCTATATTGTTAACTCTGCATCTTGCTCTTTTCACTTAATAATATATCATGGACATCCCCTTGAGTCCATATATATAGATCCAACTCATTATTTTAATAGCTGACTAATGTTTCTTCTTGGACATGTGTTTTAATTCTTTAACCATTCTTCTATCAGTAGACACTCAAGATGCTTCCAGTCTGGGAGCTATTATAAACAATAATATAAATATCTTTATACATAAAATATTTTGTATCAATTTTATATTTTTATTAACAATTCCTAAAAGTAGGAATGATGTTTTATAGATGCATCACTATTCAAATATTAATAGATGCTAAAGAATTGCTTTCCAAACTAGTTGTAACATTCTACATTCCCAGCAGTACTATTACTATTTAAACAAGCATTATTATCCAAGCTCCTCTTGATAACACTGAAAATGTATCAATATTGATCACTTTCACTTATCTGATATGTCCTTGCCTTGTTTTTATAAAATGGTATGCTACTGTTTCAATTTGCTTTCCTCTAGGAAGGTTGGCATATTCTTAATATGCTGTTACAGTCTTAATGCCATCATGGTCTCTGGAGGTAATGGTGCTAGAACCTTTTATAGAGAACTAGCAAAATGTCTACCCCTTCTTGGACAAAAAACAACTCTAGACACTCTCTCTTACCATTTTTGTTCAGTGAGCCCTTACCACATCGTATGTAGGAAGTTCCTTTATCTAGAGAGCTACAGGAAAGGATTTTATAAATTCATCCAACCTGCATATGAATTGGTAATGAATCTTTACTGTATCACCATTTGCAGGTATATTTGCATTTCAAAAGGGAGTAACCCACACAAAATGAAAGCTATTGAAAGTATTTCTGTGTGGAAGCATCAGTGTAGTAAATATAAGCTTTCCTTAAAAGGAGGACAGAAAAAGAGGTAGAGAAGAAGAAATATAAGTGAGGAGTCTTAGATTAAAAACAAACAAATACATAGAGAAGGGTTAACCATGGGACTTCTTCTCATAGTTGCTCTCAGTATGCTTTTATGCATTAAAAGGAAACAAAATCATTCAAAATGATGATCATGTTCCCTCTGTAAGGAAAAGAGTTAATACTACTTCTAATAATATCAAGTTTACTCCAGTCTGTTCTTAGTTAATATACGTGATTATTGAAATTCTAATCTATTTGTTTTTCATGTTGGACCAAATGAGGTAAACCTTAATTTAGACAACTCTAAATGGATGGGTGGATAATGTGGATCAGGCTCTCATTTGTTTCAGAATGATAGTTTTACAAGAAGCAACATTTTTTCTCAAAGCTGAATTTTCCCTCGCTTTCTATATTTAACAGGTCACTAGGTTTTATTATTTTATTATGTTCTTAATATCTTGTAAAATCTTTTCTTTGGCACAGTCTGATTCCCTTTCACTGAGACATTACTAATAACATCCTAATTTGCTTCCCTCACTCAAATGTCTCCAATTTGTACTTCGCATCTTGTTAAGTCCTTTCATTTACAATGGGATGTCTGAAGACCATCTATACAAAACCACTTGAGTGCTTATTTTAAAATAAAGGTAGATATGGGGCTACTCCACACAGATACTGACCATGATTCTCTAAGTAGGTGCCCAGAAAACTGCATGCTTAAGTCTTTTTCCAGGTAATCTTTACATATACTAAATTCTGAGAGGTAAATTTCTAGAGTTTGCTAAGACATATTAAATGCTTGCTGTTCCCTGTACTATTTCTTGCTCTACTGCCTTTAAAAATGGAATTCCACTGCCAATATGATCCTTCCTGCTTTTTACCCATCAATTACCATTCCTCCACATTCAATTCATCAGTTCATAACTCAAACCTCCATGATTTTATAACATTCTATCCTTATCTACATAAACATTTTCTATCATAGGTCTGATAACACTTTATTTCTTTGCTGGCATATTATTTTCAATTGCTTAAGGAAATCTGTTGCATTTTATTTATCTTTGTCTAAATATTATGCTTCCTCATTTAACCAATTACCATTACTAAGTATTCTCATGATATCTACTATATATTGAGATCTTATATTCTTTCAAGATTTTTCTATGAATTTCACAGGCATTATTTTAAACATTCCCAGTAGGCTCCATGTCACAGGCAAGGAAAATGGGATTCAAAGGGTAAAATAATATGCTGGAATTTTAATAGAAAACAACAGAGCCAGGATTCAAACCCCGTCCTATGTTATTCCAAAGCCTTTGTTTTACTGTGGTATTCCAATTATGTTGGTTAAATGACTTGCTGCATTATTTTTTAGTTAATTTGCTAAGATTTAGCAATTGAACAACCATCTGTCATCTCTGTGACCCTTAAAGGATCTATTAAAAAAATGCTTTCTTTTTTTTGTTTTTTTTAGCAAATGCTTTCAGTAATGTTTCCCACAGAGATTAGTAAAACAACAACAAAAAAGTTACTTCATATTTTAAAGAGTTATAATCCCATCCATCCTAGCTTTCAAATGATCTAGAAATCCTCTTGCAAGTTTCCTCATTCTGTAATCAGGGCAGAATGATTAGATAGTTACGGCTTTATTTAATGAAGAAAAAAATCCTTTAAAGAAAACCTAAATATTATTGATAAAATAAGGAAATCTAAGTCATAGATAAATCATAATTACCACTTTGAGCATCTACTTGGTGCCAGACTTTACACACAAATTCTTCCATTTCCTCACAGCACAACTAGAAGTTAGATGTTAGGCCCATTTTAAACGCTCTGGGAAGGATGCTCAAAAGGATTACTTTGTCCCTAGTCACAAAGCCAGAGATTGTTATGTTCCAGTTGTGGACCCAGTTATTTTAGAGCTTACAGTTTAATATATTTTTTTCCCAAAATCTGATATATATGGTGTTAATCAAATAAATGCTAGCGTCACCACGCAACAGTCAGGACAGTCAAAGAAAATGGCGGAAGCATGGTTGTTGTACTAGGACCACAAGACCATTTTGAAGTGGTATCTGAAATTTGAGAACGTTGTGGAAATTCAACGACAATGGAGGTGTGAGTATGCAACAGATCCTCCAGCATGCCTAACAACTGCATGATAAGTTTGAGTCGCATGGTACTGTGTAAGATGTGCACAAGGGAAGGTCTGGGAGGCCTCTCACAGCAACAAGTTCTGCTTCTTCTGCTGTGGTGCTGGAACACTTTACACGCTCACCACAGAAGTTTACCAAACAATGTTCATGTAATCAGAAGTTTCTGGATACTGATGGTTACCACTTTGAACACCTCTTGTAATTGTAGTAGTCAAACATGACTTGTATTCATCTTTTGTTATCATTATATATCGAGTATTACAATATAGTTTTATAGTTTTTTTTTCTTAAAAAATATATATACACCTTCTGTATATATTATTTTTTATATGCCGGACTGCCTATGAGTATTCACCTATACCACCTGGATCGACTAAAGATCAAACATACAGCTCACACATTAATATCATAATCAAGTGAAATGGTAAGGAGATAATTTCATACATGTTTAACAATATCTGAAATCATTCTGCTACATGGTTACTAGATGGATGTTGCAGAGGCATGTAAATGACTATAATTGACATTTCTTTTACCCTTGGCTAATCTGCAGGAAAATAGGAATAGTCGGACAGAACAGTTTTTCAAATTTCAAGGAAGACACAGGTGCCTCCAGCCCTTCAATGAGCAATAGCTATAACCCAAGTTTTCTATCTGATTGGAACTATAAATGTTGCTCTTCTTTCCTTCCCAGAAACCACTGTCTCACATTAAAGTGAAATTTCATTTAAGTGGAATTCTCCAAGCCCCAAATACATCTTCTGTCCCTAAAGTGTAAATTAATTAATTTAAACAGGCTCTTTTCCTGGGACTTGACACTTAGAAGTTAGTAAGCAAAGGCCACAAACATCTGTTATTTTTGTTTACTAACTTTATTTGACTTTTAATTATTAGAATTCCAGCACTATATGGAGAGATAAAGATAGGTTTGGGGGAGATAAATCCAGTTAACTTAGTCTTTGAAATAAGGTGTTATTAACTAGAGGGAAAAGAGGGCATATGATTTACCTATTCTAAGTCTCATTGTACAAAACAGACCAATTTCTACCTCATGCCTAAGGCCTTGCCTCCAAACATTAATTGCCCAGTTGCAACCATGTTGCCATATAAATCTGGGGGCTCTGGTCCCACCCCTCACTTTGCTTTCTTGGAAATATGCATATTTCCAGCACATCTTTTTATCCAACTCTGATAAAGTAAAATAGTTTCTATATTTACTATAGATTATAGCTGAGCAATATTGAAGTTTAGAAAAGAGCCCCCAAAGGAAAACTACACTAATCAGTGTTCTATAACTGTTAATAATAAAGAAAAAGATTAAACTAGATAAATTTGAACAAAAGATTGCTCTCCCTGAGAATGTAAAATGTAGTGCAAAAGGCAGAAGTTGCAGTCATTACTTGAAATTGAAAACAAGCCACAAACCGGGATAAGATATTTATAAACCATACCCATAAATAGGACAAAGTACTAAAATCAAAAATAGTTATTAAAACTCCTACAAATGAATAAGAAAAAGAATAAAATTAGAAATGGTTGAAAATATGGGCATTCACTTCACAAAAAAGGAAACTCAAATGGCAAATAAATGTATGGAAAGTAGCTACACTTCATTAGTACCCAGGACAATCCAAACTAGGAGCATTGATGAGATGCCACTTTACTTCCCCAGATTGGCAAAGTGTCTGAAATACTAACTGTAAGAGAGGACGCACAGCAATAGAGAGATATTCTTGGTGGGAGTACAAATTGGAACAATCCTTGTGCAAATCAGTTTGACAGCAACTTGCACAGTTGTACCTTGTTACACTCTACCACCCAACAATACTACTTCTTGTATGCACTAAAAGATATACCTTGGTGTAAATTTTCTGAACCAGAAAACATACACAAATGTTCATAGCAGAATTATTCATAATTGAAAAAAACTGAAAGACAATTATCCATTGATAGCAAAAATGAATAAATATTGCATATTAGAAGGATAGTATATTTTAGAGCAGTAACAGTGAATGACCTGTAGCTGCATGTTAAACCTGGATGACTCCTAGGAACATAATACTGAGGTTTCTGGTTTGTGAACTTAAAAAAAAAAAAAATTAGTACCATGTTGTATGTCATTTTCTGGTACTTACTGGGGATGGGAACTTCATTTAGGGTTAAGCAAATTTCACTTAGAGAGAATTGGTGATTCCATTTACCTATGTGTTTGAATGGCATCTGTTCAAGGTTCTACCTCTTGTTGATTATGTATATATAAATGTTATACTTATATTAAAGTCAAGGAAATGATAAACACTTAATTGAAATAATGGTATCTGTTCAGATGAGAAGTAGGAAAAGAAAAGACCACAGAAGTAGCTACAATTATTTTGGCAATGCCTTAAATATTGAGCAATAGTAATTGGGATTTATTTGTTACATTTTATATTTTACATATAAATTCCATTTTTACATATCAAATATTGCCAGGGGTGGAATAAAAGGAGGAGGATGAAGAGATGGAAGAAGAGGGGAGGAGAGGGAGGGAGAAATAAGATGAGTGGGAAAGGAGACATAGAGAAAAGCAGAGCTATGGAATCAGGCCTCAGTTCAGATCCTTATTCTAACAGTTAATGTATTTTTGAAATTTGACAAGTTCTTTAACATCCCCGAAACTTAGTAATATCAACAGTAAAATGAGAATTTCACTTCAGGGATTGAGGTGAGTAGTAAATTATATTAATTCATATAACATGCTTAGTTATTTCTACTACATACTCCTGTTCATTCCTTCCTCATGCTCCCTTCTGTACTAAGAAGGAATAGAAAGCTGGGAGATGCAGAAGGGGGAAAGAGGTGGTGGAGCTAATCACTACGATTTCCCTGTAGGTCATTTCTTCAGGCAGGACACTACCTACGATTGCAAAATAAACAATATCCACCTCAGTGGCCTTCTAAATATCATCCTCTCAGACACACAACAACCTTAGGTCCTATAATACAATAATACTCCTAATATTTTTCTTCATGGCTTCAATAAAAACCTAGTGCATTCAAAGGCTCAACATTTTTTTTTCAAGTACTAATTAGAAAAATCACAGTTTGGTGTGAATATGGTTTTATCTTCCCTTGGGGAGTGGGTTACAGTCTAAAACAGAAGTTTGTTAACTAAAATGAATTTCTAAGTGGTGAAATGTGAGCTGAAATATTAGTGAGCACATTTGCACCCAACCCCTTCCCCACTCCCCCAATACACTCTTGTCCTTACCTGGTCTGCTCCTGGGGAGAGAAACAAAACTAATCAACTTGGAAGCTGCCAAGAACCCACGTGTTTGACAAATGAAGCCTTAAACACACAAAAAAAACGCAAGCATTCATAAATCCAGAAACTCCAAGCATCTATGGTGGAGAACTACTGCTTAATCAGATTGCCTTAGCACTCAAGGAAAATATAGTTCAGTATTTTTCAATTGGAGCAAATTTTTTGCCCCCAAGGGGAAGTTAAGCAATTCTGGAGACACTTGTAGTTTCACGAGAAAGGGCCAGCAATGGCCAGCTCTAGAGGGTAGAGGGGACATGGATGCACAGGACAAACCCAACAGCAAAGAATTATACAGCCTTAAAATGTCTACATTGATGCTGATGAAGAATCTTGATTAGCTGTATATGAGCCACATTGAGCTGCCTTTTGTCTGACCTGAGAGCTCCAAGCTAGCTGTGTACTGCAAAAGAATTTTATGCCGTGGGGCTTATAATACCTTAATGCAGGGGTTATTAAGCTAGAGATCCATGGATTGGCTTAAGGCAGGTCATAAAACCCATGAAGTTATATGCAAATTTTATTCATATGTACAGTTTTTTAAAACACAGGTCCAAAGTTAAAAACTTTTTGGAAGCCCGTCTACAAGGCTCACATATTTTAATACTTCCCCTGCAGGATTCTTAACTATCTAAAATTCTTAGCAAATTAATGAATTTCTTACAAAATAGTAAGATTTCATTTCGGATAGAAATTTAAGAAGATGGCATTTAAACTCATATCTGGATTTGAAATGCAGCCACATGACCTTTGAGTATCAGTTTCCAAATCTATAAAATAGAAAATAATTATTCAAATTTAATTTGCCAGTTAAATCACCTAGCCACAACAGGTACTTAGTAAATAGTGGCTGTTGGTGTTTTATTGTTTAAAATAACTTGGCTTTAAAGCTTTGCCTGTAGAAGACTGTGGACTGTATAAACCACAGCCATCCAGTCATTTTTTTAGGGATTATTTATTCATCAAGTGAGTTAACAGAACGGGAGGGGAAAGCAGAAGATTTATATAGATATTTATAGAGTGTTTCAATACCTTATCACACACACACACAAAAAAAAAAATCATATATATATATATATATATATATATATATAGAGAGAGAGAGAGAGAGAGAGAGAGAGACAGAGAGAGAGAGAGAGAGAGAGACAGAGACAGAGACAGACAGACAGACTTTAATCCAGATGTTCAGATTCTAGAGCCTAAATTTCTTTCACTATGCCCTCTAGAAGAGTAGGTGTTTTCGGACAGACACATAGCAGAGGTATTTTGAAGGAGGGAACAGTAACCCAGTAGATAAATTGTCTTTTTCAGAAGCTACTGAGGCAATTGTTGGAGATGGACATTTAAATAGAGAGCCTTAGAGAAAGGAACAGTCCCACATAAAGGAGACATTTATCGAAAATGAAAACATTCTCCTTTGAAAGGGTTCAGAACAAGCCTCCCCAAAATGTACCACATTGGCACATGGATTATTTTGAGTTAAAGGTAATCAAGACCCAGCAGACTGAAGAAAACTTTTACCTCTTGTTAAATTACCTTAAAGAACTTAGATAGGTGCCTGGCCCAGGGAGAGAGATATCACCAGGAATAACGTTTTACCTGTTTAACTGAATGACCTATCTGTATGGCAGGACAAATAGCCAATTGCTAAACACCTGCCCTTCATACTGTCTTGTGAATTACTCTTTTGCCTTAGCAGCCACAGGTTCCCATGCGATTCCTTATCTTAGCTCAGGAGAGCATATATGTCTCCACTGCGCGATTTGTCCTGGGTGTCATATTCTTATGCTCACCCCATATGTATGAAATTAAATTTGCTTTTGTCCTGTTAATCTGTCCTGTGTTAATTTGATTATTAGATGAGTAGAAAAACCTAGAAGGATAGAAGGAAAACTTTTCTATCCCAACAACGTCAACCAATTCTAACTTCTTTGAAGCCAAGCCTGAATGTTCAACCTTGAAAGTTACCTTTGCCCACTACCCACTCTCATCTAGCCTGGAGATGTTTCTCTTAATTGCCACTGTCATCTACTTTCATTTCCCCCCGTTTTCTGCTTACCCAGAGCTACCAAAATAAAAGTTAGAGACTAAGCTAAGTAACTATGATGTGTGACAAAAAGAGGGAACTCAGAAAAGAACAAACTTCATCTCTCTTGATATCATATGTGGATGGCCCAATTCAGTTTTGTTAAGTATAGAAGATTTATTCAATGGACTCAGAAAGGCACTTAAAAAAATGCCTTCTCATTATCAAGAAAGCTGAGGAAAAGGTTACTGAAATTTTCATTCATTCATTCATTCATTCATTCATATATTCAACAATGTTTTTTTTCATTCCTCAAATATTTATTGAGTGCCTGCAACGTAAGCCAGGTACCCTGCTCACCACTAATACACATGAAATAAAATTAACACCTTCCTAGTCCACTTAGAGTGTTGCCTAGTAGAGAAGACAAATTTAAACAAGTAACCACTGCTTCGTTATTATCCCCTAATTTAATTAATTACAATTGTAATAGGTTCTATATACTAAAACTACAAGGGTCTATGAGAGCATATAAAAGAGTCACAATAAACCCCAGAGCATCTGTTTTATAAGTTTTTCTAAGGAATTTAGCAAAAGAAGGAACAGAAGAATGTTTCTGGCAGGAAGAACTGTATCTTCAAAGACAAAGTGAAAAAAAAAAAAAAAAAAAAAGAAGAGGGATAAAGAAAGATAACTTGTTACCAAGTTACACTATGTGGAACCATTTATGCTACCCCAGATGTTTTGAAGACTTCAAAGAGTTTCTTAGCTTTTCCCTCCGATAAAATGCAAAATAAAAAATGAGTCCTCCAACTCTCCATTATCAATAATTTTGTTATTATGTGAACCAACGTCAGGGTTAAAAGGAAAACCACAAGTTAAAAAAAAAAAAAGTTCAAGGAGGAAATAAAAACCTTCAGCGGTGAATTGAACATGTGAGCCTATTTAAAAATGTGTTTCTGTTTCTACCAATAGGTCATTTTCACCTAGTCCTGTGGGCCCACCTGGCCTCAGCAGGGCCGCTGCGCTGCTGCATCTCCTAAACAATGGAATGAACTATCACTGCAGTTTGATCCCCAGGATGCGGAGGTGACCAAAAGGTCACAAGAACAGAAGCAGAGTCTACAGAAATGGGTAATCCTCAAACAGGAAAATCCACTCCCAGATCATTTGGAGCCAAATGGAGACCTGCTAGGCTCAGGGACTCACCAGCTGGGTTTCTATCTGAAATGTGTAATCATCAGATACACTCAAAGCCAGACCCCACACAGAAACCTTGTGGTTAGCCATATGTTGGGGACACTTTTGGTGTTTACTAATGCCGCAGGACTGTGAAGCAGAAGATCCACAAGAGAAAATGTGAGCACTCTGAACAGAGAACACAAGGAGATTGGAAGACAGCCCTTTTTGTTTGTGGATAAGTGATCAAAGCTGGAAGCTTTTCAACAGTGAGCTACTGTGCTGAACACAGAAAAACCAAACCCTTTCAAGTAAGCCCGTTCAAGTTTCACAGCATATCGCTAGGAATCAACCTATTCTTAAGAAATTGCATGGCATTGTTTTATATTTTACTTTTTCTAGCCAGCTTAGTTTAAGACACAGACACACACACACACACACACAAAAATACCTTTATGCAATCATGAGAAAAACTGACACTGACATAATCACTTGGGATTTGAGAGGACTGATTACAAGCATTTCTGAAACCCGAGGTATTTCCCTTTTTTTTCCCCTCCCTATAAAGACTTTGAGGGAAACAGAAGACCAAATAGGTTTCCTGGACACAAGGAAAGTCTGATGAAAGCCATTTTTCATTTTATTTCCATGCTGTGAATGAATATTCACGCTCTTCAAGCTACCACAGCAATCTGGTTCTCAAGTTAAACCACCAACCACCAGTCCATTTGGGTAAAAAAAAAAACTATTTTTATGCACTGTGACATTTTTAACTTGTAAAACATTGCAAATGTAGGTGGTAGTTCTCACAGTCTGGTGTATTTTTGGAGTTTCATAATCCTTCTAGTCAGAGTTCAAGGGCTGCTTTTTTTCAACGTTTTGGCATGTCATGGCCTTTTCTCCATAATTGTACATGTTTAAAAAATAAATCTTTTTTCTCACTGCTCTTCCAGTTCTCCTGTTGAAAGGCACTGGAATGGGAAATTGAATATATGCATATTCACACTCGTTCCTGCCCTGCTCTCTTCCTTTCGCTCTTTTCCTCTTCTCCTCTTTTCCTTTTGCCCTCTTTTTTTTCTCTCCTCCTCATCTTTTACTTTCTCTCACACTTTTCTTCCTTACATACATTTCTAAGAATAAACTAGGTTTTCAAAACTCTGAAGCTCTATGTCAAAATAACATTTTTTTCTTCTTTCCTCTTAGTTATGAACGGTCAGTGGTTACTTAAATCGTATTTCATTTATATTTGATTGTGAATTATGGTTTAAATCATGTAAGCAGGGAGTTAAATTTTAGAAATTCATGACTATCAAAAATGATGCTAAGATAACTGATTGAAAATATAAAAATATATTTTTTGTTTGTTTATAAACCCAATGATGTGTGATATATTTTCTCTAAATTGAACCACAGTTTGAAGGAATTGATCACATTCACTACTTGAGGAAAGAATGAAAAGTATAGTCATAGAATTCTAACTACAACGAAGAAATATGGTCCAGACAGGTATCATATAAGCATCAAGAAATGAGTGCTTGATTCTTACTTGAATGGTTTCAGCGACCTCTCAGAGTAACTTCTAGTTTTGGCCATATCCAGTAGTTAAAAAAATTCTTATATTAAAACCAGTTTCATTTTCCTACCATTAGCTGTCTTTTGTCCCATTTTTTGCCTTCCACAGCAAGACAGTGACACAAATCCAGCAGGGACACTGTTGTTCTCCTGAATATATACCTGCATTTCTTAATTTCATATCCAGCAGTGATTTACTTCAATATTTCCTCATCTATCACGAACCTCTACTATTGGGGTAGCCCTCTCCTGAGAATGTTCTAGTTTATCAATATTCTACTGTTGCCATTTGACCATCAGAACTGGTTGCTCCAGGTACATCTATGATTTGTCATCCAAGTGATTCTTTTTAAAAACTATTGGTCAACGTTTATTTAGTGAAACAGAGACAAACTTATTATCAATTGATATAAATTGTACATATTTTTTCTTTATATTTGGATATCACATATGTTAGTTGTCCCTTTGTCCTTTTCTTTGAGCTGTCCACAAAATGATCTCCACTCCTCAAAGAGTAGTGTTTGATTTTTGCAAAGATTCCTTTGTTGGAATGAGAGACTATAAGTGGAACACATCATAGGATTTCCTTTGCAGTTCCCCAATTAGACCAGCCTTTTCTTGGCCTTGCTGACATCACTTTTCCTCTCTCTTTCTCCCCGAAATTTACTCAACTTTCTTAGCTATTGCCTCTCTTTTTTCTTTGCCTCTGATTTTTCATTCATACCTCCTACCTCCCAAATCCCTCTCCAGTTTTTAGTCAAGTAATTTAGTTCTGTCTTGCTTCAATCTCCAACACCCTACACCCCCTGCCCAAACACTGTTTTTAAGAGTGCCAGAGACCATTAGGATGAAGATGACAATCTTGTGTGTGAATGCTCAGCAAACAAAAGACCCTATAGTTAGTATACCTCACCAGTCTCAGAAAGCAATGGGAGGTTATAAATAATATTTTTTTTTCTGTCACACATTCAGATTCAAATAAGAGATTTCTTACATGCTCTGGCACTGGATCATTTTCCTTTTTGACAGTTATGTTAGCAGTTGCTGGTGCAAACCAGAGTTAACTAGAACCATATTTTTGGCTATTTCCAAAGAATGAATTTCTAACACCTCTCACAGACTGGCTATCCAGGAAGTTACCAGTCTGGTGTATCTTGGTGTGAGCAATGACAACATAAAACAAGATAATGTAATCAGATCAATAAATAATAAATAAACAAGGAGATTCTGTACTCTACAAGTGGCCATGATATTTCAACAAGTAAATAGTTGTTGAATTAGTGTTATCCTTTTGTAGCTCACTCAACAATTTTTTATGTCAATAACTGATAACATTATGTACTCATGAAACTGGTTTTTTAAGTACCTGATTATTTACATCTAAACTTATTCGGTTTCCCCTTGGTTTGAGATTTAAAATCTAACCCAGAGGGATTAAATTTAATGTTAATTCAGAAATATTAAATGTAGTTGTTTTCTTTCCCAGGTTTTAGTCATTACAACTTTAACAAACATATTTCAATGTCCTTAAAATAAAAGCTTGATTTTCTTTTGATGTTCACCAGGACTGGACAACATATTATCTGTCACAACCATTAAGACCACTGTCCAGTGTTATGCCCAACTGCCAATAGAGAATCCAGCTATTCAAAAGTGCTGAAGATCATCTTTGTAGAGAACAGTAGGTGTAAAATATTCCCTTTTTTTATTTTTAAAATCTGAAGACTTATGTCCCGAGACATGTTCAGGGATTTATACATTACATTAAGTGTTTTGAGTACAGGACTTGTTCTGTAGTTCAACATCCTCAAGAAGAGGAAGCAAATGACAAACAGCAAAGCAAAGCTTCTGTGCCAAGTATAGTTTTTACCCTGTTTCAATGGCTTTTTCAGCAAGGGGAATCTGAACATGACAAACTGGGAAATGATACAAGTAACTCTGGATCATAATTTCCACATATACGTCACAACACTAAAGAAGATTGAGACAAACCAGAAATGGTTCTTTGAAACCAAACATACAGTTCACTATCCACCTCTGTCAAAAAACAACAAAAAAAGTCCTTTTCCAAAAGATTTTTCAATGTCATCAAACAAGAGCTGAGATTATTTGAAGATGAAGAAGTCAAAAGAAACTATTGGGAGTGGGTTCATAAATATCTCTTCACATGTCCCAGGCAGATACAGACTTAGAAACAGTTTATCAACAACATGAAAAATTTACACACAAGTATACTTGAGACTCAGTGATAATACCATGGATGCATTTTGTGTATTGAAAGAGTCTTTTAAAATAGGGTAAAATAACACAGAAATAAAGATATAGATATGGATATAGATATAGATTTAAATTTTCATGATTAAATTTTATCTGTTTGTAATGTGTTTAGTTTCTTTAAATAATACTTTAATTTCTATTTATCATCTGTAAAATTGGTTTAAGGAAGAATGCATCATTTAATACCTATGGGCTTACTTTATATTTTAATGCTCACTTTTTATATTGAGATTTTATTAAATGTTTTTCAATATTTTATAAACATTGAACACTTTTTGGGGGGAATTGTATAAAATAAATGCCAGATTACCAGTATTGCTATTTTGCTCAGATCTTGTTATTACCAGAACATGGTGTGGTTTTGGTTATTTTTTGCTAGCAATGCCTATTCAGTGAAATGTGTTACCATTCAAATCACACACCATTATTATTATTAAATTCAACATGAATGCTAAAAAAATTGTTAAAATTTTTGGAAACGTTGTTCACTTTTTTGATTTTGCAAGTTAGTAATCTTACCACAAAAATTAAGTGAAGATTGGTTCCCTGTGGTCAGTATATATTTTCTTTCTTAATTCTTATAAACTGTCCGTAGTAATTAATTTTAGATGAAAAATGATGTCCACCCTCACTGGAAAGAAAAAAGAAAAAATGCCATGTTTGATGCATTCAATTGGAAAATATTTAAAATACAGATAATATGTAGTGTTGGTATCCATAGATGGGAGTGTCATTACTTCTTTTGGTGCTATTTTGAATACACCGTTACAATTTTAAATGTGTATTGTTTTTACCAAAAATTATCTTGCTGAGTCAATCTATCAGTAATACCTACACATGTTGTCTAAGTTAGTTCCTTGCAGTTTCACTGGGGACAATTCATTAAGCCATGTTAACCCATGCTATAGAACAACCTTCAGCTGTTCAGAGGACTCAGGGAGACACACGTAGGCATCATGCAGAGTAGTATGAACAGGACAATCCAACACAGCATTCTTGATAGCAGCTCTACATTGTGGTATTTTATTTCTCTCCAGATATATTCTGAGGAGTGGAAAATCTGAGAAGTACATTATCTTCAGTTAAGTCATCATTCAAATACTTAGAAATCTACAAAGCAGTTATAATTACTGCCCTTTAATAATGAAGGGTAGAGGTTGTTTTACCTGTTCTATAGCCTCATTTGCCTTTCTCCAAAGTGAAAGCATATTAGATCCCCAATAATATTTAAATTATTCTTAACTGAAGAGGTTTATTTAAGTGATGATGTAAAAAATGAACAGATTCTTGAAAAGGGGAAAACATCAGGTTTTGTTCTTAATCCAACTACTGTATTTCTTTGTACTGTCGAAGGAGCAAGTCTTCACTAGAGCAAGGCCTTCTAGAAGGTTCCCACATGGACGGTTACCAGGTCTTTGGAGCCAGGTCTATGGACCACCTTTATTTCTGAATCCCCCCACTGTTCAGTTGCAGAAAACCAGTGGTGACCAAACAAAGGCCAGCAGAAATTATCTGGCCCACAGAGATGTTATTTCGTTTGCTTAGTGTTGACGTATTCAGTGCTATAAACAAACTTATGAAGAAATAAATACACTTAATGATTCATTTTTGTCAAAATATGGACATAAAAATATAAACCAAACAAATAAAGTGATAATCTTTAAAAATTATGAGATTCCTTATTAAATCTGAATTTCCAATTACTCTTGCAAAGCTGCAGGACAAGGTAACACTGAGCCACATACTTAACTATGATAAACATCTAAATTTGCTCATATTCTTCAATTTGCCATGATACCCAAATATCTGTATTTTTTTTTAAACACTGAAATTACATGTTCATTGTCATTTATCATCTGTTGCTTTACATATTACAGAGTTAGGTACCAGCATACCTATCAAAAGGGGAGGGAGTGAATATAACACTATGGTATTATGATTCAAGATAAAAAACAAGGAGACAGGATTTCCAAGCACCTGGATGACCTCATTTATACTGCACTCAGCCATACTTTCTACATTCCTTCATGGGCCTTTGAGTTCATAAACCTTGCTTCACATATTACATTCTCTTCTCTTTCTTTTTTCTCATTCCTGTGCAGAAAGGTAATCAGATGATGATGCCCTTTATTTCCATCTAGTATTCCAAAATTTTTACAGCCTCAGGAAAATGTTTCTGTTCTGAAAAAAAAATTGCATTGTACAAGATCCATTTTGTGAGCTATTCTTCTAGGAAAAGATGAAAGCAAAAAAAGCAACTTTACCTCTTGGTGAATGATAACATCATTTCTACTCAAAAAGTAAACCTCTTTCCTTGTGCTTCTGCATGTAGTTTTTCAAAAATCTACTTTTTATCCTTGGATTTTTCCCTGTGAGCATCCATTAACGTAGAAATGTCTCATTTTGATCACATTTATTGTAAAGTATCTTGCAGGCATCATCACCTTTCCATCAGATCACACTCCTAACTCAAATACCTCTCAGGCCATTTCAAAATTCAATAAGTAAACTCTTCAAAAAAAAAAAAAAGTCACATTTTTTAAAAGCATCTGACCTGGGATAAGTGCAAGAGAAACACTTTCAATGCCTTTTCAACATACTAATAATTTCCTGAATATGAGATGAAAATCATTTGTTTTTATTTCTACAAGCTTGCTCTTTTTAAATTATTTAATGGGCCACTGAAATAATGGCCATCGAGTGTAGGAGACTTGTTTTTTGGCTGACATGTTCACTGGCAATGTTTAGAGTTCTGGAATGCCTCGGGGAAATAAATACTTTCAAAAGAGCCTCTTTTTAATATCTGTTTCAAGGGAAAGAGGGACATTGGTGATGCTGAAATGAGGAGATTTTTATTTCCATAATTTAGTTTGAGTGTCTCAAAGCACAGTAAGTTTGATTTGTCTTCATACGTTCCGGACCACAGGTGTTTCCCATTAAGACAGGCAAGCTGACTTTAACGGAATCCAGCAGAGCAGTGGGCACAGAATGCCTTCTGTGAACTGCCAATAATTATTTGTCCTGGCTTTGTTTCTGGAGATTCTACTTAAATTGGTTCAAAAGCTGATAATCTGTTTCATCCCTAAAGATTAACCCCTTAAAAAAAATGAGTGTGCTTCCCCATAATTGGACTGAATAAAAGAGCTCTCTTAATATCGTTGTTAAATTAGAGAATGATTTTTAAAGTGTGATAAAAGGAGGCTTTGGAAGAGCACTCAATATGTAGCACTGCTAATAAAATAGCTTCATCAATTCTCTTAGTCTGCAGCAGACAATGGGACAAGTAATAAATCTAAACTGGCTAGGACCTAAATGCTTATATTATAAAACATGCTGACTGCTAAGTCTGCTCTGGAATATGAATGTAAACTTAAGACATCATTTACAAACTTACTCTAATTTGCAGTCCTCTGTAAAACCAAGACGCGCTTTTTAAAAGTTGCATCTCAGCAATCCATGCATCCTAAAGTGGTCATAGTCTCCTCTCTAAGAAGAAATAGATGAACACATCTCAACACCCACTGTGGACTTGGTCAGCCAGTGCCAGTTGGATTATAACACAAAGTATTTTACTATTGTCTACTTCCCCTTCCTTTCATATAAATTACGTTGTTTGGCTTCTTTGACAGTGGGTTTTGGTCAGTCCAACTCTTTAAATATAACTGACCTTGAAAGAAAATCTGTGCTTATTTACTGTCTCAGAAAAGAGAGCAGATCCCACATATACAACTTGGCTGGCTTAGTATGTTACAATCACCATTGCAAGATAATCATCTGAAGTATACAGTTCTTGGAGGAGCCTCAGGGAGAATTATCAGAATGAGATCATTTTGGTAATGAAATTAAAACTATATTGAATTGTTTTAATATTATTCCTGATTTATGTTTATTTACTAATAAATTTGCACTAACATATATTACCAATATAAATTACTTACAATAACATTCATGGGTACAGGTTTAGTTTGAAAGGATAATTTTAGTCCAAGAAAATTAGTATGCTTTTTTATAAAATTTAAAAAGATAAAAACTAATTTAAAGTCCAAATTAAAAAGAACACACATTATGTTTAATTTAACTGTCCAGATTTATTTTGTAATACATGTTCACGAAGATGCCTAAGGAGCCATTGGACTCCAGAATGCATAGGATGATGGGGAAAAAAATACCTGTGATTTTAAATTAGTTTACTTTTCAAATCCCCCTTCACCCAAAACGAACACAAAATCTTCCAGGAGACAGAAATAGCAAGAGTTATCTCTGAACTACTACAGAGATTCTTTGAATAATCATAGAGAATGAGAGTAATATTTAAATATCAATAGGCAGATATCCAACTTGTTAAAACAAAGGAAAAATGAAGGATACTTGAAAGTGTGGGCAACTATATTTATGTTTCTGTGGGAAAACAATGTGATGTACTTATTAGCCGAAAGGTTTTCATATGTTAATCAAAGAAGATGATTAATAAAAATCAGTGAAATCAGACATTGAGAGGAGTAAATCAAACTAGGTTAACACCATTTCCTTTTTGATAGGGTTCATTACTAGTAGGTAGTCCAGTGAAGACTGGAGAATAGTTTGCTTTCAACAAGAAACCTATTGTTATTTCTTATATTATCTTAAAACAAAAGCTAGAAAGATTTGGGGCTCTATGACAATTATCATGAAGGACTTTTACATCTAACTCCACTTTCTCCCTTACTTTATCCTATACTTGTAATGCACCATTTCAGATGCTGTTGACGTCATCTGTTTCTTCTTCCAGCAACAACGGTAATGAGCAGCTTTGTGTGGGCTCACACCAGCTTCACTCACATGCACCTCCGCTTAGCTCCACCACAAGGACTCCCACCTCGCACTGCTGGATTTTTCTATGGACTTGATCTTGGGGGATGTTTTAAAACTTCATTTGGCACCCCACAGGCACAACCCAGAATTTCAGAGGATTAACATGGTATGAGGCAAAACATTAACCATTGGGCTCTAGGAGCCAATTGAGAAATACTCACAATTGTTCCCAAGATGTATTTCATCCACACTCTTTACCCAGAATCAGGAATTGTTCACCTATAGTATAGCCAACCTGATAATACAGTCTCATATTGGCATCCCCTCTGTCTCTGCTTTGTGAGTCTTCCTTCCTCCAAAACCTAATTTAAAGTCCAAATTAGGTTTGACCTTACAATTTTTCCTTTTGTATCCCAGTTTGATCACTTGAATTTTACTTAACATCTGGATCTTTTCTCTCAGCCCATAAACATGTCTAAATTTCTCTCACCCAAAAAAAAAAAAAAAAAAAAAGGAAAAGAAATGCAAAATAAAAAATAATACATTTTGATGGCACATTCCTATCTAATTATTGTTTCTTCCTTTCTCACCATGGAGCTAAAAAGAGTAGCCCACATTTAAGTTCTCATGTCTTCACCATTCCCCTCCTCATCAACCAACAGCAGCCTTACTCTGACCCCAAAATATCTCTAAAACTCCTCCTGCTAATCCCATCAGGGACATCCAATTGCTGAATAAAATAGACACTTGTCAGTTATCTTACTAGACCTTTTTTTTTTTTTTTTTTTGCTTCTTTGACAGTCTTGAGCAACCTTTTTAAGACTGTTTTCAGCATTACTGACACCATGCTCTCCTTGTTGTGCTCGTTGACTTAACATCCCTAACAGTTCCTTTGCAGGTCCAGTATTGTATCCCTTTTCTATCTGCCTTTGCAATGTTATTGCCCTTAAACGTGTAGAGCTTTTCTTCTTCTCCAATAGCAATATCATTCATGCTCCTAGTTTGAACAAAATCAAATCTGTTCATGCAGTCTAATCTCTCTCTCTAGGACTGACTTCATGGAAAAATTTTAACTTCATCTATCTGAATGACCCACAAGCAACACAAGTTTAATGTGTTCAAAACTGAACCCATGATTTTCTCACATATAAAATTGCTTTCCCTCCATCCTTTCCAATATCCATTGTTTGCCTACTATCAAATAAGTCAACACATTCAAAATCACTGGAATCTTTGTTTATTCCTCTTTTCCACTAATCATCACACTAATTACATATAAAGACATATAATTCTTGACTACAATTCCATTGTTACTTTCCAATATTGTCTTTACTCTGTTATTTACATTATCACAATGCATTCCAAAGAAGACAAATTAATTATATTTATCACATTATCACTTTTTCTAAGTGAAACCATCGTTATAAAGGGACAACTCTATATAGTAATGAATATAACCCCATTTTGTCTGGCTACAATTGATTGAGCTCAGTAGGAGTATAAAACCTAAGGACAAAAACCACATGAGGGTGTCTACTTTGAAAAGTTATGTTCAAACTAGGTCATCCAGATTACTAATATAAAAGAAGTATAAAACATGAAGATAATCAGCCAGTAAGCTAGAAGAGCAGAAACAAAAATATTACCAATGTAGAAACATCCTGAAAGGGCATGATGGACTGTAACTAAAGTTATGTAGGCCAATGTTACAAGAATGGAGATCACATGAGGCAGAGGATAAAGAAAAATGGTGATAAAATCTCTGGAGGCAAGTTAGACATAGTGAGATGCATACTGAATAAGACACTGTATAAAAGTCGCGTTATATTATTAGTGAAGCATTTCTGTTAACTCTTGACACTAAGCTCTACCACAGTATGTATTACAGTTCCTGTTCTTACATAAGTAGCCATGTAAAAGCCCCCATTTTCTAAACTAGACTTTGTTTCTCACAAGCAAGCAAGTCTAACCAGGGTACATTCCTAGTTTGTCATTCTCTATTATCTTATTACCAATATCCAACATTAACACAGTGGTATTAAGTGATAGTGATTCAAGTCATTCCCTTGTCTAACTCTCTTCCCTCCTTACTTCAACCACAAAGCAAGATCTAAATTCCCAAGCATGGCATACAAGGTCTTCTGAGACCTAACCTCTGCTTGGCTCTTCAAATTCTTGCTACTTCTTCATACCCTTCCCATCATAATTCATACTCAAGCAGTACTGTATCATATCATGTTCTTTCACCACAGTGTGTTTTTGCTCCTATTGTTTGCTATCACTGGACTGTTCTGCTTTTTCTTCCAGACTGTTTTGCTCATGTTAAAAACACTATTCATATATAACTGAACTTAGCCCTTTCCTAGCATCTATACAGAAACATTTTGTAAAAGATACCACATTGTAAATTAACAAGATTCCTTCACCTTTGTCCCTCTTAACTAGAACATAATCTTCTTTTTTTTTTTTTAAGATTTTATTGGGGAATTGAGGGAAGGGAACAGAGTTGGGGAACCGGAGAAGGGGAACAGACAAGTTGCTGTCCTTTTGCTCTTCAGTCTAGTTGTGGAGGACATTGCTTCACTGGCCCATGTTGGTATATCATTGCGCTCTTCTCGGGTGAGGCAGAACAGTCGCTGGCCTCTGGATGGCTGCTCATGGCGGCACTTGGCAGCTCACACCGGCTGCCAGTCACTCACGTTGACTACTGGCCACTCACTGTAGCCTATGGCAGCCCACTCAGCAGGGGCTGCAGCTATGCCGTCCTGGGGACTCACAGCATCCAAGCTCCAGGTAGAGTTGTTGTTCACCATCTTAGCTGTAGAGGGCAGTGTCACTGGCCCTCATATGTGGGATCTGAACTGGGGACTCCGGCGTCCCAAGCCAGCACTTAACCAATGTACCACTCGGCCGGCCCCTAGAATGTAATCTTCTGATCTCCCTTTTTTATCACCAGAGAAAAGCATAAAATATGGCATGCAAGAGAAGCTCAGTAAACCTTTCTTCACACAAACTATGTAAATACAAACAGTTGATAAAGTAGCTTATTTGGTGCCAACTTAAAGGAGGTTTCCAGTGGACTGCCACCAGACTAGATAACCATTCATGAATCTGTTTAAAATTTTTATCATTTCATACCAGAATTTTTAACATCATTCTTTTAAGTCCCAACTTCCAGGAAATTCCTCAGCAGCAATGCTATGTGTAGATTGCTGATCCTTACTCTAGATGAAAACAAACTCTCTTTCTAATTTTATCAAACCTACTGCCTCCCTTATATTTAAATGCTTCACCATTGCTAGAATATACACTTTGCTTGTTTTGGTTTTACCATCTTCTTTGTCTTGAGTGTCTTCTTCCTCATTCTTATTTAATAAATTAATACTGATTGTTACAACACTCATCCATAAAGACTTTATGCATTAGCTAATTCATGAGCTTTGGACAGCACTGCTTTAATTCCATAGTCACCATTTTAAAAACATGCAATTACTGGCAAGCTATTAAACTCTCTGGATCTTAGTTTTTCATGTCTGTAAAATGGGAATATAACATCTCCCTTCAAAACTTTTTGTATTAAATGTGATAAAACATTTCAAAAGCATTAGAAAATATGCCCTTTCCTTCTCTCCTGTAAATTTTCACCATGCTTATAATTCTTATCACATACTGTATTTTCATCTGTGTTTTACAAGGATTTTTGTGTACAAGAAAAATCCTGTATTAATGAGTAATTTGGGGGGTGAGATAGGGGAGGGGAGATATAGTTTATTAGTCTTTATATCCTCTTAGTGTTTCACCTAGCACATGCATACATACAACCTATATGTATATATGTATATATATATATTACATATATACACACACATATAATGTGTGGTTAAAGACAAGAGAAATATATTATCAAATTTATTTTATTTTTTCCAAAGATTTTATTGGGAATTAGGGAAGGGGAACAGTGTTGGGGAATTGGGGAAGGGGAATATAAATGCTGGTATCATCATTACGCCTTTCTCGGGTGAGGCAGATCAGTCACAGGCCTCTGGACAGCCACTCACAGTGGCTCTTGGCAGGTCACACTGGCTGCCGGCCACTCACTGCAGCCTATGGCAGCCCAGTGCAACAGGGGCTGCAGCTATGCCGTCCCGAGGACTCACAGCAACCCAGCTCCAGGTGGAGCTGTTGTTCACCACCTTAGCGCTAGAGGGCAGTGTCACTGGCCCTCCTATGTGGGATCCAAACCAGGATCGCTGTCGTTCCAAGCCAGCATTTAACCAATGCACCACCCTGTCGGCCCTATTATCAAATTTATAAATATTATAAAATTTAAATAGAGGTCTATAAAGTTTATCGCAGTATCAAGATATAAAATATCTCAATGGGTTAAAATTAGAGTTTGATATTTCCGTGAAAAATTAGTCCTGAATTTTTAATGGTATTTTAAGCAAATTAGAGGAGAAATATCTTAAAGTGTATTTTTATTTTTTTACTTTAGAATGAGCCAATTATGCATTAAATTTTTAAAGCAGCTAACCTGAAGTAGCTTAAATTAATTGAACTATCATAGACATACAATGGTATTACAGGTTCAGTGTACTTAAGATTATTCATACTATACTTGCAGCAGGTTGTTCTCTCTTGGAACCTCTAAAAAGAACTGGAAAATTTCCATGGAAGAGCAGCAGGCATCATGAGGACTATATAAATGTATATGTTCTATAGCTCTGCTAAAGAAACTGGGATATTTTTTTTTTAGTTTGAATAACCAAAGAATGTGACATATGACTGCAAGCATTCAAATGGTTGTCTTTTGAGAAATATTAGACTGAGTCTCTGAGATTCTCAACGACATAATTATATCAGTGGACAGAAGATGCAGAGCAGCAGACATTGACTTAATATAAAGAACTATAAAATTTTTAGTGATCACAATAAATATAACAGACTACTCCAGAAAAAGTACAAGTTCCTATCAACTGGGAGGCAAAGTTCCTATCAACTGATGGGTAAGTATCTAATAAGAATGCTATATAGGAGATTCTTTTGACTGAGAAGCTCAGTTAGATAATATCCAACAATTCTGTGAACACTGCCAATTCATCTATTAAAACAAGATTTAAGAACCTAAAAATATATTAAATACTTCTTTCAGTTTAAAATTTAAAAAAAAAAATATATTAACAAAGTATTAATGTTTCTTAGTGTAAATGAGGTTAACAAATTAAAAACAAGAAGAAAAACTTAGGTTTCTACAAGCAAACATTTAAAAAATTATTTCTAACTTTGAGGAAAAAAAAGCAGCCATATTTATGAAATATTAAAATAACTGGCTTCATATCCATTATAGTGCTTATATGTCCATTAACCTA
The DNA here is from genome assembly GCA_033961575.1 of Aselliscus stoliczkanus. Taxonomy (NCBI): domain Eukaryota; kingdom Metazoa; phylum Chordata; class Mammalia; order Chiroptera; family Hipposideridae; genus Aselliscus; species Aselliscus stoliczkanus. The sequence goes on along the minus strand of CM066730.1, from coordinate 120,324,082 downwards.
ATTAACTATGAAATCTAGTAATTAACTGATCCATGCAGTCACAAGCCAATGAATACATAAACTTTCCAAGATAGAAAAAAAAGATATTGATTTATGCTCAGTGATTCCAACCTTAGGACGTGTATTCATACCTTGAATTCTGCATGAAGTTATGTGAATTATACAATTAGGCAATACGCATTTAGCTATGGTCAACAGAGTTCTGATCTGACTGCCAATTAGGGCTGCATGTTGACTACCACTTAAGTGAAATATGACGTGAAGGGTAAAAGACTACCTCATCAAATCTGCATCCGTCTTTTTACTAACAGCTTCAAGCCTATGTTCGGTAAGCAATTAAATCAAAAAATACGAGACATAGTTTGACCTTCATGGCAAGTATCAGTGTATATATTCACTTCCTAGTTGACAAGCAGTACAGTTATTTTACAAAACTTCAAATGCTACTCAGTTCCAAGACTCCTACAGAATTATGCAGGAGAAAAACTCCAAAATAGCTCTGTGTTTGATAAAAAAAAAAAAAGAGAGAAGAAGAAGAAGGAAGGAAGGAAGAAGGGAAGAAGAGGAAGAAGAGGAAGAAGAGGAAGAAGAGAGAGAGAGAGAGAAAGAAAGAAAAAGAAAGAAAAAGAAAGAAAGAAAGAAAGAAAGAAAGAAAGAAAGAAAGAAAGAAAGAAAGAAAGAAAGAGAAGGAAAGAAAGAAGGAAAGAAAGAAGGAAAGAAAGAAAGAAAAGGTGGGGCTTGAAATGCTTGATTGAGGAACAGGTGAGGTTAAAAATGACTGAAGAGTTACTGAACTCATTTTGACATGTTTTAAATAACGGTCAGAAAATACAAGGGCATGTGCAGTGCAGTTAAACCTTTCCCATTCATTAATAGAGGGGATACAAAGGTCACTGCTGTGCAAAGAGAATTGACTAATCCGCCCAATGCATGATGTATCCAGTACCTCTTTTATTTAATTTTGTGGAGGAAAGCTGGTCTGAATTAGGCCTTCAATAATTATTGCAGGGATCTGATACAAAACTTAACAAGTCCCATAATACCCTATCTATATAGTCAGGCCAATTATTACACACTAACTCATGCAGTTGGGCAGCAGGCTTTCTGCTATTCACTCAGACCTTTTTTGAATTATTTTACATTTCACATAACACCAAAGAAAATAGCCGTGTAAACTAGAGAAATAAGGAGAATATCACCCATGGGGAGGGGTAAAAAGCTGATTCTTAATGCTATGTCTAAGTAAAATGTGAGTGATTTCATTTTTAAAGTCTGAAATTTTGCTTGAAGTTACAATTATACTCTTCCTAGCATTCTAAGATATTATAGAAAGAGATGCAATATATTTCTTAAAGGAACACAAGGACAGGAGAAAGCATCATAGGAAAGACCCAGACCAGCAGTCTAAGGATGACAGCAAAGGTATACCGGGGTTGATGCCATCACTCTTGGAAAGTATGACAAGAAAGGAGAAATGAGTACTTATCAGTACAACTTCAATTCCTGTCACGCTATTTTTAAAAAGTCACAAGGACAAGGCAACCTGAAACTTACCTGTTTCTCCCCAATTTCACTGAATGTTCCTAAATAAAATACATGTATTGGTATTTAATTTACTATCCTCAGAGTAATGCCATACCCAGGACCTGTTGTGAACAAGGCCACTGCTAGCAAATATCCCTTTACATCTGTAGTCAGGGAACAAATATTTCTGCCTTCTGACTTGGAGAAGACACTATTCTGTTCCATTTACTTATTCATCTCTAGAAGGCTAATGTTAAAATGACACTAGTTTTGCTTCTTTAGATTAAATTATTTCTGCAGCTGTTACTTAAATTTCTTATATAGATTTTATTAAAATATATGAATATGGAATCTGCGTTAAACATGACCTGTATATGACCTTAAGCAGAATGAAATCAAAACCATTTTCCCTCTTTTTTGTTACCAGTTTTTCATCCCCTGCTTAACTAGTTATTGCAAAATGTGCTTTCCCCCCTGCAAAACACATCTTTGTGTCAAAAATGATGAAAATAGTGTAATGGTAAAAGAATACAGAAGCTCACTAGCACTACTTATTTATTGCTTAACATATGTTTCTCTTACTTTTGTTATGTAAATCTTATAGATTTAAAATAAACTACTAGATGGGATGAGAGGTTGCAGTCCTACATCTATAAATAACTCAACTTACTAAATGCAAATGTTTCTTGCAGTCCAATGTTTTAAGGAGTAATTTTTTGCAGCTCTTTTGGGAGAAAAGGGTTCTATACTTATTTTAAAAAATTTATCTCCATGATTTAAATTTTAAAGAAAAATATTTAGAAATCGAGCTCATATTTCCGACTTGTAAAAGAAATATACTAAATATTATGTTTTCAGAGAAGAACACTGAAATCAGGGTAAGGATGTACTTGCAATTTACTTTCATCTTGCAAATACTAAAAGAAAAAAATTGCCTCTGGGAGTAATGCAATCGCTCTCATGATATTTCTACCCCCAAAAATAGTTTATAGATTTAATCTGTGCAATCCAATCAAAACCATACATCCCCATAGAACCTTTAAAAATGCATTTTTTGGGACACTGTTTATAGAAAGATTTACTAAAAAGCTAGACTACATTTAAAAAAAAAAAAAGTTAGACCCTAGTAGAAAGCAACCTTGAATAATTTACCCTAAACTTTCCAAAACACCAGTGCAGCACAGAAAAGGATTTGGTCTCCAAAATCTGTTAATTTCCTTGTACATATTTAGTTTTTCTTTTGTTTATTTTTGGGCCAAAAAAATATCACTGCTATTGAAAGGAACCTTGAAACAAATTCAGTTACTAGAAGCCCCAAGGTCACTTGAAGCAGGACCATAACAAACTTTACTAGTAAATGAAGAAAACTGAAACACAAATACAATTTACTGAGCGTCAACATAACTCAGCAACCAAAATGCGGCATTCTGATATTTGTTTCCATGAGAAAACAAACTAAAAAATAAAAAAGTAGAACTTGAGAACTAGTCAAAATAGAATTACAGAAGGGGTGGACAAGAGAGAAGGAAGGAGAGAAAAAATAAAAGGGAAGGGAAGGAAAATAATGGAGAAGAAACTGGGGAAAATTAGTGAAATAAAATGCAAATTTTTGTTCACTGAAAATACCTCATATCATCACAGGTAGTGACAGATACAGAAAACCCATTCCTGTTTGTATTCTTATTAATGATCATTTTTTGTAAATGAAGGGGAAAAGAAAAGATATTTATAGAGACATTGCTCTATAGGTAGAATAACAAATACCAGAACAAAACAAAGGAAAATGAATAGAGGATTGGAATTTTATGTCAGCAAGTTGAAAGAATTCTGAAAATCATTGTTTAAATGCAATGTCTCTTTCATTCATAGTATAGCTTAGCTTGTAGGGTCACATAATAAAAGCAGAGATCTACTGCTAGCTTCTCAGATCCTTCTTTTATGTACTACAGAGAACGAGGGCAACAGATACACGTAGGTGTCAGCAAGTTCAGGGTCTGCCGCAGAAAGACACCTTGCTTCCTCCTTCCCCTTTATTAATGGTGACTATTATCTACCACCCTCCAAACTCTATTTTATCCTCTATTTCCAGAGAGCCCAATCCATAAAAGTTGTTATTCTAAGCTTTATAAATAATAAACTATGAAATGGGAATCATGATTTTTCACAGTCATTGAGTGTTTTTCTCATTGTATTCTATTTAAAGGACTATGCAAAGCACTTTCTATGTATTATCTCCCTAACATTTAATCTCCACCATTTTTTTAAGTACAATTTTCATATCCACTTTACAGATGAAGAAACCATGGCAGAGAGAAGTTCAGACTGTTAAGTCTACAAGCGACAAAGCTGAGAATCAGATCCTGGCACTCTAAGTTAAGAGCCCATGCTATTGAATTTTCAATATGCTATAACTCTTCAAAATATATATATATATATATATATATATATATATATATATATATATATATATATATATATTTTTTTTTTTTTTTTGAGGGCAGTGTCACTGGCCCTCATATGTGGGACCGAACCGGGGACGCTGGCTTCCTAAGCCAGCACTTAACCACTGTGCCACTCTGCCGGCCCTAAATAAATTTAAAAGAAACTTTTAAATACATTGTCCCAAATAGCCAGATAAAAATGTGGAAAATTTCATAAATCAAATATCCCCAAGTTCAATCCTATGTATGCAGGATATTTGGATGAGCAATATAAAATTTCAAGTTTCACAGGGATATATTACATTGAAAAACAACAACAAATATTTGCTATGCAAACTACTATAGCATAAGCACTGTACTAGGTATTGGGGAAATAAATATGGAAAAGAAAATGACTGCTACCTTCAAGAAGCAAAATTCACATACTAAGAGAGAAATGCAAACCAAAACTTTTAGCGTAATGTATTACCTGCTAAAATAAAGGTACACAATATAGCAGGTTCATAAAAGAAAAAAAGCAATAGCTCTTTCTGGAGAAGTCAGAGAACACTGATTCCACACAGGACCTGAGGCTTGAATGAAGACATGAAAGAAGGGGGTCATTCCTGACAAAGGTAAAAGGCCAATAAAGGTGCAAAGCCATGAACGAGCATAGTATGGACGGCAACTAAGACATATTGCATGTAGGAGACTGTTGTGGCCGGGATTTTGGGAGTGCGGTTTCGGCAGTGAAATGCCCAAAGTGAAGAATGCACACGGAGCCGACATGAGGAGGAACAAGCGTCTTTAATCATCAATAGCAACCATTATATAGAGGTTTTGGGGGAGGAGAGTGCACAGAGTGCGCCTTTTCCCTCCCACAGATGCAAAGCATGTTTCCCAGAGGTCTTGTGTAATGGAGCCCAGAGCCTGTGCAGCAGGCTCTGAAGTCAAGGCCTAGGGTCGAGCTCTGTGAGTCAGCTTGAACGCAGCTGGACATTCCCAGCCCCATCCCAAGACCTCTGTGGTGTGTGCCTCAAGGTCCTTCTGGCCGGGGTCAGGGTCCGGAGCACTGGCCTGCACACAACTGGACACTCCTGGGCCCCATCCCAGGACCTCTGTGGTGTGTGCCTCAAGGTCCTTCCGTCCAAGGGTCAGAGGCCGAAGCGCTGGCTTGCACACAACTGGACGTTCCCGGGCCCCTTCCCAGGACCTCTGCTCTGAGCGCTTGAATGTGCCCGAGCCCTGTCGGAGAGTCTCTGACAGCTGGGTCATATCTTTTCAGCGGGAGTTTCCTTGATGCCCTAACCACCTAAACTTTAACTATTTAACTTAAGCAGTTAGCAGCCATGGGCCAAAACAAACAAAACACTGTCTGCATTCCTGAATGTATGTTGAAACTTTGAGTCAACTTCCAGTCAGCTTTTTCAGCTTTTTTCTCTCAAGAACAGCCAACCACCCAAGGCTACCACATCCTATAGTAACTTTCCAGATCGCTGCCCACAACCAATCCAGAATCATCAAGTACTTCTTCCTGATAGGCCATTCACCTATCCCAAAACTTCCCACTTTCACCTTTTCTCACCCTCCACCCCATCTAATCTACAGCCAATGTAAATTCTTTCAAAACAATTTCCATCTTTCTTCCCCAAACTCATTGTATGAAAGAGTCCTGTAAACCCCAGGATGACAGACATGTCTCTCTTCCCCATCCAGTCCTGCTGGTGTTGTTTTAGGCTACATGCCTCAGGGCCTGGTCCTTTCTCTGCTGGCATATGTCTCAATAGACCTTTTCTTTCAGCAAACATTTTGGTCTCAAAGTTTTTTTTGTTTAACAGAAAGAAGGCATTATTCACTGTTATTTATTTATAAAATTAACAAATATTTATAGAGCACTCACTAGGTTCTAGGGCCTTGTAGTAGGCTCTGGGACACAGTGAATGAGGCAGTCACTGCGTTAAGAAGCAAATATTCTAATAGATCAGTCTAAACTAGGTATACATAATTATTGTTTAAATACCTGCTTGTAAGCATGAAGGACTCAGGATCTCTAGGAGATTTAAAACTACAGGTCAGAGACTAGATAAAAATGTCATGAAACCAGTGCTTCAATTGGATGAAACAGGTTGCATAATGAAGAAATCTTTCCAACATACCCAATTTAAACTTTTATATATAAAGAAATATGTGGAAGTTTATACAGGGTAGAGGGAAAAGGGAGTGGATTTGGAGTAGGTTAAACTTGCTTTAAAATCTAATTCTACCACTCAATTAGTTCCTCTATGACCTTGGGAATGTTATACATATTAGTGTTAATTTTCTTATTTGTTTCCTTACTCAGGCTAAGAATTCCCATTACTAGGTTCCCTTGCATTACCTGAAGTTTCATGTGAAAAGCACTTAGCATACCTCCTGGTACATAGCAGTCATTCAACTGGTGTTAGTTTCTTTTGTTAATTCTTAGGCTAACCTAACTCTGGAAGCCATCAGAGATTAAGTACCACTTCCTTGATACAAACTATCATCTCTCTTTTCATGCAAAATTAAAATTATATATCTGATGACATCTCCAGTTTTAGGAGACCTTGCAGATAAGCACCAAAGTAAGTTTTAAGAAATGTTTTCTAATATTCTAGCTAGATTACATGTGTTTATTTATATGTTGATATAAATACCAAAAGACGTATTTTACTTATGTTTCTCAATAGAAAGCATTTTTATTATAATTGTCTCTTATTTGTTATTTAATTAAAAAGCTAAACAATGATAGAGTAGTCTCAGAACATGAGATAAAATTTAGAAATGTGCATTCCATATTTTCTCCTATATCTATGTCTGGCAAAGAGATCACAATCTCATCTAGTCTACTCATTCCCTAGTTCACTAAGTTCAACTGTGAGAGCTGGCAGCAAAAATCTAAAAGAAAATAACCAACCAATAGAGGCATTACAGTGAGTTCTGTGGAAATGCATCACTTGTAAGATGTATTAAGCCATTTTATTTTCGATCCTTTATTCTTTTAAGATTTACTATTTAGGCCTTGTTCTTTCCCTGTCCATGGATGAAATTCAGGGTAAGTCCCATAATTTTCTGCTTACTCTAATTTAGTGAAAACAATATGTGTTCAATAATTAATTTTATCTACAACTATGATAATAAAAACCTTACATATTATTCAAAGAGAGGGCCTCTTTCCCTTACCATCTTGGACCTGACCCATGCCAAGCACCTGCACTGAGGGAGCAAAGTGTAATGGGCATTTTTTTTTTCTTGCCCCTAACATGTTTTGTTTTTTTCCCCCTCTTCTTCCATCTTACTGACTGATATTTTCTAAATTCTATGGGGCAGAGAAAGAAAGAGGAAAGGGTAGAAAAAGTTTATTTTTGTCAAATCTGCCATGATCTATGATTGGAGTCATGCCTTCTGGGCCAGTCAGATGTTTAAACTGACCTCTTTACCTAATGGGGAATAGTCACAAATTAGCTGAACCATCTCCCTCCCTAACAAAATTTTACCAGAAGTTCCCTGGATGAGGGCAAATGTATCACTTCCTGCTCCTTATTTTAGTTCTTCCCTCAGCCCCTTACCTCACACCATGATGTTGAAATCATAGGCAGCCCCCTGGATAGGTGGCCCTATGCTGGGTTTCTTTCACATCCATGCTGCAGAAATCCTATAGTCTGTACCTGGTCCCTAGGAAAGCCTTGTAATGCATTTACTCCTTAGAGGAAGCATGTTGCCCAGTTAAAGCACCTCTGGCTTTTTCTGCTGTTCTTTTGATGTCTTAGGCATTCACAGTTGGCAGTCAATTATGTCTCTCAAGCTCCAGGTTACACATTTCAAACTCTAAGTGGTTCAGTTCAATATTTTTTTTCCTAATATTTGAAATAAGGGTCAGACATCCCACACTCCCAAAAACTTCCCATAAGGAAGTAGAATGGGGCTTAACAGCATAGCTTTTTCCAAAAAAATCCTTTCCTTATCTCTACTTTTAATATTTTCATACTTGCAAAGTGGCTGAGAATGTTTAGATTCACAAAATTGGACCCCATAATTCCTTTTTCAATTCTTTCATGGTGGTCTCATAACTCAGCTTGTAATGTGGCACTGATTGTCTTGAGTCCTCAGCTGAAACTAATACTGAAATATTTCTATTTTATTATTCTGTCACATGAGTTTTTCATAAACTTAAATTTATTTAATAAAAAGGACTTCTCTTCGTTTTAAGAATATGTGTTTCTTCCCTTTTTGTGGTGTGAAAAAGTTTTTTTTAATAAAATCCTAGTGATAATGTACTTTGGTTCTTTTTATAATGTGCTTCCCTGATAAAATAAAAATTTAACTTCTGACCCTGTCAGCCCTTTATTTAATTCATAGGTTGATTTCCAAATGTTTTGAAAATATTAATTTAATTTAGCACCATCTTTTTTCTTCCTTTTTTTTTTTTTTTTTTTTCTTTGAGGGCAGTATCACTGGCCCTCATATGTGGGACCGAACCGGGGCCACTGGCTTCCCAAGCCAGCGCTTAACCACCATGCCATTCAGCTGCCCCCCCCCTTTTTTTTTAATGAGGAAATTACATACCTGAAGTGGCAAAGTGAAATTCCAATACAATTTTAACAAGTGAAGTAATATATTCAGAATTAGTGCAAGGAACATAGTTTTCGTGATTCATAATCAGTGCTCATTCAACTACTAACATTAATTTAAATAGTTAGGTAAATTGTTTAAAAACTAAAGTCTAAAGTAAAGAGATAAAAGAGGCTAATTACAAAAAAAAAAAGGGTGAAATATGCCAGTAATGTTACAAATAAAAACTAAGTCATATAGTGTGTATAATGTGTCAAATATATAGCACTTGCTTCAAATGAATTCATTTAATTTTCACAATACATTTATAAGATAAGTACCATTATTTTCTCCATTATACCAATGAGAAAACTGAGTCACAGAGTGATTCTGAAGCTTACACATGTCCACAAAGCTAGTATTACTCATAAATACTATAATTTACAACAAACTTCTGATTGATAGTCAGCTATACCTAATCTGGAAATCATTTCTATTTATTAAAATGAACTACATAAAGCTAGCATAAAAATCATTAAGTAAAAAAGGAAGACGGAATTTAAAAGGCAAAAAATAAGAGACTAATATCTAATTGTAACTTTTAAGGCACTTATGATATATAATTACAAGAAAAAAGTATAAAAGAATCAGAAAAATGTGAAGAGGCTATAAATTAAAATGGTCTACTAATAAAATATTAATGTCCTAATTTGTATTTTCATATTCTTTTTATAATCCTCAGATTTTTCTTTTCAAAAGCATACCACGTGTTAAAAATAAATACTTATTATTTAGGACTTTAGAATCAGGTATATTTCCATTATAGGGTTTCATATTTCAGGAGTTCATTACAATCTACTTCCATTTGTGTTGAGCTTCCAAATTCTAAAAATACATATTTTTAAAGAGATTTTAAATCAGTTGGTAAAATAGGAGGCAGTCAGATAATAAACTTCAGGGTTTCTGCTGCTCATGGCTTTTTCTTCCTCCACTTTTTTTTTTTTTGTGTGTGTGTGTGTGTGTAAATAGCATACAACTCAATCTTAAACACTGACACTGTGCAGGCTTTGTTGGACTGTTCTTTTCCAATTTAAACAAAACATAAAACAGAGGAGATATTTATCTTTGAAGAGTGGCTCTCACCATTGGGACAGCGCCTATTCTCTGTTACTCTCCAGGAGTTCTAGATTTGGGCAAAAATATATAGCAGGGCTTGAACAGCATATTTCAGTGAAAAGAATTAATTACCCAAGGAGTCAAATATTGCTTGGAGCACAATGAGAGATTTTGGGAAGCTTTCCTATAGAGTTACAATGCTGAGAAACAAGCTCCATGTTGAGAGGCTAGTCCCTATTATATTTTACCTAACCTTTGTCTGATGCCATATTCAAGCAATGTTGCCTTATTCTCTCTCATATGTTCTGGAATCCTGTTGTTTTTAGGTGGCACCCAGAGAAACATCATTTTTTTGGTCCAGAAGGAAACAAAAATATTCCAGCAGTATGCCTATCCTTGGCTTCTCCATTGCAGATAAGAGTTTAATTATTTCATCAATTTATATTAAATTGCATCAGGGTAAGAAATATTATTCTACACAAACCGACAGTGAAATGCCTTTCAAAATACTGTTTTGTCTTAGAACTGTCATTCTTTAGGCTTAATGGCTGCAGCCCCAGGGCTGAAAAGTTACACTAGTATTACAGCTGTTCAATATAATATTCAAATAATGTTTGCTATTGATTTAGAAGTTTCAAGCCGCTTAGACTTGGTTTTTTCTCATTTACATTCTTAGCACTGAAGCCGCAGTGTGTTAGGGTAGTATAGTAATGCAGCTAGGGAAAAAAATAATAATAATATTTCTGCTGACAGCAGGATCTTGTTTTTTTTTCTCATTGCTCTGGCATAGCAAAATGTTCACCATTCACCAGTAAATAGAGGAATGCCATTTTGTAAACCTGAAAGAACAATGAAGAAATTATCCTGACAGTTAATTCATATGAAGAAAACCTTGGACAAAACAGAGATGCAATGCATCCCTGTTGACTCAGGGCCTCTTTTGTAAAGGGCTTAACCTTGTGTTACTTAATAAAATTCAACCCTGATATGGGTCAGTATGCTATGCAATGAAGCCTGAAGGGACCATTTCTGAAGGCAGAGTAGTTTAAAGGAGAAAAGACAGGAGTTCAGAATAAAAAGATCTAAATCAGCAGTTGACATAGTGCATGACCTTGGGAGAGTTGCTTAACCTCCTTAGGTTTGAGTTGCTACATCTGAGAGTAAGAATAATACTTTAATATAAATACAAAAAGAGCTCACTTCTTTTTATTTCACAAAATTGGAGTAGAGACTAATGAGATAATACTTTTAAAGCAATTTGATCTCCTAAGGGAAAAACATTAAAACACATAATATGAAGCATTATTACTAATAATTATTCCAGTTGACCTATGTGTAAAGGGTAGAGAGTAGTTTGACTCTTTGGGTAGCATAATTACATAGGAAACAGGTTTATTTATTTATCTCTTTATCTGCTCTCCCCAAAGAATCAGAAGTTAATTGTGTCTTGAAACTAGAAGACAAGATTTTTACTTAGACATGGTAAATAGTTCACTTGGGCAGCTACTGCATAGAGAGTAATAACGTGGTCCATATTATTCTTTGGGGTAGAATGTTGGAAGTTTAAAACACATAATAAAGGAAACTTTTAAGCAATGAATCATTATTTTCAAAATAGTGTACAGAAGTCAAGAAATGTTTATTCCTCAAAACAAACGAATAAAAAGAGTGTTTAACAAGTACATTTTCACACCTCCCATCACCAGATTATTTCATGGTCTTGGCTACCTGGTATGAAATGCAAGATTTTTAAAATAAGAATTAAATTAATCTACATACAACTTTCATGGTATGCCATCAAGTTAGAATTTCACACTCTAGCAATGAGAGGTATAAGCAGGGACAAAATCAATGAACTCCCTAACTGGTTTTCTTTCTAGTAGACATTAACTAGCATTCTGACTTTTGTCAAATGTATTCATTCATTAATTAATGGAACATTTACAGGTAAATCTGCTGTTTTTAGGCATTAGGTAAGATGTTTTGGGTTACAAGAGGAGGAGATGTAAATTTTTGGTGTTTTGGGAAAGAGAAATTAGGAAAGATCTCACACAGGTGGTAACAATTGAGTCTTGATGAAACAAATATGGCCAACATTCATTTGAGCCATAAATTCAGGAAAGAACAAACAGTCAGGTGTGATTAAAATATAAAGACCTTAAAGTGGAAAGGCAGAACATGAGGCTTCAGTGACAGTATGAGCAGGGGATACCAGTCAGGACATCTCTGTTGAGGGGTCTGAATACCATCTGGCAGACCAGTGATTCTCAGTAGAGGATGTGACCTGTCAAACTTAGAGAGAAGGCCCTCTTCCCCACCATGCTTATCCTCACTCTAGTCAGTCACGGGTACTGATTCAAACACACTTTGTAAAATCTTTAAGTATATTAGGGAAATCTAAGAGAGCAATAGGAATCATTCAAGGATTTTAAGCAGACAAATCACTTGTCTGACCTGTGTTTTACCCTATATTATTCTATAATTTGATATACAAGAATACTGTGTGCATAGTTGTATCACTCCAATAGTAGTGGATACCCCTTTACAAATATGTTATTTGGATCAGTCTCCATGAGCTCTCAAAGTCTCTGTATGCATTGTTTTTATTCCCCTATATGCTTAATCCAATAATAATTTGCTATATGTGCACCATTTGAAAACAAATAATTATAATAAGTATACATTCAATGATCCAAATTTTGTGTTCAGAAATTCTAAAATTTCAAAGTAATTTTCCAATTCAAAATCTCTGGTTTATGCATAATAGCTAAAGTCAGTCATTAATGGCCATTAATCCCTTGACACATTTATTTTCTTCATTTCATTTTGTTTGTAGAATGTAGAGGGGAAAAGAAATGAAAATCTGAAGATCATATTTTTACTCCCAGCAAAGCCAAGTTACTAGCCGTGTTATCTTGGGACTGTTTATTGGAACAATAGTGCCTACATGCCCTAACTTTTGTGTTTATCAGCATCACATGAGACAAGGAATATGATGAAAGTCCACTGACAACCTGTAATAGTGAGGCAAAAGGATTTACCATACAATGATTTAGCCAAACTCCTCCCCAGTTTGACTGGATAGAATCCATTAAGGGCCAAACATTCAAAAGTCTGTGAGGTGGGGTCAGGCCCTAGGCAGGGCAACAAACTTTGGGTGTTTAAAGTGAATGGCCCAGGGCTGGCCGAGTGGTGCAGTGGTTAAGCTCTGGTTTGGGAAGCCAGCGGCCCTGGTTCAGGTCCCACATATGAGGGCCAGTGACACTGCCCTCACAAAAACAAACAAACAAACAAAAAAACCACAAATAAAGTGAATGGCCCATTTTACAGTGTCATTCAGAAGCTCAGCTGAAAATTACTCTCTAGAAGAACAGTGATACAGAGTTTCATGAAAATTAGGAAATGTTTTTTGTTCCACATATAAATTCATATAAAACAAAGGGTACACAACTGAGCCTTTATAAAATATATTTCATATATAGGACTATTGGAGGTGATAACAGGTTAAGTCACTGAAATCAAACACCTTCTGGTGCTATTTGCATTGACTGTGAATTCTTTGTGGGCCTTCTTTTATTTATCTCTATATTCATAAACCTGCACAGTGCCTGGTTCATAGTAGTTATGTAATCAATTTGAAATACGTTAGTACATAAGAGAACTTTCTGACATATGCGTAAAGTATTGCAAATACTAAGTGATCTAAATACAAAAATCTAATTTTTCCAACATTATGTCTAAGTGTACTAAGCCACTATCCAGCAAAAAATGTGGTTCAAAGTTTACAATGGCAATTTTAAATAAATGTGAATGATGTGAACCTTAATTAATGTGCCTGTTTAAAACAGAGGTAAAATGGAGGTAAGGATAATTGAACCATCTAACCAGTCATCAGTTTAAGACATTTCATTCTTTGGAAAACTGATTTCTAGCATCTTTTTAGAAGAAACAAGAGGCCGTTATATGTGTATGATAGAAGATTTTAAAAATTTGAGCCAATGATTTCCCAGTTAAGCCTTTTAAAGAGCTTTCTGAAGAAAGTTAGTTCAAAATTGTCCACCCCATGGTTGAGAAAATGCCTAACAGGGAACAAGAAAATTGTTGTTTTATATAGTTTTTTGCCAACAGTCCAAAGACAGACCACAGAACATAAAAAGCAATTGTTTCAAAATTAGTTTGTGCCTCAATATATATTTTTACAAACGTGGGGAGATCAAATAATATTGAAAAATGAATTTCAAGTGGAAAAAACATACTGAATGCCTATTCTGCATAAAGCACTGTCTTCTATGGAGGAAACATGATGAAGAAAACTACACAGCCATTTACTTCAAGGAACTAAAATCAGGTAAATTATTTTCATACAGGTAAATAAATAACTATAATATGAGACAGAATATATTAACTATTGTAGGCATGAAATGCTATGGGGACTCAAAAAAATGAAAAAAATAAGCTTTTTTTCTCAGCCTAACTTCTATACTCATATGTTGAATCTGTTTCATTTTTAGTCGTAAGGACCCCCTTTACACTCTATTACCAAACAATCTTATCCATTCCTGTAGCTTTAAATAACATTTACAGTCCAACAATTCCCAAATTTCTCTTTCCAGCCAAGACTTCTCCTCTGAGCTTCAGACTTGTATAGCTAACTCTCTAATGTCTTCACTTGAATGTCCCACAGGCGTATCAAATTAAATGTCTTTATCAGTTACAGTTCTTAGTTGCAAGCAACAGAAACTAACTCTGTTTGAAAAAATCAAAAAGGAATTTTAAAAAGGACATTGAGAAGCTCACAGAATTGTTCAGGGCGGGGGGCTGGAAAGCCTGGTTCAAGGCTAAATTTCTAAGGAAAATAATCAGAAGCACAAAATAGAACTGGCCTGTTGAGAAAACCACTGTAGCTGCTGCCGTTACCAAATTCTCGAAGCTACTGTTTGTATGACTGACAAAGTTTTTCCACAATTGGCCACTAGCTCTGATGTCTTAACCAAGAAGATAATCTTGCAATCACTGTCCCCACCTCTGATAGGGGGAGTCAACAGAAATGATTAGGAGAATGGATTCTCAAGAGCCAATCAATAATATCTTGCATGAATTTATGTGATTTATGGACATAACATCAAGTTGCAAAGAAAGCCAGGAATGGTATTTTTTTGGCTTCTATCTTAGAGAGTCAGGATTTATAAAGCAGAAAACTTTCCCAAACATAGAAACGGGTGGTGAAAAGTGATGAAGCACATAGATAGGACATACTCTATATCACAGTATCCCAAACAGAACTCTTAATTTTGTCTCCTCACAAATCACTTCACTTTTAGTCTTCGGCATTCCATCAACTCTATTGTTCAACTCAAAACAGAAATATTTTATTTTAAATCCCCTTCTTCATACCCACATCTAATCCATTACTGTATTCTTTGCACCCAGGTATATCTCAACTCCATCTACTTATTTACATATGCACTATCAACTATTTGTCTAGATGAGAGGTCAGCAAGCTGTTTTGTAAAAGTCCTTGAGGTAAACATGTTGTGTTTTGTGGTCTCTATACAGTCTCTTGTCACATAGTCTTCTTTACTTTTTATAATCTTAAAAAAATGTAAAAAGTATTTCTAGCTTAGGGTCTATATAGAGCATGTCCAGGTAGGTTTGGATTCACAGGCCATAATTTAAAGACTTCTGATCTAAACCATGCTACCATCAGCTAATATCTAGATATACACTAAAAGCTTAATGTTAATTGAGCTCTCTGTGTCTTTATCTATATTCAATCCATTCAGAAAGAACAACATGAGTGGAATTTTGAAACCATAAATCTGATAGTGTTGTTTTCCAAGTTCTTTACTGGTTGATCAGTACACTTAGAATACACGTTAACACAAAGCTGTTAAGTGGCCTTCAAGGCCTGTAACCATTCGGGCCCTGCTGACCTCTTCACATTTAGTACATGCTCATTACATTCCAGCTACATCATCCTTACTTCATTCCTCTGAATGCCAAATTCTGATCTAATACAGGGACTTCACACAGGTTCTTCTTTGCCTAGAATTATCATCTCACCTTTTCTTCACCTGTGAGGGCTCAGAGTCACTTCCTCTGTGTCTTTTCTGACAATCCCAAACAAAATTAGTCTCCTCCTATTTTTATATCTAACACACCCTATTATTTTCCTATATGGTACGTATCTCTATCTGCAGTTATATAAAGTTTGATTCTTTACATTTTTATGCCTGTCTCCTCTTTTAAAAGGTAAATTCCAAAAGAAAGTGACCACACCTGATTTCTTCACTGCTCTCAATTCCATGCCTAGCATCTTATCATATTCTCAAATAATTATTTGTTGAATTAATGAATACAAAAGGAATATATAAATCCAGCTGGAAATGTTCAAGAAATATTCATAAAACTAGTGAAATTTGAAATAAGGCTTGAAGAATGTGAAAACTTTAGAAAGGAAAATTAGTAAAATTTCAGATGGAAAAATTTAGGGCAAATATTGAAAAAAGTGAACTATACAGTGTACAGAATTGTATGTTATATACGGGATATTCAATGGCATTATCCTAGAACAGTAGGTTGGAAACAAATTATTGAGTCTTACACACTGAGATAGGATGTATATTTTATCCTTGTAGTCTAACAGAGTATTCCCATATGGTATTCCCAAAGCTTTTAATACATTTAAACCATTATAACTCTCTGGGGAGGATTGTGGTAGAAAGAATCTAAGGTGGCCCCCATCATTCCCCATCTCCTGGTATTCAAATCCTTGTGTAATCCCCTCCTCTTGAGTGTAGACAGGGCATGTGACTTGCTTCTAACCAATAAATATGGCAAAGGTGATGGGATATCAGCTCCATGGTTACTCTGTGAAAGACCGTAATATTAGTCTTGCTAGAGAACTTGCACTCTTGCTTGTTTTGATAAAGCAAGTTGACCATGTTGAGGAGACTCATGTTTCAAGATACTGAAAGTAGTCTCTGGAGACCACAAGCAAGAAACTGAGGCACACTCAGTTTCAGATGACAAGGAACTGAATTCTGATAACCACTGCATGAGCTTGGAAGCAGGTCCTTCCACAGCAGAGCCTTGAGATGAGACCATGACTTTGAGTGATGCCTTAATTGCATTCTTGTAGGAAACTGAACTGAACTATACTCAGGTTACTAATCCATAGAAACTGTGAGATAATAAATGTGTTGTTTTAAGCCACTAAGTTTGTTGTAATACTGTTATACAGCAGTAGATACTAGATACAAGGTGATATGGGATGAATTGTGTCCCCTCAAAAATTTGTATGATGAAATCCTAACACACAGTAGCTGAAAAATGTGACCATATTTGCACATAGGGTCTTTACAGAGGTAATTGAGTAGCAATGAGGTCAGTAGGGTGGGCCCTGATTGAATATGATTTGGTGTTCTAATAAGAAGAAAAAATTGGGGCATGGAGACATCAGGAAGGAAGATGATATGAACACATAAGAATAAGAAGGCCAGCTACAAAGCAAAGAGAGAGGCCTCTGAAGGAGCCAACCCTGCTGATGCTTTATCTCAGACATCTATCCTCCAGAACTATGAGAAAGTAAGTTTCTATTATGTTAGCCAGCTAGTTTGTGATAACTTTGTTACTGTAGCCCTAGAAAACTAATACACAGGAGTTATTTCAGGTAGCATCATGTTTTTTTCTTTTTTCTTTTTTTTTCTTAAGGAACATCTATTAACCTCTGAAAAATCACTAGTAATTTGAGGGACCCAATTTAAAAAACGCTGCTGTGGGCAATGGAGGTCATGAATTGTTAAACCAGGGTATGGCACGGTTAAAACTAGCTACACAAATTTCTCTATATTCTCTTTTTTTCCTCAATAAGGATATAATAATTACATTCTCAGTAAGGGTATAATATTTCCCAATAAGTATATGGATACTTTCTCACTCTACTTTTCTCAGTAGATCTTTAGTTTCTTCCTCTTGAAGATGTGCCACTGAACATTTCTCAGACCTGCGTGTGACATGTCAGGGCACTCCCTAAAAGTTATTTTCCCATCGAATGTATTTTATAAGGGAGAATTCTTAAAAAGCAACTATAAAAAATAGTTTAAATAGTCTAACATGTGAAGCACAGTGAAATAAAACCATTTCAAGCAGCTAGAAACATGGGTTTCTTCACAGTGAAACATTTACATGTATATAAAATCAGGAA
Source organism: Aselliscus stoliczkanus (assembly GCA_033961575.1). NCBI lineage: Eukaryota > Metazoa > Chordata > Mammalia > Chiroptera > Hipposideridae > Aselliscus > Aselliscus stoliczkanus. The sequence goes on along the minus strand of CM066730.1, from coordinate 120,306,247 downwards.
CAGAGATTTTAAAAATGCAATGAACTATTACCCAAGAGATTATTTATTGGACTTGGCAATATCATTCAATAGTCTGATGTTTGGAGAACCTTGATTGAAATTATTGCAAATGGCTTTTGTTTCCCTTTCTGTTCGGTTCAGATCAAGGTTGTATATTCTCTTATGTATAATAAATGTCAAAGTACTCGTGGGTGGTTTTTAGACAATAAAAGTGGTTTTCAACTACTGATTGCCAAGTTTAGGTTGCAAAATCAGGCTTCTGCAACAGGGTTCTCAGAAGCTTTGATCACATACTTTTAGCTGGATGTGTTTGGAATACCTTGAGAAGTAGTCGTTGCTTACTGGGGGTTCTTCTCCATCTCCCTGACAGCTGTCCCTTCCTCCTTCATGGTTTAGATCTTCCTGGGGGTCTCCTCCATCAAGCTATGAGGTCCTTTTTGCTGAAGTCTGACTAGTCCCCTAATCTTGGTTATCTATTGGCAGCAATGTATCAGCTACTGTGCTGATGCAAGGTATTGTTTAATCAAAGAAAGGCACTTTCTGCTTTCTTCACTTTTTAATTAGCTCTTGCCTACAGGAAAGATTGTCCTCTATGTCAAACTCTTCACCTGTCATTAAGTCTTTTATTGGGTTGTTGGAAAAATCATGACACATTTTTGCCATGAAAAACACAGAAAAATACGTCATGACTTTTCCAACAACCCAACAGTTACTCAAATAATGTTTCCACCCCTGAGCTTTTCTTCTTTTGGCTTCCCTGATGCTGCTTCCTCAGGTCTCCTATTATTTCTTTAATTAAACCTTCTCAGTAGCCATGATTAGATCTTCTTTCTCAGCCTATTCTTTATAAACTATTAATGTACCTTAGATTTTTCCCCCCTAAGAACCTGTTCTATTCTCCGTGTTCTCCTAGGGTGATCTCATTTCATCCCATTATTCCAAAGACAGCTATACAATGACTAAAGCATGATTCCAAAATTTGTATCTCCAGCTCGGACTATTTTACTGAGGTCTAGACATCATATCTCAGCATCCCCAAACAGAACTCATCAACTCAGCTTTCCCTTCCCACTCTCCATCAAACCTGTTATTTCTACTGCAAGCATTGTCATCCCATTTCAACTATGTCAATATTCTTTAAGACCAAGGAAGGCATTCTATACCAAGCTGCCTGCATCTAATTACCTTAACAGTTCTTCTATCCAATTCATTACTCTCTCACTCCACTGCTGCTTACTACCCTAATTCAAGCCCTTATCATCACTAATCAGGGCTACTGCAGTCACTTTCTTCCATGTTTTTCTACATTCAATCTTAGATCACCTCAATTCATCTTGCATACTACTTCCAAATATTTCTAAAAGGCCTGCTTACAAGGTGTGACCGAATAATACAGTGAATGTTTAAATTTAAATATATATATATATATATATATATATATATATTACAGTAAAAAACACATTGTCATTAATCTCCCTCAGAATATCTCCCCTCATCTGGAACACACTTATCCCATTATTCTTGCCACTTTCTGAAGCATTTCTGGAATTCCTCTTTTATGAGTGTCTTTAGCTGAGTTGTCCCTGGCTGTCTCAATGTCCTGAATCAATTCAAAACATTTTCCTTTCATGGTCATTTTGACTTTGGGAAAGAGCCAAAAGCTGCATGGTGCCAGATCCAGTGAATAAAGTGGATGAGGACACACTGTAATGTTTTGTTTGACAGAAAGTGCCATACCAGAAGCAATGGGTGACACAGAGCTTTTCTGTTGTGATTACAAAATATGGTGAATACTTGCTGCCGAGTCCCATCCTGTGGGGGTCCAGCCTCCGTGTAGTCCAGGGGTTCCCTCGGGTGGGACGGAGTTGGCGAGGAAAAAAAGAAAGAAAAGAGAAAGAAAGAGAGCGGAGACACCGGAAAGAGTTTCTCAGGAGTGTCACACTTTAATGCAACAACATGTCCGTTTTATAGGGACTCATGTACATGGGTTTGTTGGTTTGCAGTTCCCAAGATTTTCACAGTCTTTTCTCCTCTGCAATTGCTCTCTCCAGGGTGTATTGTGACTTACTCTTAAGTTAAAGGATTACCTTGCCTTTATTATGATAATAACCATGAAACCCAGACTTAGTTTCTGTATATCACCTAATGTTTATCGTGACTATCTTATGTTAAGGATTGACATATTTTTACATATTGCCTAAAGAATGTTTACTATAGCTATCTTGACTATCTAGAAATTATCCTAAATCCTAGCAGTTAAACACAATCATAAAACTCACAGTATACTTGAGCTATACTAAAAGACTAGGAGTGGCTGTGTTTAGGGTAAAAACATCTAAAATCTATTCCTATGTAAATACAATACCTAGTAATCAAAAGGGTTTCATACCTCTCTTATCCTACAGAGGTCTGCATCTGTTTCTCAGTCAGAGCTTCAGTATCTGTTGCTGCAACAAGGCACTGGGCAAAGGAATTCACACAAGGCTGATTAACAAACCCATGGTCAGCTGCTGCCTTTGAGCTGCCTTTTACCAGAACTCTCATGGCCTGAAGACTTTTAATCTTCAAGGAGTCTACTCACAGCAGGGCCCTTAGACAAATGCATCAGCTTCTCACAGGCCTGAGTTTTCTGGCCTGAGTTTGTCAGAGGTCTGTGCCTCAGTTTCCAAGGGGCTTGAGTCCCCAATAGTTCAGTTCAGGGGTCCCCACAGAACTACCGCCTGGCTTAGGTTGTCTCCCCTCTTTTCTAGGAGATCTTACCCGTCTTTGGCTGCATAGTTAGCTCATTGGGGTATCACAGGAACTTGCCACAAATGCAATGAATATATTGTCCCCTATAGGAGGAAAGGCACATGGGTTCATAGAGGCAGGAGATATTACATGACCAACCATAAGGCAGCACCCCAGACATCCAGTGCTGAGCAGGGCAGTGTGGCCTTGTCAGACACTGAGAGGCTGTCGGCTTCCCCCACCATCCAACAGAAAGGCAGAAATATTCAAGCAGCATGTTATAGCTTAGTAACTGTGTGTGATGAATTTCAACTTGTTCACTGCAGTCAGTCAGGTGTGAGCTATGGTTGAGAGAAGGTGTGTTTTAAAGTGTGCCATAAATCATCCTCCATCATGACAACGCTCCATGTCACACATCGCTTCTGGTATGGCAATTTCTGTCAAATAAAAACATTACAGTGTGTCCTCATCCACCTTATTCACTGGATCTGGCACCATGCCACTTCTGGCTCTTCCCTAAAGTCAAAATGATTCAGGACATCGAGGCAGCCACAACAGTGCAACTAAAGACATACATGAAAGAGGACTTCCAGAACTGCTTCAGAAAGTGGCAAAAACGATGGGATAAGTGTGCAGGAGTATTTTGAGGGGGCTTAATGGCAATGTGTCTTTTATTGTATTTTTTTTATTTAAACATTCACCGTATTGTTTGATCACACCTCCTATATGATTTAATTGTCTACAAATTACCTCAAGAACTATTTAAAAATATAACAGAACATCATTCATCATCTGGCCCCTGTGTTTTGCTTTGGCCTTATTTCCCCACCATCCTTATTTCCATATGTTCTATACTACAGCCATACAAACTACTTTTAATTTCCTTAATGTACCCTTTCATATCCTTGCTTATCCTGCCTATCCTTCTGGAATGTTCTTTTCCTACACATGTCCACTTTTCTATACCATGTTACTGAAGAATAGGTCATCAATGATTATGACTCAAGCTGAAGCAGTTGCAATTCTTTGATGCTTCCTGAAATCACTAGGTAAAACTAATAACTTCTTTCTGGGCCCCACTGAATATTTCTATTATAACATATTAATCACTCATTTCTTGTGCTGCTAAAGGCATGGTCCAAAGATAAGCATGACCTGGGTGATTGTTGGAAATCCAATTAAAGCCCCTGCTCCCACTCTCATATTCTGAATCAGTCTCTGAAGTGAAACTCAGGTCTTGGTGCTTTAACAAGCTCTCCAGAATATTCTCATGTTCACTACAGTTTGAGATGCACTTCCCTATAAATTTTTTTGATACTAAGGATCTAAAAGCTACAGATTGAATAAGGCAGGTAGAAGTATGATAGTAAGATCATCTGAAAGACACTACAGGTCTTTGGAGGACCCAGAGGGAGAAAAACTTTCTAGCCAAGAAACAAAAAGTTATGTAGAGAAGGAAATAATTGGGCTGATGTACATGATGTGACTCAGTTCCCCTCTCTCTGACAAAATTAGAGTGGATTCCTCCTATGTGTGCACATTGAGTAGCGAGTGTGCCAAGCAGGTTGCTGGGAGGACTGTGTTCCTCTGGAAAAGAAAAAAATTAAACAATTTCAGCCTGAGCTGCTGGAGATAGGACCATTGCCAACAGAGACGCAAGATAGTAATTAGCCCAAGGTAGAGCTAAAAGTGCCTGTCCAGCCTTTTCCAAGTTTTGCCCACATACATCAAGTAAAGTATGGGAAAAACAAGATATCTACACTCAAATAGCTTTTCATTGAAAAACATATATTTTTTTCTTAAATGTTCACTACAACTTTGTAAACACTTGTCAAGATCTCCCCAGTGGTGTAAGAGAAAGTAGTCACAGGCAGGAAAAGCCAGATGAGGAAATAGTTAAATGGTACAGAAAATTTCCACAAAACCAATTACCTAGGGGACTTCATGAAAGATAACTGTAAATATACATTTTCACAATCTATTTGACTATAGTAAGTATAAAGTCTTTAAAGATAGAATGCTGCCAACTGTAACTGAATATATAGATAGTCACAGGATGTGGATTATACGGTGGAAGGGAGTCAAAGGAAGTGTAATAGATAGTATGATATGGCGGGGAAGAGTTGGGGGGAGAATTGGGGGAGGGGTGTTGTAACTTTGAGGGGTAAAAAGTATAACTATTGCACTTTGTTGTACACCTGAAGCTAATTTTAAAAATATATAAATTTTAAAAAAGATATAAAAAAAAATAGAATGCTGTCTTACTTTTTTAACTCTAATGAAGAGCATAGTAAACACTCAATAAATCTAGTCGACTATAAACTGAGAAAGACATTTCTAACAGCATAAACTAAAAATTATCAAATTTTAGCTGTAAAATTGTTTCTACACAGATGATAATCTATTATCTAATTTAAATATTGTTTTTTTTAACATCTATATACCATGTCCTGCTTACCTGAATCATTCTTTACTATTTTGAAGAATCTCATTCAACACCACTCCTGAAACTGCTGTGCATGCTTTAAAACACCAAATGGAGACTGGAAACATAACTGCTCATTAGTGCCCATCCAGAGAGGCTGGCCTACTCACTGTGCAATTACTTACACATACCAACTTCCACATACATTCTACTGTGTTCAATTATCTGAAATGTGTCTATCCATGTGTAAAACCACCTATGTAAAATAATTTGATGATTGAATACACAATAATGCTATTTTTTTTTCATTTTTAAATGTATATGATTCAAAAATTAGCTAATGTCAATACTGCATTTCTCCTCATTCAAATTGATGTATTATAGAATAAGCTAATAGTATAGCAATTATAATTTTCATTTCCCCCTACAAAGTCCATCTGTGGGCATTTATGTTTTTATCTCATTACCAAAAATCCAGGCACAAACACAGGGTAAGTCATGGAAAAAAAAATTCTTTCTAGAAATCATCTATTTACAAATTAACCCTTTTAGAGATGCAAAAACATATAGGCTTACATTTTCTCTGCTCCATTTATAAAATGTTTTCTTAAATAAATTAATACCAATATCTTAGTTGTCTCTTCTTCTCATCTTTCTGCTCATCCCTTAATTCCATAGGACACAAAGGCTCAGAAATATTCTATGTTTTGTGTGTATTAGCCATGCTATCAAAAATATTCTGGGGCCAGCCGAGTGGCACGGTGGTTAAGCGCTGATTTGGGAAGCTAGTGGCCCCAGTTCGGGTACCACATATGACCTCCAAAAAAAAAAAAAAAAAAAAGAAATATTCTGGAGCTTTTTTATTAGATGCCCATGCTAGTGATGAAACAAGTATTTTTATTATTTTTTGTTGAGTATTAAGAGCCATGACAGTTTTGAGCAAATGACAAAGAAAGTTGCAGAAGTGTGAGATTTTCTTAAGGCAGTGAGATATTAAATGCCTTTATTTACCATTAAATTATTGAGAGAGAATGTAATTATATGCACCTTTACTGACAACCTTGTTCAAAGAGACTGACTTCCCCTCCAAAATTATGTGTACATATACACACACACACACACACACACCTCCCATTATGGTTGATACCCTGTCTTTGAATTCTACTTTTGCCTATATATTTGTCTCTGAGTTCCTCAGTGACAGGGAAATATGGAAATAATGTTTTCCGTTTTATGATTTCAGGTTCCTTAAAAAGTACCTGACACTTAACAACCAATGAATATTTGAAGAATGAATTTATTAATTAAACCAGAGATAAAACAAAATTATTATAATTTTAGGGTAAATCTACATATATATTATAAATGGTATGTTGGTGTTAAGTCTAAATTGTAATACAGTTTATTATAGTGTGTCTGTGTATGTATGCACACACACACATATATAGCAGTCTCTTGAATATTAAATGAGTACAGATAAAAGAGACCTACTCTATAAAAATTGGATTATTTGAAAGATAATTACTTAACATAAATTTTTTATGAACTATGATGTTTGCTTTTATGACATATTTTTGATCATAAATTCTTGATCAATAACATATTTCTCAATTATAACACTACGTCCACAGAGAAATACAACCAGCTTTACAATGAGGCACTCTGAGTTATAGTTTATTAAAAAATATTGTGAAAAAGTGTGGAAACTGGATTATTTATGTTAAGTCTGTACAAAAACTAAACATATATTCCATTTGTTGAAAATAGTAATTTATTTTGTTGTAGTAAACACAGATCTTTAGCAAACATCAAGTTATTGTATTGAGAGAGCTAATAGAAGAACAATTTACTTGAAAATAAGTGATTATTTCATTCCCAAATTCACTTTGTAACTGTATTTCTAATAAGCAAAATAGCAGGAAACAAGTGGTGCCTGATTAAGAGAATGACAGCATTAAGATGAGGGATGCCATTCACTGTGACTCTTTTTTTTTTTTTAAAGTCTATTGGGGTAAGAATTGTAAGCAAAGTTACATAGATTTAAGGTATACAATTCTGTAATACATCATCCATATATCACATGGTGTTTTCACCACCCAGAGTCAGTTCTCTTTCCATCACCATATATTTGATCCCTTTTATCCTCATCTACAACTCCCCTCCATCCTTACCCTCTGGTAACCACTAAACTTTTGTCTGCATTGTGACTCTTAAGCCAACCAAACACCCAGGGTCATATCAGGACTTTGATATAGAGGGAATGAACATTTCTTTAAAACATTTAGATTAGGGCCAGCCGAGTGGCGCAGTGGTTAAGAGCTGGTTTTGGGATACCAGCAGCCCTGGTTCGGATCCCACATATAAGGGCCAGTGACACTGCCTTCTACAGCTAACAACAGCTCCACCTGGAGCTGGGCTGTGCGAGCCCCGCCAACGGTGTGGGCTGCAGCCCCTGCTGCAGTGGGCTGCCATGGGCTACAGTGAGCGGCCGGCAGCCAGCATGAGCGGCTGGCAGCCAGCATGAGCTGCCAATAGCTGTGGTGAGCGACCTTCCAGAGGCCGGCGACCAATCTGTCTCATCCGGGAAGAGCACAATGACGATACCAACATGGGCCAGTGAAGCAATGCCCTCCGCAACTAGACTGAAGAACAAAAAGACAGCAACTTGTCTGTTCCCCTTCCCTGATTCCCCAGCACTGTTCCCCTCCCCCAATTCCCTAATTAAAAAAACAAAACAAAACAAACAAAACAAAAAAACATTTAGATTTATCACACCAAAGCCTTGTATTAGAAACTCATGATTTTGTCTGTCCAATAAGGGGATTAGCACCCCAAACATTATGGGGAATATCCCCATCCCAACATTGGAATTTGATTTAAAGCTGCCATGCATTTAGAGACCATATCACTGCCCCATTGATTAATCTAGATGTAGGCACTTTATTCAAATTGAATCGATCATAATATTTCACATTTCTGACAGTAGTAAATTTGATTCCTGCTCACTGAAGAAATTGGAGATCTTTGCTGGACTTATATATTTTTCTATTGGCCAGGGTAGAAACAAAGCGCATCCTAAGGCAACTCTGCTGCATACTGTTATTATTCCTAAGTGAATGATGAGGCCACTGAAGCAGAGAGAGGCAAAGTGACTTGCCAATGAATCATATACCTAGTAGTAAGTGCTAGAGCTGGAATTCAAATATAGTTTGGCTCCAGAGTCTGACACTTAACTAGCATATTCTGCTCGCCCTTAGTGTACTGTGGTCCTACTGTACATGCTGTCTATACATACTGAGAATAGCAGAGAATCTTTAATCCATCCTTCACTTCAGGTTCACACTGTAAAATGATGTACACCTATATGGAATTCACAGTGCAGAAGAAATTTTCAAATGAATTTTCCAATCCCAGAGTGTCCCAACGTGCAAAGGTCTTAATACTAGATTCAATTTCATAGTATTACAACAGGCTTTGGAACAAAGCATTTACTGAATAACACATCTTATGTTTGAGGTGTAATACTGTCTTTAACATCTAGAAATCATTTTGCTCAGCCTTTCTCATCATTTTCATTCCTTTTGCTCCATTCTGTAACTTCAGCCTCAGTTGTCATCTCTTTGCTTTTTCTTTATAGCTGCTCTGTACCCCCGTTCAGTCTTAAAGGGTCACCTAAGAGTGAATAGGACCTTTCTCAATTCCCCACTCAACTTGAGAGAGAATTACGCCTTTACCATACCTACACAATGAAATTGCAGCAACATGACATAATTGATGTGTGTCTTACTAAGGACGTTTGCCTTGTAATGAATTTCACTGAAAAGTCTGTACATTTTTACCTCTCATAGGTTTTGACTAACTTTTCTGAAATTGCCATATGGCTACACAATGCCGGTACAGAGTTTGAGGATTTATTAGGTACCAATCCTGATCTCAGTTTCAGGTAATCAGGAAACAGAACAGTTATAGTTCAGCTATTATGAGGTAGGAAAGAAGCAATGGAAAGGTGGTCAGCAATTTTCAGGAATAAAATCAGGGATATGAAGGGGATACATAACACTAGCTGTGACCTAAATTTCAGAGGAGACCAGTTATAAAACATCATCACTGCTATCCCAGTGTGCATACAATAGACCTGCCCCTACTTGCAATCCCGCTTAAAGTGCAAATTTATTCACACTGTCTGTATCATCAATGATATGTGCAGATATATAGCTATTGCTTCTCTGGAGAAATAATGAGATAATAAGCAGTGGGTGGAAAATTTGGCAAGAACTATGGTAATTGCAGTATTCATAACAGAAAGCAGGTCCCATTGTTTCATGTTTAAATGAAGCTATACTGGAAATAGCTTTATTTCCATTTGTGATTCATCAAAAAAGTTATGGTTCCTTGTGATAAGTTTCTGGACTGCACTGTGCCACTCTACATATAAATATGTTATATATATATATATATATATATATATATATATATATATATATACACACACACACACACACATATATATGACATGACCAAAACTTTTATTATTTCTTATTATAAAAATTGTTGTTATAATTACTTATAGATATCTCCAATGATCATTAATTCATTATAGATACAAAGGGTATTATCTTTAAAAGACTTTTATTTTACTACAGCTAATTTCATCAATTACTTTTGGCTGACAGAAAATGAAATCCTATTGTGGCATGGCATACATATCTACATGTTGATTTATTTTTCTGACTGCAAGTTACTCTCAGTATATTCATGAAATCTCATTTATTTTTTTCATTCCCTTTCCAATTATCCATAAGTGAACTGTCATTTTGTAATACCAGAAATCTATTTAGAATTTGATCACCATGAGAAATATATACTATATATGTATTGCGCGCGCGCGCACACACACACACACACACACACACACACACAGTAACTAAAGTTCCAGTATGTGTTTTTTATGTAATGTTTTTCTATCAGTACATTTCTGTTCTCTGTCTCCATCTCATAGCCTAAATAGTAAATAATCTGTTATGATCACTGCAGATCTCCTACAAGGTTCCAAGCTTTAGACGTTGGTTGCATAACTCAATCACAGAAGGAAAGAGAGTTTAGCTGCAACATCAGTGGGTAGCTTGCCTAGTTTCAGTGCCATACACAAACCAGGCATTTCTCTATATGGAAGAGCCTATATAGCCAGTCCTTAGAGAACTCCATGGCTGACATAAAATTAAAGCATTCGTCCATCCAGCTTCATCATTGAAAAATACTCTATGGGAACAAAGGAAGAGTTCCACATCAATTTGGATTGGGTTTCCTAGAAAGTGCCCTCTGAGCACTGGAAGGTAACTGGGCAAAGCTCTTTCTAAGCACTTAATCCTTGAAGACAGGATAATTATTACCCACATTTGACATGTGGAAAAATTGAAGACTAGAGGAGTTTTGTAGCTTGCCCAAGATTATGCCACCAGTACATGGTAAACCTAGTATAAAACCAATGTAGGTTAATATCATAGTCTGTATGCCTTACAAAATAAATTTCTTCCTTTTTCTCTAAATCTTTGATCTTGAGACCTAAATGAAATCAATGTCCAATTGCCATTGGAATGGTGCTATAAAAGTGTTAAAAAGAGTACTTGTACTTCATAATAGTAGTAATAGTAGTTGGAGCAGCGTGACAGATACTAATATCTATATAACCCCAAAACCTATTTCCAGATATACATTTTCTCACTGGTCAGCCTTCCCTATAGGGGCTTCCAAAGCTAATTACTTCCCCCTTCCCCAGTTTCCCTTTACCCAAAAAGGAACCATGTGACACAATTTGGTTCACTGATGTATAATTAGAAGTTACAGTGGGTTTCTGGGGAAACTTTTGCTTTTTCTGATAAAAATGATATCAAGGCAGGACTATTAGAATAGTGGATAAAGAAGGTTCTCTCCACAAAGTGATAAAACAACGATAATGATGATAAAACGGCACAAAATGATCAAAAACAACAATTTCAGTTCTCTGAAAAATCAACCAATGGCATACAACAAATCAGAAGTTTTAGACCAAGAAAAAGTACTGAAATTCAGATGAAAACAGCGGGACTCTGTGGTGTCAGCCTGAGATTGTTCTTGTCCTACCCCCACCCCCACCCAGCTCCATCAATCAGCTCAGTAGTTCAACCATAGTGAGGCAAGCTGTGAGAAACCTGTGCTGCCAGAGGGAGCTGGCTTGATTTGAAGCAAAATAGATTCCAGGGCTGCTATGGGAACAATATTAACCTTGGTGGCAATGATTCAAGGGAAACAACATCACAAGTAGTCAGAAGTTTTGATACTCGTGTATAAGGCAATAATAGTCTAGCCAGAAATTTAATGTATATATCCAAAAAAATAAGACAACCATATTGGGTCTTGCTATTCATTCACATATGCACAAGGGTGTGTGCATGCTCAAGAAACACCAGCGAGTTCCCTCACTATCTATTTATGTAGGACTAAATGTAAGGCCTTATGCAGAGAGGAGACATGAGGTGGACTTGGAAAAAGTAAAAAACTAGGGCATTCTTGTAAACTACCTGAATTTTGAATACATTGCCTAATCCACACACAAATCTACTGTCAAAAATGGAAGATGTGGCTCAAGGTGTTTAAGCACAATTTTGACCAATCATTGTCTGACCACTGAGTTATGCTATTCATCTCTAAGATGTCAGACTTAGAAATAAAAAAAAATAAAATTAAGAAAAATATATCCTGAACAGAGACATCAGTGGCCACACACTGAGAAAGAGACTACAAATTTGGTCCCTGCAAGTCACTGAACAAACAAAACAAACATAAAAATAACCACCACCATGAGAAGAGAGAAAATCAGAATCTAGATTTGTTACAATAGTTTCCAAGTTTGTAGCTAAAAATGCAAGGAATGACAAGAAACAGGAAAGGATGATCCACATAGGAAAACAATAGCAGTTAATAGAAACAACATCTAATGTGTTCCTGGATGTTGCACTCAGAAAATTCCAAAGCAGCTATTATAAACAGTTTCAAAAAACTAAAGTAAACCATGAGGATAAGGGCATATCAAATAGTGAATATCAATAGACATAGAAATTATAAAAACTATTTGGAAAGTCTTCAGTTGAAAACACAAAAACTAGAATTAGAAAAAATCATGAGAGAGGTTTAAGAGCATAGGTGAGTTGACAGAAGAATCAACAAATTGAAGACAGAACAATAGAACTTATCTAATTTTAAACAAAGGAAAGAGGAGAAAAAAACAGAGCCTCAAAGACTTGTGCAATAGCACTAAGCATAACCAATATGTGAAAAATGGGACTCACTGAAGGAAAAGAGACAGAAAGGGCCAGAAATAGTTGACAAAATATTGTCCAAAAGCTTCATGTTTTATGAAAACCATTAATTTATACATTGAAAACACTCAGTAAATTCCAGGTTGAATAAATTAAAAAGATACACTCTTTAAATCTAACTGTTCAAAGCTAAATACAAAGAGAAAATCTTGAAATCAACAAGAGAAACATGATTGATCACATAGAGAGGAATCACAAGATTAACATCCCTGATATGGGGGGGCGGGGAGAGGGAGAGAGAGAGAGAGAGAGAGAGAGAAAGAAAGAGAGAGAGAGAGAGAGAGAGAGAGCGTGCGAGCGAGCTGTGATCAACTGTCAACTAAAAATTCCATATCCAGCAAGATTATTGTTTAACAATTGAAAGTGAAATAGAGTTACTCAAAAATATATAAAAACTGAGAGAATTTCTTGCTTGCAGATCTGCTTTATAAAAAATGTTAAAGGAATTCCTTCAGGAAAAAAGAAAAACTGACATAAAAGGTAAAATAAATTCACACAAAGAAATAAACTACACTGGTAAAGGTAACCATGTGGTTAATATAAAAGGCAACATATATTTATTTTGTTATTTTTAATTATTTAAAGAAATATTTTTTAAAAATTATACTTCGGTCCTATAAATATAAAAATTAAAATATATGGCAATGCTATTATAGAAAATAGGGGAGAGCATGTAGCTATATTGTAGTAAAGTTTATATATTATACTGGAATTAAACTAGTATTAATGCAAAGTAGACTGTGATAAGTAGGAATAGTATTCTGACCTCCACAGCAGCCATGAAGAAAATAACAATATATGTACACTAAGGTAACAAAAAAGCAATTTATATAAATTAGTACATTTATATATTATAGTATTCTAATGTACTGTATAGTACACTAGAAAATTTCTATTTAACACCTAACAAGGCAGTAAAGGAGGAATGGGAGAGAAAAGATATGAAACATATAGAAGAAAAATGACAACATAATATAATCATATCAATAATTATAATAAACGTGACTAAATTAGACTTTAAAAAAAAGGGACAAGATTATCAGATTAGAAAAAAATTAATAATCAATTGTACGTAATATACCAGAGACACTATTCAGATTCAATAACACAAATAGTTTTTAAAAAAAAAAAAAGATACACCATGCAAACAATACCCATAAGATATTTGGAGTGACTGTACTAATATCAGACAAGTAGATATTAAAACAAAATTTTTTCTGGAGAAAAATGGGACATTTCATAATAATAGAAAGATTAACTAAACAGGAATACAACAATTATAAACATATACACATCTAAAATACAATTTCAAAATGTATGAAGCAAAAATTGTCAGAATTTAAGACAGAAATAGATAATTTACTAATAAAAGATGGAGACTTCAATACTTTTATTAATTGATAGAACAGGTAGAGAGAAAATAATCAAATAAATTGAAGACTTGAACAACATTATCAACCAATTGGACCTAACTGATATCTAATGAACATTTCACCCAACAACAAAATACACCTTTTCAGGCATACTTAAACATCTCCCAAGGTAATCAATATGTTAGTCCATACAACAAATTCAAATAAACATAAAAGGACTGAAATCATATATTGTAATTGAAGTATATACTTTTTAAACCTATTAGATATCGACAGCAAAAAGTAACTGGGGAAATCCCCAAATATTAAGAAACTAAACAAGACACAGAGAATCCATGATCAATGAAAAAATTAGAAGGGAAATTGGAAAGTTTTTCAAACTGCATGAAAATGACAATACAATATATTAATTATGATACGTAACTAAAGCAGTGTCTAGGGGAACTTCATATCTTTGATTGCCAATACAAGAAAAAAGATTAAAAACCAGAGATTGCAAAAAGTTTCTCAGTTCCTCAAAAATTTAAGCATATGACTTGACCAAGGAATTCTATAAAATATTTAAAGAAATAATGCCAAGCCTATATGAACTCTTCCAAAAAAAAAAAAAAAAAAATAGAGGAGGCAACACTTTCCAACGCATTCTATGAATTCAGTACTACCAAGATACCAAAAGCCAACCACAAAATTCAAAACAAAACTGGAGATCAATATTTTTCATGAATACTGACAGCAAAATATATTCTCAACAAACTATAGCAACATAAAATTCAGCAACATATATTATAAAGAGGATTATACTCTATGACCAAGTGAGATGTATCTCTAGGATGCAACATTAGTTTAACATCTGAAAATCCACTCATTTAATACACCATACTAGTAAAATAAAAATAAAAAGTCAATCATCACAATTAGATGAAGAAAAAACATTTAAAAACACTTAACATTCATTCATGATTTATATTCTTAACAAACTAGGAATGAAAGAACATCCTCAACCTAAGGGGAATCTATGAAAAAACTTCATCTAAAATCATATTTATGGTGAAAGTAGAAATGGGACATACATAAGTAACCAAAAGCAGTTTTGAAAGAAAAAAAAAAAGAAAATACTAAAACCAGGCAAGAACACAGAAGGCAAGAAAGCAAAGATTACATCTTTTTGTGCAAATGATTATTGCCTTATAAGTCTTTTAGTTTGATGAATCCTTTTTTATGTGTACCCCCAATTTCTAGCTTAATTAACATTTTGCGTTACTACTAATGAAATTTGTGTATAAAAATGATTCTATTGATAATTTGCCTTAGCCTATGCACTTTATGTTGAGTTTTGCTTATTTGACATAATATATTTTGTACTGAATTTTCTACAATCTCTTGGTAGTTCCTATTAAAATCAAGGCAAGCATTGTAAAATATTTGGGCAGGAGAGCTGTGCAAAGTATGGGTGTAAAACCAAAACACTCCAATTAGTACATGTGGGAAACAGATCTGTCACTTGACTATTACCAAAGTACTTGATTCAATCTGCCATCCTAAGTGTAGATAACTCTGATTTTAAATCAAGATGTTTTTAACAACTGTATTATAAAGACAGCTATCCCTAGAAGTACCTCAAATATAATCCCAGGGCCGGCCGAGTGGCGAGGTGGTTATGAGCTGGCTTGGGACGCCAGCGGCCCCAGTTTGGGTCCCACATATGAGGGCAAATGACACTGCCCTCTAAAAAAAAAAAAAAAAAAAAAAAAAAAAATATATATATATATATATATATATATATATATATTCCCAAATGCTTAACACTATGATCAGTGCAAACACTGATTTTATTCTCCCTAAAACTATTTAGATAAATGAGCAAATAGTTATTTAGTCAATGATATATTAATTTCCATAAACACATAGAATTTATTAAGCTGACATTAAAATAAACAGGTGATTTTTAAATAGATTAAATAATGTGATTTAACATGTTAAAGTAAACTAAGATTTCTCAGGATAGTCAGATTCAAATTTAAAGTCAGGACTTGAAAAACACAAGATTAAAATGCAATGATGTTTACTACACAATGACTATAAATCAGCTTTTATATTCAATATGCACAATGGTATATCATATTAATTTTATTGCTCTATTATTTGCACAAAGAGATTAGTTATAGTAACTAAGGGAAACATAACTTGGAATTTTTTGACTTATACATTTTAGATAGCTTGCTCTTAATGTTTTATTAATGTAAGATTTTGCAATTAATTCCCAAAGCAAAAAGTAAATAAATTAAAGAAAGCTCTGCAAAAATTTTTAAACTCATAATTCACTTGTAATGGGTTTTCTCTGAATGTGTGATTTGAAATTCAGCAAACAAAATTTTAAATACCTAATTATGTATCCTTTTATGAATTTGTTCTCATTATAATAAATGCAGCTGTTATATTTTTCTTAGAATTTGTCACCTGAAATAAAAATAAATTCCACAATTTAAAGGGCCAGCCTCTTTAGTGTAGAACTTCCGAAAGAAGCCCTATAAAATCAATGCAAAATAGTGAGGAGTCATTACTGTGCAAGGCCTTGTATTGGCCTCCTCCCATGTCTTCATATTGCTCCAGGGCCTCTCATCATATCCTAGTTCTTTTATTATGCCTTCATTGATTTCAATAGCAGAAAGCAAAATTTCCCACTCTGATTCTTTTAGAGCTGCATCTGTTGCTTCTTCAAGGCAATTATCACTTTGTGCTTTATATTAGGTTCCTTCCAAAGTTTAGAATTCAACTCTGATACTTCCTACAATACCTAGGAAAGTATTTTGGGTACATGATCAAAAATATTGGTTGGACTCAAATTATTAACTTGATATATTCTGTCCTCAAACCCTTGTTCTTAACTAAGCTGACAAACTCTTACAACTTTTGTCTCAATTCCCTGATCTCAAAGTGGAATGGAATATCATATTCATTGTAAATCTCACTACTTAGGACGGTGTCCTGTTTATTTACTACCACACAATATATATGTTTTGAATGTGCGAATTTTATGTAGATTTTTCATTATTTTCCCCCAGACAGACAAAATAATGAATGGTTTCACTTCATAAGATCATAGAGCTAATAAGATACCAATCGTAATACCAACAATTTTTTTTTTTGTCCTATGAAATTTGTCAAATTAAAATAAATACAAATGCAAAAGGTCAAGAAGAGACAAGACACTTGAAGAACAAGGTGAGACAACTACTATACTGAGTATGGAAACTTATGAAATTCCAGTCATTAAGACAGTGTGATATTGGTGCAAGGCTTGAATGGAAAAGAGTAGAAATAAAAAAGATAGAAATAAAAATAAAATAGATAGATGTTTGTTTTATTACAAAGGTGTGTGACAGAATGCATTTGTAGTCACTAAAATTTGCTGGTCCTCCTACAGGAAGAACTGTTGACCACCTAGTAGCTTTGGCTAATGAAATATGAGAAGTTACCATCACTTCAGGGCAAAAGGTTTACGTCTCTATGCATGCTTCTCAACTCCTTTCCCCTGTGCCTCAATGACTAGCAATGTCCCAGATAGAGGTTGTAACATAAAGCCAGATCCCAGCCATGATGGATAAGGAGTGTAAATAAGACATAAACTTTGTGGTCAAATACTGCTAAGACTTGAGGATTATTTGTTGCTATATCACAACCTAGCTTTTCTGAATGATAAGAGTTTGCACTGTAGAAATAGTAGGGAAATTATCCACCATCTTTTCAGTTAATTGCCCTGGGCTAAAAGTAGCTCCATATGGAAAAGGGTTTTTAGAAACTCTCCCCTGTCTCACATCATACACAAAAATTAATTCTAAGTAAGTGTCAGGTCTACATCAAAACAAAATGCTTTTAGAAGATAAAGCAGGAGTACATATTTTTATGATTCTAGGATAGTGAAAAGCTTTTTAAACAAAACACAAAAGCATTATCTATCAAAGACTAATAAATTGGACTACAGAAAAAATGAAACCCCCATTCATCAAAATGTACCATTAAAATTTTTTTTAATAATGTACCATTAAATACCCCTGATTAAATATATATATATATATATATATATATATATATATGTATTTACAATATATATAACTGACAAAGAACTTATATACAGGACACAACACGATTTTTTTAAGTGGACAAAATCCAAGAATTCATCCAAGTGGTTAATACACAAGCAAAAGAGCATAATTTCATTAGCAATAAGTGAAATAGAAATTAATATCAAATTATAACATTATTACAGACCCACCAAAGCAGCTAAAATGAAAACAGGCAATACCAAGTGTTAACAAAAAAGTGAAGCCAACTAAGAATTCTCATACGTCTTCGTAAGGCAGCAAATAATACAACCAAATTGGAAAAGTTTGGCATTATGAGCTAAAGTCAAAGGTAAGCGTATTTTATCCTGCGAATATTCCATTTCTGAGGTATACACTCAGAAGAAAATGTACCTTTGCTGGTCTTGGAGATCTGTCGTCATTCAGGAAGAGAGACCTGCCGGCCAGAAGCATCTAGTGAAGTCAGCAAACAGCCTCCAGTTATCAGCTCCTTCATGATAAGCTTCAGCTGCCAGAACTCATCACACCGCCCCACACCCTGCCCCGAAGGTCATACCCTTTCCGGGGCAGTGGCTCCTATCCATACCCAATCACAAAGTAAAGCTGGGCTCTGAAGGCCTGCCCATTTTGGCCTTATGTACTTACTCCAGATTTGCCCTCCAGGTTTGCCAAGACACTGTCAGGCCTGTAACTCAGTTCAGCTTTGTTCTCTGCCCAATCCTGCTACACCCCTTTTTCCTTTATAGGAGTTAGTCCTTAAAATCATTGCATATCCCAATTTCCATCTCGGCATGTGCTTCTGGAGAAATCAGATGCTAGAAGTTGTCTGAGAAAGTATCTGACAAATTAGGATTTGAGGCTATTTCACTCACTGTCCAGCTGGCAATGGAAACTCCATTAATATAGTAGTAGGTGGTACCCAGGCAGCCCCTGGTGCACAGGTGTCGGTCACATTGTAAAGCATCATTGGAGTGAATTGGGAGGGAGTGCTGGTGAAAGGTAATGCACATGTGTCAGGCTTTGAAGATGTTTGGAGAACACAGGAGCTATTTGGTATTGAATGACTATTGCTAAGCACCATTAGGCTCTACAATAATATAACAAATGGCTGTGGGAAGGAACTGGTGATTCAAAGACAGTTGTGAAACCCTCAAGGGCCTTGTGGATTGCATACAAAGATGCTCTCATCAACTCTCCTGTAGGCTTGAAAAAAATGAAAGATCAAATCCAGACATTAAGAGTCAGAGTACCTGAACTTCAAAGTAGGTTAAATGCCCAATTAAGGTAGTTAGAGTCCTAACTTCTCCTAGCTCACAGCCATTCCGAAGAAGCTGAAGGTCAGCTAAAGGAGGATGAAAATTCTGAACTTGGTTTATGGATGGTGTTAAGGGTTGAATTGTGTGCCCCCACCCCCAAAGAAAATTCATATGTCAAAGTCCTAATTCCCAGTAACTCAGAAAGTGATTGTATTTGGATGTAGGTCTTTAAAAGAGGTAATTAAGCTAAAGTGAGGTCACTTAGAGTATGCCTTAATCCAATATGACTAAATCCTCATAAGAAGAGATTAGCAAGCAGACAGATCCAGAGGGAAGACCATGTGAAAATAGAAGATGATGGGCATTTACAAGCCAAGGAGAGAGGCCTCAGAAGAAACCAACACTGCTGACACCTTGATTTCAGATTTCCAGCCTCCAGAATTGTGAGAAAATAAATGTCTGTTGTTTAGGTCACTCAGTCTGTGGTACTTTGTATGAGGGCCCTAGCCAACTCATACAGATTTTGGTAAGAAGTGGGATGCTGCTGTAAAAAATATCAAAAAATGTGGAAGTGGCTTTGGAACTGGGTATAAGATAGAGAGACTGAAAGAGTTTTGAGGTGCATGTTAGAAAAAGCCTAGATTTCCTTGAAGAAGTTGTTGGTAGACTTATGGATGATGAAGGCAATTTTGTAAGGGCTCAGAAAGAAGAGAGCTGGAGAGAAAGCTTCTATCACATAGATCAGGGGTCAGCAAACTGCAACTGGTGAGCCACATGTGGCTCTTTGGGTATGTTCTGTCTCAGAAGTTTGCCGACCTTTGGAAGAGCCAATCCTGTTCCTCACAACAATTTAAAAATTGTTCGAGAGCCATAAATATATTGGGTCGTTGGGAAAGTCATGACGTATTTTTCTATGTTTTTCAATGCAAAAATGCATCATGACTTTTCCAATGACCCAGTATTTTTACATAATCACTATTATGTGAATGATATCCTTTAAAAATTTTATAAATGAAACTATGATAGTTTTGTTTTATTTTCATTTTCAATTTTATTTCAGAGGCTCGCAAGCCACAGTTTGCTGACCCCTGGGGGCTCTTCCATCTCAAAAGTTTGCTGACCCCTGACATAGATCATCATGAAGAGAATGTTGATAGACACACGAATGTTAAAGGTGCTTCTGGTGAGATCTCAGACAGAAATGAGGAACATATTGCTGGAAACCAGAGAACCCTGACTAATACAGATTTGTGGACTCAGATTATGGGTGCTAGCTGGACAAGGCTAGCAGCTACAGTGCAGCCTCAGAGACAGTCGTGAAAGAAATTGGTGAGAGAAAATCCCTCTAACGTGCAGATCCCTCGGCAGTGAATCTAGTCATTCACTTTGTGTGGCAAAA
Source organism: Aselliscus stoliczkanus (assembly GCA_033961575.1). Taxonomy (NCBI): domain Eukaryota; kingdom Metazoa; phylum Chordata; class Mammalia; order Chiroptera; family Hipposideridae; genus Aselliscus; species Aselliscus stoliczkanus. The sequence goes on along the minus strand of CM066730.1, from coordinate 120,285,627 downwards.
GAAGTGGCCCAAGGTTATCACATATATGGATTTATGATCAGTGAGAATGCTTGGTTGGATGGGGACATGGAAAATAAAGATCCATCAAAATGTATAAAAATCAAGAAATTAATTGTATAATATTTATACGATGAAATATAACAATGGAAAAAAACACTACCACAACATAAACAACATAGATGTCTCACAAAACTGAGTGCAAGACGTCAGACAGTAAAGCATACTACACTGCATAAGTCTGCATTAGTTTGCTAGGGCTGCTAAAACAAAGCACCACAGAATGGATGGCTTAAACAACAAAAATGTATTGTTTCACAGTTCTGGAGACTGGAAGTCTGAGATCACAGGTGTCTATAGGGTTGGTTCCTTCTGAGAGCTGTCTGGGGATGGATCTGTTCCAGGTCAATCTTCTTGGCTATAGATGGCCTTCAGCTCTCCCTGTCTGCCCATCATCTTCCTTCCATGTGCCCAAATTTCTTCTTAAAAAGATACATATCTTCTCTAGGAAGGCCTCATTTTAACCTCATTTTTACTTACCTAACTGTGTAAAGACCCTGTTTCTAAAATAGGATCACATTCCGATGCATTAGGGTTTAGTACTACCTCAATAGATAAAGTTTAAGGAGAACCCAATTCAACCCATATTGAATTTTATAAAGTCCAGAAATAGGCAAAACTATAGTATTTAGTAATACATGTATGTGCGTTAAAACTACAAAGAAAAACATACATAAGATATAGATAACATTATCATTCGTTGTAGGGATGGTCTCAGATCTAGAAAGGAAACACAGACGCACTGGCAATGTTCTATCTGGTGATGGTTACACAGATGTTTACTTTGTAATTCAATACCATCTTTATGTATGATGTACTTTTTAAAATACATGTTGTTTTATATTGGGGATTGTGTCATATTGTATGCAAGTGGGCCTCCAAAAATTGAATTCCCAAATATGACTGACACACCTACCCAGCAGAGAGAGTGCTGAACTACCACATACAGCAGTGACAAGGATATATGCATCCTTCGGGCATCTTATTCACAAAAGAAAGGAGAGAGCAAGGGGTCTGTCTATGTGTGTCCCCTTCCTTCCCTCTTCCTAGTCAGATAAATCACCCTACCTCCACTGGGGGCAGTGAGAAAGACAGATGGGAGTTCCAGAGGCATTATGTTCATAAAGTTTCATTAGCAAAAAAGGAAACATCAAGAAGCCTTTGTTATTTTAACCAATTGATATTAATCATTAAACTTAAGGACTCCTGCAGCCTGTTACCATTCTGCTCAGGAAAGTAGAATGGAAGTCCATTAGACAACACCACCCCTACCTTCATGAAGCCATTCCTTCAACACCATTCCCTTTGAGTGTTCTCTTATAAACATTGGGCATTAAAGACCTGAGTCCCCATTGATTTGGGGACTGAATTGATTTTTATCTAAAAATGATGATTACATAGGGGCCGGCCCAGTGGTTCAGTTGGTTAAGAGCATGAGCTCTGAGCAACAGCGTGGCCAGTTCGATTCCCACATGGGCCAGTGAGCTGCGCTGGAGCTGAGCTGCTTTTGAACTGCCAATAGGTGGCAGGATGGCTCAGCTGGTGAGAGCACGTGCTCCTAACAACAAGGTTTCCAGTTTGACTCCCGCATGGGATGGTGGGCTATACGTACCCACAACTAAGATTGAACACCAACACCTTGAGCTGAGTGACCGAGAGCTGCAAATGGGCTGCCAGATGGTGAATGGACTTGGAGTTGTGCTAGCTGCACCCTTCACAACTAAGATTGAAGGACAACAACTTGGCTGTTCCCCTTCCCCAATTCCCCAATAAAATCTTTGGGGGGGAAAAAAAAGATTACATAATACACTAAGCACATCAACTCCAATTTATAACCAAGGCTAAAAACATACTCTATTTCTCATCACAAACCATGTTATCAAAAATAGGCAGCCCAGAATTTCTATAATAAGATCAAATAAAAACATGAGGATAATGAAATAATGTCAACTTAAAGATGTTCCAATAATAAAATGTAAATTTGAATATGAAGGCCTCTGTAATTATCAAATTTCCAGAACAAAATTTAAGCCCAAAGATTAAGTCCCCTTGCAAGATAGCTGCTAAAGCTCTAGCCATTATTTTCGTGTTCTGAGGAGGAAGAAAAGTGAAATGGAGCACACCACCTCCCCATCCAATCTTTTTTGAAGAATACTGGAAGTCTCACATATTATTTTCATTTGCATCTCCTTAACCAAAACTTACTCCTGTAGCTTCACATAGCTGCAAAGGAGGCTGTTAAATGTCTCTATATTGAGTGGCAATTTTCTAGAATAAAAATTAAGATTATTTTAATAATGAAGAAGGAGAACAAAGATATTGGGAAAGAGCAGTGTTTGCCAAAGCAGGTCTTGTCTGAGATTTCTTCCTTTATATGCAAAATCTAATTTTCGTTTTGCCTTTGAGCTCCCTGTTTCTAGAACTAAGATGAAAGACACAATAACCATATTTTCTAGTGATTAGACATTTTCAGATTTGTTTCCCTCGTCTCTCACCATGGTATTTATAAGGCCTAAGAAACCTGCTAATGTAACTTAAGAAACTGGTGGGTCAGATAACATTTGAGCTATGGACAAGTAATATGAAATCAAGATTAACTTCTTCTCAAGACCCTGCAGTTTACCCCACTCAAGGTCTATCCCCACTTCCCTCTCCTGCAACCAGACAGATAATTAAGGTAAAATCCCAGCACAGCTTTAAATGGAGATTTGCTGGGTTTTATATGGAGAAAGAGCTGCAGAACCCAGCTGGCAGTTACCAGCAGGAGCCAGGAGAGTTTGCCTGGGACTAGATTTTCAAGGTGCTAAATCAAGGAGGCAGGAGCGGTAGGAGGTGCAACATCAAGTTGTCTAAGTTTGTTGACATGAGCGCTCTCAGCCATTGTAGAGGACCCCTAACAAGGACCTTAGGAGATTATGCCAGTGTGCTGTGGTGATATAAGCTTAGAAACAATGATGACCTACTTTAATTGGAGTAGAAATGTAAAACTGTCTTAACAGATGGTGGGGAGCAGATGGGAAAAACTTACCATAAAAAGCATATCGATCTGAAAGGTACAAGGGATGAACTGTAGTGCATTTATGGTGCTTTGCCCAAATCTACTCTTGAGGGTCAAGCACCCAATCGCCAGCTTCTGGGTATATCAACTGCTGATGTCTCGAGCTGTCCCCTCGGTTTTTACGTGAAGCCTGGGGTTAGAAAACGGCTCCCCATGAGTTCGCTGCTTGTTTTTGTGGGTAAAGTTTCACTGGAACACAGCCATACCATTTGTTTATGTATTGTCTAGAGCTGGTTTTGTGCTGTATCAGCAGAGTGAAGTAGTCCTGACAGAGACTATATGATCCACAGATCCCTGCTCTAGGCCACAAAAGATGTCTTGTCCAAGGTTACCACCTCCAAATCAGCCCCCAGCTAAGACTGCTGATGCAGAAAATAAATACAGTAAAACCTTGGATTGCGAGTAATTTGTTTTGCGAGTGTTCCGCAAGACAAGCAAACATTTCTAATACATTTTAACTTGGTAAACTTGCAATATGAGTACTTTGTTTCCGGAATGAATTATGCTCACAAACCAAGACATTACTGTATCTGGTCCTCTTACCTAAATTAGGGAAAACTATGAAGGCTGGACCTCTTCCAGATGGGTTAAAAACTCAGTTGTAATTGCTTTGAGGGTCTATTCTTTTTCTCTGCCCAAAACTGACTTCCTTACTTCCTTACAGGTGCCTCTTCTGAAAGTACTGTTGACCCTTAAACAACATGGGTTTCAATTGCATGGGTCCACTTAATATGTGGATTTTTTTCAATACATACAATCGGCCCTTGGTCCTTCCAGTCCGTGGCTTTCATGTACACTAATTCAACCAACCAGAGACGGTAAAATGTATTTTCTCATTCCCAACTGTAGATTCCCAACCATGGATCCAAAATGCTGTTTGCCATCTGTGGTTGCTTAAGTATGGGTCTGAAGCCCCAACTGTAGACTCAAAAGTGATACACAGGTTTTCTACTGTCCTGGGCTGGAAGCCCCTAACCCAGACATTGTTCAAGGGTTAACTGCACTCCCCAATAAACCTCTGCATGCAACCTAGAATTTCTGGGTGTATTTCCAGAGAACTCAAATTTAAAAATACACATACAGTGATTTAGTGACCCCCCCAAAATCTGTAATATAAATATCTAGCATACCTGGACTTAACTTATCCTGTCTTCATTTCTCAGCTTGAAATTCCCTTTTCCAACCTAACTCACAAATTCCTACTCGTCCTTTATGATCAAGATTCAAATATGTTCCATTACCTCTTACACCAATTAAATTAGTTACTCCATCACTGAAATCATACAGCGTTATTGTGGGTATTCCTTATATTCTTTCCTCTACTTATATGTGATAAAATAGTAAAAACTTAAAAAGAAAAAGAAAATGCATATTCTCATCAACATCTGAGGGACTCTGCAATTCATTTTATGTGTGCCTGTGTGTGGTATTTCAGAGTCATAAGTGAAAAGGGGTTCAAAAGTTTGAAATCTTTCTGAAAAAACAAAAAACTTTATTTAATTATTTAATTAATCAATTTGTATATGAGTATGTATGTATAAGTGTATATGCTAGGTTTCTCTTTTCTCTCACTCTTTTCTTTCCCTTTCAACATGGTAGTAAGTTTTTTGTAAAATATACAAATTTTAAAAAAGAATATTAATAATAGATATATCAATAATTTCTTAAGCACCAGGCAATATCCTATAAGTCTTACATGTATTAACTCAGATAACATTTCCAGAGCCCACAAGAGCAAAGCCTTATTATTATCTCCATTTTGTAGATAAAGAACTGAGACTCAGAGAGACTAAGTAATTTGCTATGATCACGTAGCTCACAGTGACAAGAGCCGTGATTCAAATGTAACAAATTTTTTAGCCTTTCTCAAATTCTTAATAATTTATAGCCTAAAAAAATAATTAGTTTTCTTTCTTTAATCATATAGTCATGGTTTAAGAAGCACCCATTATTTGTAAGAATAAAAATGGTTGTTTGTCTATTAGATATCCCATTTTTTAAAAATCTGGAAGTCCTAAATCAATTATTGCCATCACTATCAGGGGGTGACATAGTTATTCACTTCCAGAATGGAGGCAGGGTCCTAAGAAAGAGACAGAGTGAGGACAAAGACTCAGGGAACATGGAATGAGGAGGGGACAAGGAAGATAAGATGATCACTGTGGTGGGTCTTGTACACACTCTTCACAGTTCTGCCCAAAATGTAAAGAAATGTTTTTGCAGCATCCTTTGGATTCCATGGGTGCATGTAATCAATTAACAGTGACACTGACTTCTTTCTGGTGATAGATGAGAACTTCTTTCCTTCCTAGACATGATGGGTACAACATAGGGTTTACACATGAATGCAAGTTTACCCACATTGCACTATGTACAACTTCTTTGCACAAAGTAAGCATCTAATAAATGCCTGTCCCCTTTAATTAAATTATGTCTCACATGGTTTTCCCTCAGTGAAGTTTAGCCTTTAATTTGACAGAATCAATTGGAAAGAGTCAAACTAGTAAAATGTCATTAGAAACAGTTAATATGTTTATTGCAGTGGACTTAAGGACAAAAATAAATACGATGAGATAATTTTGTAAACAGTGAGGAGAATAGAGAACTTTTACTTTCAATTAGAGGTGGAGAATGTTCACCTTCTTGGGGAAATAATGAAGTATATTGAGAAGACTCCTAGACCAGTAGTCAGAGACAATATTCTCATCCTTAATTTACCATGAAAAGGTTGCACAATCTCAGGCAAATTATTTTGACTTTTCTTATCGTTCTCACTTCAGCAACATTGTGAGATTCCAAGAAACCAATTCATTCCACAGCCCTACAAAAATCTGGAAAATATTTTATTTTTTATCACAATACCTTAAGCACATAAGGCCTTCCATAAAAATCTGTTGATCAAAATTAAATTCCTCCATTTTAACATTTCAATGACAGACAGATGTATGTTTCTACTGATACATAAAAGCATAATAACAAAATTAGGTAACATATCTGAATTATGTTGTATACAATATTTAAATAATCCTTACTACAGCACTGTAAGGTCTCTATTCTTAATATAACCATTTCATGCATGACAGTTGCAAAGGTTACATACCTGACTACAAAGTTTCTTAACTGGTAAATGTTAGAGAAAGAATTCAACATAGGCTACTAGATATCAATATTCATATCACTCCCATCATGAAATATTTATTTTATGTGATATGTAATTCTCTGAGTCCCTAAAAGAGATATCCTCAGGGCAGCAAACATATCCACTACAGGTTCACAATTTTGTTTTAAAGCAAACACACATGTGGACACACACACACACATACACATAGCAAGTATATATCCACATGATATTAATGAATGCCATGGCAATAATGCATGTCTGTGATGAAATCTCTATGCTTATGGATCTATTCCTCATTTTGTAATTTCTTTGCTTTACATAATTACCCTCTCCTGCAAAATGAATGCAATTTGGAATGTTTGTATTAATTTTAAGAATGTTCTGCTTACCATGCCACTAAGATAATCAGAAATGGAAACCCAGAAGAATAATACTGTAACAAGCCACCTTTCCCAACTTAATACTACCATTTCCTAAACAGCTCCTCCAAAAATCAAAATTTTATTCAGATGGCAATATTGCTTTTAATAGAAATAGAAATATGTGCTGAACCCTTCAGAAAATGTCTGATGGCCCGTGAATCTTGGAGGCAGCCATCTCCACATTATCATAGATAATAACTGCCTGCTTTGATGATGTGTACGAATACGACATTCCAGCTACTTGTTTCCATGAGCAGGTATAAAATATTTACCACTTCTGGCATATGACCAACTAATTACTCTCAAAAATTCAACCAGAGTCTGCATAAAATACAAAATTAAAACTTTTAAAATAGTTTCCTTACATTCTTTAACTTTAGATTCTCTTTTAATTCTAAGTAGTCCTCAGGGCTAAATATCTCAAGGTAATGAAAAAGTCATTCAGAGATCACAGAAAAATAACTAAGGTCATGCCAGTGATTTTTAAACACACTTTATGTGTTTAATTGAAAACTACATTTTCTTTGCCTTCTTCCAGCATGTATTGTACTTAACACTCTGAACATTAGCCCTCAGAATAAAAAAATGAATAATATATAAGTTGCTCTTTATTATGATTTTGAAGCCTGATTTAAAATTAATTTTCAAGACTATTATGGAATACCAAATGTCATATTCACTGGTACCTGTATGCTGCTTCTCAATTGCAATGTGCCGTTTGCCACAGCCATCTGTCCATATTCTCTCTCTTCCAACTTGAATGAATACTGACAGAACCTCTTTTTAAAGAAAAAGAGTTAGGGATTTGAAGCTCTCCGTGTTTTTCATAAAGTTCATACAAAATTTGCACTCTGTAGTTATCAATTACACAAAAATACAATTATAGGGAACCGGCTGAAAGGCGCGGTAGTTAAGCGCTGGTTTGGAAAGCCAGCGGCCCCGCCCGGTTTGGTTCCCACATATGAGGGCCAGTGACACTGCCCTCAAAAAAAAAAAAATACAATTATAGGAACTCACGTGAAGTCATTTGTGATGTGCCTCAGTATGCCAGGGAAGTCTGTGATTGTATTTAAGCAGTAGGTCTTATTGCACAAATGCTCATAAAGTATGTAATAGGAAGTCTATAGAATAGGGACACAAATGCCATGAATAGCCAATGGAATGTAACATATTCTAAAAACAACAATAATAATACTAAAAAAGAGGATTTTCATACAAATGGATGCTAAATGCCCAAACTGAAAACTTCAGCACATCATAATTATATTCATCAAACAAGCAGACTCCTTAATGGTTAAAATAAGCATTCTTGACTGTGGATACAACAGCAACTACAACAGTGAGGGCCTTTGTAAGTAGTATTTTACAGTTTCCAATTTGTAAAGTTATGTCAATCCAAACAGGATAGATTCATACAGTGAACATTTTGTGAATCTCCTCTACATGGAGCACTATAACAATTTGGGGAACTGAAGAAGAAAAAAAGAAAATAATTAATAAAGTGCTTATCCTAAAATTGATGTTATATGGAGTAGAAAATATATACAGGCTAACATACTATTAGGAGACAGAGGACAAAAGATCATGAAATCTAGTTACAAATAAACAATACAAGAAACCTTCATCTCTACCCATCTCAAAAGCAAAGTGTTCTACATAGAAACTTTCTTTTTGAAAAGAAATTGAGTAATCTAAAGAGAATAACCCATGAATATGTCATCACAGTGTTTCTATATTCCCTAAGAAGGTTGAGGAGACGGCTTTGGCAAAGTTTACTGTGTGAAAATAGCAGGCATGGAGCACTTTCTCTGTCCTTGCTGATAAAGTGTAAATAGTGCCTCATTCCCTTCCCAAATCCATTGCCCAATACTTGAAACAAATGCCAGAAGTAAATATGATCTGCCTGTGACAACTTAGCCCCACTGATCATCATGATTGATACAGTTCATCAGGCCAGCTCCATAGGCATCCTTTTTCTTCTTCATCACTTCATGTGTGCCATGCTAAAGCTCTTATTCTCAATCAATTTCCAGATAAAGGTAATTCATGCTTAGAAATAAGGCTGTATGAGGAGATAAGTTCTCTTGGGGGGAGGCTCCAAACAAATGAACTTTATTTTTAGGTCCATTACTCAGTCCAACTAAGTTAAGACTGTAGTTGTTGTTGCTGTTGTTTGTTGTTAGTATTACTACTACTATTAAGTATTATTATTATTATTATTATTATTATTATTATTATTATCTGTATAACATGTTACTTTATGTCCTGTCTGTAATATCTCTGAGTAAGAGTGAATCATATCTCTGGAAGCCATGTCTGTAATATCTCCAACTGGCACGACGTGCCAAGCTGAATCAACGCTACCACAGTCTTGAACAATCAATGACAGGCTCAAATATATTCCGACTGTCTGAGCAGCATTTGCTCTGCATATTCCACCACATTAAACCTTTATTTTAATATAAGTCAAGGAACAACTTGAATTGCTAAATCCCTTCAAAGAAGTATTGTCGGGACAATGAAAGATTGATAAAAGGCACAGTGTCTGCCCAGGTGGACTTGGAAAGCAAAAACAATTAAAAAAAAAAGGTGTAGGAATAATAGCAATCCGATATCATAGACAAGGACAAACACGTACCTCATTCCTTAGGAGAAAGTATACTGTTTCACTAATTGGATAGTCTCCGGGATAGGTATCAAAGAAAAAAGGATGTGTCGCACATACACACACACACATATATTTAAAGTTATTTGCCCATTACTGAAAAGAGATTACTTTAAAAGGTACCCAGGAGTGCAAAAAGGGACATTAGTATGTCCTTTTTCTTTTCCCAGACCATCAAGTAAGCCAAAATAAAGAGCTTGATATAGCAGACAGGGTTTTAGCTGAATGTGTCAGCATGAAATACAAGCACTGTAGCAAAGAAGAATGGATTATATGTTTTCAAACCAATGCACATTATATAATCTACCCCGTGGTGACCACAGGGTGAGACACATCAGGTGGGGATAATCAAGCAAGCTCTACCAGTAAACACATCCATGTAGATTTTTTTTTCAATAGAAACTACATTCCCAAGGATAGCTTTGATTCAACTCAACAAACTCCTGTTTTTAATAGCTCATTTAAACAGTTTTTTTTAACAATTCATTACAGACTGCAAAAGGGCCTGTGTAGCATTTTGAAATGGGCTTTGCACTAATGTGATTAGAGATATCTTTTGAAAAATAAAATAAATTAAAAGCCAGCTGAGCATATGGCACTTACAACACAGACATTTCTGAATGTTGTGTGTGCATGTTGTTTTTTTTTTTCTTTTATGCTAAAATTCACCAGAGAACACTGGAGTTTTTAAGAAACAAACAAAAATACTTCCATATCTACAAGGATGCTCTTGTTTCTCCCGTATTTTAATTAACTTTAAAAACAATAAAGCTAACATTTACTGTGAACCTCCTATTTTGTGTTATGCCAAGTATTTTGCATGTGCTATCCCATGGGCCTTGCAATAAACTTTCAAGGTAGGTACTATTATCTCACTTTACAAATGAAGATGTTAGAAATGTTCTTAACATCTCACAGCTTTGACAAGTCACAGGATATATATGAGGACCTTTAATTTATGAATTCAAAAACCACATATTAAGCAAAATGTGTCAGAGAAACCACAGTCAACAAAACCAACATGTCCCTGCTTTCACAGAATTAATACACTGCTGGTAAAATAAACAGTGAAATCCTTGGCATTTTTCCTAAGGATCCTATCTGCAAAGTATCGCAGGGCCCCCAGTAAAGCCCCAATGTGATCCTCATGCATGAGCACTATGGGAGGGCAAAGAAATTATACCTAGAGAAAGATCTAGAAGAATTAGTCCAAACCCAGGACCAAGAGAGCAATTTTCCCCCAATCTCTGTACTCTCTGGTTCCCCTTCAGGGTGCTGTTCAACTTTTATGGGGGTAGAAAAATTAGGAAAGGCATAAAAAGAATGGATCCACAGGAAAAAAGTATAAATATTCAATTACATCTTTAAGGTTAGATTCTTCTTGGAAATGTTTCCTTTTGATTGGAGAGAAAAATATAACAAATAAGGACTTTGGAGAGAATGATAGCAATGGGAGTATACAGAGAAGAAAAAGGGAGATGCCCATTGCTTAAGTGAGTTGGGGTACATGTTTTCGTCTGTGGATGAGCATATGCATGACACAAGAATTTTCTGAAAAGACCAAAGGACGATGAGAAATGCATAAGAAAGAGGCCAAGCAGAGCTATCAGCATTTATGGAATGTGTACTCTTACCAAGTGTTTCTTGCATAAATTTCATATAATTATCACAATGAACCTGGAAATAAAGCAGTATTGTTCAAATTTTACAGATGGGTAATCTAAGGCTCAGAGTTAAAAAAATTAACCCCAGGTAACACAGCCTGTTGGATAGGTTTTTGAATCCAGACAAACAGAGCACAAAGGCATGCTCTCTGGGCATTTCCACTATCCTGTCCTGGCCTTATTACCTGGGGAGATGAGAGATGTATGTATGTGGCTGTGTGTGAATGTATTTTTATAACCCAAATCATGGAGATACAAGCAAATAACTAGGGACAGTGGCTGGGATATCACATTGTCATAGTGTTGCCCATATCTCCTCAGGAATCATGTTTCCCCTCCACTCCCATACCCTGTCCCCCATAGCTCTCTACTGTACACAACTGTGACTGCCACTCTGCTCAGCTGGGGCTGGGGAGGCCAGATGCACTGGGCAATTAATGATCTTCTCCCTACCTCGCAGCATCTCTCAGCTAATGGCAGCATCTCTGTGCTAGTATGAATGAATGGATAAATGCTTAGCTTCCTCACCCCAGGTAGAACAAATCTGCAGCATGCTCTCTGCAATCTCTCTGAAGCTATGAGCCTTAGTTTCCCAGGTACTTGCTCATTAACATATCTTGCCCTCCCTGCAAGTGCTTTCCTTTCTCACTTACCTACCAATGTCTCCTGGGACCACTTCCCCAATGTACCTCAAACACTCTATCTTTATCTCAAGTTCAACTTCAGAGGAAACTCAACCTAACATAGCTACCCTTCAGAGAGGAGGCAGAATTTAAATTGAACCTTGAAAAAAATAAATAGAATTACAAAAGGTGGGGTAATAAAAGAAATGGAAGCCACAAACAAAACTTAGGTGTAAAAAAAAACAAAGTCAATTTGGAGAATAAACCAATAGATGGAGCATGATACATCCTTGAGAATGTTATAAAATAATTATTCTCAGTTATTTCTCTTTTCCTTGGAAGGGGCTTAAATAAGCTATCATTTTTTTTTCTCACTGCTACTCTTCCTTATTCAAGAAAATAGAGGTGTTTATTTTTATCATTAACCATTTAGTATTCAAAGCCTGCCTTATTCCAGAAAGGATTTGACAAAACTGAAAAGTTGGTATCACTTACATAGTTTGAAGATCTTATTTTCCTGTTTAATTCTTGTAGCACTCTTATTGATAGAATTCTTCATAATGAAACCAATGAGGAAAAGAAATAAGGAAAGAAGACAGTGTTAATGCATTAATTGACATAAAGTAATTCCAAGTTGTCTGATAACTTTGATATAAAAAGTAATTTGTTCCAGGAGGTTTCTTTTTCCTGCGTGTGCATGTGTGTTTTACTTAATGTACTTATAATGTCATCAAGTTTTGTTTTATGGGTTTTTTTGTTCTTTTGTTTGATTTTTTTTTTTTATTCTGGAGAAAAGAGGAAAAAGATCTGTTTAGACTCCAATTAAATTTCTCAGAAAATGTTTTTGACATCTCAGAAATTTAGGAATGAAGTGCTAAAGCTTTAGCAGAAGCAAACTATATGATATCTTCAAGTTTTGTTGATATTTAAGGTAAAGAGGATATTTTCTAGCTTGTTATAAAAAATTAAAATTAAAATTTTAAAAGGCACATAAAACAAGGAATTGATGGGATTCCTCATTGCTTTCATGATTTTCCCTCTTTTTTTTTTTTTTTTTTTTTTTTAATTCTACTTACGCTTCTTCTGTTTTTAAAGCTTGCAAGAACTTCTGGCTGCAAGTTAAGCACACATAAGTACAGTAGGGAGCATGCAGCCTCCAGTTTGCTTTAAAAATAGCAATTAGGACTTTGCACAGTCAGAAATTGCTGAAGGGTATCAAAATATCTCCAAAATGGATGCCATTAGTTTTTGAACAATAAACTCTTTTGCTGACCCAAACTCTATGTGAAGGGCTGCATTTAGAGTTGGATGAAAATATTCCATTTTTCTTTTTCCCTTTCATGAGACAACTGCAAATGAAACAAATTAAGTGACCACAGTCTTAGTCTACCTTTCATAAAACTCAGTGACTGAAAGGTGTTTGTGAATCCTTTGAAGCTTACTGGGTAACAAAAGTGTCTTCAATTCACACAGCTTATTTCAAGTAACCTTGAGAAGATTCCTAAAACTGCCAAAGAGGGCTTGTATAGACATCTTGCTACAACTTTAGAAAAGAGCAATGGGAGATATTACATGGAAATTTCAGATGGAAAGTGGTTTGCTTTATATTTTATTCTAAAGGGTTGGGCTAGGGATTTAAACAATGAGAGTATTTTAATTTTTGAAGATGAAGAAGAAAAGAGATCTTAAACTATTGGTGTTTTGCAATGAGTTTTTATGTGGATGTCTCAAATGAAATGAGCTTTTTTTCCTTAAAACAGCAGAATCAAAATTGCAAATCTGTATTTTATAGAAACAGGTATGGAGGCACTATAGATGCCTTAAGATTTTTTACTAAATAAACAGGCAATAATCTGTGCATTGTCTTCTCATTTTAGGCATTAATTTTAAAGAGCATAAAATTATACATAATTATAATTAACTATAATACTTCCAATCTTAACAGGATAAAATCCCTAAAGATTAAATATTTCAAATCTAATATTGTGGTACACAGAATAATGGCCCCAAAGGTGTTCACTTCATAATCCCCAGAATTTGTGATATATTATATTGTACAGCAATGGGGTATTAAATTTGCATATGGAATTAACATTGCAAATCACATGATCTTAAAATAGGAGATCCAAGATTATCTGGGTGGGCCTAAGGTAATTACAGCATTCTTTTAAAGTAGAAGAGAGATATAGGAGAGGAGGTCAGAGTCAGAGAGAGATTTAAAGATGCAATGTTGCTAGCTTTGAAGACAAAGCAGGAGGTCACAAGCCAAGAAGTTCAGGCAGCTTCTAGAATCTGGAACAGAAGGAAAATGGATTCTCCCCTAGAACCTCCAGGAAAAAAAAAAAAAAAAAAAAGAAAGAAAAGAAAACAAAGAAAAGCAGAAGCTTGTCAACACTTTGATTTTAACCCAGTGAGATGCACTTAGAATTCTTTACTCTAGAACTTTATAATAAATGTGTGCTGTGTTTTTTTTTTTTTGCTTGTTTTTTTATTTTCTCTCTTTTTTTTGCCTTCATTTGAGTTAATCAATATTTTTGTTACTCTGTTTTTCCTCTTACCCACCTATTAAGCTTCTACTTACGTATTCTCCTACTGTTCATTTAGTGGTAACTTTAGAGTTACAAAATGCCTCCTTGACTTATTATTTTACCACTTGCCAAATAATATTGTAGCTTAGATCACCTTACTTCTATGTTCTTCTTTCACATTTTGTGTTAATTTTTAACACACATTTAATTTATATATACATTTTAAATGCCAACATATATTACTGGTACTGTTTTGTAAAGTCAATATTACTTTATATTTATATTTGTTCTTCTTTGACTCTGTTCTTGTTAATATTTTTGTTTGTCTACCTGAAATATTTTACCTCTGTCTAAAGAACTCTTTTTAATGTATTTTATACCATATGTCTACTGGCAATGAATTCTCTCAGCTTTTGTTTACCTGACATTGTTTTTATTTTGCCCTTCATCTGAGAGGACATATTCAGTTTAGGATTGGAATTAATTTCTTTGAACACTTCATAGTACTCCATTATTTTCCGGCTTTCACTATTTCTGTTGAGATGCCACATCATAGAATGATTACTGTTTTACCCTTTAAAGAAATAGGTCTCTTGGGCTGGCCGAGTGGCTCAGTTGGTAAGAGCTTGCTGAAGAGTGCGAGCTGAGCTCTGAGCAACAGCAGTTCAATGCCAGCCCGAGCTGAGTTGCTGTTGAGCTGCCAACAGGTGGCAGGATGGCTCAGCTAAAAAAAAGAAATAGGTCTCTTTTCTCTAGCTGATTTTACATTTTCCTGTTTGTCTCTGTCAGCAATTTGATTATAATGTGTCTAGGTATTGTTCTCATTGTATTTTTTTGTGCTTGGATTTGTAGAGCTTCTGAAATCTGAAAAATACTGACAGGGCCAGGACACATTCAGGCATGCATGAGCAGAATTCCAGGATCCAGGGCCCAGGAATGTCCAGATATGTGCAGGCTGACAGACGGACCCTGACCCTGGCCAGGCAGACCTTGACTCCGGAGCCTGCGGCACAGGCGCAGGGTTCCAGTTACATAAGCCCTTATGTAAGCACGACTTTCACTTGCGGGAGGGAGCATGTGCATGTCTGTGCACTCTCCTTCCCCAAAACCTCTATATAATGGTTGCTATTGCTGATTAAAGACACTGGTTCCTCCTCATTTCGGTTCCGCATGCCTTTTTTACGCTAGGCATCTTACTGCCGAAACCTCGCCATCAGTTTGGATAATTCTGGGCTGTTGTCTATATAGCATGGGTTGGCAAACTGAAGCGTGGGAGCCACATGTGGCTCTTTGGGTATGTACATGTAGCTCTGAAGTAAAATTGAAAATGAAAATAAAACTATCATCATTTCATTCACAAAAATTTTAAAGGATATTATTCACATAATGGTGATTTCATTTGTTTTATGGCTCTCAAATAATTTTTAAATTGTTATGAGGGACAGGATTGGCTCTTCCATCTCAAAAGTTTGCTGAACCTTATCTATATGAATATATTGTTCTGTGCATGACCTTATTCTTCCTTTCACTGTTTCCAGCCTTATTCTCTCTCTCCCTCTCTCTATCTCTCTCTCTCCCTCTTCTTCCCCACCTTTTCACACATATTTTCTTGGTCTTTCTATTTGTCTTAATTTTAGTTTGAATATGTTCTATTGACTTATTTTCTAGTTCATATCTTTGGTCTTCTACTGGAGTTAAACAGCTGTCAAATACCATCTAGGAAATTTCAATGTTTTAGTTACTAGGAATTTCAGTACTTATGTGGAATTTACATTTAGGTAGTTATTTTAAATATTTCTGCTATATTTCACTACGAGGAAAGCCCATTCCTCATATTATGAGTTATTTTGAAGTAGTCAAGCGTGGAAGAAAACTATATGCAATCCTTTGCAGCATCTCTGAAAAAACTGATAGTCATCAGCCACCTAAAAAGAGAACACTGAGTCCATGGAGACAGTAACACCAATTATAAAGAGGAAAATTGTCAATAAAGGCCCATTTTGAGAAAATTTCATTCTTAAAACAGCCAGCTCTAAAATAGCTCTAACAGAATAGTAATAATTTCCTAGTAAATCTGTAGAACTGAAGAGCAACACACCCAGTCTTTATGCCAAATAGTCCTTTCGTGGCACTATCTAGCTTCTAAGGACCCTGTGCTCAGTCATGTCAAACACAGTTCGGAGAAGTAAGAGCATAAATGAAAAAAAGTCCCCTTTGCTTCCTCACACATAAGCCCATCGAGGACATACAGTTTCATCAGGGGAACTTGACTAGTGGGGATTTCAGAAAGATGATTTGAAATATATCACAAAATTTCCATTAACTGAAATGAAAGTGGAGCTTGTACTAATGGTACTTTTAAAGTTTATATTTAAAATACTAGAAGTATAACTTCAGTGGACTGAATTGTGCCCCCCACACCCTAAATCATATATTGAACCTCTCTCCACATGACCGTATTTTGAGATAGGGCTTTTTGGAGGTAAAAACAATTAAATGAAGTCATAAGGGTGGTGTCCTGATCCAATAGACTGATGGCACTATAAGTAAAGAAAGATTTCTCTCTCTATCTCTCCTCCCCACCCCCCAACCATGTGAGAACATACTGAGAGAGCAGCCATCTACAAGCCAGGAAGAGAAACTTCATCAGGAAACATATCAGCCACACCATGATCTTGAAATTCTAGCCTCCAGAACTGAGAGAAAATTAATTTCTGTTGTTTTACCCAATCTGTGGTATTTTGTTATGGCAATCTGAGCTGACTAATACATACTCTATTGAGCTTTTTGCACTGTTCTAGGTGTATTATGGCTATTACCTCACTTAATGTCATGTTAATAATAAAAAACATTTTCCCTCCATTATTAACAATAAGGAAATTGATGGTCTGGAAAATAGTGCCTTAAAGTACTCACAGATTTGTTTGGCTCTAATGATCTTTGCACATCACATAAACAATCCCTCATCAAATGAAAGACTCAGACTGAAAACAATTTAAAGGAGTGGAAAGAAAATGACGAAACATTGCACTAAGCCTCCTAAGCGGTGGAGACTTATGGGTTTAGGATGGACCCTGGATTCAATTAAAGATTTTTCCTCACTATTTAGATACTTTGCATGACATGATCTCTTCTACTTTCCCCAAATTATTATATTGTAATATAAATATAAAGCCTATGTATAACATTTTAATCAAGATAGAAAGGTTTACGAATACTCCAGATTGTGTGAGTTTTAGATGGATTGTAAACTTATTGTGGACAAGCATTTCATTTTTATCTGTAGCATTCATAATCAGCATTCGAATGCCATGAATACAGAAGGTTCTTAATAATTAGTAGATCTTTTTTTCCTAGTGTTTTTAGTGTAGCAATGAAAGGAGTTGAGTTTATTTTTACTGAGAGTATCTGAGAAACATCAGATTAGATAATTGACATGTCAGCATGATGTACTATTTGAAGACTGCCCTATCTGCCTTTAAAAATCTTTTATTGATTTATGAATTATCTCAAGTTTGCCATACTGTGTTAGAATTCTAGCTCCGGCACTTACTGTGTATCCTGGTCAAGTTACTTATACTCTCTCAGTCTCTATAAAGTGGGAAAAATATAATTGACTTTACTTATGAGGTTTAATGTAATTTCTAGATAATGGACACAATGGTGCTTAGTAAATATTTATCACTCAAAAAAAATAAATGTGTGCTGTTTTAAACCACTAAATTTGGACTAATTTGTTACAGCAGCAACAAGAAACTACTACAAACTTTAATTCTTGGTTTTTATTGTAACATTAATCTGTTTGTTTTTATCAGTGTGAAATATATTATAAGATATTTTGGGAAGTATAGGAAAAATTTGTACTTCAATGAAAAACTGCATTATATATAGCACATTCCACTGGATTATCTAATTCTGATTTTATGGGAGCTATTTTTTCAATTCCAAATTGTAGATAACTGATAGAAATGCAAGCTAATTCTGGTTTGTATACACTCAAGTTCTGTTCTATCTAGTACACATTCAATTGGCTTTCATCCTCTACTGTGGAGGAAGCTAATTTTGCCTCAATTTATACATTAAAATCAATATTCCTGATCTACAGATGTAGTTCTTTGGATTTTCCTTTGAATTGGCTGTAATGTCTCAACAGGTTTCTCATTAATTAGTTAAATAAAATTCTTTAAACATGTTCAGTTTTGTATTTCTATGCAAGTCATGATTTTATCTTTTTTTGAAAATTATTTTTTAACAGTAGTGACAGAAATTTATCTCAAGCTAAAAGAAACAAAAAAGAGGAGGAGAAGCAGGATGAGAAGAGAAAGAGGAAGAAGCAAAGAGGATAAGGAGAAAGGGAAGATGAAGACAAGTTAGAGTTTTGCTTATTTCAATTCCTGTGGAGACTCCTGGCTTTTTGTACAGCTGGTTGGTTGTGCTCGCATAATGCCCTCAGAAGCCTGTCTCCTGTTTTGGCTTTCTCCCATGGGGGCATTTTTCTTAGGCAAGCCATTTCTTGAGAGAAGAAAGGATGAGAAGAAGGATTTTTTTTTTTTTTGGCATTTCTAGGCTACTAGATTCTCACCATGTGTGTTCCAAACACAGACTACAGACACTCTGTTCCAATGTCTTAGTCAGTTTCATACTCCATACAAACAAGTATCTATTTGATATCTTTATGACTGATCCTGTTTCTAAAAATTTGGGATGCACCAATGAATATGAGAAAGACCTTCATCCTCATAGAGCTTGAATTCTCTTGGGGGAGACAGATCCACAATACCCAAAATAAATGAGGTAAATATATAACATATTAAAAGATGATAAATTCTCTGTTTAGAGAAAAAGTAAATTAGGGAATCAAAAATGCTAGGGTAGGGCACAGGTTGTTTAATTAGAGGTCAGGTAAGCCCCATTGAAACAGTGAGATAGAGCAAAGGTTTGAAGAAAATCAGGGAATGAGATATGTGAATAACCATTGGAAGAACATTCAAACAGAAGAAACAGTCCAAAACAAAGGCTCTGCTGCAGGTGAACTGTTAGCATTTTCCAAGAATCACAAGGAGGCCGGGGTGCCTAGAGAAGAGTAAGAAAGAGAAAGAGTAAAAGGAGACAGCTGTGAGGAGGATATCGTGTAGGATCTCCTAAGCCATTTTAAGGACTTTGGCCACAGTCTCATACCAAATGAAATCTCATACCAAATGAGATTTCTTGCAGTGTTTCAATCAAGAGAATGGCATCAGCTGAATTACATGTCCTTAAAAAATCCATTTGGCTGTGTGTTATGAATTGATTTAAGTGGACAAACATAGAAGCCAGTTAGAAGGCTATTTCAGTATTCAAGTAAGAAATAATGGTGGCTGGACCCACAGTGATAGCAGTTGAAATATAGTAGTGATGAAAAGTTGTCACATGTGAATACATTTTGAAGAGGAGTGAAATGTATTTTTTGTGTGTGTGGTGTGAGAGAAACAAAGTAATCAAGTACAATTTCATAATCTTCGGCCTAAATATATAGAAGGAAGGAACTACCAACAACTGAAATGGAAAAGGCTGAGAGGATTCTAAGTATTGAAGGAAGATTAGGAGTTTCATTCTGGACATGCTGAATTTCAGCTGTCTATTAGACAATGAGATAGAGAAATAGAGTAGGCAGTTGGATATGAGTCTAGGGTTCAGAACAGAGGTCTGGGCTAGAGACGTAAGTTTGGGCATCATTCATATATAGATCATATTTGAAGACCGGATAAGATAAGCAAAGGAGCAAGGATAGACAGAGAAGTTATCAAGAACTGATCATTCCAATATTGAGAGATTAGCAAAAAGAGGTAGAACCAGAGATGATGAAAGAGAATTGAAGCAGGAGGAAATCCAAGAGAATGAGGTGTACTAAAAACAAGATGAAGAAAACTATCAAGAACAAGGAAATGATCAGTGGGATTCAATGCCTTTTGAGAATTGCAGTTAGGACTCAGAATTAGCTATTAGATTTGGCTGCAAGAAGGCCCTAGGGACAACAATGAGAACAATTTTGGTGGAGTAGTAGACGCTAAAGACTTACTCAACTACATTGAATAGAGCATACAGACAACAGGAAAAGGGAACTACATGGCAGTGATTTCAACATTTTTTGAGTATTACTGCAAAAGGAATTGGTGGTTGATAAGGGATCAAGGAAAGGTTTTAGATTTTTTTTATAGCAGTGATAACTTTATGTGTATATTGTAATGGCAATTTCTAGTGGAGTGTGAAAAATATGATGATGTAGGAGCTAGAAGAGAGAATTGCTGGAGCTATTTCTTTGAGAAGGCCTGAGGGGCTGATTCTAGTATACATAGGAAGGGATTGGCTTAAGTGGACACAATGTTATTCATTTATAGCACCAAGTCAGAAAGCAGAGGCACCTTAGACTAGTTGTCAGAGTGGTAGTTATTGTTTGCATGCTGTAATTTTCTCAAGGAAGAAGGAAGCAAGGTCTTTCCTGGAGCAAAGATGCGGGAGGAGGTATTAAGGCTGGAAAAAGAGAATGGGAAATAGTTATCAGAGAGGGAAGAAAATGAAGAGACTGACAATATTGTGTGATGACTGGCTGTCTTAAGCACCCTCTTGAGGTTCCCAGTCAGGAATTTAACATGGGACTGCTCATCAGGACTGTGTGTTTTCCTCCAACTCTGTTTAACAGCACTGGTACAGGTTCAGAGTAGGTGAAGAGTTGAATTTAACTAGGGTTTTACCTTTTCCAAAAGAGTTTAAAATTCCCAAGACACATAGGATATGTTTAACTTGTCGAAAACAGGTAAAGTTAAAGGAATTTGAAACCCCTTGGGTATCATATCAGGAAACAAAAGTGTCTTATTCCTAAATATTTATTTATCTAGGGATTTTTAAGACTGCCACACAATCTGGCAAGAATTTAGCCACATATATTAATTGTGAAGCTGAGTTTTAAAAGTTTGTGTATTGGCCAACTAATTGAAAGTTATTTACAAAGGATAAAAGAAAAAGAAAACTCTACTAAAATAGTACATGTTATTATGACAAACAATTCAACACTCTACTGTTGTATCAGTATAGAAAATGTATTGAGTTGTCGGAAAAGTCATGACGTATTTTTTCTATGTTTTTATTGCAAAAATGTATCATGACTTTTCTGACAACCAAATAGTTCTATACACAGCGGTAATGTTCATTTATTGTTAAAAAGTTTATGTTTTATTTCCCAACTATGGTGAATGTTTGTTTTAGGCAGATACTGTGTTTTATTCTTTGTATTCCCTGTTGAATTTAGCATACAACAAAGCACATGGAAAATTTTTTAAAAAAGAAACTTTTATTGATTGAAATGATAAACTTTACTGTTTCAGTATACCAAATCCCCAGTGCAGTTCATATAATATTATCCAAAAATTCAAACTCAAGCTGCAAATTTTAAATGATCTTTAAAACATATTTTTTCATTTGGAGTAATTGCTGAGTGCTAACTAAATAAAAGAATTTAAATTTAAATTCTGTTCGTATCTTAATTCAGTAACAAATATACTTCAAATAATTTTACACACACACACACACACACACACACACACACACACAAATACATTGTTTACAAATAAGATACATTACCTGGCAAGGATCTTATGTACTATGGACTTAAAAAGCACAACACTAAAGGCAGATTTTAAGACTG
This sequence comes from Aselliscus stoliczkanus, assembly GCA_033961575.1. NCBI lineage: Eukaryota > Metazoa > Chordata > Mammalia > Chiroptera > Hipposideridae > Aselliscus > Aselliscus stoliczkanus. Next base: position 120,263,808 of record CM066730.1, on the reverse strand, counting down.
ACATAAAAGCCCCTAAAAAATAGCATTTATAATTGAAATGCTGAAAGACGCATAACCATAGCAGCACTAGCAGGCGCCGCTCTGATACCAAACATCATCAGCCAATTTACCTCTTCATTCATGTCTGTTGCTAAGTGTCTAGTTACTGTAAATGCTTCAGATTTTGCATAATTTATGTAAATTATTAAACACCTGTTTTCTTCCCAGAAAACAAAGATATGGAACAGTTTCCTTAGTTTAATTGATTCCTGGCTTGAGTTCTGTCACTGTTTCCCCAGCAACTACAAGGCAGTTGTAGCTCCCTAATGGTCAGATATTCCTGGAAAGACACAGATGTTAAAAATTGATCTTTCAGACATGTATGTCTGTATAGCCTTACATGTGCTTCGGTGAGCATGCAAATGAAGAAATGAAAATATCATTGTTTCTCATGAAAGCATTTAGAACAGAATGTGTGTGCTATCAATAATACTTAATTGCAAAGCACTTTTACTGTTTTTTTTTCCTGTATAAACTTTTCTTACTTTCAGTATCACCTTTAAATTTAAAAAAAAAAAAAAATTACCTTGAGGCAATCCACACTATTTTCTGAAAACTCAAGTCATTTTCTTCAAAGATTTCCAAATATCTAGTTCAAGAGAATTGTGCTTAAGGTATTGAGAAAATTACAAGTGGTCACTTGAAACCTATTAGAAAAACATACCTTTGTGATAAATCATTAATTACTCTCCTTATTTAAATGCAAAAAGTTTCCTGGATCAAAATAATATTGAAATTACCTACCCATCCTAAACAGTGCTTTAAATTGGGTTTTCTGTAGGGAAAAATCCACTATAGCTTCAAATGATTTACTAGTTATACCGGATCAATTAGACGTAATATATTATCTGTATATGTAAAATTGTTCCATGAAATTAGGGTTTTTTTTTGTTTGTTTGTTTGTTTTTTAAGACAGTTGATTTTGGAAGTTATTTTACTCAAAATGGCATTTAAAATTATTTGTAAAACATAAAAGTGATGAATGAGCTGTTCTGCCTTCGAAGGTCAGCACAACTTTGACTATCAGGCAAACCTAAGTTAACCCCTGAAAGAAATCATGAACTAGAAGCAGTAAATAGAGAAAAAAACACAGAAGAGGTATTTAAGTTCTCTCTATATACCACATATCTATTCTCTGGCATTATTTTCTAACCTTACCCACAGATGTTTAAATTTTTCAAGTTCAAAATCAGTGTGGAAGAGTATATCTTACTTCTGAATTAGAGCTTTATTCATATTCAGCTATGAATTACAGTAAACCCCAATTCTTGCAGTTAACAAGAATTTGAACACAAAGTGGCTTTTATTCAACCTAAAAAGATGAAGAAGAGGAACAGAAAGGCATAGTGACAATGTAAATAGCGCATTTAACACAGATGAGTTGAACGCATTCAAATTTTATGAATGAAAATTAAATCCTAACATAGGAAACGTTATATGATAAAACAAATAGGCATATAACTTAATATAAACTTAATATGAGTCCACAGCATAAGGTGGGTAGTTAATGAAATGAAATAGCATGCTTAGTATATGATAAGTAGGCTGTGTATCAGGCATTTTTCACTGAATAACAAACAATATACAATTTCAGGAGCATTCAATAACAAGCACTTATTTCTTCCTCAAATGTCTGTAGCACAGCTGGGTTTAGCCAATCTAAGCTGGCCTCCCTTCTCTGGGCTTGATTCCAAGCTGTGGGATGGGTCCAAATTTTTCTCCATGTCTCTCATGATCTTGAACTATTAGGTAACAAAGTGTAAGCTTCCCACAGTCAAAAGCAGGAACACAAGTGTGCAAGCCCACATATATAAGCATATGTGCGTATTAAGCCCCTGCTCCCATATTATCTGCTAACATCCCATTGCAAAGCAACTCTTGAGCTATTGCCAAGTCCAACATCAATGGGATAGAAATATTGGGTCATCGGAAAAGTTATGACGCATGTTTGCAACAGATGGCACTAGTTCATTTTCGGAAGTACTAGAGACATTCACATCTATGTTATTGCTATGTAATTTGACAGCTGAGTGATTTGGTTGAGTTTTGGAAATTTTACAAGTTGAAGATGGAAGACCAAACTGCATTTTTGCCATATTTTACTGTTGTACTTCCATAAAAGGAAGAACGCGCGTCAAGCTTGTGAAAAGTTGCAAAAACTTTACAGTGACAATGCTCTACAAGACATTGGTGCCAACGATGGTTCACGAAATTCCGTGATGGTGATTTTGATCTCAACAACGCTCCTCTATCAGAAAGGCCCACCGAGGTTGATGATGACAAAATAAAGGCATTGATCTAGTCAAATCCATGTTACATGACATGAGAGATTGCAGAAACATTAAACATCCATCATTCAACTGTTCAGGACCACTTGAAGAAGCTGGGATAAGTAAGCAAACTTGATTTTTGGGTTCCGCATGAACTCAAAGAAGTTCATTTAACGGCGCTTATAATCATCTGCAATATACTCATTAAACGTGAGGAAAATGATCTTTTTTTGAAGCGACTAATAACTGGTGATGGGAAGTGGATTGTTTACAACAATGTGGTGCACAAATGGTTTTAGTCCGGACTTGACGATTCGCCTCAAACGACATTGAAAGCAGACATTCATCAGAGGAAGGTTATGCTCTTAGTGTTGGGGATTTTAAGGTGTCATGTTTTTTGAGCTCCTAGCAAAGAACCAAACAATCAATTCAAATGTGTACTGTCAGCAATTGGACAGTTTGAATGAATCCATCATCCACAAATGTCTAGAGCTTGTTAATTGTAAAAGGAGTTATGTTCCATCGCGACAACACGAGATCACCTGATCACAAGTTTGATCACCCGTCAAAAATTATTGGAGCTTGGATGGGGTGTGTTGCCACACCCACCATACTTGCCTGATGTTGTGCCATCAGACTTCCACTTGTCTCACTCTCTTCAAAACTCCTTGCGTGGTATAACGTTCAATTCAGATAAGGCTGTAAATCAGCACCTTGTTCCCTTTTATGCAAATAAAGTCAGGTCCTTCTACGAACGAGGTATTTTGAAGCTCACTGAAAGATGGCAAAAGGTTATTGAACAAAATGGGCAATATATCATTGATTGATCTTTGTTCTTTATATAAATAAATGACCTTTGAAAAACACAGACAAAATATGTCATGACTTTTCCAGTGACCCAATATATGCTCCTACAAAGAAAGATAAAGAGGGACAGAGTGAATAGGTGCTGAAAAAAATTTTAATCTACCATAGGTAACTCATTATTATTTTAACTACAATGATAAACTGAGTCTATATTAATAAATGTGTAATGTCTAATTCAAAGGGAGCATGCCCAGTCAGGTGGTAAAAGAAAGAATTCAGCCATTTTAATGGAATTGACTCCATTCCTGTTCACAAATAGTATATGTGTATATGAGTATGTGTATATGGTATGTGAGTATATACAGAGATTTTTTTGGAAATAATTTTTTTAGGTTTACATCACTATCACTTAAGACTTGCTCAATCCATGACCTACATGCTCATGATCTTTCTACCTCAAGCTTCATCAATATGACCCTACACTTGCCCAACTCCTACCTTCCCACCTATCATAGTTGATTGGCCAGAGGATAATATCTCCAAGAAGTTGGGCCATTTAAATAATCTTTCCTGGACACTGATAATTAAATGTAAAAGACAATTGTTCAGCATAGGTTGGTCATCTCATAGAAGAACCTGGTATGCATGGGGACCAGCCATGTAATGCAAAGTTTGCTTCAAAGAGAGAGGTGAATCAGACAACAGGGAATCTTTGAAGAGAGAAGAGACCTGACTTTGCACCTGGACTTTTTTGGTCCCTATTTCTATCTCTGATAAAACCTAACTCTTCTTGGGCTCTATGAGATAACTTAATACCCTTTCAATTAATTGATCTTATTGTGGCTAAGTAAGGTGATATTCTGTTTCTTACATCCAAAGTAACCTTGGTTCAAAGCAGAAAATTCTTGTGTTTAGGTTTGAAGTGGGCGTATCAATAATTACCAATAAAGAGCAAAAAAAAAAAAAAAAAAGATCCCTGAAGTATTTCCAGTTCGCTAGCATTTATAATATACTTACATTTATATACTCCATCATTAATAGCATCTCATCCTATTAACAAAGCAAAACCAAACTAAATGAAACTAAACTAAATGCAATTCTGTGAAGTGGTTAGGGTATATAGGATTATCTACATTTAACATATAGTAAAGAATAAATAAATTAATTAAAAATGTATCTGGAAAATTTTTATAGGTGTATCCATGTAATTAATTTCAGAGAGCATTTCTAGATTACATATTTCCCCTTATTGATCAGGACTTTGAATGATACCTAAAATGCATGATGAGCTCCCTGACTAATACATCATATTGTGTGGCTAATTAACAAAAATATATGCAACACATTTACCTTATGTGTATCCCAGATACCCACTGAACTCTCTCCATTTTCTTAACCTTTTGGGAAAAGGAAAAGTTCTATTGTCATCACCTCTTGTTATGATCTTATTCCATTTATCCTAGCTTTGCAGTAAACTGTCATTTGCAACTGTCCATGACCAATAGAAACTCAAGTCATAGTCCACACATGGGTTAGTATCACACTGAGGGTGGAGGGGATAATTGACCCTCTTTTATGTCTTAGTTCTTCTAGCTGGTGTAATAATCAGGTTGACATGAGACAGATTAGCAGGAGAAAATGATCTCATTTAACTATATACGTATGTATGTATATATGGGGATTCCATAAGAATATGGGGCCCAAGGGCAAATACAGCAGTTGAGTCTTAAATGCTATCTTACACTAAGGAGAAAGAGGAGGTCATGGTTTGGACTTCAAAGGGAAGTCAGGCAATTCACAGGTAGCTAAGAAGAAACAAACATTTGGTAAACAAATTTTTGTTAGGCCACCCAGAAACAATGGGACACAGAAGGGAGTCTAACAAACTGGCTCTCTGTCTGTCACATTTACTTCATATTAAAATATAGTTATCTATAATGACAGATCCCTTTCTGGAGCAGGTCCACTATCTAAATTATTTTAGGCAGTTTGAGGGAAAATCAAAAGTTCTGCTTGAATTTTTTGTTTCTTAAAAGCAAGTAGCTTAAAATAATCAATATCCCCAAAATGGCATATTTTAGAGATAAAACTCTGCTCTCCTTCATCACTTTGCTTGATTTGGGGAAGATATGGAGCAGAACTTCTGTTCCCTTTCTATTCCCCAAGTCCAGCACACTACATTTGATATGCATTTACATTTCTTTACTACAGGGTGAAGATAATTTCAGAAGGGAATTTCTACACAAGCTGGAAAATCTTTAAGGTCTAGTGAAAAATTCAGAAAATTTTGAATATTCTGTGTCTAAATATGGAAAAAATCTAAATCCTGAGGACTTTCATAAAAAAGGAAGCCTTCCATGGTTACCTCCTCTAATCTTCACTTTCTTCTCCTTCTATACAACCTCTCAAAAATTTCTTTCATCAGCTCTTTCCCTCCAAATGTCAATCCTATTAATCATCATCATTATATTTTCATATAGTAGAGTGTTAAGAGCATAGATTCAGGCTGCTAACTGCCTGGTGAATATCCTGGCTTTGTCACCCTTTGGCCATTGGGAAGTTATTTAACCTCTCTATGTTCATATTTATTAACCTGTGAAATGAGTAGAGTAATAGTATCTATATTATTACAATGGATGGTTGTGAAGATTAAACAGATTGTTAGAAACAAATGGTTGAAGAGTGCCTGTCATATGATAAGCTCAATATGTGTCTGGCATTTTTTTTTTTTACCATTATTGTTATTATCCACACACAATGTTCTGTGTCAAAGTTTTGGAGAGGTAAGTAGCTTCCTCAGTTTTGATATCGCTACTCAATACCAAAGTTGGACTGCGTGCATCAGCCCTGTGGAGGACAGGGAGTAAAGCATACAATTAACATTTCCTGATCAACATTCTCACCTGTGTGACTGGCTACTTTCTGTAAAAAAAAAATTAATCTATTATAGTAAGCACATCTCTCAAGGATAGATATTAATATATCATTCATCTGCAGCCTAAATCTATACTAATAAACTGAGAAAAGGGAAAGAAAAAATTTCAATAAGAGAAAAGCCTGTCTGCTGTTTGAGTCAATGGCACCCAATCAGTGAATGGTGAAGTATTTGATTATTTTCCTGGGCAGGGAACACAAATCTGTACACCCAGTTCCCCCCACTGATGAAACTTATATGGAGGGATTATCAATCTCTCCCACCATATCTAGAAAATACATGATGGAGAAATCTGAGATACTTGCAACTTCCAAGGCTACTTTGCCCTTTTCCTACTAGCCATTTTAAGTCCTGTCAATTAATTTTACACTTGAATAAAATCACTTGGTAATTTCCAGCTTGTTTTAATCTACAATGTAATTGTCCTAAATGTGTCTTCTCATACTCACTGGTAAGAATTTTTATATATCTATAAAATAAATGCTTTAGTTCAGTTTTAAGAACACATAAAAATGTTGTATTTTATTTGTCTAATTGTGGAATACCAATTTTAATTTTCTGCTTACAGTATGCTTATCAATTGGAACACAAATGGAAACTAAAATATTTTACTATAAATATAGGCATTTTGAGGACCGTATTATTTAGTTCACTATAGCCTCTTCTAGGAGAATCTTTCTATAAGGTGCCTACAGTTATACTAGTAGGTGTTTCTGAGAGATAAAATTAAAATGTTTTCATAAGTAAAATTTTAAAAAATTGCAATCCTTTCTTAAATATCCTTTTTTCTTTTTTATCTTCACCACCAATAAAATTTTGAGGTTTAGTTTAATTTTGCTTAAGCAAATTTCAATAAAACTTACTCAGCCACTCAAACAATGCGTTCTGGTGCACTGATGCTCACAATTGTTTGTTCCAAGATGTAAGTATGCCTTAGAGGGATGCTTTATAATCTACTTGGGTTTGCCAGGTGTTCTATCTCAGACGTACTCTTGACTAGCATGACACCTAAACACATTGCCAGATGAGGACTCTTCTAGCAGTGGCTCTCCATGGTGCCCTGACATACAATTCAAATGGTTGACTATGATAAGAAAACAGATTATATTTGAATGATCTCCATCTGTATTAATAGTAGTATGTTTTGTCAGTCCCTGTTCTCAGTAATAACAGCAGACAGCATGCAAAGCTGATGTTAAGTTTAGAAAACATTTCCTCCTAATAACATTCCAAATGTAGTAAATTTCATTGAGTGTATATCCAGTTTGACTGTTTTCTTTGCAAACCATAAATCCTTTATGTTCTAATACTTGTAATAGATTTAAATATTAAAACCATGAGAGTCAAGAGTTTACATAGTTGAAAATATTTTCTTGGTTGTTAAGACTCTGGTTTTATACCATATTTATTTTCAGTTAGAGAAGCTGACTCTTATGTTTGTAATATGGTCAGAAAATTTGACTTCTAATATCAATTCCCCTGCAATTCCCCTTCTAACCATTTCCCCTACATGGGGAACTTGTGCAGTCACTTAATATCCCCTTTCTCTCAATTGTATCATCTCTAAATGGGAATTATACAATCTATCATTTCTATTTTGCTCCAAAGAGCAGTGTATTATATGTGGAAAAACTTAACCATGTAAGATACTAACAATTATAAGCCATTATCTGTGTATGATACCCAATTCTCTCGTGATTAACTGAGTTTGGCTTTTGAATTGTCCATAATTTTTAGAATGAAAGACATGTTAAGTGTCACTACATATGTTTCACCTGATAATGACTGATGACACTGTCTAAACATTCCTAAACTGATACAAAGAAAAGAGTATAAAATGATGGGCAAATATTCTGTAATTAGTCTGCTTTAAGGATAGAACTTTCTGCATACAAAGTAAAGGCTTCTCACATTGTTTTCCTTAACTCTGGCTTCTGTTTGCTTCTCTAAGTAATAAAGGTGCTAAAATTGTATTGCTTTCTAAATTTAACTCAACGTATTCCTGCATGACTTTTACACAGGTTTATTCATGAATGAACTGGGCTACAATTTGTGTGTTTTACTCATGACATAAAAAGATGTGCACAAGTCATTTTTTGTTTTCTTTAATCTAGACATTTTTTTATAATGGTATATTTACAGTTTTGAATTTTTTAAAATAAATAATTAGTGCCCAAGTAGCATGAGAGAAACAATACACTAATTCTCTGGACCTCATTGATATTCTGCCATTCCTTTTTTTTTTTTTTTTCATTTTATATATTTTTATTTTATTTTATTTTATTAGTTTTCAGTGTACAACACAATACAATAGTTATACTCTTTACCCCCCAAAGTGAAAACCCCCCTCGCCCAGTTTGCCACCCCACTCCCCCCCATATCATACATATCCATCACAACTCCCCTGACTCCCCTCCACAGTATACTCCACATCCCGTGACCAACCACATATTCAGTTGCAGTTGGCATACAATACTATACAACACCAGCTTCAGGTGTACAGTGCAGTGATCAAGCCTGTACTCCATCCATGAAGTGGTCTCCCTAACAAGACATGTGACTATCTGACACGCCACAAAATTTTTACAACATTATTATATTCCCCTAACTCTGTTTCATATCCCTGTGGCAATATTGTAGTTGTCTATTTATGCTGTCTAATCCCTTCCCCTTCCCCCCATCCCCACCCCCTCCCAACTAGCAACCCTGTTTTTCCTCTACATCTATGAGTCTGTTTACTTTGATCGTTCACTCAGTTCTTCAGACTCCACACACAAGTGAGATCACATGGTACCTGTCCTTCTCCAACTGACTTATTTCTCACAACATAATAGTCTCTTCACAACATTATCAATTACATTCCCAGAACTGCCCCCATATCCCTGTGGCAACATTGTAGTCCCACATACACTGTCCAAAACCTTCCCCCTCTCCCTCTTCCCCACTCCCTCCCAACCAGCAACCATCAGTTTTTCCTTTATATCTGCTTGATATGACGTCAATCTTCTTAAATTGTCTCTCTGGGTTAGCTTGTTTACCCCTTTCTTTTGTTTAAAAAAGTCCTTTTAACATTTCTTGCAATGCTGGCTTGGTGGTAATGAATTCCTTAAGCTTATTCTTTTCTGAGAAGCTCTTTATTTCTCCTTCAATTTTAAGTGATAGCCGTGCTGGATAGAGCAATCTTGGTTATAGGCCTTTATTTTGTGTCACTTTGAGTATCTCCTGCCACTCCCTTCTGGCCTGCAGAGTTTCTGTAGACAAGTCAGCTGTTAGTCTAACAGGAGTTCCTTTGTATGTAACCTGCTGTCTTTCTCTTGCAGCCTCTAGGATTCTGTCTCTGTCTTTAACCTTTGTCATTTTCACTATGATGTGTCTTGGTGTGGACCTGTTTGGGTTCAGCTTGTTTGGAACCCTCTGCACTTCCTGGGCATGTATGTTGATTTCCTGTACCAGGGTAGGGAAGTTTTCAGTCATTATTTTTTCAAATACCTTTTCAACCCCTTGTTTCTTCTCTTCTCCTTCTGGTATCCCTATGATTCGAAGGTGGTTGCGCTTCACCTTGTCCCATAGGGCTCTTAAACTATTTTCATTGTTTTTTATTCTTTGGTCTTTTTGCTGTGCCAACTGGGTGAGTTCTGCTATTTTGTCTTCCAAATCGCTGATCCGCTCCTCTGCTTCATCTACTCTACTGGTGATTCCTTCGAGTGTGTTCTTCATTTCAGTTATTGTATTTTTTAGTTCTAACAGGTTGTTTTTTATGGTTTCCCTATCCTTCTTTATGTCCTCGCTAAGTTCCTTAAACATTCTTATCATCAGTGTTCTAAACTGTGTCTCTGAAAGGTCGGATCCCTCTGTTTCATTGGTTCCATTTCTGGAGGTTTCTTTTGATCTTTTACTTGTGACATGTTTCTTTGTTTCCCCATTCTGGCTGTCACTCTGGGATTGCTTTGATATATTAGATAGATCACCAGGAGAGCCCTGGCTGGATCACACAGGCACACAGCTCATGGCTCAACACTCCCAGGAGAACTCCCAGTCTCAGCCTGTCCCAATCAGCCGCTCGCAAATCAGGCCGAGCAGTCCGACAACCAATCACCAGCCTGGCAACTCTGCAAGCGGAGTGTGGAAAGCAGAGACCCAAGGCGGCTTGCGTGCTCCTGCGTCTCAATGAGCAGCCTGTTGGAGCTGGATCACTCCCACTAGGCGTTTCCCTGGCAACACAACACAAGCCGAGCGGAGGGTGGGGATCAGAGGCGGCTCGCGCACTCCCGGGTCTCAGTGAGCAGCCGTAGGAGCTGGAGGGCACCGCCCTGTGTTTCCCTGGCAACTAAGTATAAGCCGGGCGGAGGGTGGGGATCCAAGGCCGCAGGCGAGCGCACGCACGCACTTCACCAATTCCACCAGACCAATTAGGTCTCGGACCTGATCCTTCGTGGGAGGGCCCAAGCCCAACAAAATGGCACCCTCCTTACACCACTCGCGTGCAAGCTCCGCACCACGGGAACAACAATCCAAAAACCTCCAGCCTTTGCACCAAAGGTGCTCAGCTCAGTCCGTCCCTGCAGGCTCCCAGCTTACACAGCCACTCCCTCCATCAGGAACCAGGTAAGTGCTCACCGGCGAGCAAGCCCGGGCGCCGTCCCCACTGATTCTCCAGCCACTCTTAGCCTCACTGAGCTGAGGAAAGAGAGTCCTTACTAATTTATTGCCGGCTATCTTAGAACTCCTCTTCCCGGCAAAGGAGCTCTGGGCTGGTGAGCTTGGGGTGCGGCCGGAGGGTCTCTCCTCCAACCAGACAAGCTTCCCACGGCTGGGACATCCCTCACGGGGCTCGCCCTCTCTCGTCTCCGCCCCTCCTACCAGACCCGACGTGGCCTCCTCTTTAAGTTCTTCGTTTAGTGGTTCTGTTCCTCCAGTGCTCCGGGGACCTCCAGGGTTGAATGCTGTATAATTTGCTTGTAATTTTGGTGTGATCCTGGGAGGCAGTTAGCACAGCATCTGTCTATTGCACCATTTTACTGGAAGCTCTGCCATTCTTAATGTAGGTAAATTAGACTTCAATAGTTGCAACCTTCATGATTTGATAATTACAAGCATACATGTATATATAGCTGGATTATAAGTTAATGCTAACCATATAAGTTTGCATGCTTAATAAAGTAGGACAAGGGTGAAAAAAAATGGGGAAAAATAAAATAAAATAAAATAAAATAAGAAGCCCTTAGACTCCTTTTGGCTAAATTATCTGTCTAAACAAAATAATTTAAGGACATCAAAGAGAGGATAAAATCTTTATTCAGCTAATGTGCATGAGGGAACAATGAAAGACCAAGCAACTCTCCAAACTGAAGCAAAATTGAAGTTTTACACAGTCAAGGGAAGAATTTCTTTGTCATCAAATAAATGATCACTTGGGATCTAAGAAAACATGGTAGGAATCAGAGAAAACTATGAAGTTTATAAATTCTTTGAATCTTTCTCCAATATTGAATTTTATAGCCCCTTTCAATTATACTCCATAACCCAGATCTCAGTAATGCCATTTATTCTTAATAGTCATTTGCATAACTATAGTCTTGATGGCTCAGTCATTTAAACAATAGAGAAAAGGCCCAATTCTCAATACACATTGGAGAACAGTCACTATATGGTAAAACTAGCAAATGAAAAAAATTTTGTACCCCCCCAGAGCAATTGCAAAACAATTTTTCCCCTTCCACTTCTGGTAAATTTCAGTAGTTTGAAAAGATTAGAATTCACATATGGTTTCAATAAATCTAAATCATAGGACCGAATGGAATGAAATCATTAATGACTTATAGTTTGAAAGTTAACAAGGGTCTTATTGGCATCAGGTCTTATTCCCCAGAGCTCCAAAGATGATTTTATCTATATTCTGATTTAAAAAAAAAAAGTAACTAAGTAAATTTAAAGATCAAAGTGACTTTATTCAGTGAGTCATGAATCAGGAAGCATCCCATCTAGCATATAGAAAGGATCTTCAAAGGACAATACAAAATGGAAGATTTTAATGACAAAAAGGGAGCAGCAAAAGGAAATTATTAGCAAAGGATGCTTTGTATCAGGCAAGGTTACTCTCAGAAGGGGAACATGAGGAATTTATCAGGTGAATTATCTCTTTCGGACTGACCAGGTAATTCTGTGTTGGCTGGTTCAATGTTAACATACCTAGGTAACTTAAACTGCAATTAGGTTAAAGATTAAATCTTGGTTTGCTGATGTGGGTTTGACACAAGTGACTCCACTTTGGGCTTATTGTTCCTTTTTAACAATTGTGACACCATGTTTTACTTCACACTGTTCTACAACTATGTCTCTTTGGACCCAACTCTTTTTGAAAGCATGAAAGGTTCTTGGCATCAATTTCTATTTTTCTCCTTTATTGCAAGTAGATACTGACTCTATTGCTTCCAGGACAAACTTTCTCTTGTCCTCTCTCAAAATATTGTCTTAGAATTCATTATTGACAACTCAGTTTTTCAGGACCAAAACATGACAAAAATATTTGGAACCTTTATTAGTGCTGACCCAGCTAAATTTGTCTTTACTTGATTTTCTCATTATAAAATGTAATGTTTTTCTAAATATTACATTAATTGTGTTGGAGTGTGTTAACTGGTTAACTGTAAATATGATCTGAACTCTATTCTTGTTTAGAATAACTAGACTTTGAATCAGAACCTCCTTGGAATTCTTGCTGTTTCAGAAAATGTATGAAAAAGATAGTAATTTAGCAACATGTGCCTTATAATTAGCTTAATTGTTGTCAGCATGTAGCTATAAACCAAATACCAATTAGTCCTATTTGTATATCCATGGGTTTTTCTGGATGTCTTTGAGTTAAAGTTTCTTATTTGTGCAACTTAGATCCCCCCCAGTGTGCAAGGGAAAATGTTTTTTATACATTTTTACATGTGCAAATTACTGCATATTTAGTTTCACTATGCAAATGAGCTGTGCTGATAAGTTCTTATTAGCAAAAGACAGGTTTTGTAATACTTAAAATTCAACAAATGTAGGAAAGCAATCTGTGATATGCTTCAACATTCCACTAGTGGTGGTTAGGTATTATTAGAGATTCAGTTACTGTTTAACAATCACTTAATCCCCATAGCTTCCTGTATTCAAAAAAAAAAAAAAAAAAGCCTATTTTCCAAATTGAAGAAAGCATATATTTCAAAATGAGCCATGTTCTCATTTTAAAACAGGCACACAAAAAATAGCAGTACATACATGCTGAGAGAAGTACAATATCCTAAAAAAAATTAAACATATATATGGAGAAAGGCACCCATAAGCAGAGCAAGTCACATACAAATGAAGAAATCCACAAACATTCAGAGAAATAAATGCAGAAACAAGAAAGAAAAGAAACACATTTAGGTCCAAAAAATGGATTTGAAAGCCTTGTAGAAGTGTGACAAAAGTTCACTAAAATATTTTTTCTTATCTTTGGGAACAGTCATATATTCCAGCCTTGCCTGTATATGTGGTCATATGACAGTGTTCTAGACAAGGGAATAAGAGAGAAAATGAGTTCCACCCTGTGCTTTGCCCATAATGACAGACCATGTGCCTTTCTCCTCTGGCTGAATGAGGAGGAGATAAGGTCTATGGTGACTTTGATAGCCCTTTGTTAAAGATGGCAGAATTGCTGTTAACCTGTGTAGGCAAAAAAAAAAATAATAATATTTTCTCTACTCCTTTAGATTCTTGGCTGAGACCCCTCTGTAATAAGAAAGAAAGATAAACAGGATAAAAATCAAACAGAAATTTAATAACGCTGGGTATATATCTCCTGTACACATAAGTGATACCCAAGAAAGCTGAGTAACTCCCCCAAATGGCCCAAAACATCACCTTAAATAGCATCTCCAACTAAAGACAAAGGAAGATATTGAAGGAAGAGAAGCCAGTTATGGGAGGCTATCAGACAAAACACAGTGTAGAAGGTATGGTTGTTATGCAGATTAAATCAATAGCATTCTCATAGATAAGTGTTTCTGGAGTTTTCCTCATCTCCTCCTCCCTTCCTGTTATCAAGGGGGAGACACACTTACAAATGGAGAGTTCCCTTATAAATGGAAATATCTCTTTCAGAAGAGTAATTTCTACTTGGTTTTCAGATATTCTTCTATGTCTACCATTTCTTAAAAATAATCAGCTCAAAATAATCCATATGCCAAAGAGGCATATTTTGGGGTGACATATTCTGTTCTCCTTCACCTGGATCCCTGACATGGAAATGCGTCCCTCCTTGATTCCCTTCTTTACTACCACTTTGGTCTTTTAAATGAAAAGAAATATATTTCTATGATAGTTGAGCCGTTATGCATCTTGATCTATTACTTTGGCCTACCATGCTTGAACTAATTCAATGAAAGTGATACAAGCCTAAATAAAAGACACATTCCAGCCTCCAGTCAACTTTCTGTTTTCCTCTAAGGATTGTCAGAACTTGGTGAGTTGAAGAAAATGGTTGCTTTAATGGATTTGACTTCAGCTGCCATGAAGTCTTTGTATCATAGGCCAAATGCTAGGGCTAAATGAAAAGCAGATAGGATAGTACTATATATATAGCACTGGACTAGAAATTAAAAGGTATTATTTATATTCATGATACTGTTACTGCCTAGCTGATAACATAGTGATTTTTCCTAACTAGAACTCCTATTTCCACTTCTGTAAGATGTGAACATTTAGATTAAATGATCACCAAAGTTCTGCCACAATATAGTTATTATTCTGTGATCTTATAATTCAGAATGGCTCAAAATATTATAGAAATTCTTCTCTGTAAGCCGGAGAATAAAGTTAAGAAAGGTAAAAAATCATACCATATGCTTTGTTTTTCTTATATTTTCTCAGGGACTTTTGAAATTTGAGCTCTAGCCATAATATAATCCTGAGCTAGTATCTATTTATTGTCTCATTTATTACAATTGGAAAATGATAGGGTATTTCTGAAATGATTTCAAAACCTAAAGCTCCATATCACTGAAAGATAGAGGGTGTTAATCTCCAGAAATAACTTGTTTATTAGAAGCTTTCTTAAACATACCCTGATTCTGTGAACAAAAGAATAATGTAGAAACCTATCTGGGTTTTGAAACAAGATCTGTGTGATAATGAGCAAGTTGTTTAACCTCTAAGAACCTTATTGTCTTCAATTGTAAATGGGAATTAATGTTGGCCTCCTGCTGCTGTTACCAGGATTAAAGGAGATTAGAAATGGAAAAGTCCATGGTTTAGCTCTTGCCATGTGGGGCAGCCTACCCACACATGTGTTGGCTTATTCCCCAGTTTACTGCACAGCAGGCCCAACTCTAGCCCAACACTTTTAAGCCATTGTGAAATATTCAGGCTGATTAACAGAGACTTAAACATTGGCAGAGCATACAGATTGTGGCATAAAAACAAAACAGAGATAGGTCATTATAAAATTAATAGTAATCATGATGAATATTTTCTTGGAGTTACATAATTTATGCTTGTAGAGAGAATGAGAATAATTCCTTTCATTGTTTTCTTTAATATGAAGCAACTGTTGCTTTCAAAGTAGTAAATGTAATTGACATTATAATTGTCATAGAATTTAATCCTCAATATCAAACTTTCAAGGTAGGTTTCCCCCTCCATTATTAAGGTTAAAAAAAAAGGGTCAAAGAGTCTAAACCATTGTGCTTGAACCATCTATCAAATTCAGTGTAGAAAGAAAACCCACATATAGAGAGCCAAAACCAAGTTTGTCTGGCTCCAAAAGCCATTTTATCTTTACAATGTCACATTAACTTTTAATAATAAAGTCTACAACACCTCCTAATCATTGTGCTTTTATTTGCCAGCTCTTTTTGCACTCATCATTCCTATCAAGTGAGTTCATCTACTAAAATTCAGAAAAACATCTCAGGCTGGGGTAGCATAGCAACTCATAGGCTTACTAATCCTCTCTAACTAGTGCTTTGCATTGTGAAAAACACAATTGTCCCCAAATAGTTAAATCTACATATTTATTGGCAGAAAGTGAGGAGGTAGTGGGAATATTCTGATATGTGGTCAGTCAAATAGAACCCAGTTAGCACAGAGAAAAAACAAGAGAAACTGTGTTGTGACAGTTCCTTTGCATGATGTCATTTGGTTTTTGTTAGTCGAAATCTGTAAATGACATCTGTTTATCCATTTGTGAACAAAACACAGACAAATTTTGTACCAGGTCTCTCTGCAAAGTCCCCTGAAGGAAAACCCTTGTAAGTGATGATGTGTCAAAAGTTACAAAAAACTGTTAAAATTCTACTTCTGCTGAGAAAATAGTGCACTTGATGGATATGTGTGTGAAATGTATTAAATCCAGATGAGAGTGGTATTTCTGTCTCCATTAGCAACAAACACCCAAGAGAATGAAATGTTTAACTTAAAGAAAAGATTGTTTGTGATCAGAATGGCAATTTCCTCGAGAGAGGCCAAAATGTAGACAACTCTACCACCTGGATATGCTTCAAAATTTTAGTTCCCACCATCCTCCTGAATCATTATATGTGCACAAGTATATGACTTCAGAAAAAGCTAGAGTGCTATGTCTGGAAAGATTTCTTCATTTTTTAAAACAATGTTCTTTCAAGAATTGTTATTCATAAAATTCATAAAATTGCAAGAATTGTCATGAAAACTACAAATTAATCTTTTTTTTTTAATCATAGGTAACTTTTAAATACCCTTACATCTCTGGGTCACTTCATAGAGTTCCTATTTATATACCATTTGTGTAGCAATGGACTCTATACTCAAATCAGGAAAAGCTCCCATGTGCTTATCCGCTGCATGCCTTTGCTAGACGACTCAAACGAAGATCTCAACCAGTAAAATTTGTGAGCATATATCGTGACTGAAGTGGGTGGTTGCACATACATTTATACCAAATCATTGAGATATTTTGATTTACACCTGAAAAAAATAAATTAAAAAAAAAACAGTGGCAATAATATAAGAGATATATATTCTTTCTTTCAGTTATTATTTGTTGTGGGGAAAAACTTAATAGCTTAAAGCAATAATTTTATTTGTTCATAATTCCACAAATGAGCAATGTGGGCTGGGCCTCGTAGAAATTTTTTTTCTGTTGGCCTCATCCGAGATGACTCGCGTAGCTGCCATCATCTGGCAGATCAACTAGAATTTAATGATCTAAAATCATCTCACAGTGGTTGGTGCTGGCTGGTAACTGAGGCTGCGGAGCAATGGAGCCATTTTTTCCCTCATATTCAGTAAACCTAGGTATGCACTAGGATGCAGGAATAGCTTCAGAACAACTACTGCTGACCCACTAGGATTATGACTGGCACTGTAAATTCTGAGGTCGGATAGCTGTGTGAAAGCATCATATGATGTCTGAGGTCAGCAGTCAGTGGCTAAGAATTTGTTTTTGTTTTTTTTAAATTAACATCAGTTACTGAACAAAAACTTTTGAAATGGTCTGATATCTTATAGCTCATATATGAAAGAATCTTGAGGGATGTTTTCCCAAATTTGACAATAATCCTAAAAACGCATTTGATATCACCAGTAATAAGGTGTGACACTGAAAGAAACTTTTCTAAAATGAACAATAATAAAACATTTCTATGAACAAAAATTGAATTATCTGAGAAAGGATCAAATTATCTTACTACTATTTCTAAGGAAAATGATAGTATTAATATAACATGTCATATGAAGGGGTAAAAAATAAGCAACCAAAATGTAGGTAAATGTATAATAGAAATGTCTCAGACAGCTTATAAATTTAAAAATATTGCTATTTCTCTGGATTTTTGGATATTTGTAGTCGGCTTTTAAAAATTCACAGGTTTTAATTTATTTTATAATTTCATATATAATTTTTATTGTAATTGTATGATCTTTTAAGAAGGGCCCCACATACTGCCGGAGCTTCAGTCCCTATAAAACCTGTATCTGCCTCTGCCCCTAAATTAGGTAGATGATAGATAGATAGATAGATAGATAGATAGATAGACAGACAGACAGACATCTAGTAGAAGTGAGCACCTGTCTCTAGTTCACTTCAGCTTCTAGGAAATGAACTTAATGAAGGCAGACAATACCCAACCCATTCAGGACTTTATGGATTAAAATCAATATTTCAATGCAACAGCTTGCACTTAGGAGCTAAGAGGAGCCAGTGCAAAATACATCGATGACTCACATAAATACAGCAAACCTCCTAATGGAGTACACGTGAAAATTAAGACGACGACAACAACATCCCATTTAGGAAAATGGTCTGAAAATGCCAACCCCCTTTGTAGAGATGGTATACAGTCTTAGCCAAACCTTGGGACACATTAATAGGACAGCCGCTCCATCCTTCCTATAATTGGATCTCTATGCTGAATGAAGGAGAGATGGATTCAGGAGCCCTTTGAATTTAGAGAGGATTTTGTCTGAAGATAGATTTATGATAGATAAAAAAAAAGTTTCAATCAGAATATTATACCACTGTGACACTCAGTACAAATCCCATTTATTAAAATAGGAATCCAGGTTCTGTTTTTTGCCTTGCCTTTTTTTGATTTCTGGGTTATCTACCACTGGCTATAACGTTTGAATGAGGTGTCCACATTGTCTCTCAGCTTTTCTGATTTTTGCAGCCTGTTCTGGAACAACACGCTTTTGGATAACACAGAATTTACAAAGATGTACCTGAGAAACTTTTCTTTTATATATTTGAACAAAAAAAAATTTCAGTTGTTAATAAATTTTGGGTAATACTTACATTTTTGGATGAAAAAAAGTTTTCTTTTTAAGTAAACAAATCTCTGAAACGAAATTCCCTAAAATCATGACCACACAGTGTAAGACTTAAAAAGCTCTGGAGATAACCAAACCTGTATTTGTGTACTAGCATTATCCCTTCTCAGATGAGACATGTCACCTCTCTGAGCCTCACTGTACTCATACCTAAAATGAATCTCAAAATGGAGCCTAAATCTGAGTCCAGAGGTGAGGGTTATAAGTCATCCCAGGTGAAAATGTATAAACACAGGACCTTTAGGAAATAATTAATGGCATTGGAAAATTCCCCTTCAACTTTTTATTGTCAAAATTAAAGTTACCTTGCTGCTAAAATGCTGGTCTCAAAATTTGGGGGAAAATTTCTTAAAGGAAGCAGGATGAGTAACTACCATAATATTGAAGATACAACAAACAGAAATAAAGTACAATACCTGCTCATTCAGATGAGTTATATACATATATATTAAAAAGAAGAAGAAAGAAATGGGATGGAAAGCAAAATAAGAGTATTTTCCCAAGGTAGAGTTTACCTTCCCAGGCCAGGTCAGTGCTTCTCTGAGTTAGTGATGGTTAGAATAATTCAGAGGGTGTGTAACAGCCACACCCTCCCTTTTATGCTTCTAGTGCATTGTGCAAGAAAATGAACAATTCATTCTATTATTTTTTTTTTTTGGATGGGGGTGCAATTCAGACATTCCAATAAAGAAACAAATACCTTATCTTATTATTCTCAGGACTCAAAACCAATTCTGTGACTTAAAATATACTACACACACACACACACACACACACAGAGGAACAAATTATATTTCTAGTTTGTCTCAAATAGGAACTGAGAGGAGATGAAGCTTAAAACTTTGTAGGTGGTGGAGGAAATGACAATTAACATATTACATTGTGCTTTAATTGTTCTTTTAGACTATTATTAATAATTGTGAGTTTATCTTTCTTGGCATTAAAGGAAACAGCATAAATCAGTTATCACTACCCAAATTGTAATTTGTATTTTTAGATGTAATTTAGTGACATCACAAATGAATCATTTTAAGAAAATACTAGAATTATTGAATATTAATATTCTAAAAGTCCTAAGTTTGTCCAAACTCTTTATCACTGACTGATAGTACAGCACCTGCATAACATTAATAGTTACTATTTCCATTGTTTGTGTGCTCAAGCTCTGAATTAAATATTTTATTATATAATCATATTGCTGAAAATAGTCTTATGTCATTTTTAACATTTTAAAGATAAGGAAATTGAAACTAAGAGGAGGTAAATTCCTTACCATAGGAAGCTGTCTGGGAATTCAGTGAATTAAAATTTGCATTTGAACTCATTCTCTGTAAAATTATCCAGAAAGAACCATGCTCTGGGCCACTGTTTGGCATAATAACAATATTAATATTTCACATTTTTACATTCACTATGCCTAGAATTCTACCAAATCCTTTATAATTCTATCAAAGCCTTTATATATATGATTTTTAAAATCAGTACAAAACCCTACAATTTTAGAATTTTTATTATCTCCATACCTCCATGAAAATTGAATCTCAGAGAGGTTGAAACTGTACTGAAAAGCCACAGAGGCTCACCTATCAAAGACTACATTAGGTATTACTTTATAAGATGCCTTCCTCACATAGATTAGAGAGATATTGATGTAGCATAAATTGAAAAATGCCATAGTTTGTGCATACGAAATCTTACCCTAAGAGAATAATTTAACCTGAGCAAAATAATCAAGTGGTGACATCAGTTTTGCGACAAAATAGAGAAAGAGCAAGCTTAACGTACTTAAAAACAAACAAACAAACAAAAACTTGCAAATGACTGACATGCGGAGAGCAGGATCTTAGTTTTAGATGTATTAGTAAATATATTCAATGTGTTTTGAAGAGGTGAATAAACTTTATAAAGCAAGATATTCCTAGACTTTCAATTGCTTCACTTTGACATTACTTCTTTCAATATGATTTAAAAGTTTGAAGATAAAGCAGGTTTTCCAAAATTGCATAGATTTTGCTTAGAGCCACCTATATGCTTAATGTGAGATGTGTAAACTAGCAGAGTTAATACAATCTGTACTAAGGGCAATAGATATCTTTTCATATGCAAAATAGATGCACTCCAGAAAGGCAGTCTTTATAGCACTATTCATGCATTTAAACAAATCTATATTAAGACACAAGATAACATTATCCTTCAGAAATATTCAGTGAAAGAAAGGAAAGAATTGAGAGTTAGCCATTACATTAATAAGCATTGTTGTGGTTCATCTAGGGTATATTTTGTTAACACTACTGAAGAATCATACTTTTTTTCCCATGAGAACACAAAATGTCATCTTACACTAAATGAGAAACAGGCTTATCTGTTGAGCTTCTGTATTCATTTTACTGATTCTTAGAATCTCATGTGCTCCCACCCTCACACCAGCTTTGACACTTTCTCACCATTACCAAATGGGAAACTTATGAAGGCCTTTGGAATCCTATGTTCTAGGGGAACACTATTAAAAAAAATTTTTTTAAAAATTATAGAGCCTTGAAATTATCAAACTAAATACATCAGTCTTTTTTTTTGTTTGTTTCCTGGCTCCTGACCTCTCTCCCTGATTCCTTTTCATAGTCCTGTTCCCCACGCCCCCACCCTCACCCCACATAAACAAAGAAAAGGTCTGAGGCAAAAATTTTGAATGGCCCATGTTTCTTATCCTCAACTCACATTCCAGGTTTAAATTTTCTTTTTTAAACTCTTTTCTGACAAAGTGACCTCCTTTCTTGTCTAATGTATTGCCTGGGAGGGCAACACATGGTCAATGAATACTGATTCATACTTGAGTATTGTGGATAGATAATTGGTACTTAAAGGGGGAGTGACAGTACTTTCAATCCCAATGTCTTCACAGCCAAAGAATCATTTTTTTTTGTCATGTCTGTATTTCATACCTTTCAAATATCTATTCAACAAGCATTTATTATGCACCAGTACCTGTCAGATACTGTGCTAGTTCCTAGGGGTATAAAGGTAAATTGGACATGGGCTCCACTCTCAAATGTTATTCCATTTAATATAAATATGCCTTAATAAATCTAGGTATACATTGCTTTTCATAGGTTATGCTTCCAACGATGGTCACAACTCTATTTGTCACCCTATATGCTTTTTCAGTGGGATTTTGCCACTCTCCTATAAAATATGTAGTTGATTTCCTTTCTCTTTGAATAAGGGCTTTCCTGGTGAGCTATTTGACCAATAATATGTGAAGAGAGTGACATTGAACAATGTTTAAAGCCAGGCCTTAATTGTCTGTTTGGAATATTCTTTCTTGAAAAGCAGTCATCATTCTGTGAGGAAACCCAAATAACTAAGTGCAGAGTCCCAAATGGAGAAAATGGAAGCTTCTAGCTAATAGACCCAACTGAGCTCTCATTCAGAAGTTGTGCTACTGGTTGGCCACATGTATGAGATCATTTTTTGATCTTCCAGTCAGCTCAGATTCCCAGAAAATACCACATGAATCAGAATAACTGCCCAGGCAACTCACTAAATATAAAAATAATATATTATTGTGGTTAAGCCACAAGTTTGGGGGTGGTTTGTCATGAAGCAATAGACAATTAAAAACAATAAGGACAGAGCTTAGATTTTTTTTTCTTGGACGGCCTCCCATAACTTAATTCATAAATAAATGAATTTATATATATATATATATATAATTAATATACTGTATTTAACTGAGTAAATATGAATTTTATTGTTCTCAAAAAAGTAATACTATGTGAGCAATAATTTCCATTGTACAGTTGAATGGAGAAGCATTATTTCATTTTTTATGTGGGGGGTTCTGCTGCATCTTGGCACTGGGGAAGAAATTAGGATACCGTCCTTAATAATCCTCCGTATTAGTGAAGGAGATGGGCAGTTGTACTTCAGAAATAAATGATGTGGTGTATTAAACAATGTAGCCGAGTCCCTAGATTCCACTTTTGAATTCAGCCTCACTTACTGTAGAAATTTCTGTATGCACTAAGACTCATAGTGCCATGTCAGGGATCCACTTCAAGCTCCTGTCACCCATCTTTATGCTTTTTTGTCTTAGGGACTTCTCCAACACAATGGAAGCCTCTGCTTGAACATTTTGGGGAGTTAATAACACCAGGGCGACTCAAAACCAATGGGGGAAGGCAGGTCGTGAATCATGGAAGCTAGCCTCCATCCCTCACGTGGACAATTCTAGGAAATATTCTGCATGTTTTTCTCAGAGTTTCCACGAGAATTAAGCTCTTGTTGCTTTCTGTGGCACCCTCAGTGAAGCACAGTTATACAGGCTTTCTTTCTTCCATGTCCCACTGCTTTTTTCTTCTCTCTCCACAAATAAACCACCTGCATCTCAGTCTCTGCTTCGGGGTGAACTGAAAACAATGAACAATGCTCTGGAAGAGTAGAACAGGGCCACTTGAGGCTGGAATAAGATAAGCAAGTTGTCTTTGGACTAAAAGTGTGGTCAGCCAAACACATGTTGATTGAATGATTGATTGACTGAGTGATTAAAGGAAGGAGCTATAATCTTTCTAGTCGGAAAAATAGGCATGTGTGGACTTTAAATGTACAGTACCAAATTCAGGCTACTTTTGGCTATTTAGAAAGGCAGGAGAAGGAAATCACAGAGAGTAGGATGGTTGAGAATCAGATGAATAAATGCAGTTACCAGATGTTCATTTTAACTTTAAAATTAATGTGGTGAAAAAGTATATAGTTTGTCAAGAGAGTCTATGGAATGGAAAATATTAATAACAAGAATGTCTTATAAATGATGTACTCCCCAAACAGCTGAGTATACAAGATAAATTCATTTTCAAAGCCCTGGTGTCATTAACATACGACTCATGCTTTTCTCACCAGGCTTATGGATTCTCCAGGACCCTCTGTGCGTTGCTTCACATGGTAAAGATTCATTAACTTCTCTTTACTATTTTGTTATTGTTTGACCTCTGAATTCATGTCTCTGTAGAATTTCCATCACCATAGTTTTTCTCAGATTAAATTCAAAAGGAGTAAATTCAATTTGAGTGAAAAATGTTGTACAACTTCTCACTACTTCTAGTCTCATTTGGAGTTGCTTGTAGGCCAACAAAATGAGCAAGGAACAAAGCATTCTCCATGGTCAGTAGTTTTCATAGAGAGTTGTTTCATTGTTGGAAGGGGAATGATTTAGTGGCTAATTATTAATTTCAAATTTAGATAAGCCTAATTAAATAAGTGTACTCAGGGTAGAGTACGGTAGTTCAGAGTAGAAATGAACGCTTCTGAAAGAAGTCATTTGCTTTACCTTGTGTCACAATATGCCTAAGGAGAAGGCATAAAAGTTCATCTTCTCATTTCTTATTGAATTAGGTTTATGCATACAGCAACATGTGAAGAATCAGGTTTGTGAATATGTGAAGCAAATCAGAAACATACATGGGCCATGTGTATTTAAATATTCAATTAGGTTGGCAGGATTTCCATTCCTGAGGAGTTTGATCTTACAGTGATATTCAACAGGCAGATAATAATTCTTACAGATAAATTTTCAAGTTGTGAGAATTATTATATTACATAAAAATCAAATTTGTGAATTGGGCCACATATTTGAAGTTTAATGGGTATATATGTGTGTATTTTAAAATATATTTCTATTATAAATTATGTAGTAACCTATTTTATGTTTTCATTAGAATACCTACAAGTTATTTCCAACATACTTAGTCTGTCTTTTTAAATGCTATTTTTTTTCCTTACCATGGTTTGCCTGTTTTCTGTTTTAAGCCAAATAATAAAGGCATTATTTCTGAAATGCCTGTATGTCTTTTCCTCTTCATATATCTCAGCTCTCCCTTAAACACTATTTATCATTTTTTTTTTTTGCAAATCTACCTTTTGAGGCATAATAAAGCTTTGATTCTGTAACCATACTTCTCAATGATTCCAGATTGCTGCTCGTCTCAAGGGTAAATAACTAAAACTGCTGTAAATGCAGAGTATTTCCAGAAAGATGTCTTTAATGGTTACTTCATTCCTTTCTTTGCCTTTCTGAACTTCTAAATCTTAGGTCAGGGAGAGTTCACCTTATGTAGTGGTCTAAGAATAACAATCATCACTATTATTACAACCCACTCCGATTTCACTTCTGCATAGAAATGAATAGTCAGGAATTTGATTCTGCTTTGTTCACAGCCATATCTCCAGTACCCAGAACAGTGCCTGACACATATGGGAACTCAAAAATATTTGTGAGCAAATACATTATCATTAATTATAATTTAATATGAATAATAATTATCATTTTATTGATTTGTGACAAGTACTCTGTAAAAAGCATCAGGCCTTTTCATTTTCATGTTGAGCTGTTCAGTTGGACTAAGAGCCGACAGAGGGACCCTATCTTTTGTAAAACAGTTTTGTACCTTCATAAACCCCAAATTACAGCTAGCAGGCTGAGCATGACAGAGCTCACTCGTGTGATACCCTTATACTTCTCTCCCTATAGCCCTCAGAATAATCAGTGTGAACCTGGTGACCAGCTGCCTGGGATATTTTTGAAGCACTGTCAACACTGCTGGACATATTTTCATTTATCTCTGCATCCTCCCATTCCACACACCCCCTGCAACCTCTACTCCCACATTCATGTCAGACTGGAGTCTGATCTTCTCTACAGAGTCTGATGTGCTGTATCTTCCAAATTCCTATTTAACCACATGAATGACAGTAATACACAGAAGCACTAATATTAGTTTGGAGTCTCTCCTAACCAAAGAGCAAATGTCAATAATAAGTCAGCATGGCGAGGGAAGAGCATCTGTCCTGTCCTATACGTGAGCAGCATTCTCTGCATGGAATAATGATATTAGAAATATTTTTAAATTCTCTGAGTGGCAAGAATATCTAAGTTAGGGTAGGTTCGATTACAATACCAAGTAGACCAAACATGCATAATGATCTAAATATAAGAGAAATATTTTTCTCACTCAAAATTAGCTCCATTGGTCAGGCTGTTCTGCTCCCTGTAGTCATTCTGATATCTGTGATAACAAAGATGGCATCATCTTTTACACATGATTTTCAAGGTTGCTCTGGGGGAATTTTCTATTCCAATCACACAGAAAAAGAAATTAGTGACTGTGAGGAATAAGTCCTTATTGGCCCTACCTGGAAGTTGCACCTCAATCCTGCTCACATTCAGTCTGTAAGAACTCAGTTTCCTAACAACAAAGAAGAGAGAGGAATATTGTCCAGCTGAAAGCTCATTAAGAAGAAACAGATTGTGGCAGCCGTGAACATTCACAGTTCAGATCTCCTGCAGCAGAGCACATAATTGACTATTGTCCCCAGCTGCTGTTCCTCTGGAACACAGTGAGGATTATGCCAAGTCTAATACTATAAGTCTTCAAGGCACATCTTTTAGCATATCGTCTTCCTTAAACTCTGCCTGGAGCCTTATCCATGAAATTTTACATAAAGACTTATGTGTGCAGAGCAGAGTATAGTAGGTAAGAGTACAGACACTAGAGCCAAAAGGTATGGGTGACTTTGGGCAGATTACTTAACCTCTCTGTGCCTGTTTCTTTTATGTGTAGAGGGAGGATTAAAAGAGTTATGCAGGGCAGCTAGTTGGCTCAGCTGGTTAGAGCACAGTGCTCATAACATCAGGGATGTCGGTTCAATAATCATATGGGCCAGTGAGCTGCACCCTTCACAACTAGATTGAAGACAACTACTTGACTTGGAGCTGATGGGTGTGGGAAAATACACTGCTCCCCAATAAAACTTATTAAAAAAAAAGTTATGCACACAAAATACTGCCAAGACCATATCGCACTTATCAACCACTATTAGCATTATTATTCTGCCACAAGGTGTTTTCTTGTTGTTGAATGACCTTGAAAGCTGTCAGGGGGAGAATTTAGAGCTCTTACCCCAGCTTCAATCCAAGAAGCTCCAGTATATTATTGACTTTGTTTAGTAGACACGGGTCTAAGTTTCAAGGTTTGCTTCAGTTACAAAGAGCTACCTTGGCCAAAGGCAGATCCCTCCCAGAAGTATATCTGACGGCTACTCAAAGCATGAAGGCCTAGCCATGTCGCCAACTACTGAACAATTTTGGTGGACTCTATACTTTGTGTGCTGCGGAACTGCTGGTGGGCTTGGGTAAGGCATTGTCTAACTCACAATGCAGTTGAACTTCTTTTGCCCAGTCTCGCTTCCTCCCTCTTCCTTTCACAGCAGTTGTTAACCTCTCATAAACGCGCTGCATGCCACAGTTCCTATTTGTGCTCAGTGTGTGCTTCCCACTGATGGGGTGTGAAACTCCACCACATCAGGACTTGTACAGAAGATTTTTTAAAAAACAAATAAGCACGCAGACAAACAAGAGAAGACACTGGTCTGGTCTATACAGTTTACCCTCTTATAATTACCTCAAATTGATGCATGAGTTTAAAACTTTTCTGCAATAATATTATAAACTTCTTAAAGGCAAGAACTTAACTATATAGATGGAGAGGCTCAATACCTACTTAACTTGAC
The DNA here is from genome assembly GCA_033961575.1 of Aselliscus stoliczkanus. Lineage (NCBI taxonomy): Eukaryota > Metazoa > Chordata > Mammalia > Chiroptera > Hipposideridae > Aselliscus > Aselliscus stoliczkanus. Next base: position 120,236,370 of record CM066730.1, on the reverse strand, counting down.
TCACTGGTTCTTTTATTGTTTGATTGATGGAAATTTGTTGTGTTAAATACATTAATGATATACAATAAAATGAGCACATGAGTTTATTTCTGACTGCCTGATAGAGGTATTCAAAATGAGAAACATCAAATATATATAATTTATCTAATTTCAAGAAGGAAAGACACAGGAAAAGAGTTGCTAAGTTTTAAAAATCAACTGTCATATGTCTGTTAACCGAAGCTTTTAGTAATTATTTACTATCTTGCCCAAATTCTTTGGCATTCTCAGACAGATAATAATCTACTTAACACAACCTCATATGTCAGCATTTGCCTTGGCCTTTAAGTATTCAGGCCCAACCTGGCGATGCCCCCAGGAGCTGAGACAGAGGAGTCTGCTGCAACAGGATCTGCCTCCTAGAGACCGCCGTTGATGACTCTAACAGTCGAGTCTTCTTAACAGTGAATTGAAATTCGCCTCAGTAAAACTTTTAACCAATTTTGTTCTTTTTTACCATTTGGAAAAAAAAAAAGTCTAAACTCTTAAAGATTACAATCTTTTAGATATTTTAAGACAGCTCTTGAAATTCCCTTATGATGTTTTCCAAGCTAACAATGCTTTATTCCTTTAAGAAATGAGATTTTCAGACTCTTTGCCATTCTGGCCATCTTCCCCGGGATGCATTCTCATTATTCTAAGTCTATCAAAAACTGTGGCCACCAAAACTTAATATCATACAGCAAACTTCATTGAGACTATTAGTTTCCTAGTTTTTAACACTGTGTTTCCATTACCGCTGTCTACATTTGCAGTAATTGTTTATCTCCCTATTATATCGTGAGGTTCACCACAGTGGCATTTCTGTCAGAACTTTATAATTTGACTTTTCTCCAGTTTAATTAGACATTTACACTATTAAAAAAAAAAACTCTCTCTCCTCCTACCCCCATCCTCCAGCCCCAGCAAGGATAGAATTTCCTCATTAATATCATGGAAAATGTTTCCCATCTGGCCTGTTTTTAAAAAAAAAAACATTATAAGTAGGAATCTTACTCAAATTTTGAGTGACATTGTTCCACTTACTAAATGCTGGCTCCGTGTGTATGCTTTATAGGATCTCTGGGATCACTGCATATAAAATACAATCTATCAAATAGAATTTGATTTTTATAAAGGTAAATTGATTCAGAAGAAGGGAAAAAATTTCCCCAAAGCTTCTGGAAATTTAAAGCAACATTGTTATGGTTATTCTTGTGGATTTTGTTGTTTAGTCTATATTTTATGTTTTGTTTATATTAGGCTAAGTCTACATACCTTTATAATTCCTGGGGTTGCTTCAGAAATGCTGTCATATGAGACACCTAGCACAAGAAATTGTGTAAGCTTTTTTTAAAAAAGTCTCAATCTTGTACACAGTCTAGTGTCAGGTAAAGCCAAGAACTAATTATGTAAATTACTGATACAAATATAACACACACTGTGGTGGTTTCTTTTCTGCAAAAATTTGATTACTATTTTTATTATTTATGAAAAGCTAATTTTTCCAAAGCTTTGACATACAATATAAAGTTAACAGCTAGTATTTGCTCACAGGTTGTTACATATCAGTAGTCAGTAGCCTTGAACTAAAAGTTTTATGAAGTTGTTTCTTTTTTTTTTTTTTAAATTGGGGAATTGTGGGAGGGGAACAGACAAGTAGCTGTCCTTTTGTTCTTCAGTCTAATTGCGGAGGACATTGCTTCACCGGCCCATGTTGGCATCATCATTGCGCTCTTCCCGGATGAGGCAGATCGGTTGCTGGCCTCTGGACGGTCGCTCACCGCGGCTTTTGACAGCTCACGCTAGCTGCCAGCCACTCACTGCAGCCTATGACAGTTGCAGCCTACACCGTTGCCGGGGCTCGCAGCCCAGCTCCAGGTGGAGCTGTTGTTAGCTGTAGAGGGCAGTGGCACTGGCCCTCATATGTGGGATCCGAACCGGTGGCGCTGGCATCCCAAAACCAGCTCTTAACCAATGCACCACTCGGCCGGCCCTGAAGTTTTGTTTCTGACCAAAGCAACGTTTATATCACTTAAAGAATTTATGGAAGGGAAATGAATCCCATAAAAGATATTTTTCCACAGAAAATGTTGTTCGGGGTCCAGAAATTTTAAACATGGAACCATCGTTTTCGGCCTTTGAATTCTGAAACGTCCCCACTAGAACACTACTCTAAATTCCCTGAAGGAAAGACTGTGTTGTGCTCATCTTTGTAACCTCAGTGTCCAGCACTAGGCTGGTAATGAGTAGGCCCTAAAGAGATGCTTGTGGATTGAGTGAATAATGAATGAATAAATAATTCCACATGCCAACTGTGAGAGTGAGCATCCTGTGGCAATCACAAGCATTATATTGAAAAGATAGTGGGAACGAGTGGAAGGGATGACCAACGGGGCTACAGAGGAGGAGATGTCTGTCATTGGAACACTGTTTGGGAGACCAGATGAGGAGATGTAGCAGCAGGGTGGGGAATCACCGAGGACACAGATATGGCAGGAATGGGAAGCTATGTTCCCGCTCAGCAACCTGAGCAGGAAGAAAGCCAGTGTGCTGCTGAAAAGTCTGTACCATGATAGAAAGACTCACTGTGTGTGCAAACGATGTTGGAGGACAGCTCTCAGTGCACAGACCGAGCATATGTAGCTTGTTACTTGGGGGATTTAAAAATTATATTTGATACATAAAATTAATAAAGGTGATGAAAAATTTAGAGCTAAGAACAAGGGAATGGATGCAAAGAAGACCTTAACTACATGTGTTTAATAATCATAACAATTTATTATAAAATGCTTATAGCTATAGCCATGCTCAGGGGATGAATGATTTCCAAGAAATAAAAACAGCTGTGAGGAAATCGCAAACTGTAACAGTATCAATAAAAGCAGTCAAATTAAAAGATGTACCTTGAAATACTGTTTAAATAGATGATGCATATGCAGTTATCTTTTATGCTATGTCTCAATTAAAATGCAATTATAAAAAAATATTGGCCATATTTGTAAACATTCTATATCAGCTGACATAACCTACCAGAGGAAGCTTGTAATGCACTCATATGTCCTGGTAAGCATACACTTTAAAGAAAAAAGACTATATTGCTCCTTCTGCATTACAACATCCTAGAGAATAAGAATAGAAAATGCTAGGTAGATGGGGTGGAGGACTCCAAATTTTATATGAGACATCTGTACTATGACTAATAGAAATGGATCAGTGTTCATTAGTAGTAAAAGATAATGATAATATAGGCCACAGACACAAGGAAAATCTTATATTAGAGTATAAAATGAATAAACATCATATTACATATTGTTACCTATATTGCTAGAGATTTTTTTTTTCTTTCTTAAAAAAGAATTAGGCAGGATATGCATCTGGATACATTTTGCGTTTCTTTGAGAGTATGTGTATATAACAGCTTTTTAAGGTCTATATATTTTATTTCATCTGAGCATATTTTTATTTTTAATTTTTATCTAATTTATGACTTAACAAGTTCATGAGCTTTATTATGTGTGGAGAATCACACTCCCCTAAATTATTATGTAACATGATATATGACTCAATTAATAATGTATTTTGCATTAGCATAGAATTTTTTTTTTAGTAGAACTTTTTCCCCTACTTTATTTCTTTTCCTCACAGCAATTCCATAAAATAAGCAGATTAGGTAAAATAATCTCCATTTCAGAGATAAAGAATGAGAAATAATGAAATTAAATATTTTGAGTAAGGTCACATAATTACTTGATTTCCTAGGGCTCTAAGTCAGTTTCTCCAAATTATCTGTCTCAGGCCTCCCTGTCTTCTGTTTCTAAATGTTCCTGTCACAAAAGGCTGAATAGAGTCTCTAGTCAGAATGCTGGTGTCTGAGTAGGTGAAGGCAGACAATCAGGGTAACACAGGCATATAATAACTGCCACTTGTTAGGTTCGCCTCTTAAGGCCCAAGCAAGATACTTTTCTCACTTCTATAAATGACAAAGTATTAACACTTTTAGTCATAATGATCACACTGACCCTCTCAAAATAATCATCTTTTAACAGAAATCCAGCAATCATCATTTTGGGAAGAAGTAAGCATTAAATAGTAGGATTTTAATGGAAGAACTTCAGTTAAAGTGCTCGATTGTAGTCTTTGTGATGAGAATGTTTCTAATGCATTATATAGATTTTAGAAATATAAGAGGTGGCATGTCCTTCTGGACAAAGAGACCACATACCATTCCAGTAACACTGATCATCTATCACCATAAACACTCTCCCTTTCTGAAGGTTCCAGCTCATGAATTTTTCAATATCTTTCTTTTTCATAATAGTTTTGATTTTTTTCTTTGACTCTCCATTATGCCATTAATATAATTCCATAGAGGCCTTTTTCAAGTAGAATGAGAGCAGCACTTAATTACTGGAATTAGAAATGACAAACATCACAGTTTTTATCTAGTTGATCTCTAAGTAGTTCTCTGTGTAAATTTGAATAATCTTGAATCTGTGATATTTAACTTCTTACAAAGACTTCTGAAATTACTTTTTTAAATGTACACTTTCAATTTCTCTCAGGAAAGGGCAACTTTTTTTTTATTTCTGTCTTTCCCCTTTCTTAATATGAACCATAATAAGAATAGTAGCCATCATGCAAACATTAGCTTTTGTCTCCACTAATGAATTTTCTTTTTCTCCTTCTCTAAGGTGGTTTCCCATACATTAATATCAATAAAAACTTCAGATATACAAGTTCATTTGTTAGGAAAGTTTGGATCATTTGGTTGCAAGTTATAGAAATTGACTATGGGTGACATACACAGGAAAATGTTTTGGGAAAATAACAGGTAGCTCCAAGAATCAATGGAAAGTTAAACCAGGTTTTAAAAAAAATAGAAACAAAATCAACTGTGAGAGTTTAAATGTCAAGGACCACTCAGCAATCTCATCTAGGCTCTCCGTTGGAATGAAGGGACTTGGGCCATTTCTTCTATCAATCCTTTCAAGAGTCAAAGTACTAACAATGAAAAGCTGTTGGCCAAGATGGGGTCATATGCCATACCTTAAGTAGTATAAATCATAACAACTTGATTTTTCATTCTCATTAAGACTATATAAAATAAGAGAGATGAAATTCTTCTAAATAAAATCAGGATACTCTTAAAAAGGCAGGAGGAATAAATACCAGGCAGAAAAAAATCAGCAGCAGTAAACACATTCCCAGTACCATAAGTCATAATTAAAACTCTTTATAAAAGAATATAATATCAGATGTTAATTAAAATGCTAGACACATATAACTTTTCTTTCTTCTGTGGCCAGATTTCTGGAACTCAGAATCTATAGTCACTTTATTTACTTCCTAAACACCTGCTACTTTTTAATTCCCAGCAATCAACCATCAGCACCCAAATCTTTATCAAAATTGGTATCCCTAAGGTATCTAATTATTTACTTTTAGCTGAAACCAATTATCTTTCCTTTCTGTTCAATAGACTCAGAATCTCTACAGCACCCAATTCTAATGACTATAATCTATGCCACTTCTGTATTTCTTGATAAAAATATTTTAAGTACTTATGCAGCTGCTACTCCCTAGACTGGAGAAATACAAAGACTGGTAGACCCTTAAGGGGTTCACATTTAAGTGGGACAAACTGAGTTAATATATATATGGCATTGTGTACCATGGGGTGATAGAATAATCACTTATCTACACACAAAGAGAAGAAGCTTATTGGATAGAGAATGACCAAGAGTGTTCTGGACAGAGAAAAGGATGTATACAAATAAATTGAATTATGGTATAACAGGGGAATTCACAGCACTGCAGGAAACTATGTATAGTTCCAGTTAAGACTGTAAGGAACTAAATTTATATGGATGGACAGGGGCTTCATCGTACAGACATTTGTGTGACCAAAAAGGAATTAAATTGTTAGCCTATATAGTCAATGGTGTCCCAGTGAAAAATTTTAAGACAAAACAATAATCAAACTTGTGTTATAAAAGACTAATATAGTGACTATATAGATGGGAGTACGGTAAAAATTGAGAGAGGGAAACAAGATAGCACTGTTGCAACAATCAGCGCCAAAAAAAAAAAAAGATGCAGATTACTGTAGTTGTATTAATATCCCAGAGCTGCTGTAATAAATTAGCATACACTTGGTGGCTTAAATCAGTAGAAATTTATTCTCCCACAATTTTGGATGTCAGAAATTGAACAGGGGGTATTGATGGGGCTGTGCTCCATCCAAAGACTCTGGGAGATTTTGTTCCTGCTTCCGGTGGCTGCTGGCACACCAGTCTCTGTTTTCATCTTCGCATGGTCTTCTACTTGTCTGTGTTTCAAATTTACCTTCTGTGTCTCTTATAAAGACCAGTGGATTCAGGGTTTACCTGGATACCCCAGGATGATCTATTCTTCTCAAAATCCTTAACTTAATTTCATCTGCAAAAACCTTTTTCTCAAAGAAGGTAACATTCACAGGTCCCAGGAAATAAAATGTGGACATATCTTTTAGAGGGGCTATTATTCAATCTACTAGAGCAGCACAATGGAAAGAGAAAATGGAGAATTGCAGATTTGATGGGGAGTATTGATAAAACTTGTTGAGCGATTGATACAATGAGCAACAGTCCCAAAGAGTAGTTTAAAGGATATTAAAAATTTGAAGATGACTCTTGGCTTTCCATTTTATGGGATAAAGGAGAAACTGCTCTTTGCCTGTATGTACTTTTTCTTTATCTTCTTACTCTGTGAAGCCCTAATTTGAAAAGGATGATTACAAAAATCAGAAAATATTACCTACTTTCTAAGACTCTCTTGTAGCTATTATTCTTATGGTCAAATTCTGTAAACAAGAGTCTTCTGGATGGGATTTAAAAATGCTTTTAACATAAGTACTAAATGTATGAACCTTGGTCTTACAGAGGATTTTATGAATTTGACCTCAAAGGCAAGGGAGGTAAAAACAAAAACAAATGAATGGGACTATATCAAACTAAAAAGCTTCCACACAGCAAAAGAAACCACCAATGAAACAAAAGGGCAACCAACCAAATGGGAGAAAATATTTGTAAACACTTCTGATAAGGGGTGAATATACAAAATATATAAGGAACTCATACAATTAAATAAGAAAAAAACAAACAATCCAATTTAAAAATGGGCAGAAGACCTGAACAGACCCTTCTTCCAAGAAGCCATACAAGTGGCCAACAGATATATGAGAAGGTTGTCAACTTCACTAGCTATTAAGGAAATGAAAATTAAAACCTCAACAAGATAGTACCTTACATCTGTTAGAAAGGCTGTTATCAACAAGACAAGTAATAAAAAGTGTTGGAGAGGTTATGGATAAGAAAGAACCCTCATACGCTGTTGGGGGGAATAAATTGGGACAGCCACTATGGAAAACAGTATGGAGTTTTCTCAAAAAATTAGGAATAGAGTTACCATTTAACCCAGTAACCCATCTTCTGGGTATCTACCCCCAAAAACCTGAAAACATTTATCTGTAAAGATATGTGTACCCCTACATTCATTGCAGCATTATTCACAGTGGCCAGGACATGGAAACAACCAAAGTGTCCCTCAGTAGATGATTGGATAAAGATGTGATATATATATATATTACTCAGCCATAAGAAAAGATGAAATACTGCCAATTGCAACAACATGGATGGATCTTGAGATTATCATGATAATAGAAATAAGTCAGACAGAAAAAGTCAAGAAGCATGTGATTACACTCATATGTGGGATATAAAACTAAAAGCAACAAATGAACACATAAGAGAAACAAACTAAAACTCATAGTCACAGATAGCAATATGATGGTTAGCAGAAGGAAAGGAGAGTGGGGTGTGGGATGTAGAAAAGGGTAAATGGGGTCAAATATATAGTGATGGAAGGAGGTTAGACTTTGGGTGATGAACACAATGCAATATACAGATGAAGTATTATAGAGTTGTATACTTGAAACCTATATAATTGTATTAACCATTATCACCCCAATAAAGTTAATATTTTTTAAAGAATGCTTTTTAAAGAGATTTCACTTAGTAGAAATCTTCATATGTCACTTTCCACCTTCTCCCTAACAGGAACAGTGATACAGTCAAGTCTCTAAATGAACCATGAGGCTGAAAGACAAATATTAAGGATACTAAGTAGAACAGGAAGATGGAGGGGCCTGAGTCATTTCTGGGGACACAACAGAAATGCTGCTCTGGTCCTAACACTCAGACTTGTTATTTGAGAGAAAAAGAAAGTAAACAAAATGCTTAAGGTGGAGAGAGAGAGAGAGAGAGAGAGAGAGAGAGAGAGAGAGAGAGAGAGAGAGAGAGAGAGAGAGAGAGAGACAGGAAAGAGGTGGTAGAAAAAAAAAGGAATTCACAAAGAGTAACAAGGATGCACAGTGAGACAAAAGGAAAACAGTGAAAGAGTTTAGAATTAAGAACAATTTTTTTCCAAATGTTTCCTTTGTTTTCAGAACTGTCTTCAATCTTTGACACCTTAAACCAATATTTATTGAATGCTGACCGTGTATCTATGTGTATTGGTCAAAATCTACTTACTTCTTTGGAAAATTAACTTACTTTTATGGCTTTAATTGTATATTTTTTCCAGATAATTCACAAATTTACATCATTAATCCTGATCTCTCCATTTCCAGCTACCTACATTTTTAATTCTTTTTTAAATTTCCTGTTTTCCTATGACCTGCATCACTGTTATAGCATCCTTCAAATTATAAACAAATCACTAAGGTCAGCCCAGATGCAAGTGCAGGTCATAGCCCTCCTGTTTTGAACTTTAAATGCCTGAGAGTCATCATTATAAAAATATATTTTTTCAGCTTTCATAATGAGAAATGTTAACAATTCTTACAGCCAATATATACTATATTTACTATCATCTCCTTTTCATGATTTTGCTTATGTGTTCATAATGTTACAGTTCTTACATAACAAAGAAATACTATTGCCTGTTGGATTTTGCCTTTCTACCCTTTAATTGTGAACCAAATTAAATAATAATAATAATAATTAGGGTTACAGCCTCAATTTATTAAAGCAAGGGGCTACCTCTGGGGAGGAAAGACTTAAAAAGTAGTGACAGTCTTGTTCTTTCAAGCTGTGAACAGCAGTTACTTTAAGTCTTTTCTCTGCAGGAAGAAAAAAACAAACATGACTGAGAGTAAAAGGGAAGGAGAAAAGTAAGGCTTCATGTTTACACTGGGGGAAATTAAAGAAGTTTTTCTCCAGGCTGTGTTAGTTTTCCCCAGACACTTCCCTTAAAAGTAGGCAAAGAAAATAAATTTTAAAAGTTTAAGAACTAACTCATTGAATAGCTTTTATTGATTTATTAATTCATTGTAACTAGTGTCTTAGATTTTCATCTTGAAAATATTTTGTAAAATTTTCAGTAAAGAGAGTAATCAATTTTTAGAAATTTTCATGAAAGCAAAATTTCTAGTACTTGTCATAATAACACAAGCATTCACACCTCATGCCTATCCTGATAATAATTTCAGCCTTTAAAAAAAATTTAAGTCATCCTTCATCCACATAATCAACATCATTATCTTTCTTGTTTGCAAAATTAACTTATAAAAAATAATATCATAGACTCACTGTCTCTAAAGCCCTATGCTACTTAATGTCTGAAAAGTTCAGATTCCTATGTATCATTGTGCTAAAACAGCCATAATGGAAATAAATTAAATCTGTAAAAGACATCACATGTCTGTCAAGGGTTATACCTCTAATTCTGGAAGCGGCCAGCAGATGATGGCAATGCTGTTTGTTAATGTACCTAAGAAAAATGAATAGATTTATTTCCAACATGGATAAATGATGGTCCCAGTTTTCTGCTTTTCAAAGTCATAATAGTTAAAGGAGCTTCTTGATATAATAAAGGAATGAAGTCAAGATGAAAAGCCAACATCCAGAAGACAGAAAAGAAAAAGTAGGGGACAACCTTGGTCTTTGACATCTTTGACTCGCGAAACCAATGCTTTCCTACTTTTGAACTCTTTCCTATATGAGACACATACAAGTCTACTAGAGAAGCTTTAAGATAAATATTCTGTTATCTAAAGCAAAAGGTATCCAAAGAACGGCATTTAATTGCAGTATTTTAGGCACTCATCAGAGCAAAAAATTCTATTTCCTTGTGTGGCAAAAAAGACTTTTGGATATGGGTTGAATCATGTAACCTATTCCTAAAGGTACCTACATTTCTAGGGTCAACTACATTTCTTCACATACAGGTACAGTGTATTTAGAAAAGTGTAATCAGGAGTAATTAACCCAGGGAGGGTCAGAGTCATATTGGGGTGACAAAGCAGCATAAGAGCCAAAAGCAAAAAAAAAAAAATGGTTGTACCAATTTCCTTCAAAAATTTCTTTATTTTAAAAAGGCCTGAGATACAAATGCATACAGCGAGCCCATAATTCTACCCTATACATGGAATAATGCTTACGGCAAATATGTAAGAAATCTGTTCCTACTGTTTTTCATACTTCCTTCAGCTGTGACTTCTTTCTGCTTTTAAAAGCTTTCTTGGATGTTGCTTTTAACTTAATAACACTCATTGGTTTACAAATGTCTGTGAGACAAGCACACAGCACTCCCTTACTCCTGTATATTGTTCTTTGTTTGAATTTGGACTTCAACAAGTGCATGCCTTTTTTTCACCTGTTCATCCTTAAAGCATCCATTGACCACATGTTATGTGTCAAGCATGGAACTGGTACTGGGGATAGGAAGATGACTAAGGCATAAATTCTATACTCACATGCATATGACATTATTCCCTTATCATGGGATCTCTCCATAGAGTCATAGATAAATGCTACAAATGCACAGAAGAAAAAAGAAATTTCAGAGTAGGAAGGTTCCAGAGTTGACAATTAAATTGGACTTTGAAGAAGGGTTACTAGTCAGAAAAAGACAGTTGGAGATGTCTGGCAGGGGAAAGTGTATGAGTCGAGGCACTGAAATATGAGAGCATTTTGCACGTAATGGTGATAAGGAGCTTAATGTGTATAAAATCCAAATGTTATATAACCATGAAGAAAAGTCTTGGATGTTGGCAAAAGTCTGGAATGGCACACTCACACTTTTTTTTTTTTCTTTTTGAGGGCAGTGTTACTAGCCCTCATATGTGGGACCAAACCAGCGCTACTGGCTTGCCAAGCCAGCGCTTAACCACCACGCCACTCAGCCGGCCCTACACTCACACTTTTTGACTTTTAAATACTTTTCATTAAAAATTTTATTTTGGATTTGAATGGAAGTCACAGAAGAATATCAAATGGTAACATGGGATAATCAAATTTATATATTACAGAAAAAAATAGCTTGACAGACCTATTTAGAGGATGACTTAGAAAGAAATGCTCCTACATCTTTAGTCTCATGACCAAGGGGGGAAAAAGAACTCTAACAACATTTTTTGGGGCCAGCCGAGTTGCGCATTGGTTAAGAGCTGGTTTTGGGATGCCAGCAGCCCCGGTTCGGATCCCACACTGGCCTCTACAGCTAACAACAGCTCCACCTGAAGCTGGGCTGTGTGAGCCCTAGTGACAGAGTAGGCTGCAGCCCCTGCTGCAGTGGGCTGCCATAGGCTACAGTGAGTGGTCAGCAGCCAGCATGAGTGGCCGGCAGCCAGCGTGAGCTGCCAATAGCCGCGGTGAGCAACCATCCAAAGACTGGTGACTGGTCTGCCTCATCCAGGAAGAATGAAATGACGATACCAACATGGGCCAGTGAAGCAATGTCCTCAGCAACTAGACTGAAGAACAAAAAGACAGCAACTTGTCTGTTCCCCTTCCCCGATTCCCCAACGCTGTTCCCCTCCCCCAGTTCCCCGATAAAATCTTTAAATAACAAACAAACAAAAAAAAACTAGGAAAAAAAAAAGGTATACATCCAACTTATGATGAATCACATTTTAAAAAAAGACATTTTTTTGCAAGGGATTATCCAACTTGCCTCTCTTTTTTCACTTCTAAATTTGGCCTTCTGGCTACTAAACGAAAGTCCTTAGTGATCCAGGCATCCTAGCCAGCAATTTATTAGCTGCTTCTTCCCACAGAATTTCTCTCCCTGGTATTACCTTCATTAAGCAAAAGACCAGTGTTCTAAAGGAACCAAGGATTTTTATCTTCTTTGAGTATTTTTAAGTATTTTTAACAAATTGAAACTGAAAACAATAGTAATGACATTTACTGGGTATTCAAAACAGCAGGTTTTGTTTTTTTTTCACATTTTGATTACATTTAAAGCCTCATTGAGTCCACGATAATAGTGTCTTTGCTAAATTTTTCTGACTACTAAAAGCCCTTGTTACCAGCATTGTATGGCTGCATGCAAAGTTCCTTTTCCACCGACCTGTTTAAGGACAGGCTCTTTCTTCATTTATAACTGATACTGCTGAAACTTTCTGGATGCCAGGACATGTCATCTCATGTCTTCCCCATTTCACTTACTATTGGTACTCATTGCAGAAATACCAACTTATGCGGAAAAGAGCACCATTTTCCTTCTGTATCATTTTTCCTCATTTTGTCTTCCTTTAATCCTAGAGATTTCTGGGTTTATGACACTAGGGATCGCATACAGAGAACAAAAAGATTCCAAAGAGTAGGATGAATTTGCCATAAATGGGCACATTTATATGAACACAATCCTAGTGGGGATTCCTTCAGCTGTGTGTCATCTTAGTTTTTATGGGAATTAGCATAACTTAGTGGATTATATTCAGGTTGACTGACAGTCATTGTGCCTGTGCTTGAATATTTCTGACAGATCATCACAGCAAAGCATGCTATAATGGAAAGAGCCCATCACCTGAGAGTCAGAAGGCCTTTGTTCCATCCTGGAACTGACACGAACTTTCAAAGGAAACTTAAGGAGTTACTTTACTTTTCAGTGTCTCCTGTATAACATGTATAAAATAGAGGCCACTAGCTAATTCAAAAGTCCAGCCCTTTCATGCTCTAAAACGCAATTATTCTTTGAGGGAACTTTAAAACAGAGCTGTAGTCATTTTAACTTCAGTTTGTTTTTAAAGCCATACCCGTAGGAACTTCTTATTAAAACAAACCCATTATTAATCCAGCTCGGTGTAGGGAGGGCTCACCTGAAATTTCCATAAACACATCTTCCATATTCTGGAATTAACTGTTTAATGTCTAGATTTGCTGGATCTAGAGTGTTACCACACATTTCAGTATATTGTTATTTTTCAGAAACTTTACTAACAGAGCAAGAGATAACAGGAAAGTAGGAAATATTTAAAAGCACCACATGGAGTGTAACTAAGATCCTTTTATATTCACCTCAAAGGTGAGTTGGGTTCTACCACTCACACCCTTCTCAACTTGCATAAGAAAATAGTCAGAGCCTGGTGCCTACAAATAAACTACTGTCTCTCCACTGTCGCCACAGAGTGTGGCCTTGTATTGCATCTAGTCTAGCTGGATGACCGAGAACCAACTGTGACAATACCAGAACCTGTAAAATGCCCTCTACACTTCTGAACTCACATTGACTTGGTAAAAGTCACCAATTCTAATTGAAATATTACTGAATATCATATGCATGAGGTCAAAAGCGATAAGCACAGCTTCATTCAACAGTCTTCACTGGATCAACTCAATTTTAGCACACAAACATCAGTCACGATAATAGATAAACAAGAGTTACCTTTTTGTTTTTAATTAGATGAGAAGATTTTTATTCCCAAGAATGTGTAAATCATCCTATAATTATTTTCAACAATAATATTAAAAACTACAAATACTATCATTATTTTGCTATACTTTCTTCTAATTTTTTCCCCCGTTTATTCATTTCTATTCTTACATGTATATGTGGGTATGGGTGTATACATTAAATACAATTGATAGGTAAATTTTTATGTGCCCTTATCATTTACTATTATATTGTAAGTGCTTCCTGATATTTTAAAACATTCACTGTAAACATAGCTTTAAAAGTCTATCATATAGCCTATTATAATAATAATGTTGAATTTAAGGATACTTCTTTAGTTACTAGGATGAAATGTGATTTAATTAACAGAGTTTCAAAAAGTTTCTTTTTATTCATCAGATAGAATATATTTTCATACAGAATAGAAAATGCAAAAAAATGTTAAGAGTCAAAATTAACATATACTAAGTACAACTAAAGAAATACCTACATCATAGTTTATATCTTGTGTACGCTTTCCTATTTCCAGCTGAGCAGTTCCAGCAACAAAAATGTATTATATCACAGTTCTGGAAGCTAAAAATCTGAAATCAAAGTGATGACAGGGTCGCACTTCCTCTGAAGCCCATAGAGAAGAATTTTTCCTTTCTTCTTCAAGGCTTCTGGTATTTGCTGGAAATCCTTGGTGTTCCTTGCCTTGTAAAGATGCATCACTCTAATCTCTGCCTGTTGTCACATGGCAGTCTTCTCTCTCTCTCTCATATATATATATATATATATATATATATGTATATTTCTCTCCTTATGAAGACAAGACACCAGCCATCTTGGATTAAAGGCCCATTTGAGTATGACCTGATCTTTACTGATTACACCTGCAGCTCAGTTTCCACACAGACCACATTCTGACATACAGGAGTTGGGACTTCAGCATCTTTTTCTAGGGAAACTATGTAATACACAACATGTAATACAGAAAAGACCATTCCTGCTTCTCACATTTCTACACTTTCTCCTTTTTCAAGGACTAAGTCAAGTGAGACTTCCCGCATGAATAAAGACTGTGGGCCCCATTCATCAAATGCCTATGAAAAGCCAGGAACTTTACTTACAGAGCACTTTATATGGATTAAAACTTCAGCGTGTGGTGATCTTTTCTTTAAAATTCTCATGGCAATAGTTGTTACTACAATTCATATTTTCATGTATTATTAGTTATTGTCCAGTCATATCTCTTAGGTATATGTTATTTATTGTTAGAGATAGTGTTTATTTTTTCCATATCTTCCAATGCATATTTTAGTGAAATGTGTGATAATTAAATAAATGGACACATGAATGATTAGTAAATGAAAGAAGGAAATTTCCCATGTACAAACGCTCTGTAAGATCTGTGAGTTCTTGCCGTCTCAGGGACTCACTCCTCTAGGAATCCCCTCTGTTTGCTTTTATGTTTCAACTTCCCTCTCCCTACTGCCTCATTCTTATTCATATTCAAACATGTTGGAGGATCTTCCATCTTTAAAATGTTTCATCTGACCCCATATATCTACCTCCTGTATTTCTCTATCACTTTAAACTTTTCACAGTCAAGGGATTCCAAATATTGAAGACATGAGACAAAGTATTTCAACTCCTATACTTCCCATTGATTCTTTAGAATTAAAGTTATAATATTAAGCTTACACAAAAGTAATAGCCATAGAAGTTAAGACCTCATGCTGCATGCCCTTACCTGTTTACTCTGATGTGTCTTTGTTATATATTTATTTTTAGTTCACTTTTAATGCTTCTCAATTGAATATACACTTCTTTAATTCAAGACTTTGCCTATCTTCTTTATCATTGCACACCAAAGCAAATCTGACATGACAAATATTTATTGAATAAATAAATATATAGTACATAAACAAATAATTTCCCTCCAAAACTATAAGCTGAATGAAGAAGAGAACTACATATATTTTTGTTTTCAGCAATATATATCCAGTACCTGGCCCACAGAAGTAGAGCAATAAATATTTTATTGAATTAATGAAGTCCTCATTGAGAATATTTAGTATATATCATACAACTGCCCATTTTTGAATATTGACATAAATAACAAATACTATAAAAGACAAATTAACAAATTAAGCTTTCTTTCCATTCTAGAAAGTAAAAAACATAAACTTCTTGAGGAATGTAAAAGTTGCTCCTGAATTAAAATATGAGTATAAAAAGATTGAAAGAGTCTTTGTAGAATTAGTCAAGGAAATATATTTGATTTTGCTTGTTTGTTTTTACTTTTTTTTTTTTTTTTTTTTTTTTTTTTTAGGGCAGTGTCACTGGCCCTCATATGTGTGACCCGAACCGGGGCTGCTGGGCTTGTTTGTTTTTAAAATGTATACAAATTCTATTCTCTAGACTAGGAAGAACAATTTTATCGTATTGTTCTTGGAACTGTGGAACATTTACTATCTCTATATAAATGAAGGTCTTCAGTATGAAAAGCATTAAAATTTGTAGTGTTTTTAAATACAAGGCTGCAACTTTTAGAGACAATCTATAAACAAGCTCAGATTGTAAGATGTTAAACATTACCCCTGATAGTCAAATCACATATGTAATGAACTTACCTATATATTCTCTGGGCTCCTTATATTCATCTGTGTCCTGAGGTATTGGTCACAGCTAGAATGCTAGCCTTGAGGGATCCCATCTGGAATGATAAATGAGAGGAAATAGGGCATGATAAACATGCTAGAAAAATCAAGTCAACTAGTATTGCTGTTACAAGAAAATAACTACAGGCCTCCTAATTGCTTTACAACTTCAGGGATACCTGACAATTATAATTAAAGAATCAAAGACTAAATATTCCATAAATCTTAATAAGGAACCATGGAAAACAGGAGTCAGCAGAACTATCAGTTACAGACTTTCCCCAGAGTTCAGTGAAATCTCTGTCTGGGCCATTTCATATTATGTACAAATCATAAACCCATAACAAGTATAGTACCTAGTATAAAAGACAATATTCTTTGTCAACACATATATTAATTTATGGTGTCAGAGATACACTATATTTTAGGATAAATTATTATCAGATAAAAAGACTTCCTAATTTTACAAGGCTATGCCATCCAGTAGTTTCCTGTAAAACTTATTCTTTGGAAAAAACATGTCTCTGATAGATTATATTGGGTTGTTGGAAAAGTCATGACGTATTTTGTCTGTTTCTCAAAGGTCACTTATTTATATAAAGAACAAAGATCAATCAATGATATATTCCCCGTTTTGTTCAATAACCTTTTGCCATCTTTCAGTGAGCTTTATAATTCCTCATTCGTGGAAGGACCTGACTTTATTTGCGAAAAACTGAACAAGGTGCTGATTTACATCCTCATATGAATTGAACATTATACCATACAAGGAGTTTTGAAGAGAGCAAAACAAGTGGAAGTCTGATGGCACAAAGTCATGTGAGTATGGTGGGTGTAGCAACACATCCCATCCAAGCTCCAATAATTTTTGACGGGTGATCAAACTTGTGTGTGGTCTCACATTGTCACGATGGAACACAACTCCTTTACAATTTACGAGCTCTGGACATTTCTGGATGATGGATTCATTCAAAATGTCCAATTGTACACAGTACCATTCGAATTAATTGTTTGGTTCCTTAGTAGGAGCTTGAAAAACACACCTTTAAAATCCCACCACACTGAGAGCATAACCTTCCCCTGGTGAATGTTTGCTTTCGGTGTTATTTGAGGCAAATCATCACGTTGGGACCAAGACCGTTTGTGCACCACATTGTTGTAAACAGTACAATTCCCATCAACAGTTATCAGTCGCTTCCAAAAAGGATTGTTTTCGTCATGTTTAATGAGCATATTATAGATGTTTATACGAGCAGTCAAGTGAACTTCTTTGAGTCACATGAAACCCAAATATCGAGCTTGCTTACATATCCCAGCTACTTCAGGTGGTTGTGAACTCTTGAATGATGGATGTTCAATCTTTCTGCAATCTCTCATGTCTTGTAACATGGGTTTGACTCAATCAATACCTTTATTTTGTCGTCATCAACCTCGGTGGGCCTTTCTGATAAAGGAGTGTCATTGAGATCAAAATCACCAGCACAGAATTTCATGAATCATCGTTGGCACTAACATTCTTGTAGAGCATTGTCACTGTAAACTTTATGCAACTTTTCACAGGCTTGACATGCGTTCTTCCCTTTACAGAAGTAAAAGAGTAAAATATGGCAAAAATGCACAGTTTGGTCTTCCATCTTCAACTTGTAAAATCTCCAAAACTCAACCAAATCACTCAATTTTTTTTTAGAACAAAGCTAGAACTGTCAGCTGTGAAATGACACAGCAATAACATAGATGCGAATGACTCTAGTTCTTCCAAAAATGAACTAGTACCATTTGTTGCAAACATGAGTCATGACTTTTCCAAAAACACAGTAGTATGAGGAAGGAAGGGCAAAGGATCATCATATTAATATTTTGCATATTAATGTTCTTGTTATTATTGTGAAAAATTTATGTTTCCTGATTATATTCCTCTGTCAATTATTAATACCATTGTTTTTTCTTCCCAGACTCTCTAAAAGCAGCCACTAGTAGGTTTTTGCATGGATTCAGAGCATTCCTCCATGTGTAGAACTCACCACCACATGTCCACTCCAGGAAACTTGAATTGCAGTTGCCTTGATTTAAAGTGAGGTGATAGGGCCAGCTGAGTGGCGCGGTGGTTAAGCGCTGGCTTGGGAAGCCAGTGGCCCCAGTTCGGGTCCCACATATGAGGGCCAGTGACACTGCCCTCAAAAAATAAAATAAAATAAAATAAAATAAAATAAATAAAATAAAATAAAATAAAATAAAATAAAATAAAATAAAGAAAAATAAAAAATAAAAAATAAAAAATAAAATAAATAAAATAAAATAAAAAAATAATAAAATAAAATAAAATAAAGTGAGGTGATAAATGGTCCCGTAAAGAACACAGGATCAGGAAGCAGATCTGACTTCTACCCTGGTTCTACCTGACCTTGAGCAAATGAAGAAACCTCTCTAGGCTAAGATATGCACAGGTTCTACATTTATTGATACTCTCTCTGCCTTTAACCTCTTTTCTTAGATCTTCACATTATTCATTATCTTCAAAGACTTCCATCATTGAGAGTCCTTTCTAGTAGCTTGTATTTTCTGTATAAATCCTCTTACAATCTTCACCTCCCCCCCTAGTAACTCTCTTTCTTATTATTGTTTCTTGCCATTTGAAATACATTATTTATTTGCTGAATGACTCACTGTATGTCACCCACCCCCATTATGTACATCAGTGTTTCCTAATTGGTGACAACTTGGTCTCCTAGTGGACATTTGGCAATGTTTGGAGACATTTTTTGGTAGTCATAACTTGCATGGGGGCTATTGGCATCAAGTGGGTAAAGGTCAGGGACAGTGCTTAACGTCTGAGAAATACACAAGATAGTCCCCACTGGCCCAAAATATCAATCGTGTCAAGGTTGAGAAACTCTAGGATGAATCCATGAGAACAACAACCCTGTCTCTTTAAGTCTCTGTTGAACCTTCTGGAGCTACAACACTGCCTGGCATAAAGTAGCCTCTTGAAAATTTATGTTGAAGGAGCCTAATCAGAAGGCTATTGGGAGGAGTCAACATGATAGGTACATAAACCTCTTAGCAGAACAATATAAATGTGAATTTCCTCTCATTGTATACCCATCTTGCATTCTTAGAGGAGACCTCTACCACATGTGTTAAAAACTGCAACTTGCCTGGGTTCCTCACCGACTACCTATTTGAGACTCCAATAATGTTTCAAATCCTAGTGACTGTACACTCACATGGATTTGCTGGTAGAAGGACGTACTTTGTGATCCCACTTTTGTTTTTATGACGGCTGGTAGCAAATATATTACTCCTGCATCGAGCAGTGTGTAAATCACAGATAATTTTAACCATCCTTGATAGTTACAAGACTTCCATTTAACATTCCATGACATCATCATTCTTGCATTATCATTTTCCAAGAGCAATATAAAAAATACACCGTGGCACAGAAATTTATCTATATCAAATTCTGAACATGTGTAAGATGAAGTCTGTGTTTATGGATCCTACTCCTGCAATCTATCCTCCTTCAATAAATAGTCAGTCATCAATTTATTTAATCAAAGTAGCTGTTTATCTTTCCTGACATCTGTATTGGCCAAGTAGATTAATCCTAGATGTGGTTTTGGAATAATAAATCAGCAAATTATTTTCAATTTAAGCTAGCATCTGCTGCCACCAGAGACTTCCTGGAAAATACATCAAACACCAGCAATTCATTCCATATCTAATGTTAAAATTTAGATAGGAAAGGTCAACCAAGTTAAAATACACACACCTAGATCCACTTATGATATAATTAAATAACTTATACCATAAGAACAAACTTTAGGTACATTATATTTAGCAGTTAAGAAAATGTCATATTTTTGTGCAATACAATAGATTCAGAATTTGGTGTTAAATTATGCAGCATATTATTCAGATTTTGCCTCTTCATTTCTAAAGGTTTCTCAGTAAATAAAACATGTTATATAACAACTTACGTGGGAATATTTTTATATTTGGTTATTCTATAACCTATACAAATGTGGTTATACATTTACTTTTTTCCTTTAATAAAGGAATTAAAATGTAACAATGCTTCATGGTGGTCCCATTATTCAAGGTATTGCCATAAAATAATGATCCTGAGCAATTTTAACAACTATATTAGAACTGAAATAGTAAGTTGTTATATATTTCAAAGATCTTATGAATCATCAGTTTATTCCAATATGGTTGTCATTTCAATGCCACTTTTGATTGACCATCGGAATCCATGGCACATTCATGTGAATATGCTGAGGGGTATTTTTGTTCATTTGTTTGTTTGGGGTTTTATGCCTGTAGAGTATATTTTAGAATGAGCTAGAATCACTTGGGAGTTAATGAATATCTGAAGGATTCAGCCATTTAATATTTGTTTTAATTTAAAAATAAAATAAAAGGTAGGCATGGGTTTCCTACATGTCTTAAAATATTGTTCTAAAGATAAGTTAGCAAGAAATTTTTCAAAATTCATAGCAATATTATTAGCATATATAGTCTCCTGAAATGGCTTCTTGTAAGTGCAAATAGTTATTTAGAGAAACAAGATTTTGGTGCTTCTGCTTGAAAAAGACTTTTAGTTAATAAATACTACTAAATATTATAAACAATTTTTTAAAATTATAGACAGAGCGTGATAGTCACATAAAATTTAATAACGTGAAAAGGAACTTCAAAGGAGCTTAATATAGAATAAGCAGAAATATTCACAAATGATAAGAAAAAAATAAAGCATACAGAGTTTGCACTAAATATGACAGTGCATATATATATATATATATATATATATATATATATATTCATTCTAGTAGATGGCAAGAAATTATTTCCCAGACTTCCTATTTTGTAAACAAGCCTGCTTCTTAAAAAAATAATCTTAATAACATATATGAAATATTTTAGTCCTATAGATATGACTTGACTGGAAAAATATAAGTGTAATTTAAAATTATGTTACAAATTACCTAGACTATACAAATACTACCAATTGTGTACTTTTTGGGATTTTTTTTAGTACTATCGGTGGTGATAGGAGGGGCATATCAACTACACAGCATACCTATGTCTTTTCGTTATTTGTTTCAGAAAAGTATATTGTCACCATGGTGAGTTTTGTTTATGCAAAAATAAATTCTAAAATTTATCCTTGACTTACTCAAAAGTAACATTTTTGTTCTGGATATAACTTTGGTAGTATTTTATACTTAAGATAATTTTTTTAATGCAGCAAAGACCACTGTAACAAACTCTAAAAGCAAATCAGTATAGTTATGTGGACATGCAAATTGAACAGCCAGATTGTAGGTATGAGTGTGTTAGAAGTCCAAAAGCTCAGGTGATCAGAGGGAAGAGGGCGGGTTAAAGAGAAAAAACAGTGTGAAGACAAAGCTGCTTGAACCAATTTGATATATAAAAACCTGACAACATAGGGTTCTCAATTTTATAAAGCTGAACAAGGAAAATTTTAAAAGCATTGGTGACCTTTGCCTCTATGTGTTCACCACACCCTCACACCACATCCCAACCTAGATGAGCTAATGACACTGGGGCTCATGAGATCAACATGATAAATTGAGCGATAGTTGCTTAACTCAGTAGAAAAGAACACTTTTATTACCTGATATCACCATGCTTTTATGGTGAGCTTTATGATATCTCACATGGTGATTTACAATTACTTTGTGTCACCAGCATGACACTACTGTTGCATTGTTTTGGTTATTAAAGTAACTGCCTCCTGAGCCAATTTGCACATGGAGACAAGTCACAAAGTGGCAGTGCTTTGTACTGTAAAAATAGATGCTAAAGATAATTGGGCAAGATGGTGTCATGTCACTTGTGTGCAGTTCATTAATTAACTGCTTGAAACTGCTATAAAATAATAGCCATGTCATCAAGATGAAAGTACAAGAGTGCAAAGGAAATAAAACTTCGTAAGTAAGAAGACAGAAGAAGCTGGTAGGAAGCAAACACAAATATCCCCTTCCCTTTTAGTACCCTGTCTTATTTCCCAGCAGTTACAAACCTGCACTTCAACTTCCCTTATTATTACTTGTTAGCGTTTATTGGGTGCTAGATGATGCGTGCAATTTATGTTCCCCCTGAACCACAGATGCTGATGGATTGTTTATTAAAAGAGCTCAGGGATCATTGCCACAGACAGACCAATATCCAATGATTTTCCTCCCACAACCCAGAAAACAAGACCTATATGAAAGACATCCCCGAATGTGTCACTAATGGGATTTCTAATTTCAGCAACCACCAGATCTTTAGCAGATAAAGTCACGAGTCAGGGAATAAACACAATTGGAGGAACTATTTTGCCAATAGTAAAGATCTTTGCAGGCACACTCTGTCATTTTTTAAAAGTATATTAGTAGGCCTACTATGATCCTTTCACAACCAGACTCATTAACTGGCAGCTGCATCAAAAGAAAGTGACAGTAATTTTTTTAAAAGAAAAGAAAGAAAGAGAAGGCTAACTCAAAATGTCACGGAAAAGTATTAGAATAGTAATGCTGTCCATACCACACCAATAACGATTTTTATCTGTCTTCCAGTTACCAGTTACACTGACTTGAAACCTGAAGCTATGAGATGTACTCAACAATCAGAAAAATAGATTTGGGTACCCGGCTCAGATGCCTGTGGCTAAAAGAATATGCAATACCATTATGCTACACGTAGCCTAGACAAATATAAGACTGAGTATTTATAACTATTAACTTTATTTTACTATCAGGGCTCCCTCTCTACGACAATATGGCAATAGCGAAAGAACTGGGTCACCTCACAATGGTAATCTTTTCAGAATTATGGTACACTGGAGTCAATTTGATCTCCTCTTAGCTGAACATTGAGCTAAGGAGGGCAGCGCTAAAAGAAGCAACCCATCATCCTTATCACCGAGTGTAGGAGGAAGGGTGTCTGCAGAATGGCCTCCAAGGTCTGTCCAAGGGCTTAGGCCGATGAAATATTTTCTGTCAGGGCTTATTCCACACCTGACATTTCTCATATTTGATCTGTTAATGATTATTGCCCACTATGCTGGTTTCAAAGGTCAGATTCATAAAAAGGTTCTATCTCTAACAATTGAGCCCTTCCTTAGAAATCTTGTTCAAATATGTGTTGTAAGCTATAGTGACAAGTGGCTGACCCTTACCAGGAGTACACAGATGTGATGGCCCATCACCAAAGGATCATTTGTTATCCTGTACTTGGAGGAAGATAATAGCAGCGTTCCTCCTAGACGTGTTAACAGTAAGTAAATAGTAAAATTGTGAATGATTTTCTTTCATGTATATTTCCACATCTCCTTATTAGATAACAAATGCAAGAATTATAACAACTTTGATAGCAATTTGAAAGATATTTACCATAGATTGTGTATTAACATGGAATCATGTATTTGCTAATAATAAAAACCTAAAGCAAACTAAGTTGGCGTAAGGAGACTTTATTAGTTTCAAAATACAAGGACAGGGGAAACCACCAAATTGTAGAAAGGACATGGATATGGAGTCAAGGATTTGAATCCTATCAGGACACTCCTATATCTGAGTCTTTAAGTTTCTGCCTCATTTTTTCTTACTGTAGACCAACTCCTTCCAAGTAGTGTTGTTTGTTTTCATCATTGGAAAAGGAATAATTCTCTCATTTTTAGTTTTAAAAAACTGGAAAGACTTTTACTGGTCCACCTTGGATCTGACATCCCTTGACTCATCTGCTGGGTGGGGGGTGGGGGGGAGTGGAAATGCATGAAATGGCTGATCCTCTTGAACCAAATGGTAAGACTAGAGGGTGGGGGTGATAACAATTCCCAAAAGGAGTTGGGGTAGGGGAGAGTAGAATGAGAAAAGTCTGTTTCCAAAAGAAGAGAGAGATCTGCTTGCCAAGAAATTGTGTAAAAAAGTTTCACTGCAAACTTTACTTGAAAGTCAAAACACTTTTCCAAACGTCCAAATGTACTGTACACCTTCTGCTAATGTCTACATCATCAGTAAGAAAATAATTAAATTTAAATAGTACTAACGAATATATTTATTTATTTATTTATTTATTTATTTATTTATTTATTTATTTATACACACATATATATATATCTCACTAAAATGTCCTTGTAGAGTTTATATTGTACAGGAGATATGTAGACAATAAATAAAATAAAATTAAAACTATGCATGATATCATTGGTATGGGAAAAAAATACAGCAGGGTAAGGAGGTGGGGGTAGGCAGGGATGAGGGAGTTTGTTACAAGTTTATACGGTGTGGTCAGGGAAAATTTCTCAGAAAGGTGCTTTTGAATTGATACCTGAAGGGAATGAATGAATCACGAACATATCTGGGAGAAAATCAAATATTTGTAAACATACAATTTGCTTTAATAAAGTTCAATTTGAGATTGATTTGTAGGATAATAAAACACACACACAAACAAACATAAAACCACTGATCTAAGGGCCACTGTACTTTAAGAAACTGTGGACACTTAGAAAGTTTTTTAAATCTAGGCCTCAAGTTTCCGCATTTATTTTTCACCAAACCTTAAGTATCCTAATTTGATAAAATTATTTTCTAGCACCTAGTACAGCAGCACCAATACTGAACAATTTATAGGTGAGCCAAAACTACCTAATTTCTTGCTTGGAAAATATCAATAGCTCCCTAACTCATGCTTCTGTTTCTCTCCCTGCCCTGAACACATACTATTATGAAGACATAAGTCCTGTTGTCACTCTTCTGCTTAGATCCTCCAATGGCCCTCCATTTTTCTCCAGTGAGTGAAAACCCAATTTCTTAAAGACCTACATGAACCAGGACACAATACTTCTCTGTTATGGGCTAAACTGTTCCCTGTCCCCAAATGTATGTGTTGAAGCCCTGAATTCCAAAGTCCTCAGAATGTGACTTTATTTGGAGATAGGGCTTTTAAAGAAGTAATTAAGTTTCAATAGGGTTGTTAGAGGAGGCTCTAACCCAATATTACTGATATCCTTATAAGAAAAGGAGACTTGGACACAGACAACACAGGCTGACAGAGGACAATGTGAGGACACATCAAGAATGAGGCAACCTGCAAGCCAAGGAAAGAGGCCTTAGAAGAATCTAAACCTGTCAACATCTTTTGGACTTCTAGCCTCCAAAAGTATTAGAAAATAAATTTGTGTTGTTAAAGTCACCTTATCTGTGGTATTTTATTATGGCAGCCCTAGCTAAGTAAAACACTTTCTAACTTTATTTGCTAGTAACTAACACTCTATTGCTCACCTTGAACACACTAGATATATCCCCTCATATGGCCTAAGTAATGATCATTTCCTCTGCCTTAAATGTTCTGTGTTCACACCTTTACTTCCTTCAAGTTTTACTCAAATGTTTCCTTCTCAATGTAGCTGCTTCTGACCACCTCCATTAAAAGTGCATCTTCTCCCCGCAAGACACTCCCACACTCTTAATCCCGCATAACTTGTTCTATTTTTTCCAATAGTACTTTATCACCTAATAGTAAGTGATCAATTTTTATGTTGTTTATGGCCCCTTTCCACTAAAAGGTAAACTCCATGAGGATAGAGATGGTAACCTGTGTGGCATACCGACATGCCATTGCAGCCTAGAGCCCTGTCTAGCACATAGAAGACGCTCAAGAAATATTTCTTAAATGGATAAAATGGAGTCAATAACTGGACAGTACTTTAATGATTACATAGCTCAATTCCTTTTTGGACTACTCGTAAGTAAAAAATCAAATTTATATTTTATTTTCCTTAGCTACTAAAATCTACAGTAATTATTTCCAGAGAGTAAACATAGATCTACTTGTAATAAATATCCCTTTTGTTCACTGAAAATTAATATCTAAAATATGCTATTTATATTTTTTGTTGTCAGTCCCTAGATCCAGTTACCTATGATTTTGCATTCAGCCTTCAGCAGTCAAGGTATGCTACCTATGATAACAAAAGTCCCCTAATTTTTATTAACCTAAGATTAACAAAGATTTTGTTTTCAATCTTTTAATTGTTCATTTCATAGTGAACATGGAATGCAGGTTGGAGGGGCAGGAGGGGTTCTGCTCCATGCAGTCATCCAGAGCCCTAACCTTTTCCATCTGGTGAATCTGTCTTTCACTAAGTCTTAAAGACAAGGAAATAAATGAGTAGAGAACTTGTAGGAGGTTTTAGGAATCAGATCAAAAAGTGGCATATACATGGCTGGCCAAGTGGCGCGGTGGTTAAGCGCTGCTTGGGAAGCCAGCAGCCCGGATTCGGGTCCCACATATGAGGGCCTGTGACACTGCCTTCAAAAAAAAAAGGGGGCATATACAACAGGTGGCAGGATTTCTCCTTTAAAAAAAAAAAAAGTGGCATATATCACTTTCAATTACATTCCATTAGCCAGAGTCAGTCATTTGGCCCCAAATGCATGAAATGTAATTGAGGAAAGTACCAAGGAAGAAGAGGTAGGCATAGATATTGGTGAACAATAATCTCTCCCTGACACTTAACCAGGAACAATTGAGCTGGAGCCTCCACATTGGTTCTTGCATGCAAATAACAAAAAGAATCTGATGTTTAGTATGGCCTGAGTTACTAGAAATCAAAAACAGAAAACTAGGAAGGTTTCTTATTGTCTTAATTGTGTTGTTTCATTCATCCTTATTTTTTAATGTAAATAACCAGAATGTTAAATATATTTGTTCATATGTACACTTAAAATTGACTAAAAAATGTAAGTTATTTTATGTATCCACTGCTATTTTTACCTGAACTTTCCCTCATGAATACAGATAACAGAGTTCATTTGTACAAAACAAGCACTCAAGGGCACAAAGAAAAATTTGAAGAATGACCTTAACAGCTACCTCCAAATTAGTTAATATTGGGATAATGAAGAGAAACCATATACCTACATCTTCTTCATTTCAAGTACTTTTCTACTAATAATAAATTAAATTGTGCAAAATTATAGAATTAATTAAGTTTGCTTAAAGATAGCCTTTTCTGAACTTAAAGCAAATATAGCAGTGTGCCAGGAAGTGAGAAGATTTTTGTTTGGTTTGGTTTTTAATTAAAACTTGATTTCTGGACTTCCGTATCTTACAACCTACTTGAGTTGACAAATACATGATATTTTAAGTTTTAATGGAAAGAACATGGATTTAGGAGCCTGATCTAGTGTTGACTACTGGCCCTAACACTAATTTAGTGAGGTTGGCAAATCACTTAACTCTGAAACTCAGTTTCCTCATCTGTAAAACAGAGAACAATAATTCTTACCTTACAAGGCTGTTATGCATTTTAGGATTCGTTATGAGAACAACTGGTTCAATTCTTGAGCCCTGTAGGCTCTGAATACACTATAACTATAATCGCCGCTCCTTAAGGTAATAAATTTTAAGGGCTAAAATAAGGTATGGATAATAACTGCAATAAAATCTAAGCTGAAACAATGGGGAAGGAAGTTCAGGTAGCGCTTGAGCTGAACTTTAAATTATTGGTAGTTTTTAGATGAAAAAGTGGAGTAGCAGAAACACAGCAGATTTCAAATCAGAAGTAAATATGAGCTGTTCAGAGTGAAGCAACTTAACTAAAGAAACAAACGTTAAAATGTTCTGGGTATATATACATGTGGCTTACTATTTTGCCTTTATATACTCTTAGAGATGGACATCAGGATTGCCAAATTTTAATTTAAAAAAGCACAGTGTAATAAAAAATATTCAGTAAGTACTGACTAAGAAAAAATATTATGTTATAAAACTATCACTAAAACATTTCTGTAATAATAAAAGTCAAAAGGCCATTTATAGACTACTATTATAAGAACATTTGAATAGTAGTTTAATTTTCATATATGTTATTTGAATTACTTTTATAATTTGAGCAATATTTAAAATTAAATACCTAGGCAGGATGTATCAAATTTCTATTTAAAACAAGAAATATAGGTAAAATTTTAAAATTCTTTTATTTTTTAAATTATGATGGGTAAAGATAATTGATTGCAGTACTGTGAATTTTTATGCTTCTGATTCGTCCTTGATCCTAAATCAGAGAGAAGACAAATATCAAAATTGACAGACTGAATATGGTATCGCTACCCTTTCATGAAATGTCGTCAGGAAATAACTTGACTTTAAAAATATGAGAAGTGCATGCAAAATAAAATTTTTTCTATAAAATCTTACTTTAGAAAATATCTTACTTAAAAATAAATAAACCATAAAGCAAGTTGGCCTGCAAACTTGCCCTTATACCTTGCTCAAGCCATATAGCCACCAGAAGAGAACAAACTACAAAGCTGCTTTGTTGAAAAAAGACAACATATTTATAACATTAATAGCAATGAGTAGGAAACAATATTTCAAATCCAGCTCATCCATTTGCTGTCTCCCCTCAACTGCCCCAATGAAAACTGGAGGCTGGAACTGAGATCACTGATATGTTGCATACTCTTGGTATCACACCACCTGAGTGTGCACACGTGTGCACATGCACACTTACACCTGTGTGCACATGCACACAGACAGAGTGAAGGAATTTATTTTTTAGGAAATGTGAAATAATTTTAACAACCCACGGGTATTCAAAGTTTAAGGGTGAAGAAACAAACAAACCACCCTAACCTATGTACTGCTTTGTATTTTTCTTTTTTAATCTTTTGCTTTACTACAGCACTGCATCATCACATCTGGTATTTTCTGTGAGCCAAACTTTCAATCCCGGCTTGATAATTCATAAAAGTTTTAGAGAATCATTTGCCACCAAGGAAACATCATACTTGTACACATTTTTACACATGAATTGATTAATATAAAGTGATTCCACCCATGTCTGAATATTGCAATAATTTACCAACTGTACTCCTTATCTTTGATCTCAATCCTCCAAATCTGTCTTCCATACTGATTCCTCAACTTTCGAGCTGTTAATTTACTCATTTAACTTATATTTTCAATGGCAATACTTTCACTGTTTTAAATATATAATTCCCATCTATGGTACAACATTCAAGGACCATCATAACCATTTCACTGCTATAAAAAATATTATTATGCTTTCTATAAGAAGTTGTACTAGATTCTGTGGTTATAAAGATGAAAAGACAGTGAATACCCTCTTAAAGTATACAGTTTGATAGGAGTGAAATAATCAAAGTTGATTGGGAACACTTCTTTAAACAAACTTTAGTAGCAATGAAGAAAGATAGCACTTAATACCTCTTTGAGCAAGTCTCAGCACAAAAGGTTTCTCTCCATCAGTGACCACTACATATTCATGCAACTGTACAATAAATACCGAGTTCTCACTATATGCTAAGTACTCAGTTATAGGATGGAAAATAATACATTTTTGGTGAATGAAAAAAGAAGTGAATAAATTATAGGTTTACTTCCAATCATTTCCCATTTCATCGATCAACGCCACAGGAAGTTTACAGAAGGCAGGGGCAGACTCCATGAAGACTCTTCTTCAAGATTGATGGGTGTATTCTCTCAGCTGCACATAGTGCAAAGAGCCCTCAAAGGTAGGCATTTGGGGCATTGTCTTGTCTAAAGAGAGTTCCTCGCCAAAAATGATGCCCTCTTTCCTACATAGCCCATATCCAGTGACTAATCAATGAGAAGGGGGCGGGGGAAGACTCAGTCTCCTCTCCAATCACCTTAACTTCAGAACTCACCATAAATCAACTGTGGTCTCTGCGGAGACGGCATATTGACCAGTTTCCATGCTACCCAACCTGGCTTCCATTACACAGATGCCAATGTTTTTGTTTGTTTGTTTGTTTGTTTTTTGAGTACATCTGCCTGTGTGCACTGGCCCAAAGAAATGCACGAGTAGGAGTTTGCAGTATAGAAAGCAAAATAATTTAATGTTGAATTGGTCGGTGTGGAGGCAGGAAGCTAATGCTAAAATTCTGACTCCCTCATGGTGTGTAGGTTACAGATTATATAGGGCAAGATCACAAGACACCATAGTTTAGGGGTTTGGGGTCCTGCTGGGAGCCCATTGGTCAGAAGTGAGGTAATAAACTATTTCTTCAGGTCTTGAGGACAGCTCTAAGGTCTTCTCCCATGTCCTTATGTCTGGTCTGGGAAAGCAGCCAGGGGGTCGATTTAGCTTAAGGCTCAGGAGCTGAAAGATAACTTAGGTCAAGACAGTATCTTCACCTGCCAGTGGTCCAGACCATGTGACCATTAGTCAGGTCTCAGCTATAATTTTCTGCTGCCTCAGGGGTTGCCAGTTATCCCTGGAAAAGGCTAGGTCTCTGAGCG
This sequence comes from Aselliscus stoliczkanus, assembly GCA_033961575.1. Classification (NCBI taxonomy): domain Eukaryota; kingdom Metazoa; phylum Chordata; class Mammalia; order Chiroptera; family Hipposideridae; genus Aselliscus; species Aselliscus stoliczkanus. The sequence goes on along the minus strand of CM066730.1, from coordinate 120,205,684 downwards.
CTATATAGACAGAGGAGAGCGATGATTTTTAGGGATAGGATTTAAAACTAAATTTAATCAAAGTCATAAGGACCTTTAGTTTCACTCCCTTCTCTTTCCTTCCATAGTGGCAATCCCAAGAGCATATCCTAACAAACCTCCTGCACATTGATATTTATCTCAGAATCTGCTTTCCAGGGAAACTTACTTGTGACATAGGCACACCTATTTTTTTTCTTCTTTTTTTTTCTTGCTTTATTACCAAGTATGCGTTTAGCATTCAATAATTCAATATGTACTTCAGATATGGCAATGAGTTCAAAAAACTCTGAACTGGCCCATAAGAATATGATTCCTATTGGGTTAGAAGACACAATTAATAAAGTTTAACAATTATTAAGGATTAGTTTTTATATATTTCACCTCAAATTGTACTATATAGATGAGAATAACATAGCTAATGTTCATTGTGGTATATCAAAAGTAATCAGTGAGATTTTAAAAAATAAAGCCATAGAATTATAATTGTTTATGATGTCTTCCTTTATAGTCAGATTATTCATTAGCAACTGAGTCATATTAAGGAAATACAAATCACTGCAAATATAACAATTTAAACTTAAAATTCTAATTGAATTTTAAAACAATTATAAACCACTAAATTTTATTTTTCTTATAAATTATAGTGTCTCTTGGTAGATTCTTAATGAATGAAATATTTGAAAAGCAAAGATAAATAAAGATATGTTCATTTATTATGTTTGCTAATGTGAATGTAAAGCCATATAAAGTATTGCAGTAATATCTACTTATTATGAAGTATCGCCTTTTTTAAAACAATATGTGGTATTGAAATGGTCGAAATTTAAAAAGTATATATCACCAAACAACCCTAAAGAAATCAACGCAACTTTATACCACTTTTTACTGCTTTTCAAAAAATGCTACTATATATATATATATATATATATATATATATATATATATATATATAATTTACTTTAATACAACTTAGATTCACAGTTTAACTCTCAACTTATAAAGATTCTCATAAATGTAATTACTGTTGCTACGTTTTTCCTTAAACAAACCCACATGTTGTATTTATAATAACAGATGTAAAGACAAATCCCTATTTCTCTGAATTATTTCTTTCCTTTTGGTCAAAGTATTACCAACATTTAAAAATAATGTTACAATTTGCTTCCTCTTAAGCACTAAGAATTTCATTCTCAAGTAGCAGTAAGATACCCTAACATGTAATTTTTGATCATATTTTAAGAGAAAAAAACATACCTTGAGGTAGTCACCTTAACTAAGTGGATTATGGACTTTAAAATTAAACCTGAACACATCTAAAAAGGTGCTCAAGCTTAACTATCTTGTCCTATAACTATAGAAGGCACTTTGACACTAATTGGATCTCCCTAATATCCATATGGATTCAAATATCTCAGAAAGGAAATGGGTTGTAAATTTTGGCACCTGAACTTAACTATACTTCCATATGTACGCTTTACCAACCACAGGATTTGGAATTCAAAGTGTTACAAACCATTTTTTACTAATTAGAAGCGTCTTCATTTTTCACCTTCACAAGTGAAGTTGCAAGGAGCCCAATGTTCGCCTCACTTATCTCAAATTCCCATTTGGCAGGCAGTGTGAAAACTAACTCCCAAAGAGCTGTCATATGCTGAGTCTCCAACTTGGCACAGCTGCTAGCTTTGACCTCAGGGAATTTTCATGTGTAAGTCTTCCTGTGGTTTACCTCTGAGAGTTCTCTCTAAATTGAAAGTGAGCAAAAGGAATCGGTAAAACAGCAGCTCAACAAGCCAGGTTTATTTTAAGTGGTACACAAAAACAATTCTCTTGCAAGACCAAACCACTCTGACATGGTCTCCAATAATTACTCTTACAAAGTAGTTCAGGAAGAGCAAGGCCAATTAGCTTAACAATGAAAATGTGTGCTAAAGCACAACACACATTCATCATAATTAACACCCACAAATATTTCTATAGACATCGCATCAGTCAAAGTTAAAGAAATATAGATCTTCGTGACTATGTCTCTGATTACCATCACATACCATCCACTGTCACAGGATGTGATCATTTCCTGTTTATATTATGGCCACCATGGGAATTCTATCTACCCTGCCTCTTTGTAAACAGGCTGGGAGGACTGGACAAAACATAAAGAAAATCTAAAATTCAGGCTTTAGCTAGTATAAACTATTAATTATGTATTTTTAGATGTCAGCCAGATCTCAACAATTGAGCTGTGTAATATGTGCTTTCCATGAATTCTTCCGGAATATTTTCAGTTATTGCTGAATTGGTAGGAGTTTCTGTTTTCACTGTAGGGTAGTGGAGAGCCAAAATATGGTGAGTAAGCTCCCTGCTTCAAGTCCCAGCTCTGTCATCTATTAACTGAAAACTTGAATTAAATAACCATTTGTAGGATCTATTCGCCTATTGACCCTCAGATTTATTCCCTGCTCTGCCCTTATTACACTTTATTTCCCAGTCTCCTCTAGTTTCTGGTTTCTGGGAGGAACTGGAGACTAGAGGGAAGCATGAGGGGAAAGAGTGTGGTATTCCTCTGCCATCCTCTCTGCTTCACGTGCGGCCTTCGGCAGGTTCTGGGCTTCAAGGTCCCATTTAGACAACCACTCACTCATTGGGTGCCCACAGGGCAGACTCCCTGTGGCTCTATCTTCTGCAAGGAGGCCCAGATCTAGACAAGGTACTATCTCTCTGTGTACCTCTAGAGTCGGGGATAGCTTCTTGTTCTCCCATTATTTATATAATCAATTTCTTAAATTAAATTCCCTCCTTTTGAAGTATATGGTGAGATTCCTATTTCCCTGATTGGACCCTGACAGTTAACAACTGCATAACAGTGATTCATGTCCTCATCTGTAAAACAGAGTTAATAATAATAATGAACCTATAGAGTAACTTTTAGGATTATTCACTGCCTTTGTTCTGAAGTTTCAGGGTGCTTCAGGATCACTTAAAGAACTTGTTACCATGTAGATTTCAAAGCCTCTACCTTGGAGTTTCTAATTCATTAGGTATAAAGTGGGGCCTAAGAATTTGTGTTTTTAATGAGTTTCCAGGTGATTGGGTACTGCTCTTCTATCAAACACACTTTGAGAACCCCTGTAGTGTAAAGTACTTCACTCATTATAAATACTCTATAAAGTTCTAAGAATTATTGCTGACTGTCATCTTATAGCTTTATTTTACCTTCCATTTATGATTGTAGTCAGGACTTGGAGAAATTCTCAAATTCAATATAGACAAATGAATATAATGAGGGACTTGTATGTGTATATATTTGTGTTGTTTTATATAAGACTGAATCATTGTTCAAACTTTTTCTTTTCAGTGTGGTGATCACATATATCTCTCTATGTAGATGAACAGATAGATGGGGATAGGTGATAGATTGGATAGATAGATGATGATAGATTGGATATAGATGATAGATAGATAGATAGATAGATAGATAGATAGATAGATAGATAGATAGATAGAAGATAGAGATATATTTTTTGCTTGTATATACTGGAAATGATTGGTGAATTACCATATTTAATAGAGTCCATTTGGTGACATTATGACAAGTTATTGGGTTATATGCAAACAACAACTTTCTTTTCTACTAAGAAGAATATAACTGAATGCAAAAAAAAAAGAAAAAAAGAAAGAAAGAAAAAGAAAAGAGTAATGCTCTTTCATATGTGACTTATTCCAATGCATAAAACAGCATGTCATTTCAAAAGACTTCATAATATATTATTGCTAACAAGTGATGCACAAAACAACTCACCATTGTATTTGGCTGTACTGAGGCATATAATTCAGTTCTGGAAGTTGAGTATCTAGGACCTAAAACAACAGCTTCAAATGCAAAAAAACTGTATTACCTATAGTGCTATAAATATGGAAACTCCCTTATACTCATATAGCTAATCAAAATAAAGTTGATTGAAATAGGGATACATAAATATCTATTTTTAATATATTTATGTATCTAGATATCAATATCTATGTGTATCTTACACCTCTTTGAAATACAAAGAGGACTTAAAAGTACATGAAAAATAATTTAATTATAGACTCTTTCTAGATTTGAGGGAATTTTCTCCCAGACTAATGTTTACAGATGACTCACCTATAACTAATGGGACACAAATTATTTTCTTTTAATCTAAATATTATTCAAAGTTTTTACCTAGAGCCAATTTTCCTAAAATCAAACTTTTCCCCAAATAGTCTACATAGTTACAAAGTAAACAAATCTTCTTTCATTTATGTCCTCATATTTCATTGATTTGTACAAAATACAAAAAGCATGAAAGGCTTTGGAAATCAATGTAACTAACCTTCCTCACTCTCACAGCTCAGCTGAAGGTAACACGACTGTGTGGATTTACTAGCATGTAATCTAGTAACCTCAGTTTAGTGGCTGTATTAGTTTTCTATTGCTATGCAATAAATTCCCAAAAATCTAGTAGATTAAAACAGCATATACTTGTTATCTCACAAGTTTTGTGATTCAAGAATCTGGGACAGGTCAACAGGGTCCTCCGCTCAGGAACCCACAATGCCAAAATGGAGACAGTGGCCAACTACATTCTCATTTGGAATCTCCACAAGGGAAACATCTGATCCCAAGCATTGAGTGTTGGCAGAATTTATTTTCTTGTGGCCATATAACTGAGGTCATCAATTTCCTGCCGGCTGTCAGCCAGCTGTTGCTCTCAACAACTAGAGGCCACATGCAGTCCCTCGCCACCCTGCTGCCTCCCTCCACAGTTCAAAGCAGTGTTCTTTGCTTCTTCAAAGACATCAGATCTCTCATGATTTGAATCTCCCCCTTTAGAAGGTCCATTTTCTTTTAAGGACTTACCTGATTAGGTCAGGTCCACCCAGGATAATCTCCACTTTGATTAACTAAAAGCAGACTGATTTTAGACCTCAATAACACTTTCTAGTCATGGTTAGATGATACTATTGACTTCTTGTGGGAAACTGATAGCCATATAGATAACTATTCATAACAGTTCCCAGAGACAACTAAAAGGGAGAATTTATTAGTGTGATCTTACAAGTAAGAAAAGTTAGGCTCATGGGGGCTCAGGGTCACACTGGTAAAGACTTTGTTTAAACAAACACCTGGGCCGGCTGAGTGGTGCATTGGTTAAGAACTGGTTTTGGGATGCCAGTGGCCCCTGTTCGGATCCCACATATGAGGGCCAGTGACACTGCCCTCTACAGCTAACAACAGCTCCACCTGGAGCTGGGCTGTGCGAGCCCCGGCAGCCAGTGTGAGTGGCTGGCAGCCAGCATGAGCTGCCAATAGCCATGGTGAGTGACATCCAAAGGCTGGTGATGGATCTGCCTCATCCGGGAAGAGTGCTATGATGATACCAACATGGGCCAGTGAAGCAACATCCTCCGCAACTAGACCGAAGAACAAAAAGAAGGCAACTTGTCTGTTCCCCTTCCCTGATTCCCCAGCACTGTTCCCCTCCCTCAATTCCCTAATAAAATCTTTAAAAAACAAACAAACAAAAACCAAACACCTAACACTACTATGTGCTAGATGTGTTCTAAGCTCTTCACAAATACAAAGTAAGTTAACCTTTATGGCAGGGTTATGAACTAAGTATTATCCTATTATTATCCCAGTTTACAGAGACATTCTGAGCAAATGGGAGAGTCAGAGTGTATGTGCTTAACCACTATGTCGTACTACCTGGTGGAATGCACACTCACCTCAATCTCCTTCCAGTGCAGACACTCCAAAAACTAAGCTTTACTCCATTCCTCAACTTCAAAAGTCTGTCTACATACAATGAAGGCCAGTAGTCAAAGAAGTGGGAAAGCAATTGATACAGATGCTGTATGCTTGGAACATTTTGGTAGGTAAATGGAAAAAAAATATTTTATGACTGTATGAATTAAAAATTAAACAATCACAAATAGAGTCCAATTGCACCTGGATCTTCGTGCTATAATAATATTAATAGTAATAATAATAATAAATCATGATTGCATGCTTACAATGTTTTAGGTACTATAAAAGTGTTTTTGTATGCTTCCTCAACTAATGCATACAACCTAGAATAGGTATAACTCACCATTCTTCATATGAGGAAACAGAGATACAGGGAGATTAAGTCATTTGCCCAAGGTCCTGCAGCCAGTAGTAGCTGGGAGATTTGTGCCTAAACCCAGATAAATTGACTTCTAAACTGACATCCCTAATCTCTAATTTATGGTGACCATGATCATTAGCCCCCAGGGTGTTTGATCCCATTGTCTCTATGCATCAAAACCAGGAAGGCAGCCCATGTCTTCTCACTTCAGTACACACAGGCTTTCCTTTAATTAATGTCGGCTCCTAAAAATGATCCCTCATGATATTTTTTACTCAGAATACATAAAAACACCTCAACCAGCACAGATAAAAAGAACTTTTTTTATATATAATGTGAATAAAACTGTGTGAATTTCCTGGTTTGAAATGGAATACCCAGAAAATAACCATAAGGAAAGCAATGTTTTGTAATTCAAGTACTAATTAGCATAATATTTGCATCTTTTTCTGGGCCCTAAAGGAATATGAATCAAAATTCTCTTGTATTAGAAGATATTTTTTTCCAAATATTAGCCTCACCCCCCCACACACACAGTACGAGTGTACATATATATATATACAGATATATAGATACATAGATATTTACAAAATTTTTCCAGAGCATTTTTTAAATTTCTATGTCTGTATAGTGAACATTATAAGAGCAAAAAAGGCTATAATTAATTGAGCTTTGTTAAAGGTAATGTGCAAATTCTCCACTTCTACTCACATATGACTCCTTTTTTAGTATAAATATACATTGTTTTAAACACTGAGTAGATGCAACTTTTATTTTTGTTCTAATAATAGCTCTAAATGCTTTATTACCAATTTAGCTACAGTACAAACATGATAAAGAACTGTATTAGCTCTTCTTGGCTTCCTAATGTAAGCATTGCAATGGTGATGGGAACTAGCCATCAAACAGTTCTTCCTTCTGTGCTCCTCATTGTCTCTAAGACACATGAAGACCTTCTGAAAATTCTATTCCATATGAAGAAGAAAAGTTCTTAGGAGAAAAGACTGAAAAATGAAGCTAAAAATTAAGCTGATGATAAGAGTTGGTGAAGGAAAAGACCATGCTATAAATTCTAGTTTAAGAGCACAGAATATTTGGTAGCAGAGAAAACCATGTGATCATCAAAAAAGATTAACTAAAAAAAAAAAGAAAACAAATATATATATATATATATATATATATATATATATATATATATGCCACTGGGTGAACTGTTTTAAAGGAAAATTCATAACCCTGGAACTCAGGTTGGACCAGTTAAACGTTTATAGGAAATATACTTACACAAATTATTTTTGTCAGTCAGTACACTCTTGTTTATTGTTACTTCTTTTTGTACAAGAAAACTTTGACACTGAACAATGGGCTCAATAATCTTTTTACAGAGTAAGATTTTTCCAGTATAAAAATACAATAATCAAACAACACAACAAGACTGATGAACTGTCAACGGACATGAATTCCTCCTCCTTGCTCCTAGGATTTAAAATCGTTAAACTTCCCCAGTGTTTGCTTTTGCCCAGGCAGTCAGATTTCATCCCCATTCAGTGTGGAATCTGATCCCCTAATATATTAAAACGTTGCCTCATTCTGCTAACATTTCTTCTTAATTGCTAATGTCTCTTACATGACATAAATTATCAGCGCTTATCATGAATTCCTAGGCTCGTAAGAAAAATTACCTTTAACAAGTCTTTCATTTCATTTCATCAAATTGCATCTTGATGGACTGAGACAGTTTTGGCAAAGTAATTTCCATTATCTGATCATCACAACATTTATTTTTATTAAAAACAAACAAATTAGTATTTTGGTGTTTCGTGTATTTGCAGAGCTGAGGTCTCGTGCACGCTCTGAGGCTGCATGCATTACATAGAGGGGGACCCAGGTGGACACTCCATTCCACGAGCAAAGCAATCGCCCATCCTTGGTTTCTGCGACTTGAAAGTATGGCCCTTGTGAAACATTCTGACTGTGTGAATTTGAAGTCTCCTTGTACAGTGACTGCCAGAAAGTTTAAAATGTTAAATAATCTCTCAAACTCACCCTAAAAACTCAAGTTGGCTTATTAAAGTTTTTCCCCCCATTTGAAAAACTTCTTTGTTTCACTAACAGCAAATCTCCTGTGTTTTGTCACGTTGTTATTGAACAAGTTTAATGATTTGTTGAGGACCTCATCTACAGGCATTACCAAGCAGCTTGAGATTAGAAACGTATGGTGGTGGAGGCTCTCCTAGAATAAATGAAAATATTTTATTCAGCTACCGAAAAAGGTCTCCAGAGATCAAATTAGAAGCTGGCTGTGAAGGGAGATGTTTAGGCATGCTCTGGAATTATTTATCAGCATTTTCTGCTTGTGTGAGAATAAGCAGACATTAACTTTAAATTAAACAAAGGGGGAAAGAAAACAAGTTTTTTCAGTAATTTGACTGCTAATGATATTTCTGAATTATTCTCAGTTAATAGTTTAAGTAATTTGCAATGATAATAATTGTTCCTGTTAAAGCTCCAATAGTGTCGATTTTGTTTTCCTTTTTGCCAAGATTTAACCCTTTTGAAAACCTTTAATGGACATGTAATTGCAAATTTATAGTGAGCTTTCTTAATTTTTAAATGTGTTTTCTTCTTGGCATTTCTTTTAATTTAATTTTATTCCATTCATCAACAATTTGAGAAACTAACTTAAAAGTCCATTAAAAAGGAATAAATGTTCTTTATGTTGCACTTGTTTGTCTTTATTTATAATGAGGCTGAGCTTGTAGATAGACTAAGGAAGCTTAATTATTACTTTCAACATTAATGTGCTTTTCTCATGCACTCATTCAAAATAAGTATGCTTTTAGGGTTTGTTGGGAAAAGGTAAACTGTTAACAAGGGGTTGCAAGTATCCCTTAAATAATTAAAAGAAAAAACACACACACAAAAACAAAAAAACACAGACCATATCCCAAATTAACACACAAGTCTATATTTAAAATAACATCTCGGTGATGAAGTTGTGCTAACAGCAATTAAACTCTGCTCTTAAAAGAAGACTGCATGTTATCACAAATAATTGGTAACTGAAAATATTTTCATGTGAAATGGATCAGGTTAATACACTAGAAACTAAAACTCTAAGTGCTATGGCTGCTTTTCATACTGAGGGAGTATAAATGCAGAGCTCAACATTTTGTCAGACAATAAATTGTCTTTCTCATGTCCTGAACTAAGTCACCGTGACAGTTATCTACATAGAAATGTAGACGGACCTGGTCACAGAAACGACCAGGACTACTTACCTCACCTTGAGGCTCTGTGTTTCAGAAATGAAATGCCTGATGGAAATGCCACTATCCCTAGAAACTCAGGTTGCATGTTTGAGTGGTCTGGGTTCAAAGTAACTCTTTTAAAAAGCATTTGGTTAAATTAATTTCCATTAAGTTGTTCCAGTGTGATTTAGAATTAAATTGTATCTTAAATTTTAAAATGGAGTGAAAAGGAAAAAGAAAAATAAAGTGAGCTAAGGTGAACTGAAAACTGAATGAAAGCATAATCCTTTCCTGGCCAGAGGGAAAACATTCTTAAAATTTAAAATAAATATGTATCTCAAATATATATTTATCTGTATATATACATATATATGATACATGTTATATATAGGTATATTTTATATGTTAACATATAGATATATGTTATCTATATATAACAAATTCCCTGTTTGTATGATTTGAGAAGGATACATAATTCATTATAATTTTATTCTTAATCTGAAATGCCGCAAATGTTAATGACTTTTAAACACTTTGGAGTGACATTCTCAACACCTTGCTAATACTTGTTCTGTGTTTGGGAATCAAATAATTACAAGCTGAGGTATTAAAACAATCAAAAAGACAATACAATACCATGAGTTAAAATGAAATAGGGGGCTATTTTACTGACATAAACAAAGGCATCAATTCAAGTAGACATTAATAGAAATTCAGCAAAATCCTTAATATTATTTTTTAAATATTTTTACATATTATTTACATTGATATCTTCTTGTGTTTTTACCTATATTGCTTAATTTTCTGAAATGTCAGACATTGATTGTGCATTGTCTAGCAGTGACCAAAGTCCCCCACAAAACTCATATTTGTGACATGTGTGTTTCTTATAAGTACGTAGTTGGTTTGCTATCTTGCTATCTCCTTCAAAATTATAAACAATGTCTTTACACTATTCTTACAGGTATTAACAACTACTTTCAAATATGTTCTATCTATTTCTTCCATAACATGTTATGTGGTTTTCCCCTTTCTGTCTTTCCTTATCAGGTGTCCTGATGCTCCAATAAAGGCAGAGAAATTCCAAAAAGGGTACACTGTCATCATTCATGATATAATTGACGAATTATTATGTACACTACCATTAACTGGACAGCACTGGTGAAGAATGGGCTTGAAAAGCCATAGCAGATAGCATGAGTGTTCTGAATAGAGGTTTAAGAGAGAATTTTACTGGTTTTGACTATTGTAAATATTTATTTTGAATCATTAGAAGTGAGGTACTCTTCTATATGATCATTTTCCTAACATATATGTCTGTGTGTCTAATTTATGACTTACAGCTCCTCACTTTTTCCCTATCTAAATCCTTTAGCTCACCTCTTCAACATCTCTTTATGTACCATCTAACCCACTTCTTTAACCTGCTCTTCCTTTGTGTTCAGTCTCATTGATGGGCCCCACTTAGTTGAGTCATAAAGTAGGATTTCTTAAGGGTTTCGTCTTGCCTTGTAAGTCTAATTTATCAGACTATGTTTCCAGTTATCACCATACTTCAGGTCCTCTCCATCTCCACACAGATTACCTCAAAAGCCAACTAAGTTCCTCTCTGTCCAGTCATCAATCTCAGCAGTGTTCATGACACAGCATGCTTTTTTTTTCCTCCCCATTTCTACTTATATCCTCCTAGCCTGTGCGCACGCACACACATGCACACACCAGTTGCCTAACTCCTGCTTCAGGCTTCTATTTTTTTTCTCCTTAAAAATTCATTGACCCACAAATCTCAGTAGACTACCTTGCTGTCTTTTTTATGTTTCCCAACTTTTCCATGCTTCCTTTTATCATATTTTTCACATTTCATTCCCTTTACTATACTCCAAGTACATGGCGATATTGTGTTGACCTTCTTCATCATGGCAAGTTGTAAAAAATAAGTACACAATACTTCATCATGGCAAGTTGCTCAAAATAACTACACAATAATTTTAGTTAAATGAATTACAAGGTTTTATTAATTTAAATAATCGTTCATACCTAGTATGCTTTCTTAAACAGCTAATGAATTTTAAACTAATTTAATATTGTAACATTTATTTAAATCCTTGCATTCCATTCTTAAAATATAAGACTCTATGTGCCATCTGGTACCATTCATCAAAATGGCCAATTAGGAATTTGCTTCTCTGGTTTGTGTGTCTTACAGAAGAAATACCTTTACCTAGAGATCCTTCTCTCTTTGTCAATGCTTATACAGAGCTTTTTTTTATATACAAAAGAGTAATTAAATGTTTTGCAAGGTGCTGTTGGGCAATATGATGCGGTAAACAAAAATGTCACCAAATAAATATTTGAAAGCAATAAATTTCCATTTTCCAAAAGCTGCATGACTGTGTATAATCATTATATTTTGCAATTTGAAATATTATTGTCTTTAATTAACATGTTTCATAAATGTAATATACCTTCCTTTTAAATTGTGTAAGTGCAATAAATTGACCAGTTACCATATAGTATATCCTAAAGTCATAGGGAATATTTAATAAAGATTAATGTACTAATCAAGCCAAAGGGTTAACAATAATAGATTTCTCCTCTACACAGGAAACTTATATGTATATTGTCAAATTTTCACTTGTTGTCTGAATGTGTTTCCTCAAAGCAGAAAGAATTCTAAGCCATAGGACCCTTTATTCTCCGCTATAAAAATGAGGCCATTTCTTACAGATATATAAGACAAAACATCTTTGTTTTTTTTCTTTTTTAATTTTTAGTGTTTATCTAATTTTCATGATGAAATTCAAAACCAAGAGAAAGAAGAACATGTAATAAAAACAGGGCAGACTCCCAATGGTAGCCAAGTGAATAGATCTCCTGTATATCTCCTTAGGGATAATGAATTCTCCATTTACTAAGGGAGACAGAGGAAAGCATTTCTTGGCAAATTATATTCCCGTCTGTGCTGCTGCCAAATGAAATACTTGAACAAGTGCAACTCCACATCCTACTCGATGCAAGTCTAATGTCACTATATTTGGAATGAAACATTGCTCAAAAGTTGGTAACAAAAATGTTTTTGTTTTTAACATCTCTCAACAGTTTCCCTTCTCCTTCATTCATTCCAAATAATATGCCTCTGTTTCTTAAGGGAAGATTTTAAACAGAATCATTTTCTACTTCCATATCAAGTCTTTGTCTGTGAGCTACTACATTAGAGGTCTCTCTAAGAAAAAGTCCCAAGCCCTGAAACATATCATTATGATTTTAATTCACACAATAGAAGACATTTCAAGAATTGTTTTGTGCCCTAACGACAGAGAAAAGGAAACAAAAATTCATCATACTAATCTCACATTTCTGCCAGCAGAGAAACAAAGCATTTGAGGAATCCCAGCACAGTGGGTGTGCCAAGAGATAGCTTCAAAGCAACGAGGTCCGCATATTTATGATAACACTCAAACAGTTTCCAGTCTGATTTCTCTTGTGCACTGATTTTATCACACCAGTCTTCACTTCAGGAAACATCATGTCTTGCTCTTTCCTGTCATAAAAAAAACCCAAGTCCTTCTGTTTTCCTTCCAGACTTCCTATGCTCTTACCGAATGCTACATGCTTAGGTTAGTCTTTCTTCACTCCTATGAAACTGATTGGTGCCCCAAGAACCAAGGTAATGAATGTTAGGCAGAGAAGGCTAATATGCAAAGGAAGTGAAAAAGAAGTAAATGTGGTACCTAACCATAATTGGAAAAGCATGCATTTAGGAAACAAGGAAATTTGAACTTAATCCCAGATCAACCATTTAGTAGGATTAACCCCTTTTAGAGATGACACCATAATGCTGGAGATAACAGTATTTAAATGAGGCAGACCCTGTTGCTAAGTCAGTAAACATTCTTTTCAATCACCTCACCTGTCTTCCCTGTAGGATGAGAGAAATATTGAACACTTTCTTTCCCAGACACTTTTGCAACAAGGAGTGGCTATGCATACAGTTGTGGTCAATAGAATACAAATAGAAATCTGCTTGGCAGAGCTAATAAGAAAGCTTTTGTTTCCCTCATCCTAGAGGCAGATGTCACTGATCATCTTTGCTCCCCTTTATTCTTGCCTTGAACATGGATGCAATACCTGAGCAAAAGCAGCCATATTTTGACCATGAGACCATGAGATAGCATGCTAAGCATGGGGGCAAAATAGAACAACAGAAAGAAGCAGCATGTGTTATCTTATTGAAGTACTGCAATAGTTCTGAATTGCTAACCTCCAGACTTCAAGTTAGATGAGAAAAAATAACCCTATATCACTTAAGGACCAAAATTCAGAGTCAGTTACTAGTAGCGAAAGCATTCTGACATACTAGCCTAGATATTCTCCATTGGAGGCACACTTAGCATCTTAGTAATATTTTTTTTCACAACACACTTAGCCCAAAAGAAACATCTAGCAGGTTCCATTTATTAACTAGTTAAGTCTAAAAACTTAATATGTATATTTACATTCTAACAACTTAATATGTATTGGTTATAGCACAACTTCACACACTTTGAAATCAAAAGTTTGAATCCAAAGAGTGTGAAAACTGCCACCATTATTTCTTGTTCCACATGGAATTTTGTGTATCATTTTAATTTTTTATAGTATCCACTTAAAATTCAGCTTCACAAAGACAAGATGTCAGTGAAAGATATGATGTCATTCTAGCAATGTAATGTCAAAACTGAACTTCTTTGAGACACTGGTTTGTACAGTGGACAACTGATTTCACTGTACTTCCTTTGAGAATTATCTGCCTTTGACTTTCTGAGTTTGGCTTGATGCACTATTTGACTTGAAGTTCAGCTTGAAGCAGAGCAGCCCTAAATTTCAGAATTTCAGAAATGTTGTGATTATAAGGAGAGATAATAAATGTAAATAATGAATGCAACCAGCTGGTATATAATAGGTAAGCAATAAATTTTAGATATTAGTAGTACAATATCTATTTTGTATTACTAGTCTCATCAATTTTTGGACCTACTTTCATGAATGTCTCCCTATAAACAAACAATAAAATTTCTGAGAAAAAGAGATACACGGCTCCTTGAGCTTCTGTATCAAGAACAATATATGGCATCAGAGAGGAGTATAGTACTTGATGGATTCCATCCCACACACGAACATGTACAGTTATATATCAATGAAAAGTAAAAGCAGCTGCTAGAAGATAAGGACCTAATAAGGCAAATCAAAATATAATACTATAAAGATACTATTACCCTAACCTAATTCACCACTTAGGATTTCATCATAATGTCATATTTGTGAGGGTTGCCTGTTCACCTGACACATGTGAGAGGCTCGAGTTACAGGAATGAATAAAGGTAAATTATATTCCTTTATTTGGATGAGCCCATATTCAAGGCTTTATTATCTCATGGTTGGATTTGCAGTTTTACACTTATACTTTCACTTTTCAGTCTTTTCTTCCCCTTAATTTATTTCCTAGATTACTCTCCCAGAATTCCTAACGGTGCTTTAATTCTCACTAACCTTCTTTCTGTCCTTAACAAATAAATTTGAGTGTGAATTGCCCCAGTACAGTACAACCCCAAGGGTCCTATCCACTCTCCCTTTATTGTGAATAATGTTCCCTTCAACCTTAGTTTGTTGCACTTAAGCTTGATGACCAATCTTTTCTTCATATGATGGGCCTTTTCCAACATTAGGAACTGGAGGCCAAGCTTTTGTTTCTCCAAGCCAAATTCTTGCTGCTGTCAACTGGACAAGATGTCTCAGTTGTCCAAATAGATCAAGTTTAATGACTCCACATAATAACAGTCTATCTCACCCAAAAGTGTTCAAGGTCACAGATTGGATACATAATGTGAACTAAGGCCAACTTGTTTGGAGGCATGAGGTATAGAGAAACATTATCTCCACTTGTCAAGGTCACTGTTTGCTTGAAGAACTTCAAGGCATTTTATGATACAATAGGAGATAAATTAGAACAAAGAAGCCCAAGAAGCATCACTTTAAAGGCTGGCTAAAAAGATTGTGCCAGGAAACAAAGCCATTGGCTTCTGCGAAGGAAAATCATCAAGAGGCCCAACCAACACAATATGTACCAATGAGAAAAAGTGGTCCTTTTTTGTGAGAAAGCATGGGTAAGCAATCAAGCCCAAAGTAGTGACCAATGATGCTGGGCGATTATAAACTGCAAACCTGCTCTCACCCATATTGGAAGTACCTATAGCTCATGTGGGAAATATTATAGAACACAGAGACACATTCAGGCCTACTAAGTGCAATTCCCTTCGCAGAATTTTCAAATAAAAATAATAAAACTCTATATTAACTCACTACCTGTACTTCCTAATTTCCTTCGATAAGCAAATTACTCTCATTTGAAATCAATAGGTTCTATGAGCATAGCAAGTATTTCAAATAGCTAAAAATAGGTGTTATTTAATTGTTCCTTCTTTCATCTTTTGATTGTTTCCATTTCCCTGGTCTTTCCTTCTATCTTCGATATTACTGCTTCTCTATAATCTCAAAATAAAAATGCAGACAACTAGGGGCCTGCCGAGTGGTGCGGTGGTTGGGAGCGGGCTTGGGACACCAGCAGTCCTGGTTTGGATCCCACATATGAGGGCCAGTGACACTGCCCTCTAAAAAAAGAAAAGAAAAAAAAATGTGAAAAATGCGGACAACTGGAGGATTAAACTATATCATTGAATTTGTTTTTTGTAACTTGTAAACCCTGCCATTTCAAAAGGAATATCACACATAATCTTTGCACACAAGAGTTTCTCAAGATACTTGTCTCAGTGACCTGTGTACTGCAAGGTTGAGATTTATTCATTTATTTATGATACTAAATTTTAAAACCCCATTATTTGATACTGGGCCAAAACCACATTAACTGGGGTTTTTATTTGTTTGTTTGTTTTTTAATTTTCTACAATTAGAATGAAGTATGACAAGTTGATTAAAATTCGCATGAAGAAGATCTGGTGAACAGTAAGCCCAATCAGTAACTTAGAAACCCTGGACACTGTATTAAAAAAACCTCATTTTATGATCAGGCTAACCTTTTGTTTTTTATTTCTTCATCTGTGAGTTGGCAAAATAACCTATTTCACTTATCTGCTTTAAAGTAAGAGTTAATGAGATGAAATTTGTAGTTAGATCAAAGTGTACTAAATAAGTACTGTAATTTTCAAGGAAAATATTATGGGTATTTGCATTATATACAGTAATGGAAATGGAAATTATTTACTCTGGGGACCCTGGCTGAATTATTGTTAAAATATTTGCATCCTGACAAATGATTTGCATGCTAATGAGCATGTATTCCCAGATCAGCCTTTCCAAAGGTTTCTCTATAGTTTTCCTATCAAGTATATATGACAAATACCATATGATACAAAGATGTAGAACCTCAAAAGGTTTGTGAAGTAAATTATCCCTTTTTTTTCCTTTGCAATATGCTTTTGGAGGATTAGTGAATGTTTTATTTTAAATTTTACAGCTTGTTGCTAAAGAGTTTTTTCTAACTTTACAAGATTTTTTATTTATTTTTACTTTAAAATTTGTTTTTTTTTTAACTTTTTTTTTAACTTCTTCCAAGCTTATGCCACAATAACCTTCCTTAGTGTGTAAGGTCCTTTCTATCTAATGCTCAAATGACATAAAGACTCAGTCCCCTGATAGAACATAAAAAATATTCCAAGTCAGAATTCTTCTCCCACTGCAATGTTTTTCATTTGACTTTTATTCATAAGCAACCAAAAGGAAAAACAAAAAAGAAAACTCTTCTTTAGATTGCAAATCAGGTTTTGCCTATTTGAGTGAATTTTAATTCTTCTGTTCTTCTCTCAAGTAATATTCACTATTCTAATCTCCCCAGAGATGGTATTCCCAACATCTTCCTGGATTCAGCTACTGCACTGAGAACACACATTTGATCTGAGATTCTACAGATAGATATTGCAAATAAAAATAAGTCAATCATCTCAAGGGTGTTCTTATATTAGCTAAAATATAGCTTGAAAGGTTTGTGGGGGAGAGGTTGGTTCCCAAAGGGACAGGCTGTTTCCCTATACTTGCTTATTGGAGGATGAATTCGCTAATTGGAAAACTAGAAGTTCTGGGGATTTGCAAGCGGAACAGGTGAAAATACAACTGGTGATAATTAAAGGCTAATTATCTTCAACCTACAGTTGGCCACAGGAGGTTATTCTGAGCCACATAAAAAGAGAACCTGAGAGAGAGAGAGAGAGAGAGAGAGAGAGAGAGAGAGAGAGAGAGAGAGAGAGAGAGAGAGAGAGAGAGAGAGAGAGAGAGAGAGAGATGGAGAGGGAGCACATAACAGAAAAATATACAATTCTTTTATACATCTGTGCTATTAACTATATATATATAGGTGGGGATTGAATCTGTTTGATCATTGATGTTTGATGCCTGTCTTACCATCCGAGTCATCTTCCCTCCCAAATCAGTTTTAAAGATCAGTACATCTTACATCAACATTAATAGGATTTATGCAGTTTAAATTTCATCTGTTGATTAGAAAATAGATATTCCTCTAATATCCTGAAGCAAACAATTTCTAACTTGCAGTTACTGTATTAACTCTTCCAGAAAGCTCAGGGCTCTAAGCTGTGTCCATGGATCTCCTTTTAACAGTGATTTTTGCAATATCAAGGTCAAAAAAAAAAAAAGGAAGGAAAAGAAAACATAGGCCCCTTTTCTGGCTGGATTTGCTTTTATTTAGACACTATAAATTCGAAGAGATTTTAGAAAGCTTCTTCCAAGAAGCTCCACAGTTGTGTTAGGTGAAATTAGAGGAGTATAGATTGAGAGAAATGTTTGGGCAGAATCATCATTCCAGGTTCAATGACCCAATGAATGTTTTCCAATAATGTGGGGACACATGATACACCCTTACACTGCTGCTTTCTCCTCAGCAACTAAGTGGGCCAATCACCTGCCTATCCTCTCTCCTGGAGCTTCTTTCCTCATTCACATGATCTCCCACAAAATGAACAAACTCATACATAAACCTACACCTACTCTGACTAATGTTGAGTGATTCATAGATGAGCATGATCTAAGCCAGGAATATCAGGGAATTCCCATAGGATGTGTCAAAATGACAAAGGTAATCTCTCTCAGGTGGCAAAAATTTATGGGCTAAAACTCAGAAACTATTGACCACTGTGTTTTCCACTACTTGGAAAAAACTGGTCTAAAGTAAAAGAGAATTGAGCTGGCAGGCAGAAAGTAACAAGGACTAGAGAAGGGAAAGTTTTGTTATATTATAAGCCCCTAATTTTTTTTGTTCCAAATGCATCTATGATCTGTACTGTTTGGATATTTGACCCTTCCTTTTTGACTAAAATAATTGAAGTGAGGATTTTGACATTAAAATTGTAAAACTTCTAAATGAAGGCACACATAATGAGATACAATTTAGGAATATTAAGCAAGGTCTTTTTTGTGTTGTTCTTGCCAATCCACATGTCTCCTGCCACCAACAGAAAACAGAGTATCCTCTCTTATGGCTGAGCCCTGGCCTAGAGGGAAGGGGAAATGTACCTAATATGTTTGGAGAGGTCCAAGAAACATAGGGATTTATTTCTTGCCACCCTGGTGAGGTTAAAATCTTGATATGACTTCCAGAGAAGGTCCCTGGTAATAGAGTCATTCTGGAAAATAATCTGGCAGGTCTTAGTGAAATTAAGTGAACACTACCCAACAGACTCATTCCTGGGCATATATACCATATACACAACAAAGCTAATTAATGCATTGCTGGTGGTTGTGGAAAACTGACCACTGCCTAGTTTTTCATCTCTAGGGGAATGGGTGAGTTTAGGTATATCCATATGAAATTACTAATATTTGATTTTTTTTTTTTTTACTATAAGGAAATATCCATTTCAAACAGTTCAGCCAAATACAATGTGATGGATTTAAACTACAAAGTAGAAAGAAACAAAAGGAACCTAGATCTTCCTACAGCAATATGGATATACTGTAAAATTTAAAGTTAAAAATATATAAAAGTGGAGTGCATCAAAATCACAACTAAACTATATAACAACCATCACTGAGGATTGCCTGAATTCTAGCTGAACCAAAGCCCTATATCTAAGGACACAGAAGAAGCCACATAGAGACAGTTAAAATGGAGGGAGATTCTGGTCTCACATCCACGTGTGGCAGTTAAAAATTGGGAGGGAAACCTTGACTACAGAGGTCCCTACTGAAGAGTGAGGACTCCCAGGCCACAACAGGCTCCCCAACCCAAGGTACCAGTACTCAGAAGAGAACTCCCAGTGGAGATTGTGGCTCAGTGAGACAAAGGGCTGCTGGAGTCCCGGGCATTCCTCTTAAAGGGACCATGCCAGATTCACTTACTGATGGACACACTTAATCTGAGCTCCAGCAATGGTGCATCAGATCAAAAGGTACCAGGGACATATGGGGAGGAACTGAATTGTCTGGCCTCAGGGTAAGGCCTGGAGGGACAACTTTCTCTCAGACAGAAGAGTGGGCAGACTTCATTTTCCTTTGTTGAGCCCTCTTCCCACCCAGCCTGTACGTGCAGAGAGGTGCCATAGCTGAGTCTCCATCAACCTGGCTAACATTCTTTGCCCCACCCTGGTGATACCCTGAGACTCCACCCCAGGTATGTGGCCACCGAAGCCGCTTACAGTAGCTTTTACATACAAACAGCCTATCTTGGCTCATGCTGCAGATTTTCCTAAAATCTCTCAAAAATTCACAAACCCAAATAAGCAGCATCTGGCCTTTGCATGTCCTATAGCTCTTGCTAAGCAGCCCCAAGCCAGGTACTAGTTGCAACCAATCTCATTTTGCAGTTTAGTCCCTTCCAGGCACCTCCAAACCCCTCCTAAATGGCAACCATCTGCAGATCACTTTGTACTACATACCAAGTGGCAACAGGAAGGACACAGGAAGTGCCTGATCTTGGCCTGCACCAGAGGTCCTTCCAAGAGGTCACAGAACTAACACACCCAGTGGCCAGCTTCTGTCCAAATGAGGATACCACCCAACCACCTCCACAGGTGACACAATCAAAGGTCAGACTTGGTGGGCACGAGAGCCTCACTAAAGTGAGTTGTGCTCCAGAGGGTCATCCCTTGCACAAAACCTCTTCCACTATAGTCAAAGTCAACCCTCACAACCAATCAGCCTGAAAGTCAATCCCTCCCACTTATGTGCCAATAGCAGTCAAGGCTCAACTACAACAGGAGAGCACATGCAACCCACACAAGGGAGCACCCAGTTCAGGTGACCAGGGAACTGCACCACCGGGCCCACATGACACCTACTACATAAGGCCACTCTATCAAGATGGGAAATATAACGACTTTATCTAATCCATGGAAACAAACACAGAGAGGTAGCCAAAATGGGGGGGAAAAAAAACAAACATATCCCAAACAAAGAAACAGAATAAAGATTTAGAAAAATAACTAAACAAAATGAAGACAAGCATTCTATGAGATGCAGACTTCAAAACACTGGTTATAAGAATGCTCAATTATCTCAGTGAGAAATCCAACAAAGAGATAGCAAATATAAAAATGGAGATAGAAAACAAAAAAAACAACCGAAATGAAGAATATGTCAGGGCAAATCAACAATAGATTAGATGAAGGAGAGGACTGAATCAGTGATTTGGAAGATAAGGTAGCAGAAAACATCCAATCACAATTATAACAACAACCACAACAAAATCTGAAAAAATGAGGATAGTTTAAGTGGCTACTAGGACAATATTAAGTACAACATTTGCATCATTGGGTTACCAAAAGGAAAAGAGAGAGAGCAAGTAATTAAAAAACAATTTGAAGAAAGAATGATAAAACCTGGTGAAGGAAATAGATGTCAAGCCCAGAGAGTGCAGTCCTAAACCAGACGAACACAAAGAGGCCCACACCAAGACACATCACAATTAGAAAGTCAAAGTTTAAAGACAAAAGTGAGAATCTTAAAAGCAGCAAGAGAAAGGCAACTAGTAACTTATAGGGAAGCTCCCATAAGACTGTCGGCTGGTTTCTCAACAGAAACTTTGCAGGCCAGAAGGGATTGGCAGGGAATATTCAAAGTGATGAAATCAAGGACCCACAACCAACATTACTCTACCCAGCAAGGCTATCATTTAGAATCAAAGGACAGATAAAGAGCTTCACAGACAAGAAAAAGCTAAAGGAGTTCATCACCACCAAACCAGTATTAAAAGAAATGTTAAAGGGACTTCTTTAATAATAATAAATAATAATAATAATAATAATAATAATAATAGATCAAAAATATTAAAAAATGGCAATAATTACATAGCTATCAAGAATTACTTTAAATATAAATGGATTAATACTCTAAGCAAAAGACATAGGATGGCTGAATGGATAAGAAATCAAGACCTAGGGCCAGCCGAGTGGCTCAGTTGGTTAAGCGCTGGCTTGGGAAGCCAGCAGCCCTGGTTCGGTCCCACATGTGAGGGCCAGTGATACTGCCCTCAAAAAAAAAAAAAAAAGGAATAAAGACCTATACATATGCTGCCTACGGAGGCTCAGTCAGTTCAAATCAAAAGATACACACAGATTGAAAGTGAAGGGATAGAAATATATATATATATATATATATATATATATATATATATCACAAAAATATAAACAAACAAAAAATGGCTGGTGTAGCAATACTTATACTAGATAAAACTGACTTTAAAACAAATGCTGGTTCCTTCTTGACAAAGAAGGAACAAGTAATTCACTTTTGGGTGTTTATCAAAAAATACCCAAAACACTAATTCAAAAAGACAAATGCATCTATATGTTCATTGCTGCATTATTTGCAATATCCAAGATATGGAATCATTCTAAGTGGCCATGAACAGATGAATGGATGAAGAAGTGGTACATATATATCAATGGAAAATACTGTGCCATAAAAAAGAATGAAACTGTGCCATTTGCAACAACATGGATGTACCTAGAAGGTATTATGCTAAGTAAAGTAAGTCAGACAGAGAAAGACAAATATCATATGATTTTACTTACGTATGAAATCTAAAAAAACAAAGTAAACAAACAAACAAAACAGAAACAAATTCATAGATACAGAAAACATTTTGATGTTTGCCAAATGGCAGGGTTAAGGGGATGGGTGAAAAAGGGGACGAGATTAAGAAGTATAAATTGGTACTTACAAAATAGTCATGGGATGTAAAGTATAACTAAGGAATACAGTTAATAATATTGTAGTAACTATGTATGGCATCAGATGGGTACTAGATTTATCAGGGTGATCACTTCATAAGTTATATACAAGGTGTGATCAAAAGATACAGTGAATGTTTAAATTTTTAAAAATGACTACAGTAAAAGATACAATGCATTTAATCTCCCTCAAGATGCTCCACTTGCTTCAAACACACTTATCCCATCCTTCTTGCCACTTTCCGAAGCAGAGCGTCTTTACTTCATCCTCCATCATGACAATGCTCTATGTCACACATTGCTTCTGGTACAGCAATTTGTATCAAACAATAACATTATCATGTGTCCTCATCCACCTTATTCACCAGATCTGGCACCATGCAACTTCTGGCTCTTCCCCAAAGTCAGACTGATTCAGGACATTGAAACAGCCAGGACAGCACAACTTAAGACACTCATGAAAAAGGACTTCCATAACTTCTTCAGAAAGTGGCAATAATGATGAGACAAGTGTGTTTAAAGAGAGGGGGAGTATTTTGAGGGGAATTAATGTCAATGTGTCTTTTACTGTAATATTTTTTTAATTTAAACATTCACCATATTGTTTGATCTCACCTCATAAATGTCTAATCACTAACTATATTGTATACCTGAAACTAATATAATATTGTATATTAACTGTAATTAAAAAATAAAAAAAATTAAAGTAAATGTAGATGCAAAGTGAGATTTATAACATAATCCCACTCTTATAAATAAAAAACACACAAGAATACAGCATATATCTTACCAGGATAGATGCATATATAAGGATATATGTTAAACACAGTTATTGGGACTCCAGTTAAGGAAAGGAAATAGAAATGCAAAACTGGGATAAAAGAGAAAAATCAATTATACACAGAAATGCTTTGCATGGGCCATTGATGACAATGTACCGTGGGTTACTGAACAAGAAACCCAGTTCTCTTCACCTGAGGAATAATAAAAGCAGGCAAGCCAGAATGTCAAGGAGAGAGAGAGAAAGAGGAAAGGTTCCTGTACCAACATGAGTTTTCAGCAAAAGCTAAAAAATGAGAGGGAATGTGTTTAGGAACAGAGGACTTGAAATAATCCCCCAAGTCTCTCATAGTTTCAAAAAAAAAAAAAATCTATAGTTTTTCTAAATGTTTTGCAGGCCTTCTAATAAACCAAACATGACCAAAATAGCTGAGAGAGAGATGCCAGACAAGACCAACTTCTTTGTGGTGACTCGGGGAGACACTGTCAGTGTATGTAGCGTGGATCATAGAAGCCAGGGCCAAGGTCAACTGTGGGTTAGTTGATGCTGTAGGAAATGAGACTGGTGATCAAAGACCTGACATGATTTACATCTCTGCAGAGTCTAAGAGAAGCCAAAGGTGCCTATATTCTCATTACCCATGCCCCATCCAAATCATGTGGATTCCATCTAGACTTTCTAATTTGGACGTAATCTGAGGACAAGTAAGAGATGAACATTATTTTTGTACTAAAAATCAGAAATGACTAACACTGATTTGAGTTTACTTGGTAGAAACTTGGGTGATTTGGAAATAGGGCCTCAAGTTATAACTTACATTTAGTAATAGAAAAACAATGTAATTTCAATTGTTCACATCTGTATTTTGACTAAATTCTGTACTTAATATATATGTATACTGTATATGAACATCAGTTACTCACTGCCTGTAACTAATTTCAAGTATTAAATTTATCTGTCTCTGTATTCATGTTCCATATAGCATGTTAGTTTTGGCTCTGTATACATTATTTTTGCACGGAGAGATATTACAGGCATGCTAGACACAAAGTTGGAAGTTTTAATTTAGTAGACATGCCACTGGTATTTCAAAATAAATAATGCATTCATTAGAAACTGATATGTCAAAAAGTTAATTATTATTCTTGGCTGGTTCTTCACACAGGCAGTTTTTTGGGGGGGTGGGAGAGTGTACTTTGCAGTTGGAGACCTGTAGCTTTACAAATGCGTGTATTACGTTAAAGACGAAAGGAGTCTTCTTTTAATAAATGGCATAACTCTAACTTGATCTAACTAAAGCAGTATCAGAAAGAGCCAGCAGTGTCACCCTTCCTTACATTTCACAGCATGTCTACCTTTCACTAAATTTTCTCAGGAGAATTCATCTCCTCTATAGGGGTTTTGAGCCAAATGCACACACTTAAAGAATCCAACCAAGAAAAAAAAAAAAATCAATGCCAATTGGAAAGTTTGGCTCTTCAAGAGTAGTATTTGGGGGAAAAAAAAAAAAAGATTTGAATAGAAAAACAAAGGAACATCCCTAGGAGATTTGTAAAATTGTATTTGACAGTTGGATCCATTTCAAGCAAAATTCAAAACTCAACTCTGGTAAATAAATCACCTGACTTCAGAGATGCTCTGGCTGAAGTAACTTTCAAGGGTAACTGGAAGTCATGGCTCTCAGACCCACTCAAAGTCAGAGGCACCCCATGGATTTGCAACATCCAAGGACATTGCCAAGCACACTTTGAAATTAGTAGTGGTATATGATCATGAAAGGAAAAGTAACACCAAAAGCCACTTCTGTTTATGTCTTACTGGATGCTGAACCCTTAATAACATCACCTCTGTCAGTCTTTCCAGTACCTTTAATTCCCAAGTTCCAGATAAGCAAATTATGACTCCAATAGGTTAAGTTAGTTGCCAGTATTACCAAGCTAATTATTGGCAAAGTTAGGATAGGAACAGAGGCTGCTTGAATCTAGAAAGCAGAGCTATTAATCATGCACATCTACTGTAGATGTTTACATTGGGTGGCTTCTTGGTCAGTGATAATGTTCATAGGGAAGAAAAGGGGCACTAAGGAATGAAAAGTTTTCCTTAGAAGGGAAATGGTAGGTAATAGCACTTAATTCAGGACATGTTATGTGTGAGGTGATGGTGAGATTTCCAGACAGACTTGTGTAAGCACTTGGATACATGGAACTGGAATGCAAGACAGTGGTCAAAGGGAGGAAGATGTCGATTTCAAAGCAACATTAACTTATAGGAGACAGTTGAGGCCGAGAAAGTTACACAGGGAAATAGTTTAAGAGAGAAGAAAGTTAATAAAACCTCTGAGAACATAAGCATATAAGGAACATTTGCAGGAAGGGGAGTGAGTGAAAGGAATCAGGGAAGAGTGAATTTGAAAATACAAGGGAGGATGAGGAATATGCAAGCACCATGAGGGCAGGGCTAGTAATTTCTTTTTTCCTATTTGTTTACTAATGTCTCCAAAGTAGGTAAGATAATGCCTGATACATAGTTAAGACCAATAAATAGTTGTGTAAACATGTTGATGAGAATCAAGGGCTGCAGGGAAGAAATTGGTCTTTGCACTTGAAATGCTAGGGAGCATACATAGATAGTGTCATACAAATACCCTTAAAGTTCTCACTCCCCAAACATGAATTCAACATAATGTGCATGATTAATTTTTTTTCAAAGTAGTTTAAAAATTGGAGAGTTATACAATTTTCTATGTCTAAAAAATACTAAATACCGTAATACCTTGGTTTGGGAGCATAATTTGTTCCAGAAACAAACTACTTGTATTGCAAGACTTTGCTTATTTACCATGCTAAAATGTAATATTAGGTTGTGCAAATGTAATAGCACTAGGGCCGGCCGAGTGAGTGGCACAGTGGTTAAGCGCTGGCTTGGAAATCCAGCAGCCCCGGTTTGGGTCCCACATATAAGGGCCAGTGACACTGCCCTCAAAAAAAAAAAAAAAAAAGTAATAGCGCTATTACTTTTGCACCAACCTAATAGAAATGTTTGCTCGATTTGTGGAAGACTCACAAACCAAGTTACTCGCAATCAAAGGTTTTACTGAATTTCAAGAATTTCTATATGCTTAAATATTTTCAAACTAGTTCCTTTTTAAAAAAAGGAGATAATCCTATAATTTTCTATGACTAAAATTACTAAATATTTCAGAAATTTCTTACTAAAATTTCATTTCCTGAGATCAATGGTGGAGTTAAATTAACTAGCTTCTGAAGAAATAAAAGTCTTGAGATTAATTTTTAGCCTTAGGGGCCGGCCGAGTGGCGCATTGGTTAAGAGCTGGTTTTGGGCGGCCCCGTTCGGATCCCACATATGAGGGCCAGTGACACTGCCCTCTATAGCTAACAGCTCCACGTGGAGCTGGGCTATGCAAGCCCCGGTGACGATGTAGGTTGCAGCCCCTGCTGCAGTGGGCTGCCATAGGCTACAGTGAGTGGCCGGCAGCCAGCGTGAGCGGCCGGCAGCCAGCGTGAGCTGCCAATAGCCACAGTGAGCGACCATCCAGAGGCCTGCGACCAATCTGCCTCATCTGGGAAGAGCGCAATGACGATACCAACATGGGCCAGTGAAGCAATGTCCTCTGCAACTAGACTGAAGAACAAAAAAAGAGCAACTTGTCTATTCCCCTTCCCTGATTCCCCAACGCTGTTCTCCTCCCCCAATTCCCCAATAAAAATCTTAAAAAAAAAAAAAATTTAGCCTTAGATTTGCTTACTTTTACATGCACCTGCATGAGAGTGTTCTCATTAATTTCTCAGTTGGATAAATTTAGAAATTTATCCATTTCTAAAAATGTATCATAATTTGTGTCTAAGTAACAACTGTTTCAAAAAATAAAACCACAGTCATCACTTGGTTATGTTGACTGACAAACCTGGAGTAATTAATCTTTGTTTTCATTGAATATTTTATTAAATTAATTTTCAAAAATATGTGCAGATTATAGTTTTTTAAGAAAGCTTTTATGTATGACAATGAAATGTACTCAGGCCCAGACATAAGCAACAGCCAAGATTTGCAAAATGAACTGTTTTTGTTTTGTTTTGTTCTTTTTGTTTTGTTTTAACCCAAATAAATCCAGGGGACTAGAAGATTGCCAAGTGAAAGATGTAGACATGTTTATTATTACGTACTTGATAAAATACTCACTGATCACCTGACTTCTTGACGCTGTGGTGTGAAATATGTCAGACTTTGAAGACAAACAGACCTGGGTTTGGACCCTCCCTTGCCACTTCCTAACAGTGTGTCTTTGAACAAGTTATTTCATTTCTCTGAGTTCTTATTTTCTTAATCATAGTTTAGTCCTACTTAGACATCCATTGTAAAGTTACTATAAGCTCTGTGGTGGCATAAACTATATCTTTCTTGTTCAACATTATATATCCTACTCCCAGCATAGTAAGAGTTTTAAAATACTTGTTTTATTAGTTTGATGACTATGTAAAATAGCATGTATACGCAGCTTCCCACACAGAGAGTATTCAACAAATGCTAGTTCTCTTTCATTTTTCCAGCTAATTATTTGCATCAGTCAGTTTCTCCCCAAATATTTCTGTTACTGGAACAAATGTACATTTTAAGCTTGAATTATCAGAATAATCATTTAAATCCACTAATAGCCCTTTCTCTTTGGAGAGGCCACATCTCCTACATTAAAAATGTTATCATTAGTCATAATTTAATGCACTAGCATAATGCTACCCAAATATTGTCTCCAACTCCCCCATAGTAGCAAGGATTAATTTCTTTATTTTCATTCTTTCACATGACATCCATAAATTCAGAGGTTAATTATCATAATAGAATTGAGTTTTGGTTAAATAGATGACAAGGAGTGACAGGGATGTTACCTTTGGTTGACAAGCATAACACATCCCTCCCCCACTGTAAATTCTACTTACAGTACTAGTGTCAACAGCAAGTGGTGTAATGAAATATGCACTGATTGTTACTGAAATTAGGACAACTAACAAGAAAGATGTCAAAACAACTTTATTATTTATCTTATAGTAAAACTATTGTAAAATTGAAGCAGTGACATGATTCTAACTTAGCTTTCCTTAGAACTATTGATCTTGATTTTTTTGTACAGAGAAGTCCTTTTGGGCTAAAGCTCTGCACAGAAAATCAATTTGCTTAAAATGCTTCCTTTTATGCATAATAGCTTATTCATCAAGGACTGAAATTCTGCATATGAATAACACTGCAGTCTCCTTCTTGCCAATCACTAGAAGCACTATGTAAATTATAATTGGAATATTATGGCAAAAACCTGGAGGCCACAATCTTTCCACGAGATAATTGAATGTCAATAATGATCCAAGAAAACATTTAAAGCTGCACCTCACTATGAGTATAAATGCCATCAAATTTAACTTTTAAAATGTTTTCTATTCACTGTGCACTGAACTTTTGTCCAAGGATGGATGACTACAAGCAAATAGCTACCCACTAGAAGCATTTTGGTTCATGTACAAACTAGAGGTTTAAGATTAGAAGTATTGAATTCAATTCTAGTTCCAAAAGGGTCACGAAATAACAACCAGGCTGTGAATCTGACCGGTTATTGAACCTTTCTGAATCTAAATTTTCTATGTATAAAATTGGAAAGTCCTCCTAAAATGTTTCAATTAAATCAAGGGTTATATAAACATTTCAAACTTTGAAACTATATTACTAAAGGTTGGAAATAAATCAAAGGAAAAAGTTGTATTAGAACTTCCAAGACAAGTCAATAAAATGAAAATTGGAACATTCAAACACATACACTTATTTTAAACATTTTAAAATTTATATTGTTTCCTAAAACTTCAGGACAGTTTTATTTTATAAAATCTTATCAATCAACTTAGAAATATAAGATCTTAAATAGTATTTTCCACGTGGTCTAGTAAACAATGTATTAATTAAACAAACTACAGAGAGATTTGGAAACAATTTACAGAATCTAAAAGTGAAGATTGAGTTCAGTAAACTTATTGTGGTAATCGTTTCCCAATATATGTAAGTCAAGTCATTATGCTGTACACCTTAACCATTCAGGGCTGTATGTCAATTATAGCTCAATAAAACAAAAACATTTCTGTATTACTTTGTATCTGCCTTTATAACCTCTAGGATTTAAGTTGTATTCATAATTTCTCCTATTAAGGTTTATATATGAATTTGATGGCTATAAATAAGCCATTGACTGTTGCTATGAACATCACTTCTCATTGTGACAGAAGTGTTTCTCATGCTCTTTTTAGTTCATCTGGTGTAGACCTAACTTTTTCTAATTTGTCATAAATTATATCTTGGCTGTGTGGGAGATAACACAGTTCCATACACAAACAGAAAATATGTGTGTTAATACTATGCATGAGTATTGCATTTTGCCTATGATCTGCTTCCATTCAATTTCCTTAAAGCTAATTTCAGAATCATTTTCCCATAAAGATTTAATTGGGAGTGTCTCTTCACTACAGATCTAATTATGTCGTACTATACCATGAACATGACACACTTCCAGCCTCATATATACTAAAGTATTTCAATTATTTCTAACTATTGTGAAACATTAGAAAAGTAATTCCTAGCCATTGTGCAATATGCTTAATTTGTATATATCCAGAGAAGTGTGATCCAACATAGTCATATCTTACTGGAGGCCAAATAAAGGACATAAATGTGTTATTGAAAGGCAAATCTTATATGACAAAAATTTGTTTTTCTTCCAAAGCACAGTTTCTTCAGAAGTTGTCAGAAATGGAGATTATTCCATTTTCTCATGCATAAGGAAGAATGACTAATCTTTTAACTTTAGGAAATAATGGATGCATTCTAATAAGGTTTTTAAAACTCTAAAATCAGCATAACATAAAAAGATACTAAACACTTTATCAGTAGCTACACATAATACTTTGTTAATGAGAAATTATATTTTTCTAAACATTTATAATTTTCTAAACAAATCAATTTAAGTAAAGAAATGAGTATAGTCTAATAATTTACTCTTCTTTAATCCATGCTTCCTGAAAGCTGCTGCATTTTCAAAAATATGATTGAATCAGTATATAGAATAATGATGGAGGATATGGTCCCTAAGAGCAAGACTGACTGACCTGCTTTACTTGGTAGGGGAATTTGAGTAAAATTGTAATATTCAAAGTCAACATCTTCTTCTGTAAAATGCAAATTGAAATACTACCTTCTTCATTTTCCTCATTGGGTTCTTTGCAATGATTAAATAAGATAATGCATGTAAAGTTGTCAGAAAAGCACCTACCACTTATCATGTAACAGTGAGGATTGCTGTGAGTAGCTGTCACTCCACACTTACCTGTCCTAGAAATCTCTGGTTTGGAGGGAGATTTGTACAAAGTGAACATAATGTCATTAGCCCGACTGATTCTAGGTAGTCTAGTATAGACTTGAAAGATTTGAAGTGATCCCTAAACCTTTATCTCATGGTACTACTACCACATATCCCCACCCTCTCATTTGCCCTCTGTGTCAGTGGTGATTGCTGTTTGAACCAGACACTGGGCACACTTGGCTGACAAGCTCAGCAGTGAAATTCCTACTCACTCATTGTCCAGCATCTCCTTGTGTTTTATTCATTATTATCTGGTCCCACAGGATTTCATCTCTATGCTTAACATTCCTCTCCAGCAGGAAATTCTTCTCTGTAGTTAACTAAATTCTTCTGATACAATTAAAGATAATTTGCTCTCTTGTTTAAAATTGATATAGATAAACTGGTCAGCATTCTTGGCAGAGAAGTCTTTATATACTTAAACACCAATATTAAAAATGTGAAAGCAATCTCATGCAGAGTTTAGTCGTATGTCATTTTGGCTTTGCTAAAAACACAAGTGGGAGTCAGACCTATACTTACTAATTTTCAAAACAAAAAATAAAAATAAAAAGGTATCTAACCAGTATTTTAGAACTCTTCTAATTAGAAAGTTTTAACTTACACAAAGTTTAAATCCCTTTGTCTACTACGTAAGACTGTTTTCTCGTTTTGTTCTCAATAAATAAAGAGAACAGCTATTCATTTCATTGTTTTGCTAGTAGTCTTTATCGTTCTGTAGGTTATTCCTCTTTTCTCAAAATCCTTTTTATCCTAGTCTTATAAAAGAGATGTTTGTCTTTTTAAAATTTGTCTATCTTCATAGTTGTTCCAATAATACATATATTAAATTTAATGCATCTTTCCTGTTTAAGAAAAACACAGCAAACATATACTATCCCTGTTCTTTTTCATCACATGTAACTAGTTGTTATTATATATTGAGAATTATGTGTATACATATTCTGGCTTAATATTATTTCACACACACTTCAAGTAGATGTTACTAGAAACTTCTTTTATTTCTATGTTCCTCAGCTATGTTTTCTTATATCATTTTTAGATTTATTTTACAATATATTATTAGCTTGACTAATTTCATTCTCATAGCTTAAAAATATCTCTTGATGTGTTACGATATATTTCCTTCAGATATATTATTTTAGTGTTTAAAAAAGAGAGCATCTGTGTTTCTTAATAGACAAATGAAGTCTCCTTGCAGCTCCAACCTCTGCTGGCTTCTCAGAAATAAAATCATCAGGACTCGGTTCCACCTAATTAGCCTTCCTTCACCTTCCTGACATCCATTAATTCTATCCACACCTACTATATACCTCATTATCTTAGATTTCTTGTAGCTGTCTCCATTTTCTGGAGACTTATCTACACTGTTTCTTTCTATGAGTAAACAGAAGACAAAATTGATCAATAGCTGTCCCTGGAATTTGTCTTTTCAGTTGAGTGTTGCACTTGTCCACAGTCACTTCGGGTTGGAAATGACATAGCCAGCCGTGTGATAATCCAGCTAAATCAGTATCAACATAGAAAAACAGAGATGTTCACCTTTCTTTTCAACTCTTCTCTTATGCTAACCTTAACTCAGAAAGCATCACCATTCTTTCATCCACCTTTCAAGCAAAGCCCTCAGAATTATTTTCTTCTCTTCACTCTGCTTTACCATCAAGTCCAATTAACATGTTAAATGTTGGTTTGTTGTTATTTATTCTAAATGTCTACCTTTTTCCCCTTTCTAGCAATCTCTGCATTCCTAGTCTAATATAGGCATTGATATTCCATCCAAGTGAGCATACAATGATTTTTAAAGTGTTAATTTATAGCACTCCCCTAAAAGTATTAACTTTCCAATTATTATTTTGTGCAACTAAATGTACCTATACTTTTTAAAACATGATTCATCACCCTAAATTTATGTCCTTTTACTACTGAGTCTTATGAATAATGTCGTCATTATAACTATTATCTTTCCCACAATTTATTGTACTAATGTTTAACTTTTTATAAGTTACATTGTTTCTACCTTGAATCATATATAGCTTTATCTCCATTTTTCATTCTAATGTTCACATTTGTTTTAGTCTCATTTCTACAATTAAATAGATTGTGTGCTCACCACATATATTGGTTGGCTGAGGTGGATACATTGGTAGATTCTTTATGACATTTTTGTAGAAACAATATTTTATGAGTTCTTGCATATTTAATACTATTTCTTGTGGTTGCTGTTTTTAGCATATATACTTAAAAGCAGCTTGTCAGATCAAAAATCCTTGGCTCACACTGCATTTCCTATAGTATCTTGGGTATTCTACTCCATTTTCTACTGTATTAAGTTTCCTTTGTAGAAATCTCAGGCCTACATGATTTTTTATTCTTAAAAATTATTTGAGAACTATTTTCAAATCATATACCTGAAAAAGGTTAATAGTGCTAACATAGAAAAAACTTCTATAACTCAACAACAAAAGCACAATCTGATTAAAAATGGGCAAAGAACTTAAATAGCTATTTCTTCAAAAAAGATATACAAATGGCCAATAAACAGGAAAAAATACTCAACATCACCAATCATCAGGAAAATGCAAATCAAAACTACAGTGAAATGCCACTTCATACTCTGTTATCAAAAACAAAAAAGCAACAGAAAATAACAAATGTCAGTAAGGATGCAGAGGAATTCAAAGCTCTGTGCATTGCTGGTGAGAATGTCAAACTGTATAGTTGCTAAAAAAAACCAATATGGTGGTTCCTCAATAATAAAAGAATATAAATAAATAGAATTATCATATGATTCAGCAATTCTACTTCAGAGTACATGCCCTAAAGAATTGAAAGCCAAGATGAAAATAGCAGAATTATTCACAATAACTAAAAGGCAGAAGCAACCAAAGTGTTTATGGACAGATAAATGAATAAATAAAATATATATACAATGGACTATTATTCAGTCTTAAAGCGGAGGGAAATTCTGACACATGTTACAGCATGGATAAAGACATTAAGCTAAAGGAAATATGACAATCACAAAAGGACAAATACTGTATGATCCCACTTAATGAGGTACCTAGAGTAATTGAAATCACAGAGACAAAAAGTAGAATGATGGCTGCCAGGCGCAGGAGGGAGGGATAAATGGGGAGTTATTGTTTAATTCATACAAAGTTTCAATTTGCAAGTTAAAAAAGTTCAGGAAATGGATGGTGGTAGTGATTCACTGCATAAATAAAAAATACCTTTTTTTTTTAAAGTACACTGGTGTAATTTTTAAATAAGCACTTACATACAATTCTTTTATTTAGAAAATAGCTTTCATAAACTTCATGTGTAAATATATGATCTCTTTAGTCTTTATTGAGTTTCTTCTTCAGAGACTTTGAAAATGTCTATGCTGTTCTTTGTTCTAGCTTTATTTTTTTCCAGTTCATTTTAATTCTTTTAAACACACAATTTCCTGCAATCTTACATGTACCACCATTATTCCACTGGGATAGATTTAATTAATATTACAATAACTTTAATAGCACCAAACCTAATGGAAAATATTTGGGTTCCATCTAATTTCATCAGCATTTTCATCTCCTTTTAGAGCTTACATCTCTTCCCTTGGCTTCTTGAATAATGCACTTTTTTTCTGACATTTTTCTAATCTTTCTGTCTATCTCTCTACATTTTTCAGGCTGGTATTTCAATACCTAGTGATGAAATCTAGACAGAACTCAAGACATGTCCTTAGTTCTATTCTTTCCTCACTCCATATACTCTTCCTACATGATCTTATCTACACATATCTTTATTTACCACGTATATTCAGGTGACTCCAAAATGTAAACCTCCAGCATAGACCTCCACATTGAACTGTAGACTTGTACCTACAACTATATTCTTAAATCTCCATTTAGAGAAATCAAGGCAACTTAAAAAATCTGTATTTCCAAAACAAAGCCAAAGATGGACTTTTCCCCCCAATATCCATTACTGCAATTAATGACTTCAGCTTACATTAAATTAAATAAGCAAAAACCCTAGGAATCAAATTCAATTTTATATAACATAGCCACCATGTCAAAACTACTACCAAGTCTTGTTTATTTTATCTATACATTTCGCAAGCCTATTTATTTCTCTTTATAACCATAGCAACTACATAACCATAGCAACTACTCTAGTGCAAACTCTTCATCATTAGCCTGAGCTACAATAGCCTAACTGTGCCACTCTATACATATCCATTCTTATCTCTTGCAAATCTATTTTCCATAGCAGCCATTATATATATATATATTTGTCTAAATACAATTCTGATCGGGTCACTCCTCTACATAAAACCTTCACAGAATTTTCAATAATCTTGAAATAAAGTCTGAAATCTTACAAGGCACTGCATATCTGGTTCCCAATCTACTTGTATAACTTCATCTCAGCAATGGAATCCTTCATTCTCTGCTTTCAAACTGCAATATTTTACTTTTGTTTCTTACATGATTCATCCTACGTCTTGTCACATTTAAAAAATGCTCTTTTTTCCCCTTTGCATGAAATTCTTTCTCCCTGTCTTTATTTAGTTCACCTTGTGCTCATTTTAATTTCTCATCTTGACTCATAACTTTATGAGAGAATACTTTTCAGCCTTATTAATCCAGTCAGAATCTACTAATATTTTATTTCATTGCATCATGAAACTCTACTGCTAAAATTACTTTTGCCATTTTATGATTTTTTTCGTGTGATCATCCCATAAATATATGCTCCAACCACCAGAGTTTATGTCATTTTTGAGAAGAGACTATATTTGTTTTGCTATTATTGTTCCTGAGTGCCTAGCAGAGTACTTGGTACTTGGTAGGCATTCAATTTTTTAAAAATGTTGAACAATAAGTAACTAATAGGACGTAATCCATAATATTGTAAATTGGGACCAGATTATGAAAAACCTTCAGCACAAGCTAAGAAGTTGATACATAATTTGGTGGATAATAGAAACTCAGTGAAGGGTTTTGGTAAAGGAAAAGGCACAAAGTGAACTGTTCATCAAAAAAAGTAATGTGTTAATGTCTGCATGGTTGGTGGAGAAATGCGGTCAGTTAGAAGTTAATATTCATAACTGAGCTAAGAAAAATAACAGAGGTGTACAGAAAATGGAAGCGCAGTGAGACTAAATAGAAATTTCCTTTCACTGTGGCATTATGCGTGTTGTAGAACATAACAGAAAATTATCCATATGCAAGCTCGGAAAAAATAATGAAAGAAAGAAACAAAACAGACAGGGTATGGGGATTGTGGAACAATATAAAATAATTGAACGTCCATTTGATTTCAGTCTCAGAACAAGAGAAGAGAGAGAGAATGATGTCGAGGAAAATGTTTTAAGAGTCAATAGCTGAAATTCTTCAAAATTAATGAAAGATATCATCCAAGGTTCTTAGAAATTCAGAGAACCTGAGATACAAAGAAGATCCCTACAGACATATGATAGTCAAACTGCTAAAAACAAAAGTTAAAGAGAAAGTCTTAAAAGGAAGCATCCAAAGAAAAACACATTACTTTAAAGGGAACAACAAAAATGGCAATCGACTTCTCAATAGAAATGGGAGTTTGAAAACAGTAGACATTGGTACAATACAGAAAGACAGAACAAAATAACTATCAACAGATCCACTAGAAATGAATATCAAGAAAACTGTTCTTTAAATATGAAGACGAATAAAATAATTTTTAGACAAATACAAACTTAGAAAATTTGTCACTAGAAGAATTGTTAACTAAATGTTAAAGAATATTTATACTAAATGGAAAATAATTCCATAATGTAACCCAACTATGTAAGGAGGAAAGAAAATATATAGAAAAATATAAAATATTATTTTTATTGATTTCTGTACAATTTTATTGACTTTTTAATGTAAATGTGCTAAAAATTGATGCTTTGTAACACAAGCACATGAAAAGATGGAAATACAAATTAAAACTACAATAAAACATACTACACACCCAGTGCAAGTGGCTGTAATTATAATAACTGACACTATCATGTAAGCACAGACAGAGAACATTTTGAATTCTTCTATGTTTCTGGTGGTACTGTGAAATGGTATAAGCACTTTGGAAAAACTTTAATATTTTCTCATAATAATAAGCACATCATTTAATTTATCAGTTTCACTCTTAAATACACACTCAAGATAAATGGAAGTGTATGTCTACAAAAATATTTTCACAAGTTTATTTATAGCATCCTTATTCATAAAGTCAAAAACTAGAAACAACATCAATATCCATCAATAAAAGAATAGAGAAATGTTGTGTGGTGTATTCAGTTAATATAGTAAAGGGTAATGAATTACTGATCTATGTAACAACATGATGTATATCAAAAATATGACTGTTCAAAACAAAGTAACACAAAGGAATACACACTGTAACTAAAGATAAAATGAAAAAAATGGAAGGTAATATGAAGGAATAACCACAAAATGTAGCACAGAGATGAAAAGAAAAATATGAAAAGAAAGTGAATATAAATAGAAAATAGAAGGACAGACTCCACAATGAGTCTAATCAGCTCACAATTAAGATCACAGACTTGGAGTCAAGTTCTGCTTATGTTATCTGAGTTACTTTGGGCATTTCCACCCAAATTTCTTTATATGTAAAATAGTGATAGTAATAGTTCCTACTTCAAAGGGTTATTGTGATATAAAATTGGTGGAAACATTCAAAATTCTTAGAGGATTTTTTGACAAATATTAAGCTTCCAATAAACAGTAGATATATTCTATGGCAATTTTAGAAGTAGAAAACAAATAGAATGGCACAACAGTAAGATCTAAAATGTAAAGGCTAAGCTATTTTTAGAACTATAGAAATAAATAGAATCAAATTTAATGATATTGCAAATTATGACCAGTAAATAAAAGTAAATTTAAAACTATCGAAGAATATCATATCTTCTACAAATAAATAATAGATTTACTAATGACAAACTTGTAATAGCTGACAAAATTCATTATTCCATTGTATTTCAGCAGTAATAAAAAAAATGGGTAAATCTAGATGGAAAAAAAATGGAGGGCAGAGCTAAGGTTTAAGTAAAATATTTTGTTAAATTCACTCATTGACAGATAAAAATAATTTTAGTTGATTCAAAATGGTTTGATTATCAATCTAATTATACTAACAAGTAAGATAACAGAATAATTTTTTCTTTCAAGTTTATGAAAACACATTTTAAGAAAGGGTAAAACTTGTATGAAAACTGTAATACTCAACATATACTGATAACAAAAGATGAATACCAGTCATGCGTATACATTTTTTGGCACCCCCAGTGTGTGTGTGTGTGTATATATGCATGCTAAGTATAAGAGTTATTATTTTTCTAGACAAGTAGAAGACAATGAAAATTAAATAACTGTTAGCAATAGGATCAAAGAAAAAAAGGAATAGAATAAAACCCACAGAATCAAATTTAAAACTACTAAATAAGATAGAAAATATTATGCTAAGTGAAATAAGTCAGACTGAGAAAGGCAAATACCATGTGATTTCATACGTGAAATCTAAAGAACAGATTAAATGAGCAATCAAAACAGAACTAGATTCAGAGATATAGGAAAAACAACTGTTGGTTGCTAGATGGGAGGGAGCAGGGGATGGGGGCAAAGGTGAGGGGATTAGAAAGTGCAAATTGGTAGACACAATATAGTCATGAGGATATGAAATACACTATGGGGAATATAATTAA
Organism: Aselliscus stoliczkanus; assembly: GCA_033961575.1. NCBI lineage: Eukaryota > Metazoa > Chordata > Mammalia > Chiroptera > Hipposideridae > Aselliscus > Aselliscus stoliczkanus. Next base: position 120,167,116 of record CM066730.1, on the reverse strand, counting down.
CAATGTTGTAAAGATTGTGTAAGGTGCCAGATGGGCACTGGACTTATCAGGGGGATCACTTCACAGGCTGTGTAGATGCCTGACAAATGCACCTGAAACTGAAGTAGAATAATATTGAATGTCAACTATAATTATATAAATATATATAGTCATGGGATGTAGGGTATAGCATAAGGAAGATAATCAATGGTATTGTATTATAACAGCAATATAAGATATCAGAGGGGTAGTAGCCTCAGGGGAGCGGTATCATTTTGTGAGGGTGTAAATATCTATTACATTGTTTGTACACCTGAAACTAATTTTTAAAAATGAAAGAAAAAAATAAATCTACAAGATGTGTTCTTAAAAAAAAATGAAAAAGTTGATAATAAGTATCTATGGTAAATTTATATAGATTAAATTTGTATGTGAAAATTCAGAGAAGTGTGTGTGTGTGTTTAATCAAGTAATAACCTGCCTTAAAACAACACAGAAAATAAAGGGATGGAAAAATTCTTAATGGGACTATTAATCAAAGAAAAGATAGTCTACATTACAGTGTTACTATTAAACAAATCATAATTTAAGGGTAAAAATGCTGACAAAAATAAAATGGGATTCTACATATTGAAAACTACAGTAATCCATCATCAAGAAATAAGAATTATAAACTTGAATATTCATAAAAGGATACCTTTAACAAAGCAGTATAAAAACTTAGTGATTTAAAAAATAAACATTGACAAATCCATCACTGGATTTGAACTTTAAAATTTTAACAAGGCTTTATCAGAAACTGATGATCAAGCAGATAGTTTAAGCTAATAAAATATTTACAAAATTTGACCACTTGGTAGGTCACAAAGAAGTCTCAAAAAATTTCAAGCATCAATATTATAAACACAACACTTATGACCATAATATAATTACATTTAAAATCAATAATTAAAAGATAGTCTAAATAAACCATATGTCTGGAAGTTATAAAATATTTAGACCTGGGCAACACAGAATGCATTATATATTAAAATTTGTAGGATAAAGCTAAGATTATATAAGAAAGTTGGGGTTTTCATTTGTTATCCTCCACCCAAAAGTAGCCCAAAAATAATTAAGTAAAGTGTTCAACTTGAAAATTTTAAAAAGTACAATAAAGTAGATCCATGGAGGAGATCCAATATGGCGAAGTAGATAAATGTTGTGCTTGCCTCATCCCATGAACACATCAAAACTACAACTAAATTATAGAACAATCAATCTGGAGAACCATCTGAAGTCTGGTTGAACAAAAGTTTTATAACTAAGGATATGAAGAAGAAACCATGATGAGACTGATAGGAGGGGCAGAGACGTCCAACAGGCTGGTCTCACACCCATGTGGGGTGGTTGACAATTGGGAGATATCTCAAACACAAAGTTTCCCAGAAAGGAGAGAGGAACCACACAGCCCTACACCAGGCTCCCCAGCTCAGAGAACTAGTGCCAAGAAGAGGAGTCCCCACAACATCAGGCTGTGAAAAACAGTGGTGATTCCAACCATCCAGGTGGGATGGAAGACTGCAGGAAACCCAGGTGTCCTCTAAAAGGGCCTGCAAAAGCACTTACCATAGGCTCCAGTGGAGGAACAGTGACTCTGGAGAGACATACGCAGAGAAACTGAATTGTGTAACTTCAGGGCAACGCCTGGAAAAACAGTGCCCACTTTTCCATGTGCAGCTGTCCTCACTTGCAGCTGGCATGCAGGCACCATCTTTCCTGTGTTGAGCCTGCCCCCACGGGCCAAATCTGAACCTAATTTGCCTAGTGAGCTCAGCTGCTCCATTCTGCTGATTCACTGTGATCCAGCCTCACCTAACTCAAATACTGCAGGATGCCCTACCAGCAGGTGAACCTTATTGGAGATGGCAGGTGGCAGCAGTCCTCAGAGTGCCCTAGCTTTCTGCAGAGCTACCCTAGACTCAGTACTGGTGGCAGCCATCCTCGGTTTGCACATGCTTCCAGGTACTGCACAGGCAGTGACCAACAGTGGATTGCTTGTAGCTCCTGCTTGGTAATGCCCTGCCTGTCACAGACAGTGGCTACCTGGGTCTGCACCAGAGCCCCTCACAAGAGGCCCCAGAACAAACATACTTGTAGATTGGCTTCAGATTACAGCAGGGTACCATCCATTGAGCCCGACAAGCAGCACACACAAAATGCAGTCTCAACAGGCACCAGAGCCCCCTGGGGTGAAGCCCACTTCATGTGATAAGCCCCCCACATAGCAGACCATAACTTGTGGATATGGCCAAACCCCACAGCCAGTAGTCTGAGTGTCAATACCACCCACTGACATACCAACAGCAATAAGGTTCACCTATAACAGGAGGGCACACACAACCAACTCAAGGGACACTCCTGGAGAACCAGGCTCAGGTGACCATGGAAAATGTGCCATTAGTCCCCACAGGACCCCTACTATATAAGTCCACCCAGCTATATAAGACATAGCAACTCTATCTAATACATAGAAACAAACACAGAGAGGCAGCAAAAATGAAGACACACAAAAAAAATATACCCAAAATGAAAGAATAGGAAAAAAAAACTCCAGAAAAAGACCTAAACAAAATGGAGACAAGCAACCTACCTGAGCCAGATTTCAAAACAATGATTATAAGAATGCTCAAGGAACTTAATGAGAACTTCAACAAAGAGATAACAAGCATAAAAAAGGACATAGAAACCATACAAAAGAACCAGTCAGAAGTGAACAATACAGTAACAGAAATGAAGAACGAAGAATGCATTCGAAGGAATCACCAGAAGACTAATGTAGCAGAGCATGAAATCAGTGATTTGGAAGACAAGGTAGCAGAAATCAATAATTGAAACAGAAAAAAGAATCCAAAAAATGAGGAGAGTTTAAGGGGCCTCTAGGACCACATCAAGCATACAAACATTTTCATTATAGGGACATCAGAAGGAGAAGAAAGAGAACAAGGAACTGAAAACTTATATGAAGAAATAATGACCTACTAAAATTTCCCTAACATGGTGAAGGAAATAGATATACAAGCTCAGAAAGCACAGAGAGTCCAAACAAGATGAACCCAAAGAGACCAACCCCAAGACACATCATAATTAAATCGCCAAAGGTTAAAGACAAAGAGAGCCGTAAAAGCAGCAAGGGAAAAAGCAGTTACTTACCTACAAGGACAAGGAAGCCCCCATAAGATTGTCAGCTGATTTCTCAACAGAAACTTTGCTGGTCAGAAGGGATTGGCAGGACATATTCAAAGTGATGAAAATCAAGTACCTACAACCTAATCACATACCTATCAAAATTACTTTCAATGTAGATGGATTAAATGTTCCAATCGAAAGATTTGGAGGCTGAATGGATAAGAACATAAGACCATTACATATATGCTGCGGACAGGAGAATCACTTCAGATTGAAAGACTCACACAGACTGAAAGTAAAGGGATGGAAAGGGGTATCCCATGAAAATGGAAACAAACAAACAAAAATACAGTAATAACTCAGTTCGAGAGCATAATTTGTTCTGGAAACAAACTACTCATATTGCAAGACATCGCTCATTTACCAAGTTAAAATGTATTATTAGGTTGGTGCAAAAGTAATAGATATTTTTGCCATTACAAGTAATGGGAAAAACCGCTATTACTTTTGCACCAACCTAATAGAAATGTGTACTCATCTTACGGAACACTCGCAAACCAAGTTACTCGCAATCCAAGGTTTTACTGTACTGAAGTAGCAATACTAATACCAGACAAAGTAGACTTTAAAACAAAGAATAACAAGAGAAATAGAAGACCTAGTAATCCCACTTTTGGGTATTCATCCGAGGAATCCCAAAACGCTACTTCGAAGGGATGTGCTCATCCACATGTTCATTGCAGCATTATTTACAATAGCCAAGATATGAAGGCAACCTGGATGTCCCTGAACGGATGCATGAATAAAGAGGGGGTGGTACAGGGCCAGCGGAGCTCTGAGCAAAAGGGCTGCCAGTTTGCTTCTCACATGGGCCAGTGATGCTGAGCCCAAGCTGAGCTGCCGCTGAGCTGCCAAATGGCTCAACTGGTGAAAGCACATGCTCCTAACAACAAGATTGCCTGTTCAATGGTGGACTATGCCAGCCCACAACTAAGACTGAACTCGGTACCTTAAGCTGAGCTGCCACCTGGATAGCTTAGTGGATAGAGCACATGCTCTTAACAACAAGGCTGCTGGTTCGACTACTGCATGGGATGGTGGCTATGCCCACCTGCAAATAAGACTGAACTCAGCACCTTGAGCTTAGAGGGCATGAGCTGCCAATGGGCAGCCAGATGGTGACTGGAGCCCTCCACAATGAAGACTGAAGAACAACAACCTGGCTGATTCCCTTCCCCAATTCCCCAAAACTGTTCCCCTCTCCCAATTCCCCAATTTTTTTTAAAAAAAATAGGAGGTGGTACATATATACAATGGAATATTACTCAGCTGTAAAAAAGAATGAAGTCCTGCCATCTGCGACAACACAGATGGAGCTAGAGGGTATTGTGCTGAGTGGAGTGAGTTAGACAGTGAAAGACACATATCATATGATTTCACTTTTAAGTGGAATCTAAAGAACAGAACAAACAAACAAATGAAACAGAAACAAACTCATAGATACGGGAAACATTTTGGGGCTTAGGAGTAGGTGAAAAAGTGAAAAAGATTAAGAAGTACAAATTGGTTGTTACAAAGTAGTCATGGGGATGTAGGATATAGCATAAGGAATATAGTCAATAATACTGTAATAACTATGTGTGCTGTCAGATGGGTGCTAGATTTGTTTTGGGTAATAGATAAGAGGGGGCTTGGGATCACGGTGGAAAAATTGAAGGGATTAAGAAGTACAAATTGGTAGTATAAAGTAGTCATGGGGATGAATAGTGAAACATAGAGAATAAAATGAATAATATGGTAATAACTATGTACAGTGACAGGTGGGCACTTGTCAGGGGATCACTTCATAAATTATATAAATGTCTAACCACTGTGCTGTACATCTGAAATTAATATAAAATAATATTGAATGTCAAATGTAATTGAAAAATTAAAAAGGAGGGGAAAAGACAAAGGGGAATAAGAGGTTCAAAGTTCCAAACATAAAACAAATAAGTCTTAGACATATAATATACAGCATAGAAAATATAGTAAATAATACTGTGATAGTTTGGTAAGGTGTCAGATGGTTGCTGGACCTTTCATAGTGATCACTTCTTTAGCACAAGAAATATAATCAATAATTTGGAAATAACTATGTGTAGCCCCAGGTGGGTCATGTTGAATAACTGACATAACCTGAAACTAATATACTATTGTATGTTATCTATATGTTAATAAAAATCTTAAAGAAAAAACTCTACAGTAATCAAGACTGTGGTATTGGCACATAGATATACAAGTAGGTCAATGGGACAGAATAATAAATCCAGAAATAGACACACAGATATATATTCAATTCATTTTTGACAAAAATATCAAAATAATTCAATGTGAAAGGATAATCTTTTCAAGAAATGATGTTGGAACAATTGGGAAGTTATATGCAAAAATAAAAAGAACAGAATACATTGACCATAGCCTTATACCATATACAGAATTTTAACATAGGATGGTCATAGACAGAATATAAGAGCTAAAACTATACTTCTAGAGAGAAACGAAGGAGAAAATCTTAGTGATGTGGATTTGGCAAAGATTTTGTAAAGACGATACCAAAACATTTACTATAAAAGAAAAAGAATGAATAAATAGGACCTCATCGAAATGAAACACTTTTACTTTTTAAGAGTCATTGTTAAGAAAAGGAAAAGACAAGACAAAACACTAGAAAATGTTTGCAAAATATATACCAACAGAAGATTTGCAGCTAGAATGTATAAAGAACACTAATATTTTAATAACAAGACAACACAAGAAAAAATGAGCAACATTGTTGAGCAGAAACTTCACAAAATATATATACAAATGACAAATAAAACACGGAAAGATGTATTCAATACTCAATACCATTGTCATTAGGGGAATGCAAATGTAAAACACTATTAGATGTCATTATATATTCACTAGCATGGCTAATGTTAAAAAGCCTGACCAAACAAAATGGTGCAGCTGAAACACGCATGAACTGCTGATTGGAATGTAAAATGACACAAACACTCGAGAAAGTCGTTTACAGTTTCTTAAAACATGAAACACATCTGAGCCCATCACCCAGACTACATATTTACCCAAGGAAATCAAAACATATATCCACACAAAAATCTATACAAGAATGTTCACAGCAGCTTCATTTGGAATAGCCAAAAATTGAAAACAAACAAACATCCATAAACAGGTAAATGGAAAACCGATTGTCTAATACCAGTACACTGAAATAATTCTCAACAATAAATGGAATGAACCACTGATATATGCCACAGTACAAATGAATCTCAAAATACATATGTTGAGTGAAAAGAACAAGGCCAAAAAAAAAAAGAAAGAGTAGATTTTGAATAATTAATGTAAAGTTCTAGAAAATGCAAGTCATCCTGTTGTTATCTATCAATGGTTGTTTTGGATGAGTGTGGCAGGGAAGGAGAGAAGAATGGAATTACAAAGGAGTAAAGGGAACTTTTGAAGTTAATGAATATGTTCATTATCTAGATTGTGGTGATAGTTTCACAGGTATATACGTATGTTACAATTTATCAAATAATACCCTTTATACATGTACATTCTAATGTGTATCAATTATACTTCAATAAAGCTATAATAAGAAAAAGGAACTCTCTTCAAAATGTTAATCATTAACTTAAATGCTACAGTTGCATTTAAGGTATGGGCTGGAAAAGAAAAATATATTTAATTACTATGAAGACTGAAGTCTTCAGGCAAAGTAAAATAACTGAGGAATCAGAAAATATTGAAAATGAAAATAAAGAGATGATTTAATAATGAGAAAAGTATGACATTAAAAGAGCATTGTTGAAAGATACTGAAAATTTTGAAAGAATGAAGTGGGTCCAAAAGTATGCAGATTTTACCTGCTCATTAATTAGTTAGGGAACAGGCAGAAATCCTTAACTTCCTCACCTGAAAATGGATTAATACCCACACTATACCTTTTGCAAAAATTAGTTAACTTGAGTATTTCATATCTCTGTTACACTATAATCATGAAAAGCAAATGTTATCACCATCCAGCCTGAAAGTGTCCTTTATACAAAAACATGTATTTACTATTTTATGTGTTTGTTTAATTGTTTATACATGTCAACCATTATAAATATTTATCTTGTTTAGGGTTATAATTACAAAATTATGATAAGTTTCGATGGTAAAACAGTTTATTGCTGTGATCAACTGTGTGTGAAGGCTCTTTATCATGCTCAAAAGTGAATTTAAAAGTTTCAGTAATTCTTGTCTGATTAGTTAACCTCAAAAGCAGGTTCTTTCAATGAAGTGCTAAGAACCTAGTATCTCATTTTATCACTTAGACAGACTTTAGATCATTAAACACATTGCTAATAGAACTATTTTTAGGGAATAGTCAAAGATTGCTTCCACTCTGGGCTTTGCCTCAACATTCATATCCCTTTGACTATCATAACCAGTGTATTTTATATTGAGAAGCAAAGATACAGTCCGTTTGGTTACATAAATGTTCAGTAAATAACGGTCAACAACAGCTTATTTGATATGTTCACGTTTTGGTGCAAGCTAAAAATGTCATTTCTCAAGCAGGGCTGCATGCCCCTGACGTTGATCTGGGAGTCCTGGCCATTCAGCTGAATTGGCGCCACTCACGCCACATAATGGTGGAGTCCAGGCTGGACTCACCTATATCCGGAACTCCAAATCTACACAAAAATAGTGAGAAATATATACCAAAGGCAGAATTCAAGTCAAATGCAAAGAAGATTTCTGGCAGTAACATAAAAGCTGTGATAAAATGCAAAATGAATAATCTGCCCTGACTAAAACTTGAAGGCTTCGTTGTCAAAGTGAAGATATGTAGGCATTTGTTATGGCTGATTGAAAATGCTCTCACTACATGGGGGAAAAAAAGAAAAAAGAAAAAAACCAAAACACCTGTTTTGTTCATAGATTCACATTGCCAGTAAGTTGAAGTATGGTTCAAAAAATGCATGATTTCCCAAAATGTTTAAATAAATTCATGATGTGAGAGAAAGTAGTAATAAATGAAATAAAGAATTTGAGAAAAATATTCCTCCCTTTGATGTTGATCAAGCTCTTTGCAGCCATATCTATATATTCTGAAGACCTCAGACTGAATGAACTATGGGTTTGACAACAACTACTGTCTTCAAAAACGTAGCCTCTTATTTATATTATGGAAGAAATCTACGATTATAATAAATATTTGAAATGCTAACAAAAATCACAAAGAATTCCCTAACAGAAGAAATCATTTTAATCCTTTCTCTCAGGGTAACTGACCACTGCTAATATTCTGGCGTTTTTCCTAAGGTAACGTGTAGAATGCATATTTTGGAATAAATGTAAACATACAGACACACAGACACACTTATGTGTCTACCAATTTCCTTCAGAGATAATTTTGAAGAAAAGAAAGATTTTATATTTAGACCACATATTGATGAAAACGGTGACAGTTAAGATTAAAATAATCTTTCTAAAACAATGTTATTTTCAGAAACATATCTTGAGGGAGTATATATATATATATATATATCTAACATTAAAAATCTCTAAACTCAAAAGAAGGTGATAATCAAAATAATATTCAAAATAATAGTCATTACATATTTTTTTTTTTTTACAAAATGTTTGGCATACTTACTATGCATCAAGTGAAATAAAATTCAGTGTTTCATATATGTCTTAGAACCATTGACTTTTTATAATATCTTAAAATATATGCTTTGTGTTAATAATAGTCATTTTATCTAATTGAAATGTTATGATTAATATGTGTATACCTGTGTGTATGTGTCCACTTATTAAGTACATATTTCAGTCATTGGTACAATGTTAAGTGAAGAATGACATAAGATTATATTCATAACAGTAAACATTATCTAGAGCTTATATGTGCCTAGCTCTTTTGTTGGTGCTTTCTTGTTCATCAACTAATGTGAACCTCACAGCACTTCATTGAGCTAAGTACTGTTATTATCACCACTTTGCTAATGAGGAGAAATGAGACACAGAGGGATGGAATTTCTTACCTTGACTAAGGCTCAGTCACACAAATACGAAGTGGCACTGGGTTTCACACCCTGGCTATTGGGTTCTAGAATTATTAGGCTCAGGCCATCAATTTCTCTTTGTTCTGCTTTGTTTTGTTTTGTTTTGTTTTGTTTTGTTTTGTTTTGTTTTGTTTTGTTTTGTTTTGTTTTAACAGGAATAACTGTTCCAATTATATTGGATAAATGAGTATAATTCAAAATCATTACTCTTAACTGAAAAATCTGGAGTTTTAGCCTGAATGTTCTCTGTGAACTTTTTTCAGGCAACTTATATTTACCAATTGCATTTTACAATTATTCAACCCATTTACATTCTAATTTTTCATGAGACCCCAAAGACTTTTCTTAGATGTTAACGCCTCCTGTCATTTTCCAGTATTTATATAACCATGATTTTCCCCTTTAGGCTTGAAAAATAGGTTATTCGTAATTCTGCTATTCTAGTAGTCACTACATTAGCCGATCCTGGTCTGTTGTTTCTTAAGATACTACTATGTGCCTAACACTATACTTACTATTTAAATAAATCAAAGGCATGAATCTTTCCCTGGAGAAATTGACAATCCAATTGAAAAATAGATAGCTTACCTTCACAAACAAAAACTGTCATACCAGCAGTTTCCAGCTTCTTTTCACCATGAAATTCAAAGTGACTTTTACCAAGCTACAACTCCAACTGATAAACAGTGTGGGTGATAATCAACTCCTAGCTAAATAATGACAACTTTGGACTCTTTGTTCTTTCTAAATATATAACACACACACACACACACACACACACACACACACATATGCATATATATGCATATATATGCATATATAATAAAGTTATCAACACGTTAGTGAATGAAAGCATTATCAGCACAGAAATAAGTTTGGATCTTCTATAAAAAAAGTTTTCTTCTTAAAATGTATTTATTTTAAGCTTTCTTATTTTTCATATTAATAAGGAACACTTACAACTATTGACATCTTGGTTTAGAACAGGGGTCGGCAAACTGCAGTTCATGAGCCACATACATGCATCTCTTTGGGTACATTCCGTCTCAAAAATTTACCGGCCCCTGGAAGAGCCAATCCTGTCCCTCACAAACATTTAAAAATGATTAGAGAGCAATACATGTATTTTTAAAAATAGGGAAAATTTAAACTAATATTATAAGTGAAACTATGATTGTTTTATTTTCATTTTCAATTTTACTTTAAAGCCACATGTATGTACCCAAAGAGCTGCATGTGGCTCACGAGCCACAGTTTGCCGACCACTGGCGGCTCTTCCGTCTCAAAACTTTGCCGACCGCTAGTTTTAAATAATTATTTCTATCCCATATAGTCTTTAAGGGTTTGTGTGATCATGGAAGCCTTTATCGCAAGATGGGCTTTAAATTATGTGTATCGTTAGTATTCAAGTTTTGAATGAAATTATATTTCTAAGTCACTACGTTCTTTTAGTTAAATAAATCATTCTTCTTGAATTCTGTTTTTTGCCTAAGCAACATTAAAACAAACTGTATTTAGTTTTACTAAGCACCACAACTGAAGTGGTTGTATGACTCTGTATGATTCAAAATTGTATTGTATTGTATTGAGCTGTGTTTTACAGTTTCATCAACATAGCTTAGAAACAGCTTTAACTCTTCTAATGAAACATATATCTCATTGAACAGTATATTAGTCTTTATTATTCCTATGTGTAAATAGCAAATATACATCTCCTTCTCCATTCCCTATTTCTTAGCCATCAGTACCTCCAAAGACTCTCACTCTCTGTTGGTAAGCAATTATTAACCATCAAAAAACTATTTAGGTTTAATAAGCACTCAATTATTTTAAAAACAGCTCAACAGTTAAAATGTTTTGTAAACCCTAATTGTCTTGATGCTAAATAAAACATTTCTATTACAAAACAAGTATTGGCAAATTACAAATTTCTAGAAAAAAACACTTTTTTAATGAAAAAAAATATTTTGAATATCAAATACAGCAAGTGGGAAAGCACATCTGAAGATTTTATGTTTATATCAAATCTTTCAGCATATTTAGCAGTCTATGGTCAATGGTAAATCTGGAAAACCAACTGGTCAAAGTCTACAGTTTCTTCTTCCTGCAATAATTTAAAATCTGATTATGAAAGATTTTATTGATAATTGCATTAGTGTCTAAGTCACTGTTTCTCAGTTGGTTTGTATTAATGGAACATTTCAATTTTAGATTTTTCAGTAGATTTTTTGAAGAAATTAAACTATTCAAAGAATACAAAACAAACCAGCAATGATTATCATGCACATCACAATCTCTAAACAGTACCCGAATCTGTGTTAACTAGGGCACCATTCCCCAGGTTGAATTTGAGCTCCAGGTCTCCTTTTGAAATCTTAGTACCTACCTACTATTCTAAGTTATCAGGAGGCAGTCACTGGATTTTGATCTTTCTTCCTGTAATGGCTCGATGTTACAACCATCCTACCTCTTATTTGTTATAATCAGTTATACCCTTCTGATGGCTGGTTGATATCCATAATACTCTGTATTTTCAACCGTAATTTCATTCTAAACATTGATCGATGTTGACAACGTAGTCATTGAATACTGTGGCCTTTGAACTAAGATATAATCTAAGGAATATGATGCTTTCTTAAACAGAGTTTTGTGGATGGTTACAGTTCACTTTGTAAGCATTTCCAAAGTCTAAATGTAGTTTGAATACCCCGCATAGGTCTACTTTCTGATATCCTAGTTAACTTTTTTTTTTAACCTAGTTTAAGTTTTTTAGTGTTGAAATGCAAAAACCAGATGACAGATTATTTTATGGCTAATACTTCCATAAATTTGTAAACTTGTGATATAAAGATCTGGAGTCTAATTTATAAGAAAATGAGCCTTTGATCTTGGTGCTATGCTGGGCAGGGCTCCAGTCTTAAAATGTATGTAGGCTTCTATAAATGATTTAAGGATAATAAAACACCATTTCAAATTTTCATGAGAGTCATAGGAAACCAACAAGAACAAAAGGTGTCTGTAATTCTTAATCATCCTCCTTATACGATTATATCCAAAATCAATGTTATCTTTCATTATTAATGCAGAAATATATTTTAAAAATAATGAAATAGTACAGTTTATTTCTCAGTAGTTCCAGTCTCTGACTTCCTTTTTTATTTTAATTTTTTAATTTTTTTTTATGTTTTGGCACTGAGTAACATAATAATTGTCCCATATATCTTTGGGGCAATTAGAGAGTATACAACAATTTTAGCTTAATGTTTTCTCGTTTATCTCAATAAATAGTTTTTAAGTGTTTCTCATCCACAATCTAGTTATAATACATTACATGGCATATAATGTGAATAAAAACAATCTCTGTTCTCTAAGACCTAACAACATTCTGTGGGCTTTACACCAAGGTAATGGAATAAATTCAGAATGTATGCTCTCTGTGTTCATAACTAAACTCCACATGCATGACTTAAAATGAAGTTTCCTATTATATACCAACCATGATTATATGAAGATAATATCAATTGTGATTATAGCAATGATGATTTATGAAAATACAGTCTTTAATGATTGCATGAAGATAATAGTTAATTTAATCTTCCTGGGGGGAGCAGGAATCCCTTGATGAAGGTGGAATCATTTAGGGTGAACATGGAGAAAGGATTTCCAAATCCAGAGAAAATAGTAAGAAGTAAAGGAATAAAGTGAGAAAGAACAGGGTATCTTATAAATAAATACTCATATACTAAAAACTTACAAAGTAAGTTCACTTCTACTAGAGATGACCATACATGCAGTGAAGCAATTAGAAAAAAATAGACTTCAACATTATGTTAAACAAATATTATTCCCATTTTTTAATTTGAATTTGGAAACAAAAATTGGTATTTAATTCAATAGACAATAGAAATCTGATTAGTTTGAAAAAAAGCATGGAAGAGTTACAGTTGTAATTAGAAACAATATTAGTCCAATGAATAGTAAATGTGCTTTTCTAGAGCAAGCGGGTATAGATGTTAAGATCTGCCAAGAAATTATTTTAATGATCCAGAAGAAAATTAATGAAGACTAGGACTAGTTGTATTTCAGTAGGATTGGAAAAGAAAAGATTAATTAAAAAAAAATAGAAGAGATAGTATCTAAAGACAAACACCTACATATTGTAAGGCAATACAGAATGAAGATTTAAAGGTAACCCTGAGGCATTTATAATGTGCAACTGAGAGAATTCTGCATGTATTACAAACCTAGGAAGTTAGGAGCAGGGATAGGTTGTAGGAAGAAAATGGGACGAGTTGATTTTAAGGACTGACAAGGTTTCCTGGTGGAGTTGCAGGAGAGAGATGAGGGCAAGAACCTACATTCAGGAGTCATCTCAACAACAGTCCTGTTCAGTCTATACCTAACTACTTACTACCAAGTCTAAGTCGGCATTTCATAAAACTTTCTCAGTCAACAAATTTATCACAGAGTTGCCCACACAGTTTCTTTGTAGGATTTAACTGCAATTTAAAAGAGAAATGACATAATCTCTTTAATTCAGTGAATATTGTGATCTTTATTTGATCTGAAAAATCGAGACAATACTTCCCCTTACACAAGTCACATAAAGCTTCGGGGATTCCATGATTTTTAAGAATACTGTCTGTATCCAATCTTCACCCTGGTAGCATAGGCAGCATGATGCTGAGTAGGTTATTTAACGTCTTAATTAATAAAATATGACTGGTAATATCTACTTTGCCTACCTCATAAATGTGCATTATTACTAAGTGAGACAAGGTTAAAGCACAATTGAGATGTAAGGGGTGATTATGTTTCCCCTCCATCTCTTTCTTGCATTCCCACATGAAAAATTCAGCCAACTGCTTAGTGGGGACATTATATGCCATTTGCCAGGCCTCAAATGGGCTATGCTTGGGGTATGACAGGTTAGGACATAGACTTCAAACATAGGTGTGAGGCACAATGTTTTGCTTGTAGGCATGAGTTAGGAGAGTTTGGGCAAGGTAGCTGTGCATCCAGTCACTCCTCAGTGAAACAGGTGACAGTAGAATACTCTTATTTGATTGTTATGACTACTTAATATTCACAAATATTTGCTACAGACTACTATGGTAATGGGTTCAAATTTTCAGTCTCCAAGTTGGATTAACAAAAATGCAATATTTACCTTCTACAAAAAGTAAAATTAACATAGCTTTGCAACCTTTGTTTCAGCTATTGACACATTTCTTTTCAAGGTAACAGTAACTTCTGGTTTTTAAGTGAACTCGATTCAAAATCTTGACTCAGTTCATTAAGGTTCTCACACCTGCTCCCTTGGCATGCCCTCATCTCTGCTGCTTAATTACAATGTGGGCATCAGGTCAGGGGCTTATGGTCCACATGCTCACACACTATCGTCTCTCCTTGCTGCTCTCCACTGGCATACAACACGTTAATCCAGACACTCATCATTGGGCACTGCATCTACTGCTGACATTCATGACCTTTGTGACCCGTGGTTGAGTGGTTTACATGTGTGTCTTCATGGCACTCACCTCTATTGATTGGCTAAGATATGCAACAGTAAAAATAACCCCCAAATCAATGACTTATAAGAACAGAGATTTATTTCTTGTTCAGACTACATAGTCATTGAAGGTCAGCAGCAGTTCCACCCACTGTCAGTCTTTATTCCAGGACACACTGTGAAGAAGTGACTCCTGTCAAAGACTTGACCAATCTTGTAGTAGAAGGAAAAGAGAGATGGTGGAGACATGTTCTGGAACACAAAGCTTGTGCTAGAAAGTACTTATATCACTTCCATTCCCATCACATTTACCAGAGGCAGTTACAAGGCCAAGTTTGATTTTAATTGGGGTGGGAGGTAAGTGTAATTTTCTTCCAGGAGGAATAGTAATTTTTTTTTTTTAAATACTGTAATCTATCCCAACACACAACATTTCTTTGGGTCCCTCAGATCATTCTCTGGTACGACCATATATATCCCTCTCAAGCAGCCGCATGTGCTTTTCACATATGTCACCACACCAAAGTGAGGTAAGCAGGACATTGAGGCTGCTCTCCATTACATCTGGCTAAACCTTATTTGAGAGAGATACACATCATCCTAATGTCAGGTCTCAGAACACTTTTAAAGCTCAGCGTCTAATACAGTTCCAAATATAACAGACATTATAACAGGCTTCCTTCTCACATTTGCAGAGTACAAAGCAAAAATACAAGTGGAGGCTCTGATAGGGCCCAGGCACATTCAGACGTGCACCGCAGAGGTCCTGGGACTGGCCCCGGAATGTCCAGCTGCGTACAAGCTAACACCCGGAGCTCAATCCCCAGCCACACGGCCTTGACTCCGCCGGAGCCTGCTGCACAGGCTCCGGCCTCCATTACATAAGCCCTTTTGGTAAACATGCTTTGCACCTACGGAAGGGAGCATGTACACCCCTTGCACTCTCCTCCCCCCAAACCTCTATATAATGGATGCTATTGCTGATTAAAGACGCTGGTTCCTCCTCATGTCGGCTCCACATGCCTTCTTCACTTTGGGCATCTCACCGCCGAAACTGCACCCCCAAATCAATGGCAACGACAGGCTCCTATATCATATATCTAAATATTTTAAAATTATAACATGTGGGCTGGCCGAGTGGAGCGGTGGTTAAGCGCTGGCTTGGGAAGCCAGCAGCCCCGGTTCGGTCCCACATATGAGGGCCAGTGACACTGTCCTCAAAAAAAAAAAAAAAAAAAAAAAAAAAAGTGTGAGTCTGAGCTCTGAGCAACAGCAGTTCAATGCCCAGCCAGAGCTGAGGTGGCAACAGGTGGCAGGATGGCTCAGCTAAAAAAATAAAAATAAAATTATAACATGTTCTGAAACTACTACATAAAATATTCTCTACCTTTTCACTTTCACAAATAAATCTTTGTTAAGACTGGAAAAGCTAACTCTTCATCAGAACATGACAGAGCAAAGAGAAGGTGCCTGATCTTAGGACCCAGGCCTGTTTTGATGGGTCTTTTCTTTTGACTTCCTGCTCCCATCCATACTCGGATAGGCCTTGTGTCCATGCATTAGGACATTCCATCCAGCCTTCCATGCTTTACCTGCATCATCCACGTCGAAGGTTGCATTCACCTGCAACAGCTTGGTCTGCCTTAGACTCGGAAAAAAGACCCACACTGACCTTGCAAACTATTTCATTGATATTTGGGCTGGAAATTTAGGGGCTCTGAAACCTGTAGAATGATCTAGAAGTGGGTACTGTAGGACTCCTCACCTATGAATAAGGATGTAGCCAGTTGATGGGGCCTTTAAACACATGGCATGGGATAGGGAGACCCTCACCTACCATCTAAAGATGCTAATTCAAAATAAACTCAAAATAAACTTTAGAGCATAAAATTATCAGTTACATCTGTATCAAAGTGTGTATATATATATATATATATATATATATATATATATCAGTAATAGCACTCACTCATAAAATCATTCTAAAAGATCGTGTTTTAAGGTTGTATGCTCTTTTCATTTCTGTTCAGTTGCAGGCACCAATTCAGTATAATCAGCCTCACCTAATTTCTGAGCAAAACCCAATCAGAGAACATTCTAAGCAACTCCTGTCCACCTTACAAAATATCTATTTCTTTCGAAAAAGAATTCCCTGAAACTTTCTTATAAATATTTATTTCCTTTAGTACTTTTAAAAGACAGCACTACTTACAAAAGTGCATATTATTTTAAGACCTCTATATCTACTGTGTAAAGGGATTATTTATTTGTCTTTGCAAATAACACAAATTTGACTTTTGTCTAAGGACACGATACTAATTTATGAGCAGGATGTCTGCATCATTGTGGTGAATCGCTAGAGACTTCTCTGCCTTCCTCGGCATAATGCCTGCTCTGTGAGAATGCTGATGACTTCTGTACTCTGCTGGCCAACACTCAAGGGCCATGCTTATGGCCAAGACAGAGAGGTTTTGCTCTGGGTAAAATTAAATGCGACTCCAACTATGGCCTCAATAGTACCCAAACTTCAAGTTCTCTGCTTCCAGTACTATCAGCACATAACATTTGCTTAAACAACTAAGTGGCATTTATGAGTAACCTGGCAAGCCTTCCTTAGAAAAAATACAGCATAGAAAAGCTTCACAAATGTGAGTTATAACATGTGAGTTAGAATTCTGCTTGGTTTAAGAATATTGTTTTTTATTTTGCAGCCTGTCACTCACTACAAAGATTTATTTATTTTTTCATGCCAATTTGTTTTATCTTATGTGTATTTCTTTTTTTTGATTCTCAAATGGGGAAAACATGAAACAGAAAATCTCACATGTAACCAAGATGAGACAAGAAAGACAATTACTTTTCCCTAATGAAATGTTCTGTTTCCTTAGTTTGCTGTTTTATTAATTTCCCAACTTCATTTTATGCTCATCTAGATTTTAGTAGTTTTTCACTAACACAACTTAAACAAAAGATGTTTCGATGAATTAAAAAAATCATTCTGTGTCTACAGTGTGAGAGGTGCCTTTCTATGAGTTGGGTAACAATAAAAAGCCATCCATACTTCTGCTGTCACAGAACTTTCCTTTTAGAGCTGGAGTGAGGGCAGATTTAAAAAAAAGCAAAAGGAATAAATAAGAATTAACCATAGTGACAACTATTACCTAGGGGGGAAAAAAAAAAGGTTTATGTGACAGAGAATGACTGGGGGGCACATCACCTGTAGAGAGCCCTCTCTGAAGAGATAAGATTTGAGCTGAGAATGTACTAATGAGAAAGAGGAAGAAATATGTGTGAATATTTGGAGGGATGCTCAGCTACCAGAGTGAACAGCAAAGACAACAGCCCAAGAAAAGGACTAGTTTGATGTGTTCCAGGACTGGAAAGAAAGTCATTATAATGGGATCACAGTGAACAAATGAAAGAGTGATTGGCAATGAGGAAGGACCAATGCCAGGGAAGAGGGGCGGGGGGGGGGGAAGAGGGGGCGATGTCAAATTAATTTCAGTATATTAGGGTATTGTATGATAAATTCCATTGTATT
Organism: Aselliscus stoliczkanus; assembly: GCA_033961575.1. Lineage (NCBI taxonomy): Eukaryota > Metazoa > Chordata > Mammalia > Chiroptera > Hipposideridae > Aselliscus > Aselliscus stoliczkanus. The sequence continues at coordinate 120,148,818 of CM066730.1, read as the reverse complement.
TTAAATAGGAAGTCAGCTGAAGAGTAATGTGATATCATAGGAGATTATTTTGGTTACTGAGTGTAGAATATATTCGGGGCCAGGATATGAGGCAGTGAGTGACAAGGTAGGTAAGAGTGAATGCAAGGATTTAGGGCATCTTTATGGCTTGCAGCTGGATCTCATCATACAGAAAAACATACATTATCCCAACTCTATATTCACCCACTCTTCATCTTGGCCTTTAATATGGGTTCATAATTTGTGGCCCCCTTATTTCTTTGTCTTTTTTTTCCCTTTATTTAAGATACGTCATGAGTCATATACATCTCCTGCAAACATTTAGAGCTCCTCCCCTGACCCCCTGTGCAGATGTATATGCAGAATCCTCCTGGTAAAGACACCCGCAGCACCTCATCATTTCCCTTAGAGTTACCAGACGCTGATGTCTGGATGGATAACAGGGTTTACAAAAGCTATCCACTATTTTACAAAAACTGCTAATTATTCATAAGCATATCTATGATCCCATAATTTTAGATAATAGGCAGAGACTTTTATTTTTGCTTCTTTCTGGCTTAATCATTATAAGTTCTTAAGCTATAATTGATCAGAAAACTTTATGAACATGGACATTCTTTTTAGGTATGAAAAACCAAAAAGAACATGTTTTTGGATTTTTTTTCCAGATTTTCCAACCCCTCTCCCTCCCCAATATTGGATATTGGCAGCTGAGTAACATTAGGAGGATTAGAAACATGCGTGGTCTTCGATTTCAGTTTCTATCCTTATCATACATGTCCAGTCTAATTTATGGATCACCACTTTTGTTGTCAGTTATTAATCTTTCTGAGATGGAACACTTAGTGGTTTGGGTTCAGCCAATAACTTCCCTGGTATTAAAATGCTCTCTAAATGTAGTGACTCATGTCTGCCGCTTAATTTCATTTCTGGGGTCGGGGGGTGGGGGGTGGGGCGAGTATCTCAATCGCCCATGTTGGCGAAACACGATGAGGACCAACTCCATAGCACTTTTTATGAAAAAGTCCCTGGATTTAGTGGCCAGAGAGAGGTATTTCCCATTGCTAGGAGGTGGTGGGTGATTCCCACAATTCCTTTCTTTCAAAACTCATCATGTGACTTTCATGCTTTCAAGGGATGGGCATTCACAACAGGAATGAGGTTACGGTTTACACTGAAAAGAGTCAGAAACAGGAAGAATAATATTGCCATGTTTTCCTACAGATGCTCGCTCTGGCTCAAAACTTAAGTCTATCAGATTATTGAAAGGAGTATTTATAACATAATGTCTCAGTGAGCAATAGAAAATTTTTAAAAAACACAACAATTTCAGGTTATCTTTCTGAAATAGTCTGTGTATTTAGAATTAACTACTATATTTGGGTGGGCCAATGCCATAAATTGTAAAATTTAAAAGATGCGTCAAGATTTCCTTGGGCTTTTGTGATAGTAGTTTTCTTTCTTTCTTAAGACAGCTACCTTTCTCATGAGATTGAGTCCAGATAAACAAGCGATCACTTTATCTTTTCTAGGAGGTACTACCTTTGTTTTAAATTTAGCCACAGGTAATCCATCACATGTCAGTCTGTGGGACAGATGTAAATAACACATGTTTGATACTCAGCAGCCCACATTATCTTTGTTGCTGCCTGTTTCATGTGATCTATGGCTTCTATCGCTAAAGATGTGGATTTTAATGCAAATACTCTAATGGGAAAATGGTGGACTATATCATGTATTAATGAAAGAGTTTTCCATTTTCCAAATTAATTAATGCAGTGGAAAATCCTGGATGCTGACTGTTAAGACTTGGGATCAATTTGCTTCTATCAACCATTACTTCTATGTCAGTCCAAGTCTTACTACAAATGACTTTACATGGAGAAAATCAGTAGCTGTTACTTATCAAATGCAAGTTCTTTTAAAACAATGAACCAGGATAACTAGGATTGTGCTGTGACAACAAACAACTCTATAATCTCAGTGTCTTCAAACAATAAAAACTTCTTGATTATTCTCGCTTCATGGCCATTGAAACCAATCAAGGGATATCTTGCTCAGAATCTTGCTCATTGTACTCAATATGGGATCAGGCTGAATGTAAAGCCATCATTTCCAGCATTGCCAGCTCCTGAACCAAAGGGAAAAAACAAAAACAAAACAAACAAACAAACAAACAAAACAACAAAACCTCTGCAAGGAGCAATTAAAATGGTCTAATCCAGAAATGACACAAGCACAGCTCATTGGTCAGAAGTAGTCACATGGTCCCAAGGGGCGAGATGGGGGAATTGAAGTTGTGTGACAACGGCAAAAAGTTGTGTTCCAAAGGAAGGGAAATGAGAAGTATTTTGATAAGCACCTCAATATTTATCATAGCACTCCACCATTGGCCTTTCCTAAGGCTTTTTGTGGACCGCTCCACTGAGTTTCAAATACATGTTTATGTTTTTGTTTTTGTTTTTTAATAACTTAGCCTCAGGACTCAGTCCTTGAGGATAGGCTAGAAGACAAAAGGCCACTGAGCCACGGAAGATGTGGGAAGAGAGTCACATTTGCTTTTCTGTCTTGGATGCTGACTAGTTAGAAAATACAAAGTGGTCATGGTATTAGTCTCCTTCCTGACACTTGCACAATAGCAACTCCATGAACTGACCTGCCCCAGCACATATCCTGATGCTGGTAGAGACAAAGCATTTCATTGCTCTATGTCTGTGTCATTTCCTGTGGGAGACTGAGTCTATTTGGCACTTTTCTGGCATCCTTGGACTTCTGCTTCTCTGTGAAATACTTCCACACCAGGAAATCAAAATCTATTAACAATCTTTCATTTGGAAGGTGGAGCAGATTGAAAAAAATTTTCTGAGCCGTGCCTTGGCGTTGCTCGAGGGATTTCCCTTGGCCCACTCCCAAACATTCTGTTAGCTTCCTCAGATTTCACAAAAAAATGTTAACCAGAATCTCAGCTTCACTGTCTATTAGGAAGACATGTCTCCCTTCAACTGGTAACACTGAACTGCTGCAGCCCAGGCAGTTACCAGGATCTAAGCTTGCACTCACTGCTACTTAAAATTATTAAGAACTCAGCTAACCCCTTTTCTTTCTGACATCCCTTTTTAAAATAGCTTTGCTGAAGTATAATTGACATATAGTAAATAGCCATTTTACAAGTGCTCCATTTGATGTGATTTGACTTGTACAAACACTAGGGAAACCATCAAAACAATCACAGAATGAACATAACCATCACCCTAAAAACTTTCCTTGTGCCCCTTTTTATCTCTCCCCCTGGCTTTCCTCTTCTCCCATCCTCAAGCAATGAATGATGTGTTTCTGTCACTAAAGATTAGTTTGCATTTTCTAGTATTTTATAGAAAAAGAATCATAGAGCATTGTACTCTTCTTTTTAACTGACTTCTTTTACTCAGCATAATTATGGTGAGCTTTATCAATGACATTGTGTGTATCAGTGGTTATTCCTTTTTTATTCCTGAGTAGTATTCCATTGCCTGGATATGTCACAATTTGTTTATGCATTCACTTGTTAATGAGCATGTAGGTTGTTTCCAAATTTTTAATATTACTAATAGATCTATCGCTATTTGTGTACAAGTATTTATATAAACATGTTTTTACTTCTCTTGGGTAAATACCTATGATTGGAATGACTGGATCATGTGTGATAGGTATACATTTAACTTACCAAGAAACTTCCAAAAGTGTTTTCCAAAGTGTACTATAACATCTTCTCAAAAGGACTGTATGAAGGTTCTAATTTCTATACTATCACACCCAACACTTGATATGGCCAATCCTTTTCCATTTTAATACATGTTTTTTGTTTCGTTTTGTTATTTTATATTTCCATGTGGTTTTGCTTTGCATTTTCTTAATGATGTTAAACATAATTTCTAAATCTTATTTGCCACTTATACATCGTTTTTATGTTCAAATCTTTTGCACCCATTTCTTATTTGAATTTTTGTTTTTCTTATAGTAAGAGATTTTTTAAATGTTTGTTTTGAAATAATTACAAACTTAAATAACACTTTAAAGAAGTATACAAACACATAATTATCTTCAGTTATTGGAGAATAAGTTGTCAACCTGATGCCTCATCATTTGTGTATTTCCTACAAACATGGGATTATCCTACAATACAGAACCACAGTATAAACATCAAATTCAGGAAACTAGCATTGATACATCATTACCATTTCATAATCAGAACCCAGTCAAATTTTGACAATTGTTCCAATAGTGTCTTGTAAAGCCTGAAATCAGCTCAGAATCACATGTTTCATTTAATTGTCTTGTCTCTTTATTTTTCTTCATTCTGCAACATTAATTAGACTTTTAGGACCTGATACTTTAAAAGATCATAGATTAATTATTTGTAGAATGTCCTTCAGTTCAATTTTAAATTCTGGTTATGCATTGTTGACAGAAACATCCAAAATAGATGCAGAATTCTTCTCACTGGATATATTTTTTAAACAAACAACTTTATAGAGATATATTTGACAGGTAATAAGCCACTCTATTTAGAGTATTCAATTTAATAAAATTTGACCAATGTATACATCATTATGATAATTAAGATAATGGACATACCTATAACTCTCCCAAGAGCATCCTAATGCCTTTTGTTATCCCTCCCTCTGACCCTTCTCTACCCTCCACAAACTAGCAATGATCTGCTTTCTATCACTGTATATTAGTTTGTATTTTTTTAATTTTATATAAATGAAATCATACAATATGCACCATTTTTATCTGGCTTCTTTCACTTGGCATAATTATTTTGAAATTCATCCATGTTGTAGCATGTATCAATATTTATTCCTTTTTATTTTTAAGGAATATTCTATTGCATGTCATACCACAGTTGTTGGCACTAAATGATGAACATTTGAGTGGTTTCCCGTTTTTGACTGTTACAAATAAAGCTGCTGTGAACATTCATGCACATATCTTTGTGTGGACATATGCTTTTATTTCTCTTGGGAAAATACTTTGGCATGAAATAGCTGGATCATATGGTAGGTGTGTGTTTAACTCTTTAAGAATTTGCCACACATATATGTTTTAATGTGGTCATGCCATTTTACATCCACCAGCACTGAATGCAAGAGTCAGTTTTTTTCACTTCCTTGTCAGCACTTGGTAGGGTCAGGCTTTTTAATTTTAGCCACTCTAAAAGGTGTGTGGTGGTATTTCATTGTGGTTTCAGTATACATTTCCCCAAGGACTAATAATGATAAGAGTTTGTTCATGTGCTTATCTGTTATCCATACAGCATAAGCTTTTAAATAATCACTCAAAATATGCTTGTTAGCAAAATTTCAATGTTATATTCATAATGAAAAATTTTCGTTCTGTTTCTCTACCTTTTGGGGGAGTAGGATCAAGACACCTCTATCTTCTGTTTCTAATTATCAGCACTTGCCTTAGTATTGAATGGTTGAAACCTAGTACACGCTTCTGTTTGATGCCTTCAAAAGTCGTTACTCAAACATAGAAAGTCTTCAGTGTTTCCTTCAAAGTACTTTTGGTGGTTGTAAGTCTTACTACTGTTTGTTTACTTTGATATTCAAACTTACTGATTAGAAGCAGGCTGTGGTTCTCAGACATACAGCAGTAATGGCAACATTTTGCATGTATTGTGTTGGTTTTCTTTCTTAAGTAGTTTTTGGCTGTTGTTGTGAAAGGTTTTTTAATTTCCTCAGAGTTGTAAATTTCATGCTAGGTGTAAAGTGACTTTAGAAATAAAATATCTAGCTAATGTTTTATGTACTCTGGAATACAAACAATAACATCTTAAACATGAACAAGCCTGTTTCCTCTCTCTCCTTTGCACAAAGCTTTGTAAAATCCCAGTCATCCCTTGGAGTTAGGTGTGGCCACATCACTGCATTGTGACCAACTGAACAGGAATAAGCATATGTGTCACTTCCAGATCCGACTCATAAAACCCACTCCATGAAATTCTCAACATTCTTTCACTATCTAGATGATCTTGTGATATGTGTTGAAGGTGGTAGGTCAACAAGATGGAACAGCACTAAGTACAGGAATCACTATGTGGAAGAGAACCACACGTAGACCAGGAATATCAGTTTGGGAAATTATGTGAATAACTTCCATTGTTTTAAGCCACTGAAATCCAGGGATTTGCCTGTTTGAAAAATTAGCATTATCCTACTAACACAGAAGTCATTAGGGTCAAAGAGATATATCAATAGTAAGAATTTTACATTTTTCTATTTGAGTTCTTCCTCCTTGTTCGGACTTCAGGCTTCTAGCCTTTGATAAAATACTGAAGTCCACTGAGACAACAGTGCTTGGAGTTTAATTGAAAGGCGTAACTACTGTGTAACAGTCCTTTTAATCAAGATGTTAAAAGGGAACTTTATTAAACTGTGATTGAATATATAAAATTAAGATGTAATGCATTTTAAATATATTAGCTCAAATTATCAAATATTAAATTAAGATTTAATATATCAAATTAAACATGGATTAAACTAGATTGAAAAAATACTTTTAGAAAATCTCAAATACACCAGAGGAATTATTAACCATTTTATTTAAAAGTGAAAGTCTAGCAAGAATCAGAGAGATAAGAAGGGAACTGTCAAAGGGAACCTAGCTATGAGTATACAGCAGTTGCTCTACTGGGTAAATGAGATTATCAATAGACTTAAGTGGAAATTTAGTTCTGGATTAAAGAGTGTGAGAACAAAAGCAAAATGTAACAACATGTTGACTGCACCAGACCCATGAGATCCTGGTGGAAGTGCCAACCCTGATGGTGAGCACATGTCTCATCTAATTAGAACAGTTACCTTTTCCCATGCCCAACAAAAAAGCTTCTTGCAAGTGATTTTGTTGTTTGCTCTTGCATATCTTCATAAGACAGGCTGACTCTAACAGACACTGACCCTTGGATCTAGCAGCAGTCTTTTCACAGAAAAAAAAGAAAGAAAAATGAAAGTATCATCAACCAAAAAGTGTCAACTGAAACAACAACAACAAAAGAATTCACCTAACATTCCATGTGCTTAATCCTAAAGATAGATAAATGCAAACATTTGTATTGAACTTAATAAGTGCCAGTACAAAACTCTTTAATAAATGTTCCTTCACCCAATTTTTACAACGGTCCTATAAAAACATATTATTTTTCCAATTACAGCGAGAAAATTACAAATCAGGAAGAATAAGACATTTCCAGGAAGGAAACAGCAAGAAAGCCATGTAACCAGACTCAAGGTTTTATTATCTTACTCCAAATCCCACACTCTTTCCATTAATGCAACATGTATGTATGTGTGTGTGTCTATGCTGGATGACAACAGTGGTCTGTAATAGTGGCTGGATTATATCCGTAAAGGAAGTCAGACAGTTTCCCAGAAATCGACAAATCACTATGCATAATCACAGGGAATTAAAATACAGATGATAATAATAATAAATAATAATTATAGCAGCTACTATTTATTAAGTACTTAATGATGTGAAACATGATGATAAATGCTTTGCTTTCAATAACTCGTTTGATCATCTGAACAACTTGTGAGATCAGTCCTATCAGTACCTCCTTTTTATGTGAGAAGCCTGAGACTTAGAAAGCTTAAGAAATTGCCCAAGGCCCCAAAGTTTTTAAGCCACAAGATTGGATTCAAACTGAGAGTTGCCTATTCCCTCCTCCCCGTAAAGCACTTTCCATTGATGTGGATGGAATTTGGATGGACAGAAATGAGAAAATGAGAACTGTGGAGCACCCTTGGTTTCTACTCTAAACCTACTCAGGTGGCTCTTACACTTATCAAGCTTACATGAAATTTTGGTTTGAACATTGAGATAAGCAATAGAGACATGTCTGGGTGGTATTATAAGTGCCAAACAGGTGAATGAAGTTGGTTTTTATTTAATATCTTTACTCACTTAATTTGACTCTTTAACTCACCTCTAATCTTATTTCAGCGTTTTGTAGTTTTGATGTTTACCAATGACAATTAATTATTGAATCTCAATGGCCTCTTTTTAGACCTCATCCTTTTGTTTATAGCCAAATTTCGATCTCAATCTGGCCATTCAGTTTTAATCTTCTGCATTTGGTTATCTCCCTGAGCTATTGCATCTCCTCCCACAGGTACCAACTGTGTACTAATGATAACATGTGTCTTCTCTGGTGTGCCTTATTTTGGTTAAAGGTACAACCTTCTAGACCCTTTTCTGCATGACCTCATTCATACTCATGTTTTCAAATCAGAATCCAGCTGGGCTAGCCGAGTGGCACAGTGGTTAAGCACTGGCTTGGGAAGGTTTGGATCCCACATATGAGGGCCAGTGACACTGCCCTCAAAAAAAAAAAAAAAGAATCCAGCTAATAACTCTATCCTGACCTTCAAAGTCAGATATCCAACCCCCTATAGCTCAGTATATCTGGACACCTATATCTAGATATTAAATGCAATGTACTCCAAACCAATCTCATCTTAACTAGGGGTGGTTAAAAACATGCCCACTGGAGCCTAGTTCTTCCACTTACTAGATGTAACCTTGGGCAAATTACTTAATGCCTCTGTCTCATTTCTTTACTCTGTAAAGCGGGAATGATTAGAGTACCTTCCCCATACTGTAGCATGATTTGTTCTAGTTTGGTCAGGTCTTTTGTTGTTTAGTTTCTCTGAATCTATTGAGTCACTCTCACATAATATGCTAGCATGCCTCTGAATTTTCACTGATCTGATTCAGAGCTGACATACTTACAGCTAAAAGTTCACCATGCCTATCTGCCCACTGTCAGACATTAATTTTAGGTACTTTAGGTATGATGTTGTATCAACCAAATTTCTATTGCTCCAGAAAGTGATTTTCCTAATTTTATTCCAGATACCCATAAAATATTAGGATAGAGGAAGTTCAATTTTTTTGTTCCACATGCAGCAAAATGTCTTTTGTAGCTGCTTTTTACCTGAGAATGGTTTCCCTGTGTGCTGTATTGCACCTGTGAAAGAATATACCCTGTAGATTGTAAAGAACATTTTTTCTATTCTGAAGAAGACCAAGTTCAAATAAGTTCAAAGTTGAGTACAAAACACACACACACACACACACACACACACACACACACTCTCACACACGCTTTTCTCAGAGTGAGTCCGTGAGTCATTGAATTTATGCTACTTTTAGTATAAGAATAGCAAACTTTCCACCCACCCAAATTTAATTTAACCATTTCAAGCTTTATATATATATATATATATATATATATATATATATTTTTTTTTTTTTTTTTTTTTTAGCTGAACCATCCTACCACCTGTTGGCAGCACAGTGGCAGCTCAGCTTGGGATGGGCATGGAGCTGCTGTTGCTTAGAACTCAGCTTGCACTCTTGAGCAAGCTGAGCTCTTAACCAACCGAGCCACTTGGCCAGCCCTCAAGCTTAATAAATGAGCCTATATTTGCACTGATCATTCACTGCTTAGAATATTTTCATGTTCATTTGATACATTCCTATTCATACTTCAAAATCCCTTCTAACAACTTCACTTTAATAGTATCTTTCCTGAGCCACTTAGGGAAAATTATAGTACTTTGTATATATAGTAATAGCAACAACAACGTATTTGATTATACCATCAGGTCTTATGTACCTAATAAGGACCAAATTCTAACAAGTTTATTAAGGAGTATCTGTGTTTTACAGGAGGGAAAATAGACATTCAGTGAGACATTCAGAGAGTAACTTGTTCAAGGTATACATTTAGCATGCAAAAAACAAAATTTAAACCCAGTCTTTCTGATGTCAACTCGTATGACCCTTCTCACAGCTGTGCTTTGTATACAGTCTAATCAGTACTTTTTTCTTGTCTATTTCACCTAATATTAGTAGCTTCAAAAACAAGCACATTTTTTTTTCATTTCCATTTCTCCAACACAATATCTAACATGTAATAAAAGTTTTAAGACACTTGTTGAATAAGTATATTAGTGAACCAAATAGTAATCAAATGCCAAATCTGTACTGGAAATATATGGATGCTTAAGAGTTAGTGACAGGGCCGGCCGAGTGGCGCAGTGGTTAAGCGCTGGCCTGGGAAGCCAGCGGCCCCGGTTCGGTCCCACATATGAGGGCCAGTGACACTGCCCTCAAAAAAAAAAAAAAAAAAAAAAGAGTTAGTGACAAGAAAATACAAGAAATGGTCTCAATTTCAAGTAGCTTACAATATCCATATTTATTAGTAAGACGGAATAACGCAAAGCTATAAAAATAGACTTTGGTAAATTAAAATTCATAATTCTGACTTTTCCAATACCAGGATTGAGAAAATCATAAAATTTCTGTTACATGTCTTCATGGTTTCCTTTTGAAAGTCAAAAGGTTACATTATATAATCAAATATCTAAAAACCCATTCTAAGAATATGTCACTTCCTTCCAAGAAACTCAATCCTGTATAGCATTACATAGTTCATATGCATAAATCACTGGCATTTAGTGGTTTAGTTTTAACAAAAAATTAATTTAAAGGATTTGCAAATCACAACAGATTCCACTTCAGGAAGCACCAGTTTATCAATCTGTTAAATTTTCTGAATGCCTATGAATAGCATAAGGGTCGAGCTAGACATTTTGCTTTTGTTATTTTATTTCCTCTTGAACCCTGAGCTTCAATTTCCTCTCTTTACAATGGAGATTCTGTGAAGATATAAAAAGTCCTAACCAGGAATGAACAGTAGTAGGTACTACATTAATGTCATTTTCAGGGCTGGCTGAGTGGCACTTTGGTTAGGAGCTGGTTTGGGACACCAGCTCTGAACAGCAGGGCCCTGGTTCAGATTTCACAAATGAGGGCCAGTGACATAAATGTCATTTTCCTTTTCCTTTCTGTCTCTAACCATTTCTCTTCCCATCTACAAACACATATTTAGTGTCTTGTCCATCTCATCCCTTACATACAGAACTGACCTTCAAAACATATTTAACATTCAATAAAGTCTAAAACTGAACAATTAAAACAGAGCCCCACTTCATCATCTGGGATCTATAAGCAGACTGCAGGATCTAGACAGGTGTGTTCCAGGAGATTATTAGACCTGATCCAAATTATTTGAGCTACTGTCAGAAGTACACTGATCTGCCTTATTCAATTTGGATTCATCTCCTCGCTTTACTCTGACTTAGCTGTGGTGTGTAACAGTTTTACTATGCCACCAGAAACCCAAATTTCAAACTGTAGCATTATGCTTGTACTTGCCACTTTCCTCAACATCAATTTTTAACAAAATTATTCTCCTTAAAAGGTGAAAAAGATAACTATTGCATTGTTTTGTAGATCTGTAACTAATAATAATAATAATAATAATAGTAATAATAATAATAAAGTTTAAAAAAAAGAAATAGGCTAACCATATCAAAAAAAAATGTAAAGAAATCAGAGGGGAAAAAAGCTTCTTTAACTCAACCGTGATAAACTAGTGAAACAGTTATAGAATGCTTGTATTTAACAAGTGCTTTAATCACATTTCAAAAGTGCTTATACAAGGCATTATAAAAATGACTGCTGGAGGGCCGGCCGAGTGGCGCGGTGGTTAAGCACTGGCTTGGGAAGCCAGCGGCCCAGGTTCCCACACATGAGAATCAGTGACACTGCCCTCAAAAAAAAAACAAAAAAAAAAGACTGCTAGCAGACATAGGACCAAATGAAAAAAAGAATGCTCAAAATCTGTAGTGTGATTCTACTATAACAAGTTAAGAAATGCTAGCATTTATTTATTAAGAGAGATGTAATTTCATGTAATTTTAAGTAGCTGTCAATGGTTCCCCAAAACATTTACATACATATTTCTCAAGTTTTGAGCAACCGCTCCAAATCCTGAAGTATGATTTATTTAAGTTGTTTATATATACCTACAACATTGTCAAGGAGGTCTTAAGCATTGTGGAATACAATCTTCTTGATTAGAGATTTTATGTATGTGGCCCCTTAGCATTTAGTGCTATCCTACAAAATATTGTTTCACAAATATTACAAATATTTACACCAATTTATCCAGGACATTTTTGTCCTGCTTGTCCATTTAACAATGTAAGAACTGAGAGTATTATTAAAGAAGTTACCAAAAGACCATTTCTCATTATGACACAAAGACATTTCACATTTATTGAATAAAGAATTAGTCACTAGTTGATCAGAACGTGGCAGAAAATTGCTAAGTATACAAAAACTATTTAAAAACAGAGAAAAAAACCTTATTAATGAAATGTCACAAAATATCATGGTTCATTAGTCCTAGCTTCCTGATATCTGATGAACTAACTATAGATTTTTGACTAAATGGTTTATTTTATGTGTGCATTTAAAAAATACTCAAAAATATTAAATTCACTAAATACAACAATAAAAAATTATAGAAAAAAAGTAATTTTAAATATCTAAAAGCTCATTAATTAAAGATTACCATGTGCAAAATACCTAAATTCAACCAAATTAATTATTATGAAGAAGCTTTAGGCTTTAATTTTAATTATTGGATTTACTGAATTTAAAGTATTTAGCAACCTGTTTATGTGTTATTATATGTTGTAATTAAAGTGGTAAATGTATTCATAAGCACATTTACAAAAAATATAATGCTTGTGTTTAGAATTCTTGATTTTGTTAACTGTGAAGTTGAGAAAAAGTTAAAAACTCTTGAAAGTGCCATGTCTTTATAACTTCATTTTATTCTTCCTTTCCTTGTAGTACTTAAGAGAGAATTTTTTTTAGTTGGTGATAGCAGGCTTTTTCTTATTACATGAGCTTCCATATGGGTCAGATCTTCCTTATGCCCTAAGTTGAGGTGTCAAACTCTTAAATAAACTATTAGAATTCCGAGATTGGCATTGAAATGAAACAGTGGAACTTGTATGTGAAAGCATCCAGGTCTGGTCACAGCAACACCATTTTCTTAATTTTGCTCAGAAACAATAAGAGGAAGTAACTTATTGGATTCCCTTACTTTCTATTTCTCTTTCTAATATTGTGTGTATCTAAGTTACCTGAAATGGAATCAAATAAACAATAGACATTCCTCTACCTACAAAATCAAAGTAAAATATTGATTTGTAAATTACTTTGAAATCTACTTCAACAATATCATTTTCATTTTAACATATGCTTGAGAACTAACTGAAACATACTATAAATACTATTTCCCTTGAGAATCTCTCTGCAGCTACTTTTCATATATACCTCTAAGGAACCATTCTACTTATATGAATTAAAATTATAAACATTTGCTTATAAATATTACATTTTTAAAGATTTAACCTGTGTTTTTAATCTATTCTTATGCCATGTAAATATACATATACATAATTGTATATTAATATCACAGTTTACCAGTTGCTCACTTAACTAGAATAGTTTTGTTTAAAACAGCATAAGATCATATATTTAGAACTTAAGCTTAGAGTTCTATAACTCATATACAGTTTAAATAGTAGAAATTAAACTTTTCATTTGGTTTTAATAAAAGAGCTGTTTTGACGGTTGATAGTACAGCATTTGCTTAGCAACAAAAATTGCTTCCATTTCATTTTAGAAGGGCTGATTTAGTTTAAAACACTATAAATGTATTTTGGCTGACTGTAAACTTATCACAGATGTATGACTTCAGATTGCAAGAATGCTTGCAAAACTGGTCTATCTGAGCTCAGATCACTGTATCAGATGGTATAGATATCATTAAAACATTTCCTTTGTGTTATGTTCAGATAAAAATCATTCTACCCTCTGAACATAAGAACTGGAGTCTTTAGGGAAAGACGAAAGAGTTTTCAAGAAGAGAGCTTTCTGTAATTCAAGTTTGGCTCAGCAGGTAACTGAGGCTAGACCAAATAATGAATTACTAATTCAAAAATCAGACATCAATGGCCTGAAAAAGTCATGTTTACCAAGAAATCCCATGGGATAGGCTGGCATCAGTAGATGTTCAGTAAATGTTTGTTGAATAAACAGGCAAATAAACACGAAAGGTCAAAGCAAGTAAAGTTCGATTGATGCAGGATGTTTGTCCCTACTCTCTTTTCATGCCCTCAGTGTTGGAACCACACAGGACCCAGAGATGGATTGGTGTAACAAAGAGGAAACAGACCACAGGTTCACACAGCTCCCAATTGTCAAAGTCAGAGGTGCTAAAAAAATTACCACAGATGTTTATGTGCATCTTAGTACAGAACACTGATTTTTTTTTTTAAGTAAAAGGAAAAAATTCTCAATTGAATTCTGTGCTACAAAAATGAAAATGATTGTGGAAGCCTGATAGAAAATAACGGGTTGCTGGATAAACATTGCCAACTGTTGGCTTGCCCCTAGGAAGTTTGATATTTACCACGGAGACAAAAAAAAAAAAAAAAAAAAAAAAAATGTAGAAACATCTTACATAACTTTGAGCAACTAGCTTAATAGCAGACAGAAATAATTAAAAATGAAGAATAATTGCATTTTTAGAAATAAGAATTTCTCACAATTGGGAATTTGGTGTGGTGTGAATGACGAATAAGACAATATGTTAAATAAAAGTGAGTTTGCAGAAAGGTAAAAACAAACATGGAAGATATTTATAAACATATAAATTCGGTGCACAAACTTTGTGCAAACATGGAAAAAAAACGATATAATATTGGTTGAATCTTTTTTAAATTCAAAACTTCACACTTATTATGGGATGAAAAAAGTGGTATTTTGATTAAGCTGAGAAACAAGACCACTTAAAAATATTTATCAAACACTGTGAAGTAACACTATGCAAAAGTTTGAAACACAAAGTGAAGAAGAGGAATGCATCCCATTAAAACTGTAGGGGGAACTGAAGTGACGAAAAATAATTGCTCAAATTGGAGTCTATCCAGAATACCGAGGCTGGAACAGGATCCATGTAGAAAAGCTCATCACGGGGAATTGGAAGAAAATAAATACAGAAGCTTTGTGTGGAATCATGGAATCACACACACGTATGTGTGCTATGGAAGGCCTCCACACCTGTGCAATTCCATACAAGGAGGTGAGTCTACGGTCTATTATATTTTGACTCAGAAACTAAATGATAGACTATGGCAGCTATGCACCACTTCATAATGGGAATAGGTTCTGAGAAATGCATCATTAAGCAGTTTCATCATTGTGCGAGCATCAGAGAGTACAATTACACAAGCCTGGATGGCATTGCTGATTACACAGCTAGGGTAGATAGTACAGCCTATTGCTCCTAGGCTACAAGCCTGTACAGCATGTTACTGTACAAAACAACACAGGATTAAATAAAAGCACAAGAGAAAATGATGTAACCAAGAGACACTGTAAAGATGAGATGTATAAGCTTCTGCTGGCATAGCAAAGCATGCCATCTTACAATGAGCACTTTTTTTTTTAATAAGCAGAAAGAGTACACTCCAAAACAACAATAAAAACTATAGTATTGTAAATACATAAACTAGTAAAATAGTTGTTCATGGTCCTTATCAAGCATTATGTACTCTATATAATTGTGCGTGCCACACTTTCATAGGACTAGCAGAGAGTAGGTTTGTTTACACCAGCATCACCACACACATGTGAGTAATGTATTGAATTGCGAAGTACTATATCTACAATATCACTAGACAAGAGGAATTTTTCAGCTCTGGTATAATTCTTATAGGACCACTGTCATATATGCAATCGGTTATTGATTGAAATATCATTATGCAGGACATGGCTGTATAGCCCCAATCACTATTCTTAACTAAAAGGGAGTCATCCAATAATAAATGCCACTCATTAAAGAAAATCATTAGACATTTTTTGGAGAGATCAAATTTTCTTACTGAATATCAAGTTAAGCCCCAAGCTTTTTTTCTCTTTAGACAACCAGACACACTATATTAAGGTGGGGGGGAAAGGGTTAAAAGATCCTTAAAAGAGCAGATTTTGGGCCGTCCAAGTGGCGCATTGGTTAAGAACTGGCTTGGGACACCAGCGGCCCCAGTTCGGATTCCACATGTGAGGGCTAGTGACACTGCCCTCTACAGCTAACAGCAGCTCCACCTGGAGCTGGGTTGTGGGAGCCCCAGCGATGGTGTAGGCTGCAGCCTCTGCTGCAGTGGGCTGCCATAGGCTACAGTGAGTGGCCGGCAGCCAGCGTGAGCGGCTGGCAGCCAGTGTGAGCTGCCAATAGTCGCGGTGAGTGACCATCCAGAGGCTTGAGACCCATCTGCTTCATCCGGGAAGAGCGCAATGACGATGCCAACATGGACCAGTGAAGCAATGTCCTCCAAAACTAGACTGAAGAACAAAGGACAGCAACTTGTCTGTTCCCCTTCCCTGATTCCTCAATGCTGTTCCTCCCCGCAATTCCTCAATAAAATCTTTAAAAACAAAAAGAGCAGATCTTTTTTCTATTTTACATAATTAGATACTTCAGTAAAAATGAGATATTTTATAAAACAAGGTTTATGTCTTTTTTTCAAAATTGCAACATATTTAGCAATTGTATGGCGACAAAACTTTGTAATTTGTCTTCAGTTTACCAGAAGAGACTTTGATGTATGTGATACACTTTGAAATAGTGATGTATGTGATTCATTATGAAATAAAATATATTAACACTATTTAATATAAGATAAGAAATAAAGCTTTAGGCTTTAGGGCCAGGAGCCCTGAGCTTGCATTCTAGCTTTGCCAATCACAGACATGCAATTTAACCTATTTAACTTATATTTCTATCATCAAGAGTATTGAAATAACAGTGTTTAGGTCCATACAGTTATTTTGAGAATGAGCCAGCTTGAGGTAGGTGCTTCATTAATACTATACACAATCAACAAATTATTATTGGCTGGCACTGGGCTAGTTGCTGGGAACAAAAAATAAAAACATGTAGCTTCTTTGCCCTTGAATAGCTCGCTCTCTAATGAAAAAACAGAATGACCTGCAGTTACAAAGCAGGGTAACAGATCTCTCACACAGCCTTGTATCAGAGCTTAGGGGGCATGGATTGGACATGGAAAGAAAATTCAAAAAAACTTCATCCCACCATAGACTATTCCACTTTTCCAACTTTCTTCTCTAAGGTCACTGCAGTGATTGCAGTGGCAACAAGACTATAAAAGTCAAGTCAGCTAAAGCAATTCCCAGCTCCTTCGGAGGCATGAGGACATGGAAAATCTCTATTCCCAAGAAGCTGTGAGATCATGTCTGATTTAAGTCCCAATCCTAAACAAAGCAGGCCTCATGCTGGGTTTCATGTGTAGGCTTTCATGTCCAATCCCTGTAACGAGGTGATAAGGCCTGTGTCACAGTTAGTCAGTAGCAGGCGATGGCAATTAACAGGATTGCACTGACCTGGAGATGTGCCAAGCTGGCAAAAGAAGGATTAGAAAGTAAATGAAGTGAACAACCATGAACAAGCAAATAGGGCTTAATGGACAGTACAAGTCCGTGAGGCAAAAATGGGCCAATTTTCTCTCATTGATTTTCACTGCCCATTGAGCTGCAGTCCTCTTTTGCTTTCCAATGCATTTATCTTGGCCTAGGAAAGTTCTCCAGCTGTCATTCTGAGGACAGGTCCACTGACCGTGACAACTCCATGAGTGACTGGAGTGGACCGAAGTACAAGTTGACCTCCAGAGCTCTCTTTCAGGCACCCTGATGTGATGTTTTGATGACTTGGAGAGTCAGAGAAATTCTGATGAGGTCTTACATTATACCCATGAAATCAATGAGGAGACTTTTCTGAGAGGAATGGAAGTAAATATCGCAGAGTTTCATTCAACTTGTATGCTCCACTTTATTTATAAATAATTCGTCAAGGTAAATGAAAACACTCTAACCTGCCATTCCACTCACTCTGAATCATCTACAGTGAAAGTGCCAGATGACTTCTGCTATCCAGAATAAATAAACCTGGGTGACCATTTGTTGTTCACTAGTTATTATAAGGGGAAAACCATGCAGCTAGTTAATCTCTAAGAACAGAGACAAATTGTGTCAGCGAGGCTGGGATATTAAGCAATGTTTCTACCTGGCATAAGACCTCCTTCTCGCCTCTCTATTTTTTTCTCACCTCCTCTTATCTCCTGGCATTTTTTCCTCTTAATTTCTTTTTCTTTGACTATATCTCTTCTTCGTACATACTGGATGTTTTCTTCTTTCTTATTTTCCCTACTCCAAAAGGTAAATATACTGCCTACTACATCAAAAACCAATCAAGAAAATTCACATTTGTCTACTGTATTATCCAACAACTAGGTTTCACATAATTCCTCCCTAGCCCTACCATTTATGGTTAATCTCAGAATGAAGCGGCTTCTGAGATTTTGAAATTCCATCAGTTGATTATAGGGGGAAGAAAATCTCTATTCAGTTTCAAGTGAAACTAAATACCTTGCCATGAAACGGAGTCAAGTTTCGTGTCTTTAAAAGAAACTCAGACAAGACATAAAGTATTTACCTACCCAAAAAAGAGAGGGTTTATTGTGTTAGAAAGCAATAGAAAACATGCACAGAGAATTGTGGTTGATATTTACCTCAGTGTGAATCTCTTAACGAAAGGGGCCACACTGGTACTTTCAGCAATTCAGACTCCTTCATCATTACAGAGAGAAAAAGGAGAGCACATCATCACCAACGCTGTATCAGAAAGCCTCTGACTTTTCCTTGGCTGTGCTGGATGCTACTTAGCTCTTGAGAGCTAATGAACTCCAACCTGACAAGGAATGGCTTAAGACTGAGGAAATTGTTTTTTTTCCCCAAGTTAATTAACAGGTATTTTTAGTGAGTCTGGTCAAATAACTTATTTCTATGGTTACCATGGTAAACAATGTGATTCCTTTGGTTTTTATTTTGTCTTAAACTATTAACAAACTAAAGGAAGAAGGGGAGAGAGAAGGAGAAGGAGAGGAAGAGGGAGAAAGAGAGGGAGATGGGGGTACATCATGGATGTCACAGGTCATCTCTCCTCACCTACGCTTTGCTTCCTGATGGACCACGCCCTTTCTATTAAGAAGTTTTGCATTCCTCAGATGCACCCTGGGAATTAAACATCCAGCTGCTATGGTACTTTCCTGGAGCTGATGCCTCTGCACCCCATAGAAGAGATGCTGGGGTTATTTCAGACTTCAAAAAGTGCTAACTGCAGCTGCTAAGCAGAAGAAAACTAAAGTCTTATTTTAAGTTATGCATTGCATGACACATGCATTTGATGTTTCTTCATATGTTTCCAAAGCAGCATGTGCAACATATCACACTCAAACTGTCACCATCTGAAACACAGAGCAGCACACAAGCAAATGTGCCAGTAAGAGCCTATTACGTGCATGTGTCCCACCTGAGGCACCTGGAAATAACTAAACTTACACATACAGGGTAGCTCGGCTTTAACAGGATTGGAAGCTTCTGTGTTGAAATTAATTTAATTTTAGCTAGATTAACTTATCCTAATATGGGCCTTCAAAATATTTTAAGATTCCTGTGGATTACTCCTAATATTCTCTGCATTGATCTCCATTTCTGTTTCCTTTTTATCTACTATCCATTCTGCCACTTTTCTTCCTAAAAAATGCACATTTTTTTCCATATCACTCCTCTACTTAAAAACCATCATTGATTTCCTCATTGCCAAAAATTAAGCTCAAATGCCTTAGTTTGACATTTAAAGTTTTCTGCCATCTGGCCTCAACTTGCCTATGATTCCTGCCTAGTTCCCTGTATATCTAAATATAATTCTGCTTCATAGTGGTCTAATCACTGTTACCCTGGTAAAAATTTCCTTAGCTCCCAGTAAAAAAAACAAAAACATGGATTTTCTGAACGTTAATTCTTTCTCTCTTTGCTTGAAATGACCGCATCTCTCCTTTCCATCTGCCACTTTCCCACTGTCACTTGCTCTGGAAGGGTTTTTCTTCATGTTCATAGCTCTTGGAAATAGTAGAGTCCACTTATAAATGAGTTACTGGAGTGGAAAACAAAGGCTAGAAACTAGGAAGAAGGACAAGGTTTTAGCTCTGGCCCTAATGCATAGTAATAACGTGACCTTGAATGAGTCACTTAACCCTTTTGGCCCTCTGTTTCCTCGTGTAAAATGGGTCCAATAACTGTTGTCCATAACTAAATTTCAAGATCACACAAGAACATGTCTGAAAAAGTACTTTGATTATAATAAAGTACTCTTTGAATAGAACATGTGATGCATTTTTTTCCTAAACAATAAGCATTTCCTATGCACTTATATAATATGCCAGGCACTGTTCTGCCTAACCCATAACAATGTTATGGCTGATACTATTATTTTTCACATTTTGTGGATAATAAAGCAGAAAGGCTAAATTACATGTCCAAATTAAAAAAAAAAAATGTAGGAAAAAGAACCAGGATTCAAACCAAGGTAACTGGCCACCACAGCCTGCTTTCATCATTCGACATTTTACTGCCTCTCATTCTGTTCTGTAATCATGTTTTAGCATGCATTAGTCTTATGATGTTTTTGAGACTAAAAATCAGAGCTTGTCTTCTTTGTACCTTCCATATGACCTTCACATTAGCTGTTCCCTTTGCCTAGAATGCTTGTCACATGGCTCACTCCCTCATCTCCTTTAGAACTTTGCTCAAATGGCACCTTCTCCATAAGGTCTTCTCTGATCACCATGTTTGTAACTATAACCCTCCAGCCTTTCCTATTCACCTTACCCACTCTATCTTCCCCATATTACTTGGGGAAAATAGAGTGCCTGAAACATGTTAGCTACTCAATAAATATTTGACAATAAATTAATAATTGAGCTTAGCATGTGATTAATCAAATGGCTCAGGATTACTTAAGGCCATTAATATTTTTATTTAGTTGTGTAGAATTAGGATATAGACAAATATCTAGAACTGTGGCATTCTTTTTAAATGAATCCTTGGACAGTATCATTTGCATTAAGAGGTACAATAAATGCACTTTGAGTTAGTTAGACATACACAAAGTGTAGTTTATTTTTAGCTGTGAACAAGTTTCTGTTTTGTTTGTTTTTTTTAATCTACAAAAAAAGTATTTTTAATGAGAGAAAAATGTTTATAGGATAAGCTTTCATGTTCTATAAAGATTTTGTTCATCATAACGGCAATATATATATCCATGCTGATTACAGGATAAAATCGAAATTCCTA
Source organism: Aselliscus stoliczkanus (assembly GCA_033961575.1). Classification (NCBI taxonomy): domain Eukaryota; kingdom Metazoa; phylum Chordata; class Mammalia; order Chiroptera; family Hipposideridae; genus Aselliscus; species Aselliscus stoliczkanus. The sequence goes on along the minus strand of CM066730.1, from coordinate 120,127,632 downwards.
ATCATGAGCTACAAGTCATTTTAGGACACAGCTCCCTTTGCCTGTTTACTTTCATCTCCTATCACTCCCTGTTTCTGAGGCAAAATAGCACAGTAGCTACACTGCCGGCTAACTGTGATTGAATCCCAAGCTCACCACTAAACTTGGACACATTATTTAATTTCTTTAAGCATCAAGTTCCTTTTCAAGCATGTCCATTAAAATGGGGACAGTAATGTTAAGTCAATCCTAGAGCTGTTATGAAAAGAAATGGAAAAATCCACATAAGAGAATAAGCAAACTGCCCAGCACAAAGCAAGTGTTGGGTTATTGCTATTTTTATTAACTTTAAGTTTATATTTCAACTACGTGTAGTTCCCCAAATCTCCCTAACTCCCCCCTCATTCATTTGTGTCTCTGAATATCAAGCAAGTTCTTCTGTGTAAAAAACACTATTTCCTGGAGCCAGCTGAGTGGCGCAGTAGTTAAGAGCTGTCTTGGGACGCCAGCGGCCCCTGTTCGGGTCCCACATATGAGGGCCAGTGACACTGCCCTCAAAAAACAAACAAACAAACAAACAAAAAAACACTATTCCCTAACTTATCCAACTGGCAGATTGCTCCATACTTTATACATCTCAACTCAAATGATGCTTTCTCTGAGAGGGCTTCCCTGATTTTGTAATTCAAACTAAGAAACTTAAGTTGTGAAGTCCCAACTTTATATTATACATATTTTATAGTAACTTTCACAATATTGTGCTCCATTGGTTTGCTTAAAAATCTGTCTTCCTACTGGATTATAAATACCTTGAACACAGAAAATATAAATTTAATTTTTGTACCACTCATGCTTGACACATAATTATCACTCAATAAGGATATATTAACTATATAAATTAATGACTTGAGTTTTCATTGGTTTGCTTGCTTTTAAGTGAGAGCCAACCATGGAACTATATCTATTTGTATCATATTTTAAAATCAAATGACTATGTAGATTTTTGGTGTAAAATTATTTCATGTCATTTGTTATGAGGAGACACTTTTTCCCCTATCCTGATATTTTCTGTTTTGTTCTGTTTTTCTATGTGAAGCAAGCTCTACTTGTGCAAACTCCTGGCCTTTCCACATTCTTACCCACTCCCTATCACAGACCAGTTCTTATTCAGTTAGAAGAGTTTGAAACGAAACCTGGTGTTGCTCCTTTCCTTCTCTTTCAAAAATACAGGTTCTCAGTTGTTATGATCAAACAGTTAACTTGGACATGAAATACTGTCCCCAAGGTGAAAGCTTTGGACTGCTCAAAATTCTACCTAATTTTGAGTTTCAGTATTAGGAAGCTGGGTTATCCTCAGTTGTAAGCCACATTGGCCAATGAGAACAGTATCAGTAACAAAGCTGGTGTTTTTGTTTCTTATTTGCTTTCCTCTTTTGTCTGATTTTTCAATTTGCTTAGAATTCAGGTGTGGGAAAACAAGTCTCTTTACCAAAACCCTGGAACCCCAAACATTTTTCATAATTTAATTATGCTTACACTATGACATAAATGGAAATGTATTACCCATCACTGTTCCCATGCCTATAACAATGAATCCATGTATCTCAAGAAATCTTGAGTATATATATAAGAATCTGCACACAAAAAATATTCACTATGATTTTGAAAAAACAAAATGAAATAAACCTTTTGAATCTGCTATGACATTGAGATGAAACATGGTCTCTCCCTCAATAGAACTTACTGTGGTGGTACTCATATACTTTGTAGAATAGAAGAAGTAAAAGATGCAGTCATCTGAGTGGTACCTTATTGGAATCTTCATATTCTCCAGGCATTTGCTCACAAATTTTATTTTCACAGATTCTAACATGCTATTTATCTAGTGTGAATTTCATATTTATGCAGGTTTCATGGATCCACTTATTCTACTTTCCACTGAAAATATGCCTCTAATGAATAAAATGTTGTTTTTCCACTTTATTAACTAAAACATTAACATAGTGGCAGATAATTTTAAGTTGAAGTGTCATATCAGATTGTGTCTATTTGCTAATCAAACATGATTATAAGTGAGATAAGTGGTTTTCATTTTCATTTTATAACATTGTAATACAACAAAACATAAGAATAAGAAATTAAACAAATTACAGTCATATTAAAATATATTTTCAGGGAGAATGGGAGAAAAACTTTCTCATTACTGTATAATTGCAGTTCTAAGATTTCACTAAAGAACTATTGTAGGGTATCTACTTTTATCTGGCAATTCACATTTTTTTATAGGTTTTCAGTATTCCAGTCACTTTTCAGTTTATTTTATCTGAAGAAGCATGAGCCAGGCATAAATGGAATATTATACCTAGTTTCTTTAGTCATTTCTTTGCACTCAGCTGAAATATTTTTGACTCATGCAGGCTGTTTAAAAGTTTTACCGCTATCTATGAACAATTCATATACAAATTGTCTTTCTTAAATTTAGGGTAGCTTGCACTTGATGAAATATTTGTAAATGTAGAGCATATATAATTACTATTATATTTGGGGAACATCTCTACAAAGTATGTCCTAAATCTTTTGAAATTTAATGAGCCAAGGACCAAATATTTAGATTCCATCCAATTTTCTCAATACCTTCAAAAGCATTATTAACTCATTCAGTTAACTGAGATACCAGAATGACACCTTTATCGTACTCAGTAGTCTGTTCTAATATAGATGTAATGATTTCTATAGTAGTGATGATTTCTGTCCCTCACGATGTGTGTGTGCAAGATAATGCCTCTCTGTACTGAATAAAATGTCAAACAATCTTTCTCCCTTGCACACACTCTTTCTTTCTATGTGTGTTTCTGTCTTCAAAGGTATATAGAATCTATTGTGTTTTATGTTTTAAAACTTCAATAAAAATATTAGTGCACTTAACATTGTGTTTAGCATGTGCATTCTCAATGTAATGATACCAAAAGTTCAATAACAGTTTAAAAGGTATTATATTTGACAAGGTATGACACAAATAGTATAAACCTTTAAAAATGATACTAAATGTTTAACCTACACATCATCTTTCCTGCCTTGGGAGACTTGGTGAAAAGCTAAAACCTTTGAAAAATGTGTAAATTTGTAACTGGAAGAAAAGGAAATGCCAATGGGAAAAAAAAACAAAAACAAAAACAAGAGTTCCCTCATTCATTGAAAATCCTCTACAATATTTTTCCAAGAGCTTATGATGTGCCTGATATGGTATTTTAGGAAATTAATAACAAATAATTCTTGATTTGATTTTTTTTCCTATTGTACAGAACTGTTTTTACTGGGTGACACTGCTTGAAATTCCATTGTTTAAAAATTCACCTAAGTTAACCAGAGCTTTCTGTATTAAACAAGTATGTTTTTATTTCAAGTAAATGAAACCCTCCTCAAATTCTGTTGTATAAATTGTCACTGATCTTTTATCCCCACTTCTTTCTAGTGCACCTTCTTCTTTGCTAATAGTTGAAAGCTAAAAACTACACTTCCCAGACTTCCTTGTACCTTGGCTACTATGTGCAAAAGAAGTTCTTTCAATTAGACTCACTAAAAAGACATTAAGAAGATAAAAAGAATGCAGACACCATGTGCTATTAATTTCTTTTTTTTTTCTTTTTTTTTTTTTGTTGTTGTTGTTGATCTGCAACATCATGAAGCAGTTAAATTTTTCCACATCAGCATTCCATCATGTCACTTCTAGCCCTGTGGTGTTGGGTGGCAGTTGTGACAGAATGGACAGCCAGTTATATACCAGAGGACAGGCTCCAGTGCTGATGATGTCAAACGAATATTCTGGAGTAAGGAGCTAACTGATCCTGGCTCCTGCTCCCAGATTTGCTGGTCCTCCATTGTGTTCTTAAACTAGGAATTGACTTCACTCCACATTCTGGATGTAGCCAAAGTTATAGGTTCCCTGGCAGGGCAATTCTGCAGTGTTCCAGAATTCTACAGGCTAAATCCTCGCAGCTTCCCAGTCATTTTGTAAGCATTTAATTCACTCTTTCAATTTTTTTTCTGCTTAAAATATGTTGTGGTTTCCATTTCCCGCAATGAACTTTAATCAATATATTGGCTTAAGCTACACTGAGCTGTAAAGAGAATTCATTGGCAGACATAACTGAAACACTCAGGCATGAGTGTGACTTTAGACAGGGTAGATCCAGGACCTCATAGACATCATCAAAACCCTGTGCAACTCTCTGCTCTGCCTTTTATCATCTTGAATGAATTCTAAGATGGTGGAAAGTGGCTGTAGCAGCCCAGCTTCTCATCGTTCCAGATTTGAGTCCCTTGGTGAAGACCACCTCACTCTTTAGCAAACCAAGCAAAAGCCTCAATGAATGCTATTGACTCCAATTTGGTCGCATGCCCATTTCTGACCTAATCATTAAGGCCAAAGGAATAAAAAAACGCCCATTTCCCAGATTTGTGCATTATTCCCTGCCCCTGGAACTGATAGTAGAAAAAAATAATAGTAGAAATGAGCTCCACTCAAAAAGAATAATTACGAAGAAATGGGATTTCCCCAAGGATATTTAGATGTCTTTATCACAAGAGGGACAACACATGATTTGAAACAAAAAAAAAACAAATATCCATTGCATCTTGTTTTATTTTATTTTTTATTTTATTTTTATTTTTTTTGAGGGCAGTGTCACTGGCCCTCATATGTGGGACCCGAACCAGGGACGCTGGCTTCCCAAGCCAGGGCTTAACCACCGCGCCACTCGGCTGGCCCCCATTGCATCTTGTTTTAAATGCAAGCACATCTGGGAAGATTATGACTTTTTTTGGTCATTTACACATTAGTGGGAACTTACTTTCTTTTCAGGTTTAATAGAGAATTTTTAGATGTGAAGTATTAATTTGAAAATATTCATTTAGGGCTGGCGAGTGGCGTGGTGGTAAACCGCTGGCTTGGGAAGCCAGCGGCCCCGGTTTGGGTCCCACATAGGAGGGCCAGTGACACTGCCCTCAAAAAATAAAAAAATAAATAAAAGTCATTTCATTTTTACCATGCTGTAGACTATAATTGTGGAATTGTATAAAACAGGGGTCTGCAAACTGCAGCTTGCAAGCCAAATGCAACTGTTTGGGTAAGTTCCGTCTCAAAAGTTTGCTGACCCTGGAAGAGCCAATCCTGTCCCTCACAACAGTTTAAAAATTATTTGAGAGCCATAAATATATTTTTACAAATAAGGAAAATTTAAAGTAATATTATAAATGAAACTATGATAGTTGTATTTTCATTTTCAATTTTACTTCAGAGCCTGCAGCTCACGAGCCACAGTTTGCTGACCCCTGGTGGCTCTTCCATCTCAAAAGTTTGCCGACTCCTGGTATAGAAAAGTTGCCCTTAAGAACCTTGCCAGGCGGGTTGTGTGGCTCAGTTGATTAAGAGCTTGCTCAAGCATGCGAGCTCTGAGCACCAGGACTGCCAATTTGATTCCCACATGGGCCAATGAGCTGTGCCCTAGCTGAGCTGCTGCTGAGCTGCCAACAGGTAGCAGGGTCACTCAGCTGGTGGGGAGAGCAAGTGCTCATAACAAGACTGCCTGTTTGATGGTGGGCTACGCCTGCCCGCAACTAAAGACTAAACTCTGTACTTTGAGCTGGGCTGCCGCCTAGGTGGATAGGGCGTAAGCTCTTAACAACAAGGCTGCTGGTTTAACTCCCACATTGGATGGTGGCTACACCCACCCACAACTAACTGAACACAGCACCTTGAGCTGAGAGGCACAACTGGACTTGGAACTGAGCTTGCTGCAAACTCCAAAACTAAGATTGAAGGAAAACAACTTGGCTGTTCCCCTCCCCCAGTTTCTCCAATTCCCTAAGAAAATCTAATAAAAAAAAAAAAGAAAAAAGAACCTTACCAATCAATAGTAAGACTATTACATAATTTGTTACAAGTAGGAAAGTGAAACTATCTTAAGATAAGTAAAGATAATGACTCAGAAGAAAGAATTACCTTAGTTGGCGAAATTAAGAAAAACTTCATGAAAACTCCCATGCTCAATTAAATTGAATTCATGGAGATGGAGGAGGTCAACACAGGTATATAACAAATGGGACGAGAGGAAGAATTCACTGAAAAGTTTATTGAGAACTATATAAGGAAGAATTTTTCAAAGGACTGTAATAATTTCTTTATGGTTCCTATTTTTCTACAGTATATAAAAATTGAAAGAAACGGTGTCTCAGAATCGTTGGAGAGGGCGATTCAGTAACATTTGGCGATTTGATGTCTGTTTGTTCTGTAATTTATTTATAGCTAATTTCATTCAGGATTTGAGATGGCAGACCTGGCAATTGATTGGATCTGTGGGGCCAATGAGAAGGAAGAAATGACAATAACATTCAATAAACATTTGTTGAGAAATGAATTAGTTTACTGAGCCTTGGTGAATGGAAGGTGAAAATGCCACTATAAGAGTTGGGCAAGGAAGGAAACAGTTGATTTGTAGAGATAACAAGAATTGACAGAAAGTATATTAGAGCAGACACTTCTTGTGTTTGTAACTACATGCACTTGTTACACATACACACACACACACACACACAAAAGGCAACTTAATTGCCTCGTGGCAGTCTTCATTAGCTGTGTAAAACGTCCTCACTGAACCTCAGTTGTGGACAGAAAGCCCAGTGTCTGGAATAGGGTGGAGAACTTCTGTCCCTAAGTGTACAGACAGCAAGTGCAACTGATTTTGTTTGTGGTATAGTGGGACTCCAAATACTCCATCATTTGCACCTATACCTGGAATATTGCTTTGAGCTGCTGGGGTCATGGGGCTTACATTGCATTCTATTGGGTTGTCGGAAAAGCCATGACGTATTTTTTCTATGTTTTTTATTGCAAAAATGTGTCATGGCTTTTCCGACAACCCAATATAAGAAATATCAGACAGTCCCTCCTTTGTCTTTCTCTCAAAACATGTATGAATAGCCACTTTTCATGACTTTGGACATTGTGATGTCATCATTGCAAAATTGCCCAGAGACAACCATTGGACACCCCATTTGAGAAGCAACTGTTTCAAAACTGTCGATGCTGTGAATTAAATTAATATATTCTTTAAGTACAAGAAATATTCTCAATAATCTTTTTTAACATATATATGTATAATAAATATTATATTGACTTTGTAGATTAAAAACAAAGGAAAGAAGATTAAGAGATTGTTTGTTATTTAGCAGGATTCCCATGATTCAAGGTATAAATCAGACGAGGGCCCTGACTAACATCAGTGTTTTCTGCTTCACTTGCCACATTTTATTATGCATGTGTTTTGCCTATAAGCAGCCAAGCAGAAAGGATATGCCTTTCCTGCCCTCTTACAAACAAAAACACTTGCCAAATTAGTAATTTCATTTGACCAGTTTAGAGAAGGCATTACACATCTAAACTCAAGTCTATAGGCTCCAGGCAGACCTGACTGTACTCTTGGATTAGATGGCTTAAGTCTCAGTTTTCTCATCTGCAAATTAGAGACAACAGCAAGGCCTTCTTCATAAGATAGCTCTTGTTTTCAGAGCACATGTGGGTTAAGTGTTTAACACAATGTCTTATAATGTCACCAGAAACCCTTAGTTATGATTCCTAAATCCCTTTTATTGATAAAAGACATTTCTTTTTTTCCTGAAAGATAAGGCTCTAGTTTTAAATGCATTATTTTCTTGGAAATAATTAGCATGTTTATGTGCTCAGTACCACTCATTTTAGAAGGAGTAGAAACAAGAGAATTTAGCCCTCTGCAACCATTTCAAGAGTAGTCTTTTTAACAACAACAACACTCTGTGGTTTAAATCTTTCATTATTCACTTGTGCATGGTGAATTGAGAAGGATACTTCACCCCCCTTGGATCTGAACACCAAAATGTGCTCAGCTGCAGACCAATTATGATACTCAAGTATTTTCAAGATTGCTGAATGGGAAAACGAACTGTGCTTGTGCGATTAGCTTCATTGATTTCTATAGACATGCAGTACTTAACTTCACTCAGTATAGTAGTTCAGTAGTTCAAGGAAGTTCACGCTTCCTTTAAAATTCAAAGGAATATATAGTAGTACAAAGGCAGCTTTGCAAGTGTCACAATGGTGGTTTACCAAAACTAGATGTCCCAGGATTATCTGTAAATCGGCCCCTAATTAGAAAAAGATTAGACAACCTCATAACTCAGATGTGTGTTTACAGTCTTACCTTACTTACAGATTATACTGTGCAATTACTTACAAACAACTATTGATTACTTTAAAAATAAATAGGGATCCATTACATGGGAGTCTCCACTGTTTCTTTTGTACAGAAATGTTTTACTGTCTTCTAGTTGAAATAGTGATGCTGTGGGCCTGGAAGATGATAGCCATTCACAAAAAATATGAAGGCTTTTAGCACAATAAAAAAGCTCAACTGGTGGTTAATGGATCCTCAACAATAACAGACATGCAACTTGGTGAACCCTTAACTCAATCTATTTGTCCATCAATTCATCTAATTATTTCTGTGGCGCCTATGATCTAAGTTATTAGGCGAGCTGACAGAGAGACTAAAATTTTTTCAACATAGTAAGTGAAGGAAAGGTTTTTCCTTGTCTGTACTTGACTGAAGCCATATCAGGGGTGTATTAAGGCTTATGATATAATATCTGTAATGTACCCTGAGCTTAGAGGAAATCAGTACAAAATTTTAAAGGCTAAATTTTTATGCATATTTTACCCTCATTTTGGGTGAATTTTTCCTTGCCAACTCAGGTGACATTTGGCCAACAAGTTTCTCTCAATAACTTAATGGCAATGATGTTCAAAGTATGGCAGATATTTCTTTTTTTTTTAAAGATTTTTATTGGGGAATTGGTGGAGGGGAACAGCGTTGGGGAATCGGGGAAGGGGAACAGACAAGCTGCTGTCTTCTTGTTCTTCAGTTTAGTTGCGGAGGATGTTGCTTCACTGTTGGTATCGTCATTGCGCTCTTCCCGAATGAGGCAGATCGGTCGCTGGCCTCTGGATGTCGCTCATCGCGGCTATTGGCAGCTCACGCTTGGCTGCCAGCTGCTCACGCTGGCTGCGGGCCACTTACTGTAGCCTATGGCAGCCCACTGCAGCAGGGGCTGCAGCCCACACCATCACCGGGGCTCGCACAGCCCAGGTCCAGGTGGAGCTGTTGTTAGCTGTAGAGGGCAGTGTCAGTGGCCCTCATGTGGGATCCGAACCGGGGCTGCTGGCATCCCAAAACCAGCGCTTAACCAATGCGCCACTCGGCCGGCCCGGCAGATATTTCTAATTATGCAGAAAAACAATCTGAGGATTGTTCTTTTACCTTGCAGTGTCAAAGCAAAGCTCTTCATGGAGATAATAGCCCAAGCAAACCGTGCACTTCCACTTCCACTTCGATGTCTCATGAAGACCATTGTCTCAAGCAGAATCATACCAAGATAGCCAGCTCATCTCTCCTACCAGCAAGTCCAAAATCATAACCCCATGATCACTGGTGTGGTGAGTAATTAATATTTCAATAAATTGTGGAACATTACTTTCAAACATTTGCACAGATCAAGTTGAAAACATAGACTTTTTTTTCTCAGTGTTGTTCTACAGATTCTTCTGATGAAATGCGGATTTTGTTTTGTTATGGTATCAGGAATACTCAAAATTTGAAAGTGAAACTTCCAACTTACCTCCTCTGTTTTTTCTTCAGTGTTATGTTTTCTCCACTTTTGTTTTGTAAGACATTTATTAAAAGTCTCCAAGACTTTTCTAGTGGCGAGTTATTGTCTATTTTGCTTTCTGCCCTACAAACTCTCTGAAGTCTTTTGTCTTTGAGAACATGCAGGCAATTGAGTCATACATATAGCAATGAAAGTCAAATGACAGGTCAAATGTAGTGGATTCTAGGGTTGATGAAATCTGGGGTTCATTTTAACCTAGGTTGTTGCTACAGAAGTTACAAAAAATATTCCTCAAATTTAATTCTTCAACATTATTTATGTAAAAGTCAGGAAAGCTTTCATAGGCATCCTTGGGGTTCCATCAGTTTGAATGAATATATTATATAAGTAGTCATTTCATAAGGGCTTAACCACTTAAAGTTTTGGTGCAACATTGTTCTCATTTCCCATTTGAGAATAATAGAATGTCCTTGATTGAATAGTGTAGATCATGTTCATAGGAATACGAGTAAGGTACCTAATTCATTCATTCAGCCATACATGCACTCAATCAACACATATTTGCATTCAACAGATATATTACATAAGCATCTATTCTGGTAACCAAAGAGTCTTTTTGTTCCAACAGGAGATTGAATTTTCAATGCAAGCTTATGCTTCTTCTTTTGTCTGCTACTTGATATTTGTAGATCATCAGAGTTAACCCATAAAAATATTTTAATTTTAGGAAATTTTATAATTTTTCAGGTACTCGGAAATCCTAAATCTTATTTCTATGAAGGAATTGTTTGCTTTTATTTTGACTTCGTTATTGTTTTTTTATTTGTTTTTATTGTTGTTGTTTGTCACATATGTAATGACATATCAGAGAGCTATATTGTAAATGGCTATCATTGAAAGCACACTATTTCACTTTTGAGCACATCAGTGTTTTTCAGGTCAACAAATTATTGATAGTATTTTGTAATGTATTCATTGCAAAAGCACATTAAATATGCCCACTGAAGGGGAGCAGGATTTGTCACCCCAAAATATACCTCTTTGTCACAAGAATTATTTTAGGTTGATTACTTTTAACAAAGAGCAGACACAGGAGAAGCTCTGAAAATAGAGTAGACATTACCCTACTTTATCTGTAAGGGACATTTACATGTATAAGGGAAATCTCCATTTGTAAATGTGCCACCCTCTATGTAATAAGGAAAATGACTAAATCTCTAGAAATTTATCAGTGGAGAAGGCAAAACCTACATCTGTATAACAACCTTACCTTTGGTAACTGTGCCTTTTCCAGCAGCCTCCCTTAACTGGCTCCTCCCATTGCCAACATCTCCCTTTGTCTTTAGCTGGAGATGTTATTTCAGGTGATGCCTTGGGTCATTGCAGTTATTCAGTTTTCCTGGGTATCCCCCATGTAGAGGAGATACACATGTTAGTAAACTTCTGTTTTTCTTCTGTTAATCTGTCTTTTTGTTACAGGGCCATCTCAGCCAAGACCTAGAAGAGTAGAGAAAAAACTATTTTTCCTCCCCCACACCACATATGAGCCAGATGCTTTGGTTTTGGATCTCCTCCCATCCATTTTAGCTGTCAAATATAAATCTCCTGTGTACCAGGATACTTTTTTCAATGGTAGTAGCAAAAGTTTTTCCAAACTCTCTAGTGTCAAGCTATGGCCAAAGATTAAATGTCACAGCACAACCATAAATATACTATATACGTTGCTTATAAGAGCAACACCTGTTTTGATATAAGATAATATTTCACAACCTGTTGATTTGGGCAATTCCCTCCTGCATGATGTCAGATGATCCTCAAGGTCTACTTAAAGTGTACCTCAGCTATTTCTGGAATGTGTAAGAAATGGCCACATGCGTTATAAAAGTTGACTGCCATCTTGTTCTCAAGTCACCTCAGGTGTCAACTATAAAACTGTTTTTCAATCATTCTCTGCTCTGGTTGGTTGTTAATTGGTACTATCTATTTGTCACAGATAAAAATGCTTCCATTGTATAAATTTTATGAAGCCAAAATGTGATTTTCTCCCCCAACTAAATAAAGGTAGCTCATTTAGTCATATATATATATATATATATATATATATATATATATATATATATATATATATATTTAAATTTGTCTGTTGAAGGATTTAAAAGAAAAGTGTGGGCTGGCCGAGTGGTGCAGTGGTTAAGAGATGGCTTGGGAAGCCAGCAGCCCCGGTATGGGTCCCACATATGAGGGTCAGTGATACTGCCTTCAAAAAAAAAAAAAAAAGTGTAAATGGACAGTTAGGTAGGTCTAAGTGGGGAAAGCTTTATATGAATCCTGATTGTTTTCTGACAAAGCAAATGGAGCTTGATGTTTAGAAAGCTTTACCTTTCCATGGAAAATCAATAAAAAATAATTTTATTACATACTGCTTTGGTGAAAAGGGTTAAAATCTAGGTGAAGTTCAAAGTGAATTCGTTTCATTTTACAAAATTGTGGATGACACTGAGAAGCAAAGTTTATCCTGTTCTTTAGTCAGGAGGTGTGGGGGAGCTCTAGAATATAATGTTGCTCAAAACATGTGCAATTGCCAGCAGTTAACTTATGGGAATAAAACCCTTTTCGTAGAAGCGATTAGATTCTTGGAGCTTCAAAGAGAGTTGCGGCATCTTAATTACTTGGAACATAACTACTCCAGTTAAAAACAAAATATTCAAGGTGAAAACACACAGTTGAATTATGCAGTATTATTTCAACCTTGAAATTGAAGCTTTATCTTATCACCATATTACCCTGTAATGGAAAGCTGAACTTGTGCTAATCAGTGTGCCTGATTATACACAAGAAAATTGTGGGGGCTTTCCAGAGCCTCCCTTCTATTTTAAATGAAATGTTGTGACCATGGTTTAGACAGAAATATTTTGCAGAGGATAAAAGGCTTTTAAAATTCTGATAAACACAGGCTAACTTGTGAGATTTATAACTTATTGAACTTTTTTGTGCATAAACATTTAGGTTAATGCATTTAAATAAGTGATTGGATTGTTCTGCTGTCACTGCCTCAGATGTGCCTGCCTGGGCTTTCTTTTCCATAAAGTACATTTAGTGATTAGCTGAGTACATTTAAAGGCAATTTGTCTTGAATAAGAGAAATCTGAAGATAAAGTAGCTGTAAATAACTAACTAACTAAATAAAGCTGTAACTATGCAAAGGAGAGACACAAAGCTGAGAATTGAATAGATAGGAAAGTTACAAGCATTGAATGTTGATTTGGGATTCTAGCTCACAGTAATGTATCTGCCTATCTTATTTGTTTCATATTTTTAAGCAGGACTAAAAAAAAAAAAAAAGGCATGAATATCCTTATCACTTTAGTGCATAATGGCTTTACCCATGTCACATAATGATGACAACCCAGGATCAGGGCATTGAAGACACAAAGAGTTTCCAGCCCACTTCGATACATACAAGACAACAACATGGAGTCCATATCTTTTAATCCCAGACCAATTTTATAGTTTGTGAGACCCTACTTCAGATTTGAGTTCTTCCATCTTACTCTGCAGCAGAAAACATTCATTATTTGGTACAGTTCCAGGGTAGCTTAAGTGCCAGGTTTCAGGGATTTCATTTCAAGTCTCCTCGTGGTTCTGACTCAACTCAAAAAAGTAAAACAAAAAGTGGAACTTTGCATAAAATAAGATCTATAGTTGTTTTGTTTTTTAATTCCTTCAGAATAAGAAGTGAGCTAGGTTTGAAACAAACTGGAACTTATTTCCTTTGTGTATGCTCTGAGATCCCCATCTCCAGCAACCAAAGAATCAGAGTGGATCCTGAGAGTTTGTGCTAATGGCCATAAGAAAGCCTGGGATTCACAGCTATCCCTGTGGGACTTCTTCTCTCTCGTAACCTCTGTTATTGTTCGTATTCTCTGGCTGAACACTCTGTACTTATAAATGTCAATATATTTCATTATTTTCAGTTGAATAAGAGAAAGATGTATACAAATAGAAGAAAAACTAGAGCATGAGAATTACAAGAGTAATGTGCTATGGAGGAAAGTACCTGAGGATTAAAAATAGAATTATTAGAAATGTATGAATGCAGAGGACAAAGAGAAATAGGTTTAAACCAAATTGTGTTCTGCTTTAGAATTTGTAATCATTTTTTCCCTCCAATATATTAATTACTTTCCAAATAAAAATAAATAGAAATAATTTTAACATATTGGGATGGTGTTGGATAAACATTAAAATGTTCCATTCTCTCTTTTGTTTACAACAAAATATATAAAATACCAAAGTGCTGACAAAGGGACTTGATGGGGTTCAATGCTCTGAATTAGATTCCACTCAAAAGCAGTCTCCTTTTTTGGCAGGAGCTCTACCTCCAAAGACAAAAGTCATTTTTTTTCCTCGCGGAAATGTTTTATTCCTTTCTGACTTTTTACCCTATTGCCCATCTCCCTTGCCAGCTATTTTGGTTAGTTATGCAACTAATTTGATTATGCTTAGCTCAGTGAGAGATTGGGCTAATTTGGCTTTCTACTTTTGGATCATTTACTGCAAAATGTTCTAGATCCTACTAAATTTCAGGATTCCTCTCACAATAGCACACAGACAAGGAGTATCTTTTAACATGTCTTTGTGTTTAACTTGCTTCCAAATATTGGAGAGTGAAAACACATGGACTAAGAGATTAAATATTCTCTCTGAAATGTATTAACTCTCAGTCTTAAGGCATGTTGTTAAATACGCGTATGCTTTGGATAATGCATAAATCACCTAAAGGTGTATACACACACACACACACACACACACACACACACACACACACAAGAATAACCTTTTCTTCTGGTAAAAAATAAAACCTGTTAAGGCTGAAATTATAACAATGTTTTTAATATGCTACATTTTATCTGTTAGATGACTCAATTTCTATATAATAGGCATAATATATTGATATAATTACTTTCTTTTACAAATGCCTGAATATTTGAGTTCATTGAATTTTTATTTTTTATGTTTGTGATTACTGTTTATAATGTAAGTGTGTGTGTGTGTGTGTGTGTGTGTGTGTTTTCTGTCTCCCCATTGAATAAGCAATTTAAAATTCTTGAAAATTATCCCTACTTAAATATATATCATTTTTCATGCAGTTCTATGCCAATGTAACTCCCCGGAAACCATCATTAATGCAACATAGATCAAGATAAACATGAATTCTCTTTTTTGTTTTTGTTTTTATTTTTACAGATTTTATTGGGGAATTGGAGGAGGGGAACACCATTGGGGAATCAGGGAAGGGGAACAGACAAGTTGCTGTCTTTTTGTTCTTCAGTCTCGTTGCAGAGGATGTTGCTTCACTGGCCCAAGTTGGTATCGTCATTGCGCTCTTCCTGGATGAGGCAGATCGGTCGCAGCCTCTGGATAGTCGCTCACCGCGGCTATTGGCAGCTCACACTGGCTGCCAGCCGCTCACGCTGGCTGCTGGCCACTCACTGTAGCCTAAGGCAGCCCCATGCAGCAGGGGCTGCAGCCTACACCATCGCCGGTCCAGCTCCAGGTGGAGCTGTTGTTAGCTGTGGAGGGCAGTGTCACTGGCCCTCAAATGTGGGATCCGAACCGGGGCTGCTGGCATCCCAAAACCAGCTCTTAACCAATGCGCCACTGGGCCAGCCCTAAACATGAATTCTTAAGCTGAAATTTTTCAAAATTATTCTTTCCAATTTAAGTTGGGTAGAAGTTCAATGGTAGCATATTTATTAAACACAGATTTGTTTAAATATAAACCAATACCTACATTGTAAAAGATAATATAGAAAAGAGAGAAAAAATGAAAAATAGCTAAATCCCAAGCCATCACCATTGACATTTTTTGGTGTGTTTTCTTCCAGCCATTGCATTCTAAAACAGATAGGTTTTTTGTTGTTGCTGTTGTTATTTTTTATGACTTTATTTACAACTATTCTGAGCACACAAATAGAAGAGTACGGATACTCACCTACATGAGGAAGCTTAAAGTATCTCAGCACAAGTTTTGGTGCCCATATGTTAATTATCCCTTATGTCCACACCATCTCTAACCAGGACTAGTGACTATTGTGGACCCTGTTCACATAAGAGTATAATACCACACCTTTTCTAGTCATGTTCAGATGGAAAAAAAGTTACCAAAAAAAAAAAAAAATCCTTGACACTCTCCTTAAATTGCTGTATTAAGCCACACTGAAATTTGAGTGCTCCCGTGTTTCAATTATATATGTGAACCAATAATTTTTTCTTTATTATTGAAGCCCTGTTAATCTGATTTTCTATGCCTTTCTAATTTGCTTAACTTAACAAACAATTGATCTGGTAAATTGCTTTGTGGTATGATATTTACGAGAGAAAGATAATGAGGAGTAATAATGGACCCCATTCTCCCAGGTGAAGATGTGCTTTTTCAAGAAGGCCTTCTAACATTGGTGTCCTTTCTAATGCCACACTGGAGCAAGCATTCTCTGCAAGATATTTCACAATACGTTAGCAGTACATATTGAGCTCCCCCAGGGTGTGAAACCCTGTTGGAGGATCCTGTGGTACTTAGGAAGAATATTCAAAGTCCTGATTTCACCCAGATGACAATTTAATTGTAAGAAAGTTAGATATACATGTCAGTTAGAAACACAAGTGTTGGAGGAGTCAAGATGTAGTACGAAAAGCTATGGAATCAAAGTGAAACGCACCAGAATTTGAATCTAGCTTTACGACATTTCAATTTTGGGGACTGAGGGAGGGTTATTGAGATTTCCAGAGCCTCTGTTTACCACTTCTAAAAAGAAGCAGCCACAGCAGCACAATATGTAATGCTTATTGAATGTTTACCACATTCTAGGCATGCTCTTTAGTAATTTGCGTATTCTAACTTTTATTCCTTATAATAACTTGAGAGGTATGCATTATCTCCCTATTTTACAGATGATGAAATTGAGCCATGAGAATTGAATAGCCTGCCCAAGGTCACAAAGCTAACAAGTGAAGTCACCAGGATCTGATCCCAGACAGTCTGATTTGAATATCTAAATTCTTAACTTCTACACTGTCCTGTGACACTTTCAGAAGAATTAAGTGAAATAACATATATAAGCTATCTAGCTGTGTGATAATCCATTGCGTTTGAATACCCTTTGATTCCCTGATGAACTGAGAAATTTGCAAAAGAAAAGAGTTAACTTGAAAGTGAAACGACATGACTTACAGGAAAAGGTAATGAAAAGTTGTTCCATTTTTTTTTTTTTTTTAAGATATAAAGAACATTTAGCTGAACTTTACTACACTTCTTTGGATGTTAAATTCTTCTTCCCTGTCAGAGTACCTTAATTCTATTCCAAAACCAGATTCATGTTTTAGCCTCCAAATTGTTCTATTGACAGTTTTGAAGGTAAAATGAGTGGTAAGGTCATTGCTTAGAAGCAGTGTTGCTGAGATAACCCAGATTTCAACATGGATTTTCTACACAGTATACAAAAGCAAGAATATTATTCATATTCTTAATCAGGAATGTTTATTCATTAAGTCAATTGACACAAGTACCTACTGTATACCAGTAGTAAACCCTTAAAATACAATCCAGTTGTATTGCATTAAGGGAACATTCTTACTTCCTTGTGTCTCCTTCCTTCTTGGGACAAGATTCCCACAATTTGGTTTGGGGATATATGTCCTACTCCTCTGTCTTAGCATACAAGCTTCAGGAGAACCTGGCTTCCATCACATAGCATCCGTCTGGCTAAAATGATTTGTTCAGAGATGGGTATATATGAATTCATTCTACCAATCTGATTAAACCTAAAGAGTCTGCTAAGAATTCTGGGACCAAGACATTGGTTCTCACAAACTAGGTGGCATCATGTGAATATGAAGTCCTCAGAGCTTTCAGCAGACATATTTCCATCTTGAGGACAGCTGACCTAGGATGAAACAAACCCCATAGATGCCATAGCGTTCAGATGGAAAAAAAAAAAACAAAAAAAAAGAAAATTACAACAAAAATAATCCTTGATGCTACCATTAAATTGCATCAAACCAACGCTGAAATTTGAGTCCTCCAGTCCTTTCAGTTATAGGTAAACCAATAAATTCCCTTTTATTATTTAAGCCAGTTGGATTTGGATTTTCTGTTTTTGGAAACAACATTTGTGTGATTGTCATAAGTTTCTAA
The DNA here is from genome assembly GCA_033961575.1 of Aselliscus stoliczkanus. Taxonomy (NCBI): domain Eukaryota; kingdom Metazoa; phylum Chordata; class Mammalia; order Chiroptera; family Hipposideridae; genus Aselliscus; species Aselliscus stoliczkanus. The sequence continues at coordinate 120,109,760 of CM066730.1, read as the reverse complement.
AATGATTATGATCTAAAGTTCTTATCTTTGAGAACCATGAGAATGTACTAGCGGAATGAGTTGACCACAGTCCCAAGTATCCCTGACATACAATTTAAATCCTCTGGGCCTCATTAGGACTCAGCTACTTAGCTACAAAGAGTCCATCAGTTAGGTGATTAGCCAATGTTATTGGTTTGGGGTTTTTACTTTTATTTTATTATGTTGTTATGTTTTCTGGTGTGATTTCCAAGAAGAAATTCAAGACTTGGAAAAATGTTTAATCATTTTTATAACTTGTTGCAATGGTTCAGTTAGATATAGCACTTTTGATAACCAAAAATGGAATAATAAGAAATCTCTGAACCAATGTCTTTGAAGGTATCTTTAAAGACGTTTCATTGTATCTGCTATTGTCAAAATGTCAAACACTAGGTATATTAGGAAGAATGGTAATCACAGGAGGGAAAAAGTATAATTTCTCTGATTCACCTGACATATTCAGCTTTTCTGCCCCTCACTTACTCTACCCACCCTCACCAAACCTCTTGTTCTTCCTTGAATATGCCAGGCATGTTCACACCTTTGGGTCTTTGCATTGGCTCTTCCTTCTATCTAGTAGACAGCTGTATTGATGATATACTTAGTTTCTGTTCCTCTAGATATGCACTTGGTTCTCTCCCAAATATTTTTAAGCCTTTATTCAAATATCCCATTTCTATGAAGTTTTCCCTGCCACTCCACTTAAAATTGTAAATGCTCCCCTATGAGCCAGCAATTTCTATTCCTTTCCTGCATTATATTCTCTATATCATTTGTCACCATTTAACACACTAATTGCTTTACTTCTTTCTTGTTTTTTTTTTTTGTTTTTTGTTTTTTTGGGTTATTTTTTTTTTTTGAGGGCAGTGTCACTGGCCCTCATATGTGGGACCTGAACTGGGCTTTACTTCTTTCTTTATTGACTGCCTGCACCCACTAGAATGTAACCTTCATGAGGACAAATTTTTGTTGTTTTTTTCACAACTGTATTCCCAAGCCTACAAGAGTCTCTGGCACTCATTAACTGATAAATATATTTGCTAAATGGAAGAATCTGACCTTGTACTAAAATGGAATATTTGTATTCTTAGATGTCACACTTCAAAAAAATCTCTAAGAGGAAAAATTTAGATGCATTTACACATGAGAAAAAAAAAGAAGATAATTAAGACTGAGTGGGGCTATGATTGATATGTGAAACACTAAAATAAGGAAACACACCTTGAAATTTGCACACAAAAAAAATAATTACATGCATTATTTGGTGTAGGTAAGGAATCAAGACTTCAGACAGTAGAATGTAACATATTGTGAGAAAGTGTCTGAAAGGTGTAACTCCTGGGTGAATAAAGACCAGTTTAACAGGGAAAAGCCTGAAAATTTGCATCTGTCCCAAGCCTTCCCCACAGTGAGCCAGGAGGCCTCAAGGACAAAAGGTTGCACATTACCTACTCCATAGATGGGTCAGAGGAGAAGTGACATTTGGATTGGTCCCAGTCTTAGAAATAAAATCACAGGACAGAATTCAAAAGGAAATTCCAGTCTTCAGAAGAGAGTCAAGAACCACCACCAAGGGAATAAGACTATAAGAACTTTGTAAATGTCTGTAACCTTCAATCACTTTCCCACGCTTGTTATTTTTATCTCTTCAATGTTTTTCTCAGAGGAATTAGTAGTAAAATCCTTAAAACAAAAGAAGGCTGTGTAATTTGTCAAAGATAGATAAATGAAAGGTCAAACTGGCCAGACTTCACAAATCTCTGCCTTCCTTCTTGGTGGATAACAAAACCCCAAAAGATAGAGTGGGCTGCAGTGGCTATCAAAAAGAGAGAAAAACAGGCCAAATCTTGCCAGCTTGGAGCAAAAAAGAAAAGAGCCCAATATGATATGGGCTCTGTGGCTTTGCTGTAGAATGTCTTTGGGATCCCAAATTTAAAATTTCATCACCTCTAAAAGATAAAACAGCTCATATATAAATGGGTTCAAAGACTTTTAAAAATATATTTGTTATGTAACTAATTTATAATGGATATTTTAAGCAAATAGGGAACGTTTAGGTTTCTTTTTGGCCTGTGATGTAATGCTAAGCATCTCTAAAAGCCTCGAAGTATACCTTGGTGAGCATCAAAGCCAAATCATAGACTGGCTAGATGATTAACTGGTTTGAGTAAATATGGTATATCTGACCTTCTCTGATTATGTTTAATAACTGTTTTTATATGAATGTGCCCATGGAAATCTAAGCTAACAGATGCCTTGGTAAAAAAAAAAATATATATTTCTAAATAAAGCAAAATATCAAATGTATTTGATAATAAAGCAACATTTTGCATTTTGCCTCTAAAAATGTTCAGAAAGAGGTCACTCCAAAATGCTACAAATATTATCATAACCTCTTACCAAGTTTACCAAACACATTAATAATACGTAATACACCTCTATGTAGTTGTTTTCAACTTATGTCCTAATATTTAACAATTTCACAGTATTTAAGTATATGATACTGTCAAAAAAAGAACTCTATTAATACATTTTTATTTCTCTCCCATTAATAGACAAATGATTCTGAATCTTGAGGGCACATGACTCCATTACATTCTACCTACTGGCATTCACATCTTGATAATACACTATATTCGTAGGCCAAAACTTTGCTCCCATCTAAACTTATCCATAAACAATTGGGTCTACTGACTTCTTTGGAGAAAAATACCAGAGGAAACTGGGATAACAAGAAGTGAAGTGAATAAAAAAGGCCTAACTCAGACCTGTTGTTTAATTTGGGTAAGTCTTCCCTAAAGTGATGAGATGTCCCGGATGGCTGGCCAGACACATTCCTTGAATGATGAGACAGGTCCCCAACAATAGTGAAGTGTTTTATCAATCCCTGAGTGCTGTAACAATATACACATGCAAACATTCCATCCCAAAGAGAAGATTTCTGGTAAAATAATTTGGCTCACTCTCCCAATTCAAACAACTGCAGACACGTTCCAATATGTCATTTTCAATAAAGACAGGTGGCCTGCTGGTTCTTCATTCCGGAACTCTGCTCTATGCTATGAATGATATGGAAGACGCAGTTTAGCCATGCACATGTAGGAAGTATTTATGGTGACATAAATCAGAGACTCTTCAACTGGCTTTATATCAAGCATTTCTATTCTCTGCACACTCCATAGAGTTATAGGGTAGTCCCTCTTTTTTTTCCCAGAGTATTAAAATTTGAGTCAGCTACCAGCATGAATGCTATGAACTTTCTCGCTAGCAACTGAATTAAGCGACAACATTAACACAGAGATAAGCTGTGCTGTGTTCTCATCCCAGCCTAAATGATTCATTGTATACTTTTCATTTTTGCCATTTCATGTGGCACCACATGCATACCCATCTTTGCGTTCTTAAAATAACAACCCTATGCTTTTGGAGAAAGCTCTGAGAAAGCCAAGGAGGAAGCATTTGAAATAAATGGTTCTGAAGCTATGGTGTCCTCATTTCTGGTTATTAATAGAGCTATTGGCGCCAAGTTTCTCTTCTGTGTAGTCATTTCTACATTAACCTTGCCAGTGGACAAGCATTATTAGTTGTACAACAAAGAAGGATGATAATCTTGACCCTCCCACCATTGACGTGGTTTAAAGAGTGTTTTGCTGGCCAAAAAAAAAAATAAGGTTGCCATAGAGAAGCTTTGGTTCCAGGACCCGTCTCCTGAGGTAAATAATATTTTTCAAGTCTATAGGTATGTGATAGAAGATGACTGGCATCAAAACGTTCTGAATTAAAAATAAAAAAAAATAAAAAAATCCAGGGCTGGCCGAGTGGCTCATTTGACTAAGAGTTGGCTTAGAGCACATGGTCTGAGCAACAGGGCCACCGGTTTGATTCCCACATGGGCCAATGAACGCTGCGCCCGAGCTGAGCTGTCGCTAAGCTGCCAACAAGAGGAAGGATGGCTCAGCTGATGTAACAAGATTGCCTGTTCAATGGTGGGCTATGTGCACCCACAACGAAAGATTGAACTTGGCACCTTGAGCTGAACTGCCACCCAGATGGCTCAGAAGATGGAGCATGCGGACTTAACAACAAGGCTGCTGGGTTTGACTCCCACATGGGATGCTGGCTACGCCCACCTGGAACTAAGATTGAACACAGCACCTTGAACTTAGAGGCCACGAGCTGCAGATGGGAAGCCAGATAGTGACTGACACCCTCCACAACAAAGATTGAAGAACAACAACATGGCTGGTCCCCTCCCCTAAGTCCTCAACATTGTTCTCCTCCCCTAATTCCCCAATAAAAAAAATCTTAAAAAAAAAATATCCATAAATATTTGTTCCAATGTTGAGGTCCAAGCAGTGTTTTCTGATTCTTAACACTACTCTGTGACTCTGAATATGCCCACATATATACTCGCGCTCTCTTTCCCATACTCCAGACTTTAGGAGATATCTGACAGTTATTACAAGACCTGCCTATACTTACTATGAACTCTCAGTATACGTTTGGGGATTATAATGACTAAATACTACTTGAAATATTTAGTTTACAATGGCAGCTTATTGAGAAATCTTAACTGGGGCGAGGGTGGTATAAATATGATTTTTTCCTCAATCACTGCTATTAGTCATGCTGGATTAAATTTCAATGTTTCAATTGTTAAAGACAATAAGAGATACCTCCTCAAAGCTCCAGATGCTTTGGACAATTAATACTCAGCTCAAGTTGTTTTAAAACTTTAGTCTTGTCTCTGCTTCGTGGAGCTCTTCCTCTCTCAGAAGAGACTGAGTTTCTGGGCATCAGGAACACGAATGGAGATAAAAGCTTCCATTGCACTTACACACCTCCTTTCTACCTCCATTTCTGATGTTGGGTTAGGAAAAAATGATGAGGAGAAGGGGGCAAACATCTTGTTTTGTATCAGGGGGAAAATGTTACTTTGGCTCATACTGACTAGCAATGCCCCTCGGTGTCATCACTGACTGAATGCTGACCTTCATGGGATTTGAGTGTGCCCTCTGAATGACCTAATAAAGCTTCCTCAATACTAGGCTCAGATTCAGGCTAAAAACTCTCCAGCTTCTAAACATGAGCTAACAGGGTCTCCATACTGACTATGGGGTGGCCTATCTTAGGAGGGGGATAGCAATTCCATCCTAGCTCAGTTACCTTCCACGGTTTCTCAGACTCAAAGGAAATGCAAGCACCAGTAAGTACCCTTGTCAATCAGATAGTAGTAGTGCAGGCTGAATTTGGAATAAGGGGTTATGTAGCATTTTTTTTTTTCTTTTCAGCTTTGACTTTAACTAAAGTAAAAATCGGATTTAACATCCTTTAATATTTAAATAGAAAAATGCACAAGAAACTATGCAAAGTTGCATCAAATTTCCTGGTATAAATGACAGCTCCACAATTTATGTACTATCCATATGACCTTGATTAAGTCACAACATCTCTGAGTCTAGGTTTCTTCAATTGTAAAATGGAAAATGATAGTCCCTACCTCAAGGTAAGTTTAAATATATAAATATGTCAGGCTAGCAATATTAATTTAAAAATTATTGTTTTTAAATCCAAGTATCCATTTATGTGTTAAGATTAAAACTTCAACAATATAAAAAAAAAGGAGCAAAATTTTATTTTTCAAATTATTTCACATCTATATAATATCTATTAAAGCTATTTGTTTCTCTCTGAATGACTTTTAAATAGCTTCTTTTAAAAAATACTTCTCATTTCCTTGGAGAAATTGTAGTTTTGAAGATGATTTAAGCATATCAATCTTTTCTTTTCTCTAGGAGTGAATCTCAAACTTTACCTAAGAATTACTTACAAATATATTCAAATGCATTTTGCTAGGCATAACCCTCAGAAATTGAAATTAATAAAATTACAGTGGAGATCAGAGTCTATATTTTGCCAAATATCCCTTGCTTTCCAAGGAATTTGAAGCAGGTGATCTGACCCCCAGACCACACTCGGAGAAATATTGTTTTAACATGAATGTGTAACCTCACAATTGATTTCTGTGAATGTTTGCAGCTATGTATACCTAAGTTTGCAAGGAATGCCTTGTACTAAAAGAAAAAATACAGGGGCAATTTTTATGACCTTAAAATTGGGACTTGATCATCGATTCTACAGAAATCACTTGATATTTTCAAATAATTATAGCACTGTATACTTATTATGCATGGGAAGCTCTGTTACCAAAACTATGTTGCTTAGAGATGTGGAAGGAAAACTGACCTTGAAAGTAATGCAGCACAGAATTATGACTATACCTAAAGGGAAAATGTCAAATCTCTGTTTTTGTTGTATAAATAATGGACATTTAATAAAAGAAGAAAATCTATTATCAAAGCAAATGATTTTTAAAGCATGCTTTCTTAGAAAAATGCTCTGTTTTATCTCTATGTTAAATAAATGGCATATTTAAAAGTAAGTAATAACAGAGGGATGCTATGCTAAATGTTTGCCTGGAAAGTTTTTAGATTCTTCATTTAAAGTTTTTAGATTCTTGATTTAAATTTGGGAGTGTCTCCCTCTCACTCTCTGTCTTCCTTCTCTAATTTAAAGCATTTCCCTTATACCAGGAAATCACCTGGAAAATCTCTTTATCACTTTGGTACAAATGATATATATATATATTTTTATCTCTACCCCACCATCCCCCTAACTTTCACCCCTAACAGCTACGATGATTAAAATATCCCTGCTTCCAAGTAAAAAATACATTGAAACGGAAAGTGGCAATAAACACACCAGTGATTATTAAAATGAAAATTTTTTTAAATGATGGACTAATTATTCTGTATGCAGCAAGGAAATGATGCCATAAAAGAGTAGCTCTTTTTTTAAAGGTTAACTTCTCTGTGTCTCTGAGTCTGAAGAGATCGCCTGATCATCCAAACGTCTGTATCGGGGATAGATTTTTAACTGAAATTTGTTGGAAGAGTCCCTTTGATTATTCTGATGTCTGTAGTCGCCCATGATTTTGCAACTGGGCTTGTCCTTATTTAAAATAATTTTGGATCAAAAAACAAACAAACAATAAAGCTTGGCATTGTCTAGACTCAGTATGATTTCCCATAGTGCCTCAAATCAGTATTAGAAGCATTATGCCAAAGACAAATTTGTCCTTGTGTCTCTTCATGTACAAAGCATAATTCAGTCCTGCAAAGAGCTCATTGCATTCAGACAGTCAAATAGCATGTGTGAACCTTATGTTATTCTGCCCTTTCTCAATATTTAAAAATTGATACATATCTCTTCCAGAGGATCAGTGTTTTCCTAAGTTAAAAAAAAAAAATCAGTTCAGGCTTGGCCTGCATTAAATCTATTGAATTCTTCAAATACATACCAGGTTAATGAAGGCTAAACCACGGTGGACTACATTTTTTGATAAATATTGAAGTCTTCTTTGATCCTGATAACCCACAAATGTTCAGCATGAGTGAGTTTTCACGGTCAGCATGCAATGATTTTGATATTTAACTTAAGCTCTAGACCAATGTGGCTTATTTCACTTATGTGGATGGTATGCTTAGAACTAAGAAGCAGGAAAAATTGGAAACAGCACAAGGGTACAAGACATGACATATAAAGCACTTTTTTCCATTTGGCTGGGAGTCTACATCATTTACTCATGGCCTCAAGGGCTCTCTCTTTGTATGTGAGCTCGTTTGAAGTAAAACAAACAAAAGCTCAGAGAACACTCCTTTATTTTATTTTATTGACCAGTCCTTGTCTGCTTTCTTTTATGAATCTGTGCTCCCTTTTCCATCACGGTAAAGCTTCTGATTCTGACCAGAGACTGTCTTTTCCGTCACCTGGCAACAGGAGGCCTGACAAGGATGAAATGAGGCAGAGTGAAAGTGTGTAAACAGAGATGCAGTGGAAATAACTCTTTTAGTGCGTAAGTAATAATACATAGCAACCTTCAATAAATACATTGTAAACTCAAAATCCCTCAATTTTTCCTGAGTCACAATAAGTCCTATATCAAATTGTTTGGATTCAGTGGCCCTTAGGATTCAAATGGAAATAGAGAGGTATGTCTACATAGTTTCTGTAACATATATGTGTAACTTACTCTAGCATTCCATTTAGATGCCCTTAGAAATCAGAATAGTGGTTACCCTTTGGCGGGTTATGGGCTAGATAGAAGGGAGTATGAGGGGGCTTCTAGGGTGTTGATCATCTTGTTTTACTTGATCTTGCTGTTATATGTTTGTATTCTACTTGTGGAATCTGTTTGAGTTGTATATTTATGATATGTATACTTTCTGTATTCCTGTACTTAAATTAAAAAAGAAATATATACATATATATGTAACCCAGGATTTCTTAATCTCAGCACTATTGATATTTTGGACCTCATAATTCTTTGTTGGAGCCGGAGGGGGTGGTTGTCCTATATATTATAGGATGTTTAAAAGCATTCCTGATCTCCATCTATTAGATGCCAGTAGTATCTCCCCTACCCAGTTTTGACAATCAAAAATGGTCTCTCGAGAAATGCCAAAGGCCTCCTGGGAAACAAAATCTTGAGACCCTCTGATTACACCTATCATTGTAACATACTATAAGTCAGATATTTAGAAGAAATAATTTGTTAAGATAAGATTAATACATCAGAGCCATGATTAACATCATCAGACTTGAAGAAAATTATATGGGTTGGTATTTCTTGAAATTCACACTGCCTTCAAAATCATTAAAGTTTAGTATAGTTTTGATACACTGTGTTTCCCATTGCTCAATGTTCATGTGTAGCTTCTAGAAATCAAATATAGCCACTTCAGAAATGCTTTTGATGGCTGATTAATTAATCTCAGTTTTGAGAAGAATAACTGGCAAGGAAAGAGAACCCATTAAAAGGCTACATTATTTATGGAAACAAGAGGGCTCAAAATTACCTGCAAGACAAATATACAAGAGTATATTCTCAGTTCTAACAAGACAACCTCACTTTCCAAATGGATGTTGAACAGACAAGTAATTGAAAAGAATGAAAGTTACAAACCTCTAGGCATGAAGAATTACTAATACAAGTTCAGACTGTTCACAACAACTGATAAAATTAGAAGTCATCAGGTAATTACAGAGACAAGCCAAAGAGGAAATTCTGAGATAAAGTACTGTGGCTAAAGAGTCAAACAAAAAGATATTTTTAAAAAATGAGCATTCATAGTCTAGATTAATACTTTAAAAGGCTGCAGCACCAGGCACACAAACACCAGCAAATCTTGATAACTCTTTTTATTAGGACAAAATGTTTTCTGTTTAAAGGGCATCCAACATATTTTCTTTTGGCTTTGGTTTTGGTTTTGGTTTTCTGCTATGTGTATTTTTTTTAAGATGGCTTATGGTTTGAAAAGAAAAATAATGCCATCTGAATCCAATGTTTTACCAAGGACTGTTTATCAGTGTTTCGTTCTGTGCACTCAGAGCATAAACGTTTTCTTTTTTCCTGAAGCCAGATTTGGATCACTCACTTGAGCTGGGCTTGGGGGAGAAACACAGAGTGTATGATGAGCTGATTAATTACCAGAAATCAAATGCCTTGCAGTCAGGAGCTCTGTGCTGGAAAGCAAGCCACCAGCACTAGAGGAATGGTGAGATCCATATGCATGCATGGGCAGATTAAGTTTCACTACGGCCTGAAACAAAGGACTTAAGAGTGATTTTTTATCATTGGCCATGTGACCTGTGTGATCTTTTTTTCACAGAAGTTTTCAGCATATGATTTTTAAAGACAAACAGCCCCTGTTACATCAACCTCAAGATTTTGTCATCTTAAAAAAAAAAAAAAAAATCCCCATGAATTTCTCGGTGCTTTTCTACTCCTTTTCAAACTCCTTGAAACTTAGGTAGCAATTCATAATTAAGGATATGTCTTATTTCAAGATTTACATGCATAAATAGAATTCTTTGCACTGATCTCCTAGAAGAAGCTCCTCGTTTCAAGTGGAGTATGTGTCTACCAGGGAGATATAAACAGAGACAGAATAATATGAAATGTTGGGAGCAATATACTGCCAAGCACATAAACTTGGAAAGCCATTAATGATCATAGATGGGCAACATCAGCCTGTTGACAAACTTTTCTTGTCTTCAAAGATTATAGAAATGTGCAACTTATTCCCTCAATTCAATATGTGTAGGTTGTTGTTGTTTTTTTCTCCTTTCTGTGCCTAATATCCATAAAACTCCCATTAAAACTGTAGATCCATTTGTATAAGAGAACCAAGGTCAAAGGGTCCAGTACTGAATTCTCACACAGGAGAGTTTGCCTACTCTTAGTTGCTGTTTATTTATTTTTTTACCTTTTTTTGTTGTGGACATCATTTGTTCCCCTAGAAATTGCTTAAGCAATTTATTCATTGCCCCCAAGGAAGCACACAGAGACAGGATGCAGAGCCACAATGCAGCTGTGCTGCTTCACATGGAGGGTCATTTCTCAGGAAATTGTATTGTACCATTACTCTGTAATTCCATTTACATGCCCTTCGAAATTAGGACAGTATTTACCCTTCAGGAAAGATTATGGGCTGCAAGGGAATACGAAGGGTTGCTGATCACCCTGTTTTACTTGCTCTAGCTTTGCTATGTCAAATCACTGAAATACCCGAGCTCTTCTCTGAAACAGGTAGATTTTTAAAAAAAAACAACAAAAATCAAAGCATTTAATTAAAAGAGCACTAAGCACAATTCTTTCTAAGCTACTGAAGTTTGTCTCAGAAAAGAGGTGGATTCTGAACTCTGAAAGTGAAACATAAAATTGTTCCTTACTATATTGACTTTCTTCTCACTTGCCTTAGAAAGATCTTTGGTACTAAGTCAGTGGAGAAAGTGAGATGAGAGTTTGACAAATTTGAGGAAAGGGCAAATTTTTACTATTGATGTGAGTGGGGTTTACGTTTAAAAGCTATGTACAAGAGAAAATCAACACCAATAGAAGATAAGAGATAGAAAATCTTTAAGAGGTGTATAGAATTTATCCACTCTTGTTGCTCACAGAATATTCTCTGTTTTGAATTTACTATCTTTTTCTGGCTCACAAGTCTAGTACCCTCCCCTACTGCAGGGCACTGGGCAAAGGAGGGTACTTCATCCTGGAAGTTAAGAATTGAATTGCCCTTCTTTGGCAGGGCTCTTATTAAGAACCCAACTGCCGTCTGTGTTGGTGATCATTTTGTTGCTAATTAGAAAATCATTCATTTTGCCTAAGCTTAAACTTCGAGACTAAAGACATATACAAGTATGAATATAGCAGGGGCCGGCCGGGTGGCTCGTTGGTTAAGAGTTGGCTTGGGACGCTGGCTCTGGGCAGCAGGGCCCCAGTTTGGATCCCACATGAGAAGCGGTGACCCTGCACCCTCTACAGCTAAGATGGTAAACAACAGCTTAACCTGGAGCTGGGCTGCTGTGAGTCGCCTGCGATGGCATAGGCTGCAATGGGGCTGCAGTGGGCTGCCATAAGCTACAATGAGTGGATGCCATAGGCTACCATGAGTGGCCGACAGCTGGCATGAGCTGCCGTGAGCCACCATGAGCAGCCATCCAGTGGCTGGCAACCGATCTGCCTCATCCGAGAAGAGCGCAATGACGATACCAACATGGGCCAATGAAGCAACATCCTCCACAACTAGACTGAAGAACAAAAGGACAACAACTTCTCTGTTCCCCTCCCCGATTTGCCAATGCTGTTCTCCTTCAATTCCCCAATAAAAATCTTTAAAAAGAAAAGAAAATAGCAGAACAGAACAGATAGAACCTACTTTGACTAGAAAACACTAGACACTAGAAAAATAAAAAATAAAAAATATATATAACAATGAAAATCACCTGACCAAAAAAAACTGACCTGAAATTTTATTGACAGGACTAAAAAAAAAAAAAAAAAAAAATCAATCCTTTTAAAAAAGTTAAAAGAAATTTGTTTTGTTTTCATTAGCCATGTACCCTTTTTCCTTCTGCTAGCACCTTACTTTTTTTTTGTACTGATTTCAGGCTCACCCTTGCTGTATTCATTGCCTACACTACTCTACTCCTCATTCTAGAGTGGTTTACTGAGCCCTCCCTCTATTTGCTGGGTGAATATAATGATGAAAAAAGGCAAACAAGTTCTTGTTCCCAAGTAGCTCATACCTATACTTTCAATGCCTAATTTTATATTCTTATTCATTAAATCGCTGCACTGGTAAGTGAAAATTATTCTATTTACTTTTGTTTCCATATTTCCTTTATTTTTTTTCCTATGTTTTCAATTACCTGGAATGCATTTTATATATAGTAAATACTTACAGAGTTGCATATATTTGTCTATAGTGTTGCAATTTGTTGATAAGTTAGAGGAGATTTGTGGAATATTTTGCAAGAAAGTACAGGTTTAGAGACGTTAAAAATTATTTCCAAAGATACTCTCCTTATTGGACAAGTGGGAACCATTTACTGATGATATCTAACCCTGGGTCTCTTTGATAGGATGATATTTTGGAGAAATATGAGACATAATACATAAGTTTTTACAAAAATCACATTTGAGTTTGAAATTCACTGTATGATTTTCCACCCTCCCCACCAAACCCATTTGGCAGAAAATTTACCTTTCTAATTATGTTTACCTTAGGCTAATATTAAAATTGGCTTGCATTCCTTGACATAAAAACTGCTTTGGGGAAAGGTCACAGGAAGAGGGACGTGACCCAGAAACATGCAGACAGGGAGAAGTCTTCCCCAGGGTACAGATTTAACCTAGATAGTAGAGAAAAATGGATAAGCCACAAACATGTAACTAAAAGGCACTTGTCTCAAAAGTGAACTCAGAAACCTTATTAAAACTTTTCTTTCTTGCCATTGTTTTTTCTTTTTAAAAAAATTCTTTACCCATGCTCAGATAAAATTCACAAAAATACTATTTCTTCTTTTTACTTTTTTATTTTATCATTTTCTCTTTACCTTTTTAGTAGAAAATATTCTAATTTTTGGTAATCCAAAGGGAAAAATAATTCAGTTGGTTTTACTTTGGCAGGGATTTGAATTATGCTTCCCTCCCTTTTTTTTCAAAATTTATTTTTATTTTTACTCCTACTCTAGCAGCATTTAAACATAACTTGGATGATATGTCTTCTTCCCATTATTATCATTAGCTGTAAGAAATAGTGATAACTGAAATTTAGCAGTGCCCTTCTCCTGTGATTTCCAAATAATATATAGCCAGTATTTCAGGTGCGGGCATACTATCCCTGTGAAGTAGGCAGAAGATAGGCAGTATCAAGCTCTTTTCACAGATGGGAAATTTGAGTCATAGGGAGGATAAAAGAATTGTCCAAAGGCACGCAGTATATGTTCAAGACACATGGAGTATCTTCTTTTAGAACCTACTATTCACAGAATCATCCACGTTGTATCTTTTTAACGGCATACTTCACTATTAATGGCTATGTGATCAACATAAAAACTCCCATTCAAGTCTTCCAAGTATGACAGAGTCAATAAGTAGATAAAAAGACATATAGATAAAGAAAATATATTCTCCGAAGAGACTGAAATATAAAGCCAATCATTGAACTGCATGGATTTTATTGATTTTAATATGTGCCAGTTACTATACTCATTCAGGGGATATAAGTGAAGACTCAGTCCTTGCCTCAAAACACTTAAATTTTGTTCAATGGAACTGATATCTTTAAGACATACTTATATTTATTTGCAGGGAAGTATATAAGGCTGTGTGAGCATATACTAAAAGGGTCCAAAATTAAATTTTGAGCTCAAAGAGCTCTTTGAGTCCCTTGGTATACATTTCACATCTCTCTGATATTCCCCTTACTGTCCAAGCCACATAGTTCACAGGCCACTGATCTTACCTCCAACTCCTTTCTGTAGAGCTAATTTTTTTTAATTTTCTAAAATATTACATTAAATGAGAACTAAATAGTATATGTCATATATATGACACACACATACACATACACACACACACAAACACACACACACATCCTGGGGATGCCAGAAAAATGTATACAAGTGGACACTTTGGTCCACTTGGTCAAGTGGTAATTCACCATAATCAGAAGTGTCTGGACGCTGATGATAACCACTTTGGGCATCTATTGTAATTGCAGAAGTCAAATATGACTTGTATTCATCTTTTATTATCAGTATATATTGAGTATTACAATTTTTATACAGTTTTTTTCCTTTCTTAAAATGTGCATACATTTTTTGGCACCGTGTGTGTGTGTGTGTGTGTGTGTGTGTGTGTGTGTGTAATTGTCAGTACCTAAGGGACTTTTTTCATAGTAGACAAATAAGCTTTAATGTCTAGACCCTTTTGGTATCTAATTTGGAGACTTAAAGATGTGTCAATTTGACAAGGCTTCTTTCAACATCAAGATTACAAGCTGAGTATCTTCTCAACAAGAATTTTTATCGTCATATTCTAATAACCTGATTATTTAATACATATTGGTATCATCATTAATATTCCCAATGCTACTTTAAAACTACTTTAATCTTTGAGACATCCTTCCTTTCCCAGTCTCCACTCAAGCACAAAGTAGTTTGCAGGAATCATTCACCTATCTTCTCATCGCTGTTGCAACTCACCATCTCAGAAACTCTCCCATAGGCTTTCTACAAAGAGTGGGAATATGGCATGTGGAAATCACTGAAGACATTTTAGGCAGCCAGGATAATCAATATATGCCCAAGGCCTAAAAATTTTATTTAAATCACTAACTTCCCCTCATCATTCCATTGCATTATAGTCATATTATTGGGAAATGAGTATTGGTTGGTAATTTGTACTTCCAACTTTTGTGTTACTCTACAATGAGATCTATCTATGTGCATATTCTAATTCATATGTAAAAATCCACATATTTACAGATATGTATAGAAAGGCAGATTTCCAAGCATAAGTTTTACTTGTTAACTAAACGTTTATTCTATAAAATTTAATGTAAGGTTTATTTCTATCTTTTCTTGTTTTTTTTTTGGTTTTATTGAGGTATAATTGACAAATAAAATTGTGTAAGTCCTGCCATTTGTGACATTAATGAAACTGGAGAACATTATGCTAAGTGCAGTAAGCCAGACAGAGAAAAACAAATACTGCACGGTATCACTTATATGTGGAATTCGGGGTGGGTGGGGAGGGGAAGAGTCAAACTTGAATTGATAAATGAATCCAACATCCACCTCCATTTTTTCTTTTTTTGCTTTAAGTTTTGTTATATAAATCTCCTCATCTATCCTGCTATGTTACTTCAAGGTCATAAAAATGTGTGAAAATATAACTTTCAAACAGATAATGAAACTATTTTTATTATTCTATTATAATCATATTTTTCTAGACATAAAGACAGAAATATAGGCAAAGATGTGAAAAACTTGCTTTTGAAGAAATCAAATGTTCTAAGACAAACTGCAATGTTCATATTGCTTGCATTCATTAGTCAGTATCATTTTTTTCTGCTTGATTTTGTCTACCCAAACCTAAAATTTATATTTACAAAAGTTAAAGATCTTATTTGTACTTACTCTTCAGTCTTGTTTGTAATCAATAATGTCCTAGCTCCTTAATTATTCAAAAACAAATGTTTCAGAACCTTGGGAATAACGCACCTTGAGGTAAGTTTTACCTATATGAGGTTGGACAATTAAGTTCACAAACTCCTCCTAGAAAAAGTGTTATATAACTCATTGCTGAATATCACTATGGTCACCTTTGAATTACTCCCCTTGGGAAGCTATGCACCAACGCCAGCACCTAGTCCACCCTTCAAAGCAATTTTGGAGCCCTTTTTCTGGAATGGCCATCAGAGCTGTCATGGTATAACCGTCTTGAATGTCATAAAAATGTCTTCCTTTCAATATTTCCTTTATCTTCAGGTAAAGAAAGAAGTCACTGGGGGCCATATCAGGGAGTAGGAAGGGTGTTCCAATACAGTTATTTGTTTACTGGCAAAAACTCCTTCACAGACAGTGCCGTGTGAGCTGGTGCATTGTCATGGTGTATGAGCCATGAATTGTTGGCAAAAAGTTCAGGTCGTCTAACTTTTTCATGCAGCCTTTTCAGCACTTCCAAACAGTAAGCTTGTTTAACTGTTTTGTTTGTCCAGTTGGTACAAATGTATAATGAATAATCCCTCTGATATCAAAAAAGGTTAGCAACATTATTGCAACAAGTTCGAGAACTTAATTGTCACAACTCATATACCATCATTCACCGTTGTCCTTACTGACCAGTAGTATGATCCTTCTTTATGGTGAATACCAAAATGTTTAATGATAATAACATTGAACAATTAGGTGAACTGCTTCCTTTATTTAAGGGGAGAAATGTACCTAAGCTATGATAACAAAACAGTCTTCTTTCATTGAATATATGAAGTCATTAAATTGGAACATAATTCTTAAAAGAATATAACTAGAAGAGAATTCATTATTGTGTTTACTACTAGCATCTATTCTATTTTTTTAAATTATTAAATCCTCTAATCATTTGTTCTCCAAATGAAGGAAAAATAGATCTTTGACAGTTCTGAAAGTAAAGAAGTCAATGTTAGAGGAACTAGCATTTTTGTTTTGTTGTTGAACTACTGCTTTTATTGCCAATTGTTGTTTTTTTTAAGTAAGAACTGTGATAGAAACAAAATGAAAAATGCCCTTTCGGCTGTCAGTGCATCTTAAAAACATCAGGTCTTTAGGACCTGTCATTTTTTTGTGGTTCTAATTGTTAAAACAGTAGCGATAGTCTTGTAGAATGAACCCTCCTGTTCATGTTTTTTGTTTGTTTTGTTTTTGTTTTCACATTGTTTCTAGTACCAGTTAACAGAACAAAGTGCAAACACACAATATTCATTTATTAAGATGTATCAAATACTTCTTAAGCATCGACCATGTGTCTCCACTGTTCTATAGATTGAGGATGCAATGTACAATGGGGAATGAGGCTTCTTGAGATTGTAGAGTGTATATTTGTGGGGCATGGGAAGGTGAGATGAAAAATAAAATTATTTCAAATAGTGACCATTGATCTGGAGGAAATACATGACATGATTGAGATAGAATGGGTTGGGTTGAAGGGAGTCCTACCTTAAAAATGGTAGTAGGGAAGGCAGCTCTGAAGAGGTTATAAGAAGGCTGGTATCTGAATAATGAGAATGAGTTAGCCAGGCAAAGACCTGGGAGAAGTGTGTTCCAGACTTAAGGAAACCACAAGTGGAATGTTTCAGAGGTAATTGCTATGTGTGTGAGAAAAGTAGAAGTAGTGAGGAAATTGAGCAAGTAGAAGACATAAAGGTAATGAGGTCAAAGAGTTAGTTACAGACCAGATTAGGAGGGCCTTAAAGACCAAGGTAAGAAGATTCAATTTTATTCTACCTAAGACCAAGCCTTAGTATGGTTTTTGAAAAGGAGTTCTATGGAAGAGTTTATATACTTAAAATATCCATTTATTGCTGTGGGAAAATGGGACCTTAGGGACATGAGACTAAAAAAGGAGACATGATAGGAACTTGATTTTAGGTGGTTAGGAGTGAAAATCATGAGAAGTTATGTAGTTCAGGAGATGCTCTGAAGCAGAGCCCAAAAGACTCAGTGATAAATTGTGTGGAAAGACAGGAATCAAGAATAGCTCCTGAGGCTTGGACCTGAGAAATTTGGTAGATGATAGTCCCATTGACTGACATAGAAAACAATGTGGAGGTGTAGGTCAGGAAGATGGGAAAATGAAGATTTCTGCTTCCTGACACAGAAATTGTCTCTGCAGTCCACTAGCCACTGCTTGATCACATCCAGGGACAGAAGTTTCACTAATTCCAAAGCATTCCTCAGCATGTTACATGCCTAATCACTCTTTCCTATGAGGAAACTGTTATTGTAGTCTCTGTATAGATAAGAAAATTAAGATTTAGAGAGGTTAGTTACATAATTTGTGCAAATACACACACACACACACACACACATCACTGTGTTTATGCACTGAGAATACACACTCAGATCTGGCTGGTCCCAGAGCGAAAGCTCTGAAATACTACATGTCAGAAAAAGAACCTCTGGTAAAGAAACAGCTTTTCCACTCAAGATTCCAAGGCAGAAAGCAATTCCCAAATCATAAGGAATGGATATGGATGCAGGAGATTTGGTCATAAGGATGAAGACAGATTCCAGAAAGTAGACACAATATCAAAGGCAGATTAGCAGCAAACTGCCTTTGGCTCACACCTGTGCTATTAAAGAACATAAATTTCCTCTCCCTGGGAAAAAGGTTGTTCTAAGAATCAGAGAAGGAACTTCATTTGCCAGTTGGTTGTTAAATGATCCCAGTTACATAGATTGGAAAGATACTGTTTCAGGAAAACATTTAGTCAGTTTGAAGGAAATTTAACCTCTTGTACTAAGCATGAATTATTGGACAAGACTTGAATAAGTTGTCAAAACAGTTATCACTATCAGGGTCTAGCCAGGTCTGATGCTAGGTAGGATATTGAGAGTGATATTGTTAAACTGGATTTTTGTTAGAGTTCTGAGCTGCTGAGCCTGAAGGAATAACTGTTTAATATTTCTGTATTAGAAGTTGCCTGTTCATCTTTCTCACCAATCAACAGATAGTTTTATTTTTAGATTCTCTTGCAACATAGATTTTCTTGAAAAAAGTTTAAAATATGCTACTGTAATTATGAAATTATGATAAAATGGAGACTACTGATCATTGTAGATCAGGCAAGACAAAGTGGTAGAATTTGAAAGATAAAAAATCATTTTAGAGTTAATAAGTAAGGCCACAAGACATATTTTCTAAATCAATTAGAATAGGTTTCTGATCAAGATGGTAGAGTAGGTAAACACTGTGCTTGCCTCCTCGCATGATCACATCAAAATTACAACTAAACTACAGAACAACCATCATTGAGAATAGCCTGAAGTCTACCTGAACCAAATTCCCACAACTAAGGACATACAGAAAAAGCCACCTCGAGAAGGGGAGGAAACATGGAAAAGGCTTTCCAAATCCACGTGTGACCTTTAAAAATCAGGAGAGATATCTCAGCTGTGGAAGTCCCTCTCTGAGGAGTGAGAGGTCCCAGCCCCAAACCAGGTTCCCCAGCCCTGGGTTCCAGTGCCAGGAAGAGAAATCCACACAACTTCTAGCTGTGGAAAATAGCAGAGACAGTGGCAGTGTGAGACAGTAGGCAGCTGCAGTCACAGGCATTCCTCTACAAGGGTCCACACATGGACTAAACTTGCTGACTGACTCACTTGCTCTGAGCCTCAGCACCAGGGCATCAGTTCAAAAAATGCCAGGGACATACAAGGAGGGATTGAATTGTCTGGCCTCAGAAAGAAAGGTAGAGGGACAGCTTTCTCCCAGACTGAAATGTTGGTAGAATCCATTGTTTCTTTTTTGAGCCCTCCCCTCTCCCAGTGTGTGGACACAGGCAGCCAACATATCTGGGTCTCCATCAACCTGGCTAACACCATTTTCCCTGCCCTCGTGATTATAAGACCCTGCCCCACCCAACAGGGGGACCCTCCAAAGCCATTGCCAGTGGCTTTGCCATACAAATGGCCTGTCTTGGCTCATGCTGCAGGCTTTCCTAAAATCCCTCAAAGGTTCACAAAACCCAAACAAATATCATCTGGCTTCAGCATTTTCTGCACCACTGGCTGACAGCCTGCCAAATTCAGAGCTTGGCCTTCCCCAGACACTTCCAAGCCTGGCAAGGGTGGCTGCCATCTGCAGACTGCTTTGTGGCTCATATCAAGTGGCTCTGGGAAAGGCACCCACTGTGGCTGAACATGGCCTGAGGTGGGGCAACTCCAAGGAGGTCTCAGGGCTGGCAAGCCCGAGGCCAGCTTTGGACATAGCATCACTCAACTGCTTCCAAGGACACACCCAAAGGGCAGACTGAGTACACACCAGAGGCCTGCTAGAGTGAACCCTGCTTTGTAGGGTCACCCACTTGCACAACTCTCCCACTCTATTCATAGCCAGTCCTCACAATCAGTCAGCCTGAGGGTCAGTCCCTCCTACTGATGTGTAAATGGCAATCAAGCCTCAACTATAATAGGAGGGCACACCCAACCCACACAAGGGACACACCTGGAGCACCCTTCTCAGGCGGCCAAGAAGACTGCACCACTGGGCCTCACGGGGCACCTGCTACATAAAGCCACTCTACTAAGACTGGGAGACAGAGCAGTGCTATCTAATACATATAAACAAACACAAGAAATCAGCCAAAAAGGGGAGCAAAGAAATACATCCAAAATGAAAACTGATTGACTGTTCCAATCAAAAGACATAAGGTAGGTGAATGGATAAGAAAACAGACCCTTATATATGTGAACTACAAGAGACTCACTTGAGATCGAAAGACACAAACAGACTGAAAATAAAGGGATGGAAAAAGGTATCTTATGAATCTTGGGGAAATACACACACACACTGGACTAGCAATACTTATACCAGACTAAATAGACTTTAAAACAAAGGCTATAACAAAAGAAAAAGAAGGACCATGTAACCCCACTTCTGAGTATATATCCTAAGGAATCCAGAATAATACTATAAGGGAAGGTGTGCATCCATATGTTCATCGCAGCATTGTTTACAATAGCCAAGATGTGGAGGCAGCCTGGGTGTCTGTTGATGGATAAATGGATAAAGAGGAGGTGGTACATATTAAGAATGAAATATTGCTCAGCAGTGGGAGGGAATGGGATCTTGCCATCTGCAGGAGAATGGATGTTCCAAAAAGGGTATTGTGCTGAGTAGAGTATGTCAGACAGAAAAAGACAGATGCAATGTGATTTCATTTATATGTGGAATCTAGAGAGCAAAATAAATGAACAAACAAAACAGAAACAAACTCATAGATACAGAGAACATTCTGATGGTTGCTATATGGGAGAAGGTTTGGAGGGTCAGTGAAAAAGAGGGATTAAGAAGTACAAATTGGTTGTTACACAGTCATCATGTGGATGTCGGGTATAGCATAAGGCACATAGTAAGTAATATTATAAGAACTATTAATATGTATTGTATCAGATGGGTACTAGATTTATTGAGGTGATAAATACAAGAAAGTTTGGAGAGCAGAGTATAGTCACGGGGATGTAAAGCAAAGCATAAGGAATTTAGTCAATAATATGGTACTAATTACGTATAATTATTGGGTTCTAGACTAGTCAGATCACTTCTTAAATTATATAAATGTCTAACCATTATACTGTACACTTGAAATTAATATAAAATAGTATTGACTGTCAACTGTAATTGTAAAATTTTAAGAAGAAGAAAAAAGGTGAAGGGGAATATAAGGTTCAAATTTCCAGGTATAAAACAAATAAGTCTGGAGATGTAATGTACAGCATAGGGAATATGGTAAATAATATTGTGATAATGTGGTATGGTGTCAGTTGGTTGCTGGACTTATCATGGTGATCACTTTAGATATATAAATGCTCAATAACTATGGTGTACACCTAAAACTAATATAATATTGTATGTCAGCTATATTTCAATAAAAATCTTTAAGAAGGAGAAGCCAAGGTATCCCATAAATGTGCATAAGGTCCTATACAATTTATTAAGAGACTTAAAAATTTATATTTGGCCATATGTTATAATTTCTGAATATGACTTAATGAATTCAGTTGTTTATTGTATAACAACTAATTAGTTAATTCATTCAATAGATATTATATAAGTTCTGACTGATATTTAGACACTATGCTAGGTGTTAGATACAATGCTAGGACAAGATATTTGTCCTCTTGGTGTTAACAGTTTGATGAGGCAGCCAAAAAAATAGACACGTGTAATTGCAAATTCTGATAAGGGGAAGGAAGGAAAGAATAAAACTCAGCGGGAGAGAATATAAGAACGACCTAGTTTAGATTGATCGATCTAGGAAGATTTCCCTGAGAAAACAAAAATTAAGCTGGGACCTGAAAAATAAGAATTCAGTCAAATGAAGAGTTGCAGGAAGTGGAACGAAATGCAGGCAGTTAGTCCAGCCCATGCAAGGACTAAAGACTTGGTGAATTCATGGGATTGCAAATCACTGGTGTATCTGGAGGGAGAAGACAGATGGAGTGAGATGAATTTGGAGAACAGGAGCCAGATTATGAAAGGTGTTAAGACATGTGGGCATTTTAATTTTCTTGCTTCCAAATGAGAGAGAAACAAAGAATGTGACATAGTTTGATAGAGGTTCTTCAAAGTTCACAATGGCTGTTATGTCAATAATGGACTAAAAGACAGCAAGAGTAAGTGTAGAATGACATATTATCAGGCTATATTTCAAATGAAGAACAATGATGGCTTAGCCTAGGAGGGATGGTGGCAGGGAAGATGGTAAGAAAAGTATAGATTATACATTCATTTTGAAGGTAAAATAAACAGAGCTTAGGGGAGATCCAGGATGGCAGAGTAGAAAAACATGGTGTCTGCTTCCTTCCATGAACACATTAAACTTACAACTAAATTATAAAACAATGAACCTCGAGAACCACCAGAAGTCTGGCTGAACATAAGTTTTATAACTAAGGATATAAAAAGGAAGCCACATCAAAATTGGTAGGAGGGGCAGAGATGCAAAACAGGCTAGCCCCAAACCTCCGTATGGTGGTTGAGAACTGGGAGGGATATCACGGCCACAGAGGTTTCTCCTGAAGGACTGACAAATCCTAGCCACAAACCAGTCTCCCCATCCCCAAGTACTAGTGTCAGGAAGAAGATCCCCCAGAACATCTGGCTGTGAAAAACAGTGGGAATTCCAACCATGTGGGTGGGATGGAAGGCTGGGGAAAATCCAGATGTTATCTTAAACGGCCCATGCACAGACTCTCTGGCTCGCAAGTACTTACTTTGGGTTCCGTTGGAGGGACAGTAACTCGGGGGTTGCCAGAAACATACTGGGGACAGACTGAGGTGTGTTGCTTCAGTGCAAAAGCTAGAGGACAGTCACCATTTTTCCTGTGAAAGGTCTGTCTCCCATGCAGCCGGCAAGTGGATATCATGTTTCCTGTGTTGAGCCAGCCCCCACAAGCCAAATCTGAATCTGATTGGTCTGGTGAGCTTCCCTGCTCTGCCCTGCTGACTCAGCTGGAACTCCATCCAACCAAATTCACACACTGCTGGAGGTTCTTTCTCATGAGCAGCCAGCCCCTCCCACATTGAGCTTTTTCTTAGAAAACTATGGGGTCCTATAGGCCCCAGGCAGACAGCTACTGGCTTCTGTGTGCTCTGAGGCTTTTGCTGAGTAACTCCAGGCTCAGCACTAGCACCAAGCCAAAGTCTACATTAACCTAGTGGCCACAACTCTTCTCACTCTGGTGATTCACTGAATCCTGCCAAATTGTGTACCACACGAGGTTTTATCAGAGATTGAACCTGAAGGGGACCGGCAGGTAGCAGCAGGCCTCGGGGTATCTGGGCTTTCTGTGGAGCTACTCCTGTTACTGGTGGCAGCTGTTAAAAGGGGGAAAGGTGAAAGGGAATAAGAGGTCCAAATTTCCAGGCATAAAACAAACAAGTGATGGGGGTGTAACGTACAGCATGGGAAATAGTTAATAATATTGTATCAAATGGTTGCTAGATTTCTCATGGTGATCACTTCTTTAGATATATAAATGTTAAATAACTGTGGTGTACACATTAAAATAATATAATATTGTATATTAGCTGTATTTTGATAAAATCTTTAAAAATAAAATAAAAGCCTTTCAGCCATGGAAATTTAAAATTTAAAAATAAAATAAAATAGAAAAAGAAAAGAAAATTATCAGATCTTAGTGATGTACCATAGTTTTAGAAGAAGTGGGTAAAAAGAACAACTTCCAGTCTTGAATTCATGGGTAGCTAGAACTAAAATAAAGAAAATTGGCAATTTAAAAAAGTCTATCATTCTAATTCAATTATTGTTATTTAAGTTTTGTATTGTTTTGTCAAATAAACTAACAACTATTTCTCTCATTTTGGGCTGAAATAATAAGAGGCACCTTCCCCAATGGGTTCATACGAAGTGAGTTTGTCTAGAAATCTCTCCTTTGACATTAGGGAGTATTGACAGGGTTACCTTCCAGTTTCTCCACCCCAGGTGAATAGACCATAACTGCCCAAGAGAGAAGATGCTGAGACGATGGGGTCCAAAGGAATATAGGACATATCTAGTATAATGATTGCATTTTCAAGTAAAAGAAATAGTATAAAAAAAGCTATGTCTTGAAGCTATCCAATTACCAACATTAAAAAATATATAGGGCCGGCCGAGTGGCGCATTGGTTAAGCGCTGGTTTTGGGATGCCAGCGGCCCCGGTTCGGATCCCACATGAGGGCCAGTGACACTGCCCTCTACAGCTAACAACAGCTCCACCTGGAGCTGGGCTGTGCGAGCCCCGGTGATGGTGTGGGCTGCAGCCCCTGCTGCAGTGGGCTGCCATAGGCTACAGTGAGTGGCCCGCAGCCAACGTGAGCGGCTGGCAGCCAAGCGTGAGCTGCCAATAGCCGCGATGAGCGACATCCAGAGGCCAGCGACCGATCTGCCTCATCCGGGAAGAGCGCAATGACGATACCAACAGTGAAGCAACGTCCTCCACAACTAAACTGAAGAACAAAAAGACAGCAACTTGTCTGTTCCCCTTCCCCGATTCCCCAACGCTGTTCCCCTCCGCCAATTCCCCAATAAAATCTTTAAAAAAAAAAAAAAAAAAAAAAAAAAAAAAAAAAAAAAAAAAATATATAGATTTTTAGTCTAGTTATTAAGAGAATGCCAAAGAATAAGAATGTCTTAGTTTTTAGTTCATAATTTTATGCTCCTCAGGAACATATGTTAGAGGTTATATGTATATTGTCTGTAGTCTTGCATTATATTTTTGTTCCTTTAGAAATAAGACATTGAGCTTAGGTTTTGTGACTTAGACAGAAGATGGCTATTAAAATATGTCCTTAAGTACAGTGTATAGTTTTTTGTTTTTTTTTAACTATCCTATTAATCTGTTTCTCTCTCTCTCTCTCTCTCTCTCTCTCTCTCTCTCTCTCTCTCTCTCTCTCTCTCATCGTGTGTGTGTGTGTGTGTGTGTGTGTGTGTGTGTGTGTGTGTATCTCTACAACGTACTTAGATTGATCAGAGCATGGGTACTTTTATGTCATGCTTTATGCCAATTTGCAACCAATTCTGAATTTGTTCCCAAATGCAATATATCATTTGATCTAAGTTTTCTGTGTGTATACCTATCAACTAGCTATAGATACTAAACTCAAATATTTGATATTCAAGTATAGTATCTTTGACTGGCTCTCTTGCCTAATGACTTCAAGGAGACTTTCTTCTACTCCTGAGCATCTTACTTTAATTCAAATTCGAGTTTATTAGAATGATTTTATAGGAAGGTTAATTCAGTTTTGACCTTCCTCAACCATTATTCTAGGAAAAATCTGTAAAATATTCCATTTATGAGCAGCTGGTCAACACATAAATAGCATTTATCAAGCATATTTATAAACAGAACACTGAGGGCTATAGGTCATTGTGAAGGCAGTAGATATTTAATCCTGTTCTTTAAGAAAGTTACTATGTAATGAAAAAAAGTAAGTATAGCATATATTGACCTAGCTGTCTCTCACATACAATAACCAGAGGTGACCATATGCACAAAATCAAAATAATAAGAAATCAAGAAATCCCAGAAATTTAAAGGCTAGCAAAAGAGGACAAGAGAAAGTGCCCACAGCAGGGCAATAAACATCCATTTTTTGCTTGGCTAAATCTGGCTTGTTGGTTCAGTGGATTTAAAATTGAAAGAACTAAATCATAGAGCATGAAATACTTTGGCAGTCCCCCTATTTTATACCCCAGCTTTTAAGAGACATATTAGAAGCTGTTCACAGTGGTGTTCAACTACAAGGGGCCAAAACAATTGTTTTAAGAATTATTGGACCAAAAAAAAAAATGTGTCCCTTACAACAACTATTACCACACACTCTCATTCATAGACTCAAAATTACTCACATCCTTCACCTTTATTTATTTAAAATTTTGAAGTTCATTTTAACCTTTTACTGTAGATCGATTATCTTATTTCCATATTCATTACTCTGTAAGGAGTCTGATCACATTAGATGTTATACAACCCTCTTGAGCATAGAAAAAATAACTTTTGTGTCATGATGCTTACTTAAACTTAACTTGAAAACACCGAGGGAGACACTCAGCGCACACTTATTTGACTGGAGAATGGAGGCGACTAGAACTGTATCTGGTGGCAAAGTTGCATATTCATCACTTTTCCAAATTTGAATGTATAGATGAATTTCTCAATTTAAATGTTCAGTGACATTTCACCAAGAATCCTATGGAGTCTAAATGATAAAAAGAGAATTAAAGGATGGCTGAAGGGTCTAAGCCTCCCTCAGCCTGCCCCTTCACTTTTGTCCAAACTGTTATATTCAGAAGGCCCTCTCTTACAATGTAGTGGAAATGCCTAAGAAATGTGGGTGAATGTTATGGAAAAGCAGGCCCCCACTTGTATAGCCTGAGGTATGTAGAAAATCTACTTTCATGCCAGAACCACCCTCCAATAAAAACACTCTTGTTCATGTTGACACAAACTTTAGTAAAGCTTGTAAAGCTTGAGGTAAATTTAGTAGGTTCTGATTGGTCGTTTAAGAAAATGAAATGGTATACAATGTTGTGCTTCATTACTAATACAAGCATATCCCACATTAACTGATTTTTGTTGCATTTTTATGAGTAAGTATTGTTTCATACAACATTCATTATAGATATACACATCTATAATATTTATTAGATCCCAATGTAAAATATATGTATTCCTCTGAGTACAGATACTTACTTTTGAAAAACCTTACTAGGATGAGGCATTATATCTTTTGAGATTTCTCATGGAAAAATAAATATGTTGCCTAACCAGGAAGAATGTTACAAAGCACTTCCTAGGGATAGGAGATGAAGGGGACACACTGTATTTTGGACCTAGGTCCCTGGGAACACATCACTGTAGACCTGAGTGGATTTACAATAGAGAGGTGGAAAAATTGGTAATGCCAAGCATTATTTATGTGACTATTTTGTTCTGGGCCAAACCTGGAATGATGACACAAAGCTGGTGCTCAATAAATTTTTGTTAAATAACTGAATGGCTGTAACCCTGGGAGACTATATTTTGCCTAAAATCTCTAAGGTTATTTCAAATAAAACACAAAACTAAAGCTATGTGACCAGTAGAGCAGATTAAACCTCATGAATGGCATTGTGAGACAAATTGCCCTGGAGATCTATGGTCTCACATCGCTTGGCTTTACCAGTTCTCGGGTGGAACAGGCAATAGTCACCAATACAGAATAATTTCCAGAAACTGAGTTAGAGAAACAAATCCAAATAATTTGAAATGGCTTTTTCAAAAATTATTCAATAAATGTCTTCTAACCCAATGAAATAATGAAGTATATGAAATAGAAGTGGAAACAATGAAGTAAATGACATTTTAAGTGTTCATAATTTTTAAGAAGATTTGGCATAATAAAGTTACAGAGAAAAACATAATTTCAATTCTAAATGTATAATTGATATATTTTGTTTTCCATTATAATCTGAAATTAAAAATTAAAATTTTAGTAGGTTTATAATTGTCATCGGAACATTTAAAAGAACGTAATACTTAACTTATTCAGAGGTTAGTCAGACATTGAAATATTAATCAACAGCCAGCATTTACAAAGAACTAGATGAAGCTTGAGAAGTGAGGAGAAAAACCTTTACACACCAGGAATTTAAAGTCTGTTCTATTTCCTATAAAGGATTTCTCAAATGAGTCAAAATGAAATGAAAACTCAAATTTAAATACCTTCATATTATCCTGTCCAACAACCTCCATTTTCTGTTCGAATGTGCTCTTTGGATCTTTTTTCTTTCTTTCTTTCAATCAACGTACTCATATAATATTACCACAAATGTGGTTGGAATACAAATTTAAATACATAGACTGTGATCTCAAGAAATTTATGTCTTGGTTAACTGATATAGTTAAGAAGAAAAGACATACTAAGAAAAATATAAAGAACAATGCAAATATAAAGAATCTGATAAAAACACCAAACATGTGATAAAACAAGCTGTGTAGGAGTACACAGGTGGGAAATACTACATGATTTGGGCCTTGAAGCTCTGACAATAATCAGAGGAGTTGAGACATAAGAATAAATAAATTCCAGGCCAGAAAAATAGAGTAAACAAAAGCATTGGTGATGGAATGTAGGATGCAGGATGTGTTCAAAGACTAATGAATGTATTTGGCTGACTACTGCAAAAGATATGCTGAACAGGTATAAAAAATGAAAATAGAAAAGTAGGTAAAGAAAGATCCTAACCATCACATCTAAATTCTTGCACCTTTCTAAGGGAATCTGGATCTAAAGAGTAAGATCTAGCATGTTTATATAAGGTGCCCCAAACCTGCCTTTCTTTCTTCTTTTCTTTACCTCTTTTACCTGATTGGATACCTGACACAATCTGGATGAATCAGATTATATTTTCCAGAAATGTGGATCAGAACATTGTGAAGCTGAGTCCTTAGCTCTAGGAAAAAAAAAAAAAAACAGCAAGATAATAGCAGCAGAGTAAGTGCTATGGCAAATTGAATGCACATGCAAACCGTAGTTATTATGGGGAAACAAAAGACCTGAATGAAGGGGTAAATGGAGCCAAACATAGAGAAATACTCAGAAGAATGTCTAAACTTATGATCTCTGAAACTAGACCACCAAGAGTCTTCCATTAACAAGCACGTTGATATTTAAGTTACTAAATCTTCTTATAAAATTGGATGAAGTAGGAACAATAATTATCCTTGGGCTATTGTGAGAATTAAATGAGATAATTACAGAAAATTCTTAGGACAATGCCAGGCACATAGTAAGTAATGTCTATTATTATTATTATTATTATTATTATTATTATTATTATTATTATTTCAGTCCTGCCTATATCTTCCACATGTGGTTCTTTATGTTCTTAAAATTAATTTATCTTAAAAAAAATGCTTTTGTTTGTTTGTTTGTTTGTTTGTTTGAGCTAGCTTGAGCAGTCCTCTCTTCCTTGAAACTAGATACTTCCTTATCAAGAGGACTTCAAAAATAAACTTGGGTCAGACAAGAAAGCCTTTGAATATTAGGCTAAGAAGTTTCAAATCAGACCACTAAAACTTCTTTCTTTTAGATTTTCTTTCTTCAATCAAACCATTTCCCAGAATTCAAACATATATACTGATCTCTCACTTGACCAAAATTCCCAATTTGGTAGAATGTAGTAAAACAGAGAAAATGTAGTTCAAAAAATTATAACAAATCTTTTCATGTTTTTGCTCTTTCTGTTTGAATTCGGCAATTTTATTAAACATTTCCTGCAATTTTCAAGATGCTCAGAAATGGAAGAATTTAAGACCATATTCAGACCTTTTAACGTAATCATTGCCAAGCCCCTGCTATTCAAGAAACCCAGTATAACTTTTCATTATATATAAGAAGCTTGAGTTTTCTGAAGTGATTTGTTCAGAGGTTTGTGGGTTCTTAAGTAATCTATAGCAATGTGTTAGTCTTCAGATGTTCTATTCCAGGTAGGCTCACAGATGGAAACTGGAGAACATTCTAGGATTTTACCATACTATTTTAAATGATTTTTTAAAGAACCAATTAGTTTTCATTAGCTTAAAAAACAAACAAACAAAAAACTCCATTTTAAATAGGTGTGTTTGAGCTTAATATTGGAGGGACTTTTCAATATCCATTTCAGATTTTCATGTAATTTATATTGAGGGGAGAAAACAATTACCCTTAAATGACATCTGTAACAGTTTGTGGGTAAAACAGAAATCTCACAAGTTGACTATCCTTAAAGAATGGAAAAATATATAGTAGCCATATTTCTATTATTACAATTTGATCTTAATAGATCATCCTAATTATAATCCTAATTATATTCTGATACATACTTAAATTTACAAACAAAGTTTTTAGCAGGGTACTTTCAGTTTATTCCATAATACTAAAAAAATACAGAGAATTCTTATTTCAAAAAAAAAAACTCATAAAAACGAAATTGTATTTACATTCTACTCTCTATTTCTAAATCCAAATCAAATAAGTGAGTAAATTGATATTAATTTTGTTTGTTTGTTTGTTTGTTTGTTTTTAAGGGCAGTGTCACTGGCCCTCATATGTGGTACCCGAACCGGGGCCGCTGGCTTCCCAAACCAGTGCTTAACCAACGCGCCACTCGGCCGGCCCTTGATATTAATTTTTCAATCCAAATTTTTTAACTTTTAATTTTAAAATAAATTTAGATTTACAGAAAAGCTATAAAGATAGTAAAGAAAGTTCCTGTATACCCTTTATCCAGCTTCTAATGTTAACATCTTACATAACAATGGAACATTTTTCAGAGCTAGGAAATTAACAACGGCAAAATACTATTAACAAAGTAAGAGACTACTCAGGTTTTGCCAGGTTTTCCACTAATATCCTGGTCTGTTCACAAATCCAATCCAGAATGCCATGCTGTATTTAGTTATTATGTCTCCTAAGATACCCTAAATCTGTGATAATTCTCAGTCGTTTGCTGTTTTTCATTACCGTGACACTCCTAAAGAGTGCTAGTCAGGTATTTTGTAGAATGTCCTCCTCTTTGGGTTTGTCTGATGTTTTCTCATGATTAAACTGAGCTAAGGATTTGGAGGATAGCATCACAGAAGGGAAGTGTCCTTTCCTCAGACTGTAGCAGGATGTATATGGCTATTTCTGATGATGCTAATCTTTATCACTTGGTTAAGGTGGTGTCTGCCAGGTTTCACCACTATTTTTTACTTTCCATATTATATACTTTGAAAGCAGCCTATATTCATGGGATGGGAAATTAGGTCCCTCTGCCCTCACCACCAAAGAAGGAGTGTCAAACAATTTGTAATAATTAATAAGTATTTGGGGGGAGATACTTTAAGGCTATGCATAGATCCTGATTCTCCTTAAATTTTACCCACTAAATCTAGCTTTTATCAGTAGGTTTTCTTGCTGCAATTATTACTGTGTTATTCTAAATGGGATTTTCTATTTCCCTCATTTCTTATACACTGATTACTTTGAATTCTGTGAGGAAGATACAGTCTTTCTCCACCATGTATTTATTTATTAACCATTTGTTTCTATCGGTATGGATTCATGAGTATTTCATTTTATTCTTGATTTATAATCCAACACTATCATCACTTATTTTATTGCTCAAAATGTTGCAGCTTTGGCCATTGGGGCCTATTTTAGGTTGGCTCGACCATCCCTATTAACATGACCCCATCCTTTTTTGTTTTTCCTTAAGTACTTCTTTACTGCATCAGATTCATTTATATTCCCTTCCTGGCCCTAAAATTAGGGCCAGGAAGGGAATCCAAGGATCCCTGTCTCCCTTTATTGGAGAATGATATTTAGAAACCAAAAACTGAGAGTCAGGTGGTTTATAGCTAGTAGGTGTCACTGCTTTGGGTACATCTCAGGGGACAGAGCTAATAAATACATGCATGAACACTAATATGTGGATATAATTATTTCTCTATCTGTTTTCATACATTTAAAATTAACATGAGGTCAACCTGATATATTTGACACTGACAAAATTTCCAAATGCAAATTTTAAGTCAGCATGGATTTCATTCACGCACAGCAGATACTCAAATAACATTTTCTTTAACATCATTGTGTTATGTTAATGAGATGTTTTAGGAATTTAACTCTTGTTTATATCAATTAGCCTATGGTAAAGTGGTTTTATTATCTGTCATTTCATGGAAAGTCCCAGGGCGAATTGGTGACTATATCTATATATTTAGGCTGAGGTTTTTTTTTAAGCACCCTCTGAGTCATCAGAGGTATAATCAAGTTCATTCATCTAATGTTTTAAGTATTATACTACATTGAACTTATTTGAAATGTGAAAAACAAATTTTACATAGAAACCAGAGAATTTTGTTAACTACACATTCATTCCACAAGCATTTATTGAACACTTATTAAACACTGAGAAAAGTAGTAAAATAAGACTTACAAAGCTTCATCTTTCATAGGGTTTTTATTTACAGAGTAATATGCATTATTTGTACTGTTTTAATTGCCTGTAATTTATTGAGTTTTACCGTATGTTTATCACAGACATACCCCACAAATTCTTCTTGCCTTCAGAATAGTTGTGCTCTAAGGGGGCAATATAAAGATGTCATGAAAGTGTTACCTTTATCACATAAGCATATAGCACATCAAAAACCTTAATTTTTATAGACTTAATTATTATTTCAAAATGCTTCTTTTCCCAGTTTAATTTTCCAATATTTTTACGTTTTGAATAATCAATCAATTCAAAAGTATTGAAATATTTATTAGAAAAACATTGAATGTTATTGGTGCCTTAAAATATCCATCACAGCAGCTGATATGATATCAGGACACACAGACATCTCAGCAGTCTCAGTGGGAAATGAAGCCTTTATACCGAAATTTGTTGTATGTACTTGGCCCCTTGGCTGCTAAACCCATACCCATCTGTTTAGATGGCAGGTTGCCTACTCATAAGTTGGCTGGCCTTTTGTACTATGACATGAATTCCAGCCAATGACAGCTAACAAAATGCTTCAGGAGGCAACTCTTCTTACAGGAGGTCCTTTCTCATGCCAGAGATAGAGAAGCAGTTGGCATCATGCATCCATTTAAACTTTGTTACACCTGTTGACACTTTTCTGCCAAAAGCAAACAATGCAACAAATGAACACGAAAAAGCACAAAAGGATTTAATGAAGCTTAGAAATAATGCTTCTCACCGTCTTAGAAATAGGTGCTCAATTCCTATACTGATTACTTGCACAGTTGACATATAATTAATAGTAAGTGAAGATTGCCTTCTAAGTGACCAGAAAAGAGTTTGAAATAAGGTATCCTATAGCTCCAGGATATGGGCCCTTAATGCCCCATATTGCGTTGTGTCGTGAAAGTCAATAATTATAGTAAATATCTCTTCTGTTTATTATTTTTTTAATGCAGACCCATGTCAATCAAAAAAGATTTCTTTTAAGATAGCTTTCTTTTGCCAGAGAACTAAAGTAATCATCCCAATGTTTCAGGCATTTACACTGGAACCTAGATTGTCTCTTTCCTAAAACATGTAAAAGCTACTAGGCAGGGAAGTGGAAGTGGGAGAGATACATGTAAGACTGTTTCAGAACTTCATTTTAACGAACATCCGGCTATTGTTTTGTACATATATATTTTCCTTTCCAATAAAATTTCACATTCAGATATAATAATGAAATATGCTTATTTATAATTATACTTATTATTTGTATTGTTTTAATTGCCTATGATTTATTGAGTTCTGTTGTATGCTTTATGACAAACCTACTCTTAAAATATATCTCTATAGATAAAATGAATTGTGTCTTCAGCAAGTGCCTTGATCAATATAGTACACCATTCCCCACCCCTACTTCTCCAAGGCCAGCACATCAATTTTCTGTTCAAAATCATGAAAATGATCTGGGGAAAAGGGAAAGTATTTCATTTGTAATAATAATGATAAAAGTCATAAAATGATTGAACTAGCAATACATAATATCTCAAAGTTTGCCAGGAGTGGATGGGATTATCTAGTTCCCTGACACTCCCCACAAGAATGTTAATGAACTCTTCCCTGCTTATTTCACAGGTTGAACAACAGCAGCAACTAGCATTTACTGAGAACTTTTTATCAGATGCTATGCTAAAGTCCTTAACTTCATATCTCACTGACTACTCAAAATACCACGTGAGATACCACTTCTCCATTCCGCAGATAAATAAACTGAAGCACAGAGAGATTGAGCAACTTGCCTCAGCGCAATAATGAAAAAAAATGGCATAGTGAAGCTTCAGATTCAAGCAGTCTGTCTTTGGAGTCCCCAATCTTAAGCACTGTACAACTCCATCTCTTCATTCATCACTTTTATTTTATACTCTGTGCTTCAATGTTCTTCCAACATACCATTCTCACTTGAACTCATTTCTTCTGCCTGGACTCATACCTCTTTCTCCCCATTCACTTCACAGGGATAACTCCTCCTTGTGTTTAAAGTCCAAGATTGAAATCACTCTCTTCCTTGGCTTGATATCAATGTCCTCTTTGATGCCTCAATTTTAGGTTCACTGTTTCTTCTGCATATTCTCATTACACATCTCTAACAGCATTTTTTTATGTTGTATAGAAATTGGATGAATTAATGTCTCTCTTCCCATTGAGGTCATAGGAATTTTGAAGGGGATGACCCCATCTATCTTTTTCAGTTTATATTTGCAGTGTCTAGCATGGTGAATGTCACCTATAGATTCTCAATAAGTACCTGTTTATTCAGTCAGTCTTTCAACACCTTCTGAGTGGCAGGCAGTGTTCCAAGACATGCATAAAATAGGTGAACATGACAGATAAAATGTTTGCCCTCATGGAGCTTAATTTCTTGTTGGAGATTGAGCTAAGTAAGAAATAAAATAAATATGTATACTATGCAATAGATTGTAATAAATGCTATAGGGAAAAATAAGACAGT
The DNA here is from genome assembly GCA_033961575.1 of Aselliscus stoliczkanus. Lineage (NCBI taxonomy): Eukaryota > Metazoa > Chordata > Mammalia > Chiroptera > Hipposideridae > Aselliscus > Aselliscus stoliczkanus. The sequence goes on along the minus strand of CM066730.1, from coordinate 120,075,089 downwards.
GAGTTAGGATACAGTTTGTAGTGAAATTGAGGACTTTACATTGGCAGTTAAGGAAAGTTTCATGGGGAAGGTGACTTTGGAGAAAAGACTGAGGGAAATAAGGTAAACTCTAATGACACCTGGGGTGGGAGGTAGGGATGACTGTTCAAAGCAGGAAGAAAAGTCAGAAGCAAATGTCCTCAAGGAGAAGCATGAATGACTCGTGGATTTAGCAACATAGCAGTCATTGATTGGCAGGCTTGACAAAAGCAATTATGGTCGATTCATAGTTTCCTGACTAGAGTGGAGACACAGAGTAGAGATAATAAGGAGTTTATCTATAAAGGGCAGCAGAGACATGATAGTGGGAGGGGGGAAGAGGTTCATGACAAGATTTAAAGATAGCAGGCCTAATAGTATGTTTATATAATGATGGGGAAATTCCAAGAGAGATTGAAAACCTGATGATGTAGAAAAGAGAAACATAGAGCTATGTGTTTTAATAGGTGGGATGTGGGGTTGCTTTATTCAGGAAATCCCAATTAACAGTTACTTTGTACAGATGGAAGTTTATTTCTCTTTCATATAACTGTCAAGGTGAAAGCACATCAGACCTAGGACTTGGGGACCACAGAATCAGGATCAGGGATCTTTGTTGGTTTATTTCTCAACCACCTCTAAGTTTGCCCTGGTTCGCGTTGTATAAAATAGCTCATAACCACATTCCAGTAATGAAGAAAGGGAGGGAGGGGTGCCAGCAGTGGGTGTGCTCTTTCTCTCTAAGGGCAAGACCCAGAAGTAGCATACACTACACACTTAATGATCCTACGGTAGAACTGAAACATAGACATACATCTAATTTCAAAGGCTGGTGGAAAATGTAACCCTTATCCTGGCATAGGCGAGTATTTAAAATTTGTGATTTCTTTTCCCAGAACAGAAGTAGGGATTTGACCTATTTTTCAATGCTATATCCTTTCCAGTCAGCATACTTAAAACAGCATACTTCCTTCTGTCTACCTCCACCCCCCAATTTAACCTAGTGGCTGATAGCTGGGGTGGAGAGAGAAGAAGGAAGTGGGGGTGGGGTAGGAACAATTACTAGTCTTTGCTACAGGGGAAAAAGAAAAGAAGGTAGTGTGTGTATACAGTGGGAGGAGACTTTTTGATGCCTCAGGGAAAGAAAATCTAACAAGGAAAGGACATCAAGGCTGGATCTATCCAAAACCCCAATAAATCTATAATTTTAGTCAAAAATATTTGTAGCTCTCACCCATGTCATAAATGGAATTGTTTAACCATTTTGATTGTGAGGCAGTATAGGGTAAATAAAGCGTGGGGTAACTAAAGTATGGGTAAATAGACCCATGTTGGTAGCCCAACTCCTGGGCTTATTATCTGTGTGACTTTAAATAAGGTACCTTATTTATTTAAGCTTCAGTTTCTTTATATATGAAAAAGGGTAAATAATAATACCAGCCTCATTTGATTATTAGAAGAACAGAATGTCAAATAGGCTAGCTCCTGCCCACAGAAAGCACACAGAAATAATAACCTGACAAAACTCCATAGGTAAAATTGGAGTCAGTGGTTTCAATTTGTTTGTTTGACCATCTCATCACAACGGAAATACTGAGTCTATCATCTGCTTTTGATTTTCAAATTATTGTGAAGCTAGTATAAGTTAGGAGGACATTCTAAGAGGTAACAATAATATGAGTTTCCCAATCATCTCTCTATGAAAACTTTTTTGGCTCTGCTAGCCCACTTAGGAGTCTTTTCCTAAAGAAATCTTTTATATCTGAAGCATAACAACTTATACTTCAAGTCGTTCATGTAATAGTTATTAAACAAATGGTGATTTTTCTGTTTGTATGATTTCTCATTAGAGATAAAGAAATATTCTTGGGCCAGCTGAGTGGCACGTTGGTTAAGAGCTGGCTTGGGACGCCAGTGGCCCCGGTTTGGATCCCACATATGAGGGCCAGTGACACTGCCCTCTACAGCTAAGATGGTGAACAACAGCTCCACCTGCTGTGAGTCCCCTGGGGATGGCATAGCTGCAGCCCCTGCTGCAGTGGGCTGCCATAGGCTACAGCGAGTGGCGGACAGCCAGCGCGAGTGGCGGGCAGCCAGCGTGAGTGGCAGGCAGCTCGTGTGGGCTGCCAAGAGCCACTATGAGTGTCCGTTCAGAAGCTGGCGACAGATCTGCTTCATCCAGGAAGAGCGCAATGACGATACCAACACGGGCCAGTGAAGCAACATCCTCCACAACTAGACTGAAGAACAAAAAGACAGCAACTTGTCTGTTCCCCTTCCCCGATTCCCCAACGCTGTTCCCTGCCCCCAATTCCCCAAATTTTAAAATCTTTAAAAAGAAAAAAAAAAAGAAATGTTCTTGAAAACTATTAAAGAAAAAATATAGCTGGCAGATAGAAAGATGGTATAGTCTATAGAGTTATGTTAAATTAAGTTCAAATTCTATTTTTCAAAGATTTTTCAATAAGTGCTTCATTCTCTCTGAGTCTCATTTTATCCATTTGAAAAATGGGAATTTTGATGTTATATTTGTTATAGACTGAATGTTTGTATCCCTTACTAAATTCATATGTTGACATTCTACCTCCCAATGTGAGGTAGGTCTTTGAGAGGTAATTAGGGTTAGATGAGGTCATGCGAGTGGAACCCTCTTGAATAGGATTAGTGCCCTTATAAGCGTCAGGACAGAGTTTAGTGTTCTTTGCTTTGGGCCATATAAGGATTCAAGGAGAAGTGGGCTGTCTGTAACTGGAAGAAAGCCCTCACCAGAGCTCGACCATGCTGGCACCCTGATCTTGTACTTCCAACCTCCAGAACTGTCAGAATGAATTCCTGTTGTTTACGATCCACTCAGTCTATGATACTTTGTGATAGCAGCCTGAACAGACTAATACAATCTTACAAGTTAGTTCCGGTTGCATGAAACAACAAATATAATAATCCCTCTGTTCAGTTCCTAACATATGAGACGCAAAATGTATTTTCATTTGACAATGTCTCCTTTGGAAGATTGTATGCACTGTGAGGGCAGAGACTTCATATTATTCATGACTGTATCCACAATGCACACACAGTACTAGGTGGTTAATAAGTATCTCTGAATGGACACCTGATGCCACTGATGGTAATCTAGCAATTTTTGCAAGTAGTATTAAAATGAAGAGTACGGCCTAAGTAAGGTCTTTTTGCCTTTCTATAATCCTTGCTTCATTATTTTTGGCTAAAAGTTAATGATTCCATAACTTTGTTTATTGTACATCAGATTGACCCTAACTGAAATCATTTTTAGGCGGCTTGTACCAATGCCACAGGGCTTGAGGGTGTGCTGTCTATATCCTTGTGTTTCTTCTGCCCACTGTGCTTGAATAACCCAGTGATTATTCATACTGCACAAGAGCCATTTCAGTAGATCTGTTTTAATCTCATTATAGTGCATACTGCTTTCAATAGCCTGGTCAAGCACCACCTACTTAGTGCTGAGAAACTTTTACAGCAAAGTGGAGAAATACCAGGATGCTGAAGAAAATGTCTAAAAGACTGGGTGTTAATGACTATGACCCTGCCTGTAGACCAGCAGCACTGAAGCATGGAAACGACCACGGCTCAGTGGACTCTTCACTTAATTTTTGAGAAACGGTCTATTAATAAATCAGAAATGCATTATCTTACATTTAGCCTTTATTCCTCTTGCTTAATCAGAATATTATATTCCATTTTGTGAAACAATATTTGATTAGTAATATTTCTAAGGAGATGTCAGGTATTAATACAGTGGGCTGAGGTTAAAATATTTTTTGCAGACTACTTGTAAACTTTGCCTTCCATTGCAAATCCTCATCTATAATCTTTTTATAACTATATTTGAAAAATAGTACTCATGTTTAAATGGCATCATAAATAAAATATATTTACCTCCAAAAGTTTTTAAAAAATATATAAAATAATTTTACAGAAGCTTTCGGGAAAAAAATAAAGCTACAAAACATTTTTTTTCTGGGCAATTATAAATTACCAATACTGTGTTTAGTCATGTCTGCTTTAAAAGGAAAGAGGGGACAATAGAACTTGTTAACTGTGAACTTTATAAATTATGGTTTATACTTAGGTTAGAATGGAAACTATATTTTTAAAAGTGTGTACATTCCACAGATTTCATTTTCACTAAAACCATTCCTCCCTTATGCATCAGGATAAATCTCATTTTTACCCTGAAGGAAGTTCTACATTCCACAAAAAAGAAGAAATCAGCTGAAAACAAGTGTTCTCTATACAACAAAGGAGTCTCTATATGTCTGCAGGTTTTACTTTTCTTCAGTGACTTTTTTATTAAGAAGGAAAAACTTACTGTCTGGGTGGTGGTTTTGTAAGTATTTTTTAGTTCATATTTGTTACACTTTTATTAGCCTCAAAAATAGTTACCATGGTAATAGCTCCATTTATATCTAATCTTAGAGCTGAATTATAGAAAACCTTCCCACTGGGTAGCACACAATGCCATTTGACGATTTCATCTAGCCTATTATTTAAAGTGGGAATTATTTGAAATACTATCAAGTCATTACATTCTATTCATGATTTGTCTTTTGTTACTCTCAAGCTACTAAAATCCTTTAGTATGTAGTTTTGGAAAAACATTGTTTAATTTCAATATGTATTCTTTAATAATGTTTCATTACTCCTCCTTTCTGAATACTTTATAATCTTACACATAGATGATAGTTTATTTTCTTCTATAATTTAAAAGCTCAAAAAGAATTATAAAAATACACAATTATTTTAACATAAAATCTGTATTAAATCATAATATTAGCATCTTCCAAGGACCCTTAGATATAAGGAAATCACTTTCTCGAAAAGGTACTCATAACTCATGAACAAGAGTCATAGATAAATGAAATATGACTGTAGACCCACATGCATTAAAGGAACTCGAAAAGGCCATTCAGTTGATTTTTCCAACTTTAGTCTAAACAAAAACTAAGTCATCCAATATGACTTTTCTAGAGAACATTCTGTCAAGATGACCCTCCAGGATAATATACTTAATGTTCTACAACTCTTATTTTTCAGAAACCCTTCCCAGTGTTTAACTGAGGCAAATCTTGCATCAATTTAACTACACCTCCATTAGCTCTGTTCCACATTTGCTCACTGACATCTATGAGATAATCCTCAGCAAGTAGCTAATATGCTTTAAATTGAAATTTTGCTGACAATGGTAACCTAAATCTAAAGAATGTAAAGATACCATGCATTGGCTATATGGTGTCACTAAGAAAACAGGGATAAAACCAGCTACTGGATAACCATTAAAAATATTGGTTAAAAAGACTAATTACGAATGTTGAAAAGTCTTACAATACATTGTAAAAGAAAAGGAGACTATCACATTATAGCATAGTATAATTATAACCCAATTTAAAAACGTGTAAATATAGAACAAAATGAGACAAATAAAAGAATTGCTCTATTATGATATTGACATGTGAGTGTTTCTGTTTGTTGTTTTACATTTCATTTGCTAGCTTTTGGCAATGTTTTACTATTTTATATTTTTCTGAAAAGGGGGAAATAATACAATGAATGAGGTAAACTATATATGAAGTTAACCCAACACCTATTTTCAACTTTTCCTCCTTATTTCCCTTCATTTTGAAAGCTGAAGGAGCCAAACAACCAAACCCTGCCTCCTCTACCTCCACAATAGAGTTGATGATCATACAATAGTCTAGATAATGAGATAGAAGCAAATGTCTGCAGTGATATACCTGAGGAAGCTTTCCTGCTAAAAATAACAGCTGGCTATTGGTAGTCCTCCATTCCCTATACACTCATCTATTTTTCAACCTGGAATGAAGACTTCCTGTCTATGCTGGAATCTCTAAGAACCATGACAGGAAGTCGAATGCTGTTCTTGATATCATTTAGCTACTCCACCAATACCAACAATTCTGAGGCTCTTCAGATGGGAGAAAAAAAACACACCTCTATTTGTTTCAGCCACCACTGCCCAGGTTTTCTGTTTCCTTCAGCCAAAATCATTTCTCTTTGATCCAAAATGGCACATACAATTTCAATATCATTGTGAGTTTGATATTTTTGTGAAAAATATTTTAAGAAGTTTAGACTTGCTCCCAAAATTCTTGCATTACAGAATAACATGAACACCTTTGTTTTAAAATGCATTTAAAATATTATTTGCTAGTTAAACAAAAAAAGAAATATTAAATGAAAGTAAAGATTTTCAATTGAAAAGATTAGTGTTTAGTGTTGTTATTTAATATGAATTCGGTCTCACAAAGATTTTGATGGTGAAGGAAACATGAATCTCAAGTCAATGACTACGTTTCCCTTATATACTGCATAGATTTACATATTCGAAGAAAAGGCTTGGCAAAATTCAATTGTGATACCAAGACAAAGGCACTTGCATTTGAGTTTTTCTACCTTTTGATTAATCTTTAATAAGTTTCTAAGTCTGAAATTGTCAACAAGCATGCTTTCTAAAAGAAATTTTACTAACTAGTAAAATGTGATTAAAAAATTCCTCCAAACTACAAGTGTCTTATGAATTATGGGGTCATGTAATCAAGTTAGTTGATGCTAACTTGAAGAATAAAACAATTAAGAGATTCTGTGTTTTTATAGATAGATCAAAATCAGAAATAGAACATAAACCAAGTACAAGTCCTCATTTTGACACAGTCCCTTTGAACTGTACTAAATTTGGGGGTTACTGTTTTTATTTTAACAAGTAAAAGGAGATGCTGTCAGAATGGAGATAAAACTAGGATCCTGTAACAAATGAAGTATTTCTTACTCCTAGTTCCTGTTTTTCATTCTTTCTGCCAGAGAAGCGGCAAAGCTATGACTCACATTGCTTGCCTTAGTATTTTCCTGAAGGTCATTCAGGCAAAAGATTTCCAGTGCGATTCTCTCTAATATGAATCCATCTACAACCGTATTATTTTTCTTTGTGAAATTTAAGGGTTGTGTTTCTAAGTAAGGGACACTAATATTTATTTTTTCACTTTTGTCCATCACAAAAGCAACATCTTACTCTCCTTTTGCATTGAGCACCCGTGACAATACTGAAACCGACAACCTAGCGATGTTCAGAAGTTAGATCCAAATGCTTCACGAAGAACCTGAGTTAAATACCTATTGGTAGAGACCATATTTCCACTAGTATTTTTTGAAAACCATTCTAATGCCCCTTTAATGCCATCTTTTTTCTTTACAAAAAGAGCATATTTTTTGTCTCACTATATAAATGTTCCTGGAGCCAGTGACACTGCCCTCAAAAAAAAAAAAAAAAAAAAAAGCAAAACAAAACAAAATTCAAATGTTCCTGGAAAACCGTTTGTCTTCCAGGTGAGAGTTCACCATGGAACAGTGGTTTATTTGCCTGGATGAAAAAAGCTTGCCACAAAAAAAGAAAATAGACTGGGTGGACTTCAAATTTATGCTCATGGTTACACTAAACAGCATTTAAAGTATTTTTTTCTCATTAAAAATATCATCATTTTAAAATAATATTTTATAATTGCATGTTTATTTTATTTTTATTATAAAAAATTCAGTTTGACTGCCAGGATCAATGAAAATCATCTTTGATTCCAGTATCATTCTCCACATTTCTCATATGGAAACAAAATTCATTTAAAAAGCAGCACCATCAAGGAAGATGTCTAGGAGGAAAAATGCTTCACATGTTAATATTACCTATTTAGGGATCAAAATTTTCCATTTAACTACAACAGATTTCACCAATAGCACCTTCAAAGATGTTTAACTATTAAGTGCCCCACACATGTTTTGAAACTCTCCTTTGCTCCCTAGTCCTTGCAACAAAAAGTTCCTACAGTAGTCTCTAACCTACTGAAATATTTTGCCATAGTAGGTATGAATAGGTTCTTATATTTTTTTTGTGTTCCAGTAGGCACTCATAAGCTAAACTTATTCTCACTATCAAGAAAAGTAGACATTTTATTTATTTTTTTTTTTAAAAAAAAACACACAAATGAACAGGACATATTTAATAAATTCGACACTGGTAATTTTGGACCAACAAGAAACTAAACATTTTTTTGGACCAAAAATCTCATATATTCTTATGAACAAATAGTTGGTGATATTTTTCAAGAAACAAATTAAGTTTTTAGCAAGCAGTATAGCTATTTCTGTTAAATAATTCTCAATCTCATCTATAAAATGTAAAGAAACACCCTCCTATAACAAGAAGAATACGAATGAAAGGAGTGGAGTGGAAGGAAGAAAGCTTCAATATATTCTAAATTCTAATTATTCCACTTGGAAAGATTGTAGAGTTGAAAATAGGTCAAATTTAAAACTCTGATAAATTATTTATTTATTTATTTATTTATTTATTTATTTATTTTCACATAGTAGAAATAAAACAGTGTCAGGTGAAATGGACTTCGCTGTTTGCAAACTTTGCTAGAAATTAGCTGTTTCTAGGAAGCTAAACATTTCAGCTGGAGCCAAGGGTGCAGAAGGAAAGAGCTTTTGCATTTTCCAAGAATAATGAAACCAAAGAGTTGCGGCCAAATTTTGAAAGGGATTCTAAATGCTGTTTGGGGAAAAGATGACTAAAGGAATTACTGTTGGCTGTTTGTCACCTCCCAAAGCTCTGCCGCAAAAAGGCAGTACTGAATAGCTTTTATAATCTTTTTTTTTTTCTTATCCTTTTCTTTCAAATCAAGTCAAGCAGAATATAGTTAAAGGCTTAATTTTCCCTGAAATCTTCCATGTGAAATTATACCTCTGAATCCAACTTTTCCCAGCCGTCCTTTTTTATTCTTCTTCTTCTTCTTCTTCTTCTTCTTCTTTTTTTTACCAGTAAATAATCACTGTTTAATTACTTGGCTTTTACATGGTACAACCTTTGAGACTTTGCTGACTTACTGAGGCTTCAAGGTGCATTGTTCAGAATGTTCAACAACCTTGGACATCTTGTTAGCACTAATAATGCTAATATTAGGGAAGGAGCAAGTGGACTGGATTAGGCTATCCGGGTATACCACTGCACCTATTCTAAAAGCCTTAGATTATTTAATTTTTGATGTGATCAGACATAAGCTAGAAATGGAAACATAGTTCCCTGCTTATGGTTTTATACTTATGATCCCAGTTTCATTTGTAATAACAAGTTTTAGGTTTTCAGGTGGAAATATTGTATTGAAACTACAAAACACAAAAAACGAAGAGCTGGGAAAAAATCCTTTTATACTCTCAGAACAGCCAAATATGTATTTCAGAACCAAAACATGTGTTTTTGTGATTATTTATAATTTACATGTTTAGGTAATGTATTCCCTCTTTTATTTAAAGTTTTGCAGATATGGTCTATAAGTAGAACATTTTTAACTCAAATTTAAACTCACACTTTTTTTTTTTAAAGATTTTATTGGGGAATTGGAGGGAGGGAACAGCATTGGGGATTTGGGGAAGAGAAACAGCCAAATTGCTGTCCTTTTTAAACTCATACTACTTTTAAAATTGTTTTACAGGCTCTACCTATTTAAAAATCATAATATTATATTAACATATGATTTATTTATTGTAATCAAATACCAAGAAATCAATTGAACAAATTTGAGGAAGGAAATTATAGTGTTCTCTCTTTAAATATAAGTAATGAATCAAAGACTTGTGTGTAATTTATGGAAAAATGAATCAAAAGACCTTATGTGATCTTAAAACTATGTACTTTTTAGTCTACCCACACCAAAAACAAAAAAATAAAAAGATAAAAAAATTGAGATTCATTACACACGATGGCATATATAATAAAAGATCAAATAGAAATAAAAAGTCAAAAAATCTTGGAAATGACTTTTCTTGTCAAGACCTTAAAAATATAGAATTATTGGTGAACTATTTTGATCTTTCATGTTTGATTATTATTTGTGACAAGTATTACCTGTTTCTGGTGTTTTTTCTTCCAAAAAAATTTAACCCCTCATGCGACATGATAATACCACACTCTACCATCTTAACTATCTCTCCTAACTCCACATAGACAGAAATTCAATATACAATGTTTTATGAATACTTTTCACAATATGTTAATGTATATGGCTCTATTCAAATCTTTCTAGCATAAGTCCACTAAGAAAACGTTGCCTTGAAATATCGTTTATTCAGCAGCTGTAGACAACAGACTCTTTGAACAGGAAAACCATGTTATGTTGCCCGCTGTTCTAGTCACAGTAACTAGCCTAGTGTGTAGTCCAAGGCGGGTATCCACATAAACATGTGTTGAATAAAAGAATAAAAACATCAGTAGAACTGACCACATACACAGTAAGTGGACAATATAGATACTCTCCTTTTTGAAGTTACACAGCTCACTTTTGTCTTAGCCCTCATCTATACTTACGAAATCAAAGAAAGTTATTATGCATTATTCCTGCTTGTTGTCATGATTTTATGTCACTTTGTTTTCCTATATTTTCTGATTTCATGCAATGATTATATATTATTTTATATCAGAAAAAGCAATAAACATGGTTTAAATAATTTTTAGAACAATTTAAAAACAACAAAAATAAATAAATCCAGAGAAAATAGCCATGGTGTTACCTAGAATAAAAGTTATCCATATGGATTGAGAAATTTAAAAAAGAAAGTACAAATCTGGGGCAGCCAGTTAGCTTGGGTGGTTGGAGCTCAAACTCGTGGCACCAGGGTTGCCGGTTTGATTCCCATATGGGCCAGTGAGCTGCACCCTCCACAACTAGATTGAAGACAACTACTTGACTTGGAGCTGATGGGTCCTGGAAAAACACACTGTTCCCCAATAAAATTTCTAAAAACAAAAAACAAAAAAAAAAAACAAACAAAGTACAAATCTACTTGTAACTAACCAAAAGTGTTTGGTCACTCACATTCCATTTTTAGTATACTTCTTATAATACAAAAAATTTCTATAGTAATAGGTATTTCCTAGTGCTGCCCTGAGGTTCAAATTCTTAACACAGTGCTTGATGGGATAAATCATCTGAAGAGAGGAGGAAGAAGAAGGGGAGGAGGCAAAGAAAAGAGGAGCAGAAGAAGAAAAAAAGAAGAAGGTGAAGAGATGAACGGGAAGAAAAAAGAGGAGAGGAGAAGGAGAAAGAAGAGAAGGAGGAGGAGAAGGAGAAGAAGGGGGAGAAGGAAAAGAAAAGGGACGAGGAAGAGAAAAGAGAAAAGGAGTGGGACTAGCATGATAGAGGGATAGGGAAGGATGAGGAGAAAAAGGAAGAATCCCATGCTATTGTATATATTGCTGCTTTTCTTTTCCCTTGCAACTGTAAATTGTGCATTTGAATTATCTGTGTAACTGTAGTGGTGTTCTTTCCTTTTTATATACTACTACTGCTACTTTTTATACATGACTCAGATACCAAATTAGGCCTTTTATCTAAAAAAAAAAAAAAATTTGTTTAATCATTCGGTCCTGTCAGATGGACATTTTCTCTATCTTAAAGATGAAGAAGAAGGGCCGGCCGAGTGGCACGGTGGTTAAGCGCTGGCTTGGGAAGCCAGTGGCCCCGGTTTGGTCCCACATATGAGGGCCACTGACACTACCCTCAAAAAAAAAAAAAAAATGAAGAAGAAGAAATAATATATATTTAAAAAAAGATGAAGAAACTGACATTCACAGAATTTAAATAATTTGCCTAAATTCACACAAAGCTAGATGTTCAGACAAAATTTATACTTCAGTCTGTTTAAATAATGACTTTTGAAATCTTAAAAAAAAATTGTATTTTAATTTAAAATATTTTTTGCTGCTCTGAGGTATAAAGAAAATTTCAAAAATATACATTTGAGGGTAAAATAATAGCAGCACAAAATTTAATTTCAAACTGGTTCTTTTCGGGTTATGGTACAGGTGATAACTTAAATTCAAAAAAGGTAATGAATTTCTTTGTAATGATTACAACTAAAATAGAAAATATTATTGTTTTAGCTTTATTCATCTCAAATATGAAAACTCTCCTCCATTAAAAATTCCTTGTAATTCTTTCCAGAAAGGATATTCTACATTATTCCATTATTAATTTGGAAATGAAAACAAAATCAGAAAAAGAATGAGCAAAACAGTCTACATTTTAAAATTCAGAGTTTGTTAATAATTCCTATTTTTTATGGCTTCCTCTTTCTACATACAATTTTTTTTTTTTTTTTTTTTTTTGGCTACTTAGTTTATTTACACCTAATGGACAGAAGCAAAAATAAGTTTTAATTTGTTGTTTAACAAAGTCATGAGTAAAATAGGACTTGGCCAATGAAAAATTTTAAATGATTCATTAATTCCCTCACACTGTAAAATTTATTTTCATTTAATTTTATTTGTCTTTAAATTAATGTAAAGTAGTTTCACAGCAAAAGTATAGATGTAGATTCTTCAATTTTATCCAGTGGGTTTTGTAGCATCTGAGAATTGCTTGGTCACAAAATTTGTAAAATTGCCACTTTCTCTGGATTCTTTGTCTTTTACAAACAAATAACTGCCAGTGACTAATGTATTTTCTTGGTTAATTTAGTGTGAAGCTTGAAATAACTTGAAACTGACCTAATTATGCACACAGTATAGGTATTTAGCAACCAACATGGGAAGCCTGCCTAGATTGACTGCAAAATAAAAGGGCTCATGTGGAAGTCGCTGTAGTCATAGCATATTACATGAACTATCTGCCTAACATGCATAGATTTTTACATCACAGACAATTTGGTGATAAAGGTTATGCAGTGTGGGAAGGACATTAAAACATTCTGAAGCTTCCTTTCAATTTGAATTTCTTTTCTTTAAAATGTTTAGTTTTTGGGGTTTTTGTCTTTTTGATTGCGTGTTTGTTTTGGTGGTGGTATTAATTGTTTTGGGTTGATTTTTATTATTATTATTTTATTTTTTATCAGCATGTGTGAGATCTCTCTTGGAAGTGGGGAGAGACTGGCTGGGAGGAAAGCAAAGGCATGGATATACTACATTAAGAACAAACAAACAAACAAAAAGAAACATAATCTTTTCTTTCAAAACTACATTATAAGAATGGATGTATATCATGACTTGAGGTGCCTCACCTGAATGACCACAAATAGAATTTACCTGTATCTTTGGGCTGCCAGCCTATGATGAACTATAAAGGGTCTCTGTTCAAAGATGATTTAATACTGTTAACAGGGAAAAAGTCAGCAGGGCCTGTTCTCTGGAGACTAATATTCTTCATATCTCAAATTCAGCTTTGGTTAAGGACTCTAAAAGAGACTTCAGAGATTGGAAACCTGCATGTTTTTTGCAGCGGAATTTGACAAGTGTGACATTCCTTGCATATTAAGCATGTCAGGTAGCATGCATGAGAGAATCCTAGTTACTTGTGGGTTTTGCTAAATTATAAATTGTTTTTAAATACACAATTGTTTTCAGCTTCTAATTTGGAATATGTTTTAAAGTATGCATGTGTGCATGTGTCAGGAAGGGTTGTTGGATTACCAAGGGAACATTTTGAATAAGGAAAGCCGTGAAGTCTTCCCTTTTCCTCCAAAACAAGATATTGAATGTTAACTGAAATGTTATTTTTCTTAACCTTATTAAGGAATAATTGACAAATATAATTGTATATATTTAAAATGTACTACATGATGATTTAATGAACGTATACATTGTGTAATGATTACCAAGATGGAGATAATTAACATATCCATCACCTCAAATAGTTTTGTTGTGTGTGTGCTGAGAATGCTTAAGACCTACTCACAGCAACTTTCAACTATACAGTACCATGTTATTAACCATAGTCACTATATTGTGCGCATACATTAGATCTTCATACTTTACTCTTCATATGACAGAAAATTGTACTCTTTCCTACCCCATTTCCTCCTTCCCCCAGCCCCTGCCAATCACCATTGTACTCTGTTTCTATGAAATAGGCTTTTCTTTTTTTTTGTATGTTTCACATATAAGTGCTATCACGCTGTATTTGTCTTTGTCTGGCTGCTTTCACATAGCATAATGCCCTCCAGTTTCATCCATATTACAAAATCAGGATTTTCTTATTTTCTTCATCCATTCATTCACTGAAGGACAATTAGGTTGTTTCCATATCTTGCCTTATAAATAATGATGCAATGAACATGGATGTGCATCTATCATTTCAAGACACTGATTTCAATTTCTTCAGATATATTCCCAGGCTTAAGATTGCTGGATCATATGGTAGTTCAATTTTTAATTTTTTGAGACACCTCCATGTTGTTTTCCATCATGGCTATATCAAGTTACATTTCCACCAAATGTATAAGGATTCCCTAGTCTTCATATCCTTGCCAACATTTATTGCTTGTCTTTTTTATAATAGCTATTCTTACAGGTGTGTGGTGAAATCTCATTGTGGTTTTGACTTACCTGTGGAATCCAGAATGTATGGGCTGTGAATGCAACATGCTCAGGAAAGGCAGAAAGCTTTATGGCTTTCCACATAAATCAGACACAAACAACTTTTGGAGAAATAAAAGTAAATTCTGAGTAAAAAAAAATAAAATAAACAAATATATATATATATATATATATATATATATATATATATATATATATATATATATATTCCTTGCCCACTTTTATTGGATTATTTTCTTTTTTTGGTATTGACATATGAGTTTTTTATGTTTTTAATATAAACCCCTTATTAATTATATGGTTTGCAATTGCCTCTTCAATTTATTATTTCCTTTGAGGTGCAGCAACTCTTTAGCCTGATGTAGTTCTACTTAGGATTTTTTTTTTGAGGGGGGAGAGTTTATAGCTTTTGTTTCTCATGTTTTTCATGTATTATCCAAGAAATCTTTGCCAAAACTGTCATCATGGGTTTTTTGTTTTTTGTTTTTTGTTTGTCTGGTGTTTTTTAAGGAATTTTACAGTTTCAGATCTTACACTTAAGTGTTTGGTCTATTTTGAGTTAATTTTTGTGACTTGTGTAAAATAGACATCCAGTTTCATCCTCTTGCATCCAGATATCTAATTTTCCAATCCTGTTTATTGAAGACAATCCTTTCCCTATTGTGCATTCTTGACACCCTTGTCAAAAATTAGTTGACCATGTCTGCATGGTTTATGTCTGGGCTCTCTATTCTGTTCCATTGGTCTATGTGCCTGTTTAATGCTAGTTCCATACTCTTTTGACTCTTAAAGCTTTGGAATATAGCTTGAAATCCAGAAGTGTGATGCCTCCAGCTTTGTTCTTACTCAGGTTTGCTTTGGGTATTCAGAGCTTTTTGGTCTTTTGCTTTCTTTTTTTTTTTTTTGGGGGGGGGGAATCCCATACAAATTTTAGGATAGTTTATTCTACGTCTGTTAAATATGCCATTGGAATTTTGACAGGGGTTGCATTGGATCTGTAGATTGCTTTCGACAATATGGACATTTTCACAATAATAATTCTTCCAATCCAAGAACATGGGATATTTTCCACTTATTTGTGTCTTCAGTCTCTTTCATCAAGGTCTTATAATTTTCAGTGTACAGGTCTTTCACTTACCTTGGTTGAGTTTATTCACATTTTATTATTTTTGACATTATAAATGATATTGCTATCTTAATTTTTTTTCAGATGATTCATTATTGTTCCATGAAATGCAACTGCTTTCTGTGTGTTGATTTTGTATCTTGTGATTTTCCTGTATTCACTAATGAGTTCTAATAGTTTCTTGGTGGAGTGTTTTGGGTTTTCTGTATATAACATCAGGTCATCTTGCAATAGGCATAATTTTATGTCCTCCTATCTAATTGGGATATTATTTATTTATTTAGTCCTAATTGTTCTGGCTATGACTTCCAGAGCTATGTTGAATAGGAATGGCAAAAGTGAGTATCCTAGTGCTGTTCCTGATCTTAGAGGAAAAGCTTTAACTTTTCATAATTGAGTACGATGTTAGCTGTGGATTTCCAAAATATAGCCTTTAGTATGTTGAGGAACATTCCCTCTATACCTAATTTGTTGAGAATTTTTATCATGAAAGGATGCTGAACTTTGTCAAATGGTCCTTCTGTATCTTTTGAAGACATCATATGATTTTTATCTTTCATTTTGTTAATTTATTGATTTGCTATGTTAACCCTCCTTGTATCATCAGGATGAATCCTACTTGATAAGGTGTGTGATCTTAGTAATGTGCTCTTGAATTCAGTTTGCAAGTATTTTGTTGAGGATTTTTTGCATCTATGTTCGTCAGAAATATTGGTCAATAATTTTCTTTTCTTGTAATGTCCTTGTCTGGTTTTGATATCAGGGTAATGCTGCCCTCGTAAAAAGAGTTTGGAAGTGTCCCTTCCTCCATGATTTTTAGGAGAATTTGAGAAAGGTTGATATTGATTCATCATTAAGTGTGTTATAGAATTCACCTGTGAAGTCATCTGGTCCTGGGCTTTTATTTGTTGGGGGATGTTTAATCACTGATTCAATGTCTTTGCTCATTGTTGGACTCTTCAGACTTTCTATTACTTCATGATTCAGTCTCGGTAAGTTGTATGTTTCTAGGAACTTATCCATTTCTTTTAAGTTATCTAATTTGTTGGCATATAATTATTCAGGGCAGTCTCTTATGATCCTTTGTACTTCTTTGGTATCAGTTGTACTGTCTTCTATTTTGTTTACAGTTTCATTAATTTCTGTCATCTCTCTTCTTAGTCAGTCCAGCTAACGCTTCCTCAATTTTGTTTTTCTTTTCAAAAACCAACTCCTAATTTTGCTGATGTTTTCTATTACCTTTCTGGTCTCTCATTTATTAGTATTCTGATCTTGATATTTCCTACCTTCTACTGACTTTGAGATCAGTTTGTTCTTCCTTTCCCAGTTCCTTGAGGTACTTAAAATATTCTTAAATCTTCACAGTAGTGCTAATAAATTCTGAGTGTATGTTACAAAAATGAAACTTTCTTTCTCCTCAGGATAATTTTCCAAAAAAGTCTCTCTTAGAGCATACTGTTTTGAGCATCATAATTTTCTTCCACCTGAATGGGAAATTTGAACTCAGAGCAGTTAAATTTTAATAGTCAATATCTATTGACATTGGTCTAAATCTAGGCTATAATATTAAAATCTTATATGTAACTTATGTATGTATATATGCAATACCAATCTTCAAACTAATTGTTATGAACAGCTTTTCCTAGAGATATAAGAAAACGATATGTTATTAAAAATAGTTTGTAAAACACAATCTGATATTCTGAGGCTAAAAATTGAAAATGTGCTGTATCAAAAGACAACTTCCTAAATAAGTTCTTTAGGTAGCATAAAAAACATTACCTAATTTTGCCCCAATTGCCTACATGTAAAGAAAAAAGAAATCAGTTTTCATGAAGTTTGTATGAATGCAGATGTGTCTATATTTTAAAACACTAAAGTGACAAAATAATTATTTAATATCTACATTATATAAGAATACAATTTGCTGGAGAGAGATATAAAAATGAATGTGAAAAAAAAAGCTTTCCCCTTTTGAGTTGACAATCCAGAAGGACATATTTTTCAAGCACACATATGAATACAAATACAATGGAATTAAAGGGAAAACATTAAAAACTATTACTTAATCAAATATTTTTATATCTTTCCCTTCTTTTTCAGAGGTGAAATAAATGTTGCTAGGCATACATGAAACAAAATGCTCTGCTGAAATGTCTAGTAACAGACTATACAAAATATCTGTATTTTATAAATTGTCTGCATAACAGCAAGAAAATAGCTTATATTATAACCCCTTCTGAACATGGAAAAACATATCTGATTCAGGAATAATTTAACACAACATTGTATTTGGCTAATTATGTTTGAACATAAAACAATACCACTCAAATCGAAAGTTATTTTGTCTTTTTATAAAGCATGTCTTGCTGTTCAGGCCACCTTTGTTTCCTGGTTAGGTCTTTTGGCACAAAGCCTTAGAGCATTGTGCCAAAAGCATTGTGCCCTCCATCTTCTGCTTCTAAACTGAATAAACTCAGACAAGCTCTAGCCTATTATACGGGTCTCTACCTTCCTGAACCACAGTAACAGAGTCTTTCTTCTAGTTTTTTTGTTTGTTTTGTTTTGTTGTTGTATGAATTAAATGTGTATCTATGTACAGTTTGTTAATTTTTTTAGGAAATGGTAAACTCTGTATACATATTAGCTATTTTATCTGGGGGCACTGATTTTTGTAAGTGGTAAATACTATTAGAACATCTAATTAAGTTACTACTTAATACATCTAATTAAGTTACTATTTATGCTTAGTAGTTGAAATGTAACCCACTTAGTAATGTTAGCCTTATATAATATATTCATTCCACATAATAAAAAGAAACATTTCTGGGCTATTACTTATGATATTTACATTAATAAATCATAAGAAAATGCTCAATGGTTAAAAGTTTGCCTAATTTTGGTTCCATTCCCATTTCATCTTTCCTGCTCATTTTTCTCTCCTTTCTAACTAGGAAGGAAAGAGTCAGTATCTTTTACCATCTCTCTGTCCATTCATTATTTATCAGTCTATTTCTAAGGTGTCTATTGTTGTTCTACTGATGCTCTATCTAGTGCATTGCAAACTTCAGAAAAGCAGGCGTGAAGAGGGTATTTGCAGAAGGCCTTGATTTGGCAGATCCAAAGGGGAAGAATTTTCAGGCACAAGGGACTTTGTTGTCTAGTGAGATAACAGGACAAAAAAAAACATACAGAGGGTGAGCCAAGAGAGTTCTGAGAATAGAAAGAAAATAAGATATTTAAGTAGTGTTGTCAAATTTCTGAGAATAGGAAGAAAATTAATGTCACTTCTGCAAACCTTATAGTTTCCCAAAGAAGCTGGCTCTAATCAAATCCTTTCTGGCTTTAGAGATACTTTTCAAAGCAATGTTATTTCCATTGGTGGACGCATTTTATAACATGGATTTGTAAAACAAATTTTTTGACAGTCTCACAATTGGGAGATATCATAGAGACCCTTTTTCTTGAACATTTTCTGTAGGAAGATCTAGGTTAATTTAATCTAGAAATATTCTAAAGCAAAGATATAACTCATAAAATTAGCTTATCAGATATTTTACCTATTTATTGATCACATCATTAACAGAAAATTATGAGTCATTTACTATTATAATGAATTGAATGAATTGAATTACTATTATAATGAATTCATTATAATAAATGAATGAACCCAATTAACTGAGATTCACAGAGCTTAGATAACTGGGCTGAAGGTCACAACTAACCTATGTGCCAGAGGTAAAATCCAAGTGCAGATCTAGGGAGATAAGAACAGGTTACACAGACACTACAAGGTGTGTGTGTGTGTGTGTGTGTGTGTGTGTGTGTGCCCGCGCATGCATGTACAGTCTGAGGGAAGAAGTTTGGAGGAAATCCAAACAGACAGACATAACCTTGTGTAAAAAGAGGGTGGTGAACTCTTCGACCCTGATAGTATGCAAAACATAGAATACTACCCACCTCACCCCCGCTCAATTCTGCAGGTAAAACAATCACAGCTCTCAGAGTAAATAAGGTCTAATCTCACCAGTGTGTGCTTCAAATAAGAACTGTATTTCACTGTTATTAGTTCCTTATTTTTTCAGTTGTTTCTAAATCCTTTAAAATTTGTATCATCATTATTTCCCTGAGCTTCTATGCTTCTAAAGATATGGACCAATTGTTTAATTTTGCAACGAAAAACACCTAGTAATATACTGGGAATATAGGATTACCTAACGTGTGGTTTTTTTTATTATTATTATAGCATTTTCTGCTTATATTTCCCAAATGTAAATGTTTAATTATTTAATTTAATGCTAATTAAATTATTTTAGCATGTCATAAAATTAAAAAAATCATTCTTTTTAGAGATTAAAAGATTACTTTCACTTCATAGGACACAATTAAGAGAAGAGAAACACAAACTTGCTGTCTTATCATTCTAATATGTTTTAGTCTATGTAGTATAATTTGCACGTTCTTTGAATTTTATCATATTTTTATCTTTAGAACTATTCAAGTTTGGCAACTTGTACCAAAAAACAAGATAATCATTTTCAGAGAAAGTGTGGCTTGAAGAACATCTATTGTTTATCTACTTTTGATCCAAAATATTACCAAGGTGAATAAAAATCACATATAAGCAATTCTGATGATGAAAAACATGCACATGTACTCATAAATGGGACCACCAGCTAATACTAAAATTTACTAGTTGCTTCCTACTTAAAAGCATTTGCTGCAGATTATTTATTTTCCCCTTCTCGGATCCTCTAGAATGAGTTCTATTATAACCTACTCACCTTACAAATAAGGACAAAAGAGGAAAAGAAAAATCATTTGTCCAAGATGACACAACTAGTAATTGTTAGAGTTAAGAGCCTTCCTTATAGTAGGTCCCCTGACTCAAAGTTACCTTCCTCTGTGAAATGTAACCCTTTGTGATTTAAACAAATAAAAATTCTATTTCTTATTCAATATTCTTGGTGTTCTGCTTAAGTTACTTGAAAATCAGAAGTAATATTCTGCAAAACTCTTAAATTGTTATAAACTGAAGGATTTTTCTATAATACATGGCATTTACTTCTTGTCACATAATCTGACAAAATGTCAAGTTTATATATATAATATTTCAGTGAAAACACAAAAGTTTAGAAGTGAAACGGACATTGATAAGTTGTGGTAGACCATATTATGCTCTACATAGATCCAAAATATTAAAATTTAATGCATTAGTATCTATATTGAGCAAATTTTATATTTAAAGTTATTAAATAAAATTTGAAAAGTCATCTGAAAGCTATTCATTTTTTTGGAGTACTAATGTAAATTAGTTATGTAGCATACAAACCAGTGCAAAGCGTTTTGTGAAGGCATTTAAATTATATTCCTCAAAAATATATTGCTATTTGTGTGTGTTACACACATAGGCACATACATACACGTACACACACACAACCACCCCCCTAATATTTCATCCTATATAATACATATTATGAATTTATGATAAAAACAAATATATACTTTGTATAAACATATATCATCACTGGTTTGATTTATATATTTAAGTCTATAATAAATGCTTATAGTATAAAGTGAATATCATATTTTGTTAAATTGTGAGCTGCTTTGTTACTTTTTTATATATGTATGACACATATCATATTATGTGTCATGATTCAAAGAAGTTATACATAATGGTAATAATGAAATAGATTTTATCATTTATAATTTTTTTTATTACAGTAAACAGTTGCCCTTTAGCACACTTACTGGCAATATTTATCTCCAAGTGTCTGAAGAAGATTTTTTAAATATTCCAAAACACAGTCAAAATGCATTTAGGGTTATCTTTAGTTTGATGGGAAAAGAGAAAGATTTTATCCATAACACTGCAAATTTAATCCTTAAGAGATTACTTTTGGTATCCTTATGTCACTGGTTTAGTTTGCAGAATTAACTTGAGTTTGCTCAGTTAATACCTAGCCATTATAAAATGTCACAGCTCCTTTTGACTTCTACTTAACTTCTTAATTTGCTGAGCTTCACATGTGAATTCCAAAGTTTGGATATACTGTATCACAAATGAAGCTTTTGATTTCCACTTCTAAGCACTGTACATATTTTTGTCATATTAAAAACAAATAAAAAATAAAAGTTAAATGGCATTTATTTGGAAATTGTCAGATGTAGTATAAAAAAAAAAATCCTTATCAAGTATAAAGTTTTATCCTTGTTTCCTGCTACCTAGCATAGTGCCTCATTTGTAGTAAGTGAGTATGTATTAAATGAATATTTTATGTGGATATTAATTTCATGGGAACCTAGATGCACAGAAAAATCTGTAAGTAGAATGACACTGTTGCTTCTATTATAAACTTAAATATGGTTAGAAAAAGAAATGGGACCATTTTAGAAGTGAGGCAAGCAACTGACACTTCTTAATAAGTTTCTCATTTAAAAACTCCTAAAAATAGGGCCGGCCGAGTGGCGCATTGGTTAAGAACTGGCTTGGGATGCCAGCGACCCTGGTTTGGATCCCACATATGAGTACCAGTGACACTGCCCTCTACAGCTAACAACAGCTCCACCTGGAGCTGGGCTGTGGGAGCCACCGCGACGGTGTAGGCTGCAGTGGGCTGCCATAGTCTGCAGTGAGTGGCCAGCAGCCAGCATGAGCTGCCAATAGCAGCAGTGAGTGGCCATCCAGAGGCCGGCGACTGAGCTGCCTCGTCTCGGAAGAGTGCAATGATGATATCGACATGGGCCAGTGAAGCAATCTCCTCTGCAACTAGACTGAAGAACAAAAGAACAGCAACTTGTTTGTTCCCCTTCCCCAATTCCCCAATGCTGTTCCCCTCCCCCAATTTCCCAATAAAATCTTTAAACGAAAAAAAAAAAAAAAAAAAAAAACTCCTAAAAATAGTTAATAAATCAGTTAGGAACAGTGTTAATGTTTCAAGAAGTTCAGGTCCTTTGCAGCTAAGTTTAAGCCAAATTACATGAAAAACATCAAAGAATAATTCCCAAGCAAATCACTATCCATAAAACATAAATTCATCATTCTGAGTAATATATTCCATTAACACATACATTTTCCTAAATCTCTGAAGTGTTATTGACTATTATTTTATTGTGTATATTTTCTCAAGAAATGCCAAAGTCAATTTTGCATCTTTATAATTCTTCTTTTATTCCATAATGAAAAGCAATGTATATTTAGAATCAATATAATCCTTTAGCATCAAATTTCTTCAACAGTTAGACATTTGTTACCTAAATGTCTGTATATACACATTTCCCGTTGCTAAATAGTATATATTTTTTTTAATTTCCAAAGACATGAAAACCAGGGATAATTACCTATGTTTCATTTTAAGTCTTTGACTTAATCTTGATATTATGTACTATTGGTAAATATAAAAAAGAGGCTTGTGTTTTGAATTGCAGAAAATCAATACATTTAGAATTCTGTTTGTATTGCCAGCTCTATTCATTTTTTTTTTCCTTAATTGTGGGCAAACATAGTCTCTTAATGTATATTTGAATAAATTATAATGTGTTCTCTATAACAAAACCCTATTTAAATTTTATGCATTTCATATTTTGCAGTTGGATCCCAAATTCCACTCATAAATTTCTAATCACAAGCCCACATATTGCCTCACAAAAATAGGATGTTAATTAATGAATAAGTTTAAAGGTCTTCCTTCTATAGAGCGTAGTCAGTGGTTTTGCTTCAGATCTCCTTTTTCTATACGATTTCTCACAGATAAATTCATTTATGTTCTTTCTCAGAGTGTCTTAAAGCATATTATTGTTTTTATTTAGATGATTTTTATAGTGATTTAAAAGTTCTGATATTTAACAATACATAAAACTTTTAAAGTTTTTTTTGTAAAATAAACAGCACATTCAAAATAAACATAATGATAATTTGTACAATGTTATGATTATTAAGCTGTATGTCACTTCTCCCAAGAACAGTAAAATCATACAAGTTCTCTAAACAATGTATTTAAAATCACCAACCATACTACAGTAGTGACATATTGTCCTTGACATTTGATGAGTGATTTATATTTTCAAATAAAGGAGATATCCAATCAACATAAATAAGTAGCATTACTTTTCAGAAGAAAAAGTAAATCAAGGTGAACCTTTTAGAGTCATATTTCTACAATCACCTGGTACTTATGAACCTAAAAATCTATAGTTGTGTCTGTCCCATTACCGAATAGGATGTTATTTTCTTATCACAAAACACATGAAATCGAGAAATGGTTATCAACTTATCATATTTAGCCTTTAACTTAATCCAGACATTAGATTTGTCTTTTTTCTCATACCTTCTTAATAAATTTAAAAGGTATATTGTTACCTTTTACAAGTTGTTAAGGTTATTTTCTGAAGTATTTTGTGCTGAGAGATAGTAAAAATCTTAGAGAGAAAAAAAAAGTTGCATGCAAATATACTTCCCTAGATGCCAGATATTTTTCATAACTTTTTGAAATGAGGCTATAAAGTAACAATGGCAAAGTTAGTTGTTTTAATGGATGGCATTGGAGTTTCATTAGCATGTTTAGAACAACCACTTTAGGATATTTGGGATTATAGAATGATAATACAAATCAAAGGTTATATATTACATCCCAATGACTTATTTGTTTTATACCTGGAAATTTGGACCTCTTATTCTCCTTCCCACGTCCCACCCTTTTAAATTTTTCAACTACAGTTGATATTCAGCATTAATTTATATTAATTTGAAGTGTACAGCATAGTGGTTAGACATTTATATAATTTAAGAAGTGACCCCTTTTACTAGTCAAATACCCACCTGGTATTATACAGTTATTACCATATTATTTACTATATTTCCTATGTGGTAATTTACATCCCCATGACTATTTTGTAACTACCAATTTGTACTTCTCAATCACTTCACCATTTACACACAGCCCCCCAACTCCCTTCTCATCTATCATCTCAATAAATATAGTACCCATTTGTCAACATACAACATACAAAGTCAGATAATCAAGTTCATGAACTCATCCTAGAAAAAGTGCTACATATCTCATTGCTGAATATCACTATGGTCACCTTCAAAGTACTCCGCTTGGGAAGCTATGTACCAATGCCAGCACCTAGTGACCCTTCAAGCAATTTTGGAACTCTTTTTTTGGAATGGCCACCAGAGTTGATGTCCTATTACCCTGAATGCCATCAAAATGTCTTCCTTTCAATATTTATCTTCAGGTAAAGAAAGAAGTCCTTGGGGGCCAGATCAGGTACTAGTAGGAAGGGTCTTCCAATACAGTTATTTGTTTACTGGCTAAAAACTCCCTCAGAGACAGTGCCATGTGAGCTGGTGCAGTGTCATGATGCAAGAGCCATGAACTGTTGGCAAAAAGTTCAGGTCGTCTAACTTTTTCACGCAGCCTTTTCAGCACTTCCAAATAGTAAACTTAGTTAACCGTTTGTCCAGTTAGTACAAATTCATAACAAATAATCCCTCCAATATATAAAAAAAAAGGTTAGCAACATTGTTGCAACAAGTTTGCAAACTTAATTGTCAGACCTCATACATAATTATTACAATGTTATTGACTGTATTCCTTACATTATACTCTATATCACTATAACTACTTTTTCACAACCAATTTGTATTTCTTAATCACTTCCCCTTTCTTCACTCACACTCCCAACCCCCCTTCTATCTGGCAACCATCATTTTTTTTTCTGTATCTATGAATTTGTTTCTGTTTGTTTGTTTTGTTCTTTAGATTCCATATATAAGCAAAATCACATTGAATCTGTCTTTGTCCAACACTCGACTCAACACTGTACCTTCCAGGTCCATCCATGCTGCCACAAAAGGCAAGAACCCACTCCCTTCCATGGTTAAGGAGTATTTCATTGTATATGTGTACCACCTCCTCTTTATCCATTCTTCCATTGATACTAGGCTATTCTAAACAATGCTGCAATGAATGTAGGGATGCACACATCACCTCAAAGAAGAGTTTTGGATTTCTTCAGATAAATGCCCTGAACTGGAATTACTGGGTCATTCTTTGTCTCTTGTTACAGCATTGTTTTGTTGTTGTTGTTGTTGTTTTAGCTGAGCCATCCTGCCACCTGTTGGTAGCTCAACGGCAACTCAGCTCGGGCTGGCCTTGAACCGCTGTTGCTCAGAGTTCAGCTTGCACTCTTGAGTGAGCTCTTAACCAACTGAGCCATTCGGCCAGCCCTTACAGCATTGTTTTAAGGTCTATGTTTTTCTGGTATAAGTATTGCTACCCCACCTTTTGTTTTTTGTTTGTTTATCTGTTTGTTTGTTTGTTTCCATTTTCATGGAAACTTTTCCTATCCCTTCACTTTCTGTCTGTGTGCGTCTTTCAATCTGAAGTGAGTCTCTTGTAGGCAGCATCTGTAAGGGGATTTTTTTCTATCCATTCAGCCCTCCTATGTCCATGGGAGCACTTAATCCAACTTAATCCATTCACATTGAAAGCAATTGTTGATAGATATGTAGCTATTGACATTTTATTATTCATAATTTTTTTTTTCCCTCATCTTAAAGAAAACCCTCTCACATTCCTTATAATACTGGTTTGGTGGTGATGAACTCCTTTAGCTTTTTCACATCTGGGAAGCTGTTTATATGTCCTTCAATTTTAAATGATAGCTTTGCTGGGTAGACTACCCTTGGTTGTAGGTTCTTGGTTTTCATCACTTTGAATATTTTGTGCCAATCCTCTCTGACCTGCAAAGTTTCTGTGGAGAAATCAGCTGACAATTTTATGAGAATTCCCTTATAAGTTACTAGTTGCCTTTCTCTTGCTGTTTTTAGGATTCTCTCTTTGTCTTTAACCTTTCCCATTTTAATTACACTGTGACTTTTTTTGGGCCTGTTTGCATTTGTCTGGTTTGAGACTCTATGCATTTCCTGGGCTTGTGTGTCTATATCCTTCCCAGGTTAGCAAAGTTTTCAGTTGTTAATTTTTTAAATAGGTTTTCAATCTCTTGCTTTCTTTCTACTCCTGGGACTCCTATGATGTCAGTGTTGCTACACTTGATGTTGTCACAGAGGCCTTTTTAAACTATTTTTATTTTTTTGGACTCTTACTTCTTTTTTGCTGTTCCAAATGGATGTTTTCTGCTACCTTGTCTTCCAAATCACTGATTCAATCCTCTGCTTCATCTAGTCTACTGGTGATTCCTTCTAGTGCATTCTTCATTTCAGTTATTGTATTAGTCACTTCTGACTGGTTCTTTTTATGGTCTGTGTCCTTTTTTATGCTTGCTATCTCTCTGTTGAAGTTCTCACTATGTTTCTTGAGCATCCTTATAACCATTTTTTAAATTTTATTTTTAATTACAACACAGTGCAATAGTTATACATTTTACCCCTCAAAGTGACAACCCCCACCCCCAATACGCCACCCCACTCCCCCCCCATATCATATATATCTATTACTCTTCCTCTGACTCTCTTCAACAGTATAATCCACATCCCATGACTATCTATATATATTCAATTACAGTAGGTATGCCACCTCTGCTTTAGTAATACAGTGCAGTGATCAAACCTCTACTCCATCCATGAAATGGTCTCCCTAACAAGACCTATGATCATCTGACATTCCACAGAATATTTACAACATTATTAATTATATTCCCCAAACTGTTTTTCCTATCCCAGTGGCAATATTGTAGTTGCCTATTTTTGCTGTCTAATCCCTTCCCCTTCTCCCTCATCCCCATTCCCCTCCCTATTAGCAACCCTGATTTTTCCTCTATATCTATGAGACAGTTTCTGTTTACTTTGCTCATTCATATAGTTTTTCAGATTCCACATATGAGTAAGATCATATGGTATTTGTACTTCCCTGACTGACTTATTTCACTCAACATAATAGTCTCTAGGTCCATCCATATCATTGCAAATGGCACGATTCCATTCTTCCTTATAGCAGAGTAATACTCCATTGTATAAATATACCACAGTTTCTTAATCCAGTCATCTACTGATGGGCATTTTGGTTGTTTCCAAGTCTTAGCTATTGTAAATTGTGCTGCTATGAACATAGGGGTGCATAACTTTTTTTGAATAAGTGTCTTGGTTTTTTCAGGATAAATTCCTAGGAGAGGAATTGCTGGGTCAAACAGTAGCTCTATTTCCAGTTCTTTGAGATACCTCCATACTGACTTCCATAGTGACTGCACCAATCTGCAGTCCCACCAACAGTGCAGCAGGGTCCCCTTTTCCCCACAGCGCCACCAGCACTTGTTGTTTGTTGATTTATTGATGATAGCCATTCTGACTAGAGTGAGGTGGTATCTCATGGTGGTTTTTATTTGCATTTCCCTAATGACCAGTGAGGTTGAACTTTTTTTCATATGCCTGTTGGCCATCTGTATGTCCTCTCTAGAGAAATGTCTCTTCATATCTTCTGCCCATTTTTTAATTGGGTTGTTTTTTTGAATTTCCTGAGTGTTTTATAAATTTTGGATATTAACCCCTTATCAGATATATCATTGGCAAATATATTCTCCCATTCAGTAGGCTTCCTTTTTGTTTTATTAATGGTTTCCTTTGTTGTGAAAAAACTTTTAAGTCTGATATAATCCCATATGTTCATTTTTTCTTTTACTTCCCTTGCCTGTAGGGATGTATCAGTAAAAATATTGTTCCGGGTAATGTCTGCAAATGTACTCCCTATATTTTCTTTTAGGATTTTTATGGTTTCAGGTCTTACATTTAAGTCTTTAATCCATTTTGAATTTCTTCTTGTATAAGGCGTAAGGAGATGATCCAGTTTCATTTTTTTGCATGTGTCAGTCCAATTTTCCCAGCACCATTTATTGAATAGACTATCTTTACTCCAGTGTAAATTCTTGCTTCCCTTGTCATAGATTAACTGTCCGTAAATGCCTGGATTTATTTCTGGGCTCTCTGTTCTGTTCCACTGATCAATGTGCCTGTTTTTATGCCAATACCAAACTGTCTTGATTACTGTGGCCTTGTAGTAGGGTTTGATGTCTGGTAGCGTGATCCCCCTGACTTTGTTTTTATTTCTCAGAATTGCCAAGGCTATTCTGGGTCTTTTATGATTCCATATAAATTTTAGGATTATATTTTCTATTTCTGTGAAAAATGCCCTTGGTAGTTTGATAGGAATTGCATTGAATCTCTATATTGCTTTAGGCAGTATGGACATTTTAACTATATTAATTCTTCCTATCCATGACCATGGTAGGTGTTTCCATTTATTTGTATCTTCTATGATTTCTGTCTTCAGTGTCTTATAATTTTCTGAGTACAGATCTTTCACTTCTTTGGTTAAATTTATTCCTAGGTATTTTATAGTTCTTGACGCAATTGTAAATGGGACAGTTTTCTAAATTTCTCTTTCCATTAGTTTATTATTGGTATATGCAAATGCCACTGATTTCTGAGCATTGATTTTATATCCTGCTACTTTACTGAATTTGTCTATCAGTTCCAATAGTTTTTTGATGGAGTCTTTGGGGTTCTCTATATACAGTATCATGTCATCTGCATATAATGACAATTTTACTTCTTCCTTGCCAATTTGGATGCCTTTTATTTCTTTTTGTTGTCTGATTGCTGTGGCTAGAACTTCCAGCACTATGTTGAATAAAAGAGGAGAAAGTGGACAGCCTTGTCTTGTTCCTGATCTTAAGGGGAATGGTTTTAGCTTTTCCCCATTGAGTATGATGTTAGCTGTAGGATTATCATATATGGCTTTTATTATGTTGAGATATGATCCCTGTATTCCCACTTTGCTAAGGGTTTTTAACATAAATGGCTGTTGGATTTTGTCAAATGCTTTTTCTGCATCTATTGAAATGACCATGTGATCTTTATCCTTCATTTTGTTGATGTGGTGTATCACCTTAATTGATTTACAGATGTTGAACCAGCCTTGCGCACTAGGGATGAATCCCACTTGATCATGATGTATGATCTTTTTAATATATTGCTGAATTCTGTTTGCTAATATTTTATTGAGAATTTTTGCATCTATATTCATCAGGGAGATTGGCCTGTAGTTTTCCTTTTTTTGTGATGTCTTTATTTGGTTTTGGAATCAGGGTGATAGTGGCTTCATAAAAAGAGTTTGGGACTCTTCCCTCCTTCTGGATTTTTTGGAATAGTTTGAGAAGAATAGGTGATAGTTCTTTTTTGAATGTTTGATAAAATTCACTTGTGAAGCCGTATGGTCCAGGGCTTTTGTTTTTTGGGAGCTTGTCAATTACTGATTCAATTTCCTTGGTAGTACAGGGTATTTAGATTTTCTGTTTCTTCTTGAGTTAGCTTTGGAAGGTTGTATGCTTCTAGAAAATTATCCATTTCTTCCAGATTGTCAAATTTGTTGGCATATAGTTGCTCATAGTAATTTCTTAGAATTTTTTGTATTTCTGTGATGTCTGTAGTCATTTCCCCTCTTTCATTCCTGATTTTGCTAATTTGAGTCCTCTCTCTTTTTTTTTTTTTGATGAGCCTGGCTAGAGGTTTGTCAATTTTGTTTATCTTCTCAAGAAACCAGCTCTTGGTTTCATTGATCTTTTGAATTGTTTTTCTGTTCTCTATATTGTTTATTTCTGCTCTGGTCTTTATTATCTCCTTACTTGTACTCCCCTTGGGCCTCTTTTGCTGTTCTTTTTCCAGTTCCCTTAGGTGTAAGGATAACCTGTTGATTTGAGATTTTTCTGTTGATTTGAGATTTTTCTTCCTTCTTTAGGTAGGCTTGCACTGCTATAAACTTCCCTCTTAGGACTGCTTTCGCAGCATCCCAGAGATTTTGGGTCGTGGTGTTTTCATTTTCGTTTGTCTCGAGGTATCCTTTGATTTCCTCCTTGATCTCATTTGTGACCCACTCACTATTTAATAGCATATTGTTTAGCCTCCATTTATTTGTCAACTTCCCAGATTTCTTCTTATAATTGATTTCTAGTTTCATAGCATTGTGGTCAGAGAATACAGTTGAAATGATTTCATTCTTCTTAAATTTATTGAGACGTGTTTTGTGGCCTAACATGTGGTCTATCGTAGAAAATGTTGCATGTGCACTTGAAAAGAACGTCTATTCTGTAGCTTTGGGATGAAGTGCTCTGAAAATGTCTGTTAAATCCAGCTGGTCTAATGTGTCATTTAAGGTCGCTGTTTCCACATTGATTTTCTATCTGGAGGATCTGTCCATTAGTGACAGCGGGGTGTTGAAGTCCCCTACTATGATAGTGTTACTGTTGATCTCTGTCTTTATGTCTGACAATATCTATTTTATATATTTAGGGGTTCCTATGTTAGGTGCATAGATGTTTACTAGAGTTATGTCCTCTTGTTGGATCGATCCCTTCATTACTATGAAGTGTCCTTCTTTGTCCTTTGTTATATTCTTCAATTTAAAGTCCATTTTATCTGATATAAGTATTGCTACTCCAGCTTTTTTCTCAGTACCATTTGCATGAAATATTTTACTCCATCCCTTTACTTTCAGCCTGTATGAGTCTTTGGATCTGAGGTGAGTCTCTTGTATACAGCATATGCTGGGGTCTTGCTTTCTTATCCGTTCAGCCACCCTATGTCTTTTTATTGGAGCATTTAATCCATTTACATTTAATGTGATTATTGATAGGTGTGTATTTATTGCCATTTTGTTATTTGTGTTCGTAGTCTTTCATAGGTTGTTTTTTTCTTCTACTTAAAGAAGCCCTTTTAGCATTTCCTGCAAAGCTGGCTTGGTGGTAATGAATTCCCTTAACTTATTCTTTTCTGCAAAGCTCCTTATCTCGACTTCGATTTTAAATGATAAACCTTGCTGGATACAGCAAGGTTTAAATGAAACCTTGCTGGATACAGCAATCTTGGTTGTAGGCCTTCATTTTTCATCACTTTGAAAACCTCCTGCCACTCCCTTCTGGCCTGCAAAGTTTCTGTAGAAAAGTCAGCTGATAATCTTAAAGGGGTACCCTTGTAAGTAACTTGCTGCCTTTCCCTTGCTGCTTTAAGGATTCTGTCTTTGTCCTTAACCCTTGCCATTTTCACTATAATGTGTCTTGGAGTGGGCCTGTTTGGAATCATCCTGGTTGGAACTCTCTGCACTTCCTGAGCTTGTATTTCAATGTCCTTTGCCAGGTTAGGGAAGTTTTCAGACATTATTACTTCAAATATATTCTCAATCCCTTGCTCCCTCTCTTCTCCTTCTGGTACTCCAATGACCCGTAGGTTAGTGTGTTTGATGTTGTCCCCCAGCTCTCAAACTATTTTCCATGTTTTTCATTCTTTTTTCTTTTTGTTGTTCTGCATGGGTGATCTCTGCTATTTTGTCTTCTAAGTCACTGATTCGATTTTCTGCTTCATCCAATCTGCTAGTGATTCCATCAAGTTTGTTATTTAATTCAGTAATTGTGTTCTTAAGTTCTAGCTGGTTGCTTTTCATGATTTCTCTATCCTTCTTTATATTTTCATTAATTTCCTTGAACATTCTAATAATCAGTGTTCTGAACTCTGTCTCCGATAGGTTGGTTACCTCTATTTCTTCTATTTCCACTGATTCAGGAAGTTTCTTCTGTTCTTTTATTTGTGTTGTGTTTCTTTGTCTCCCCATTCTGGCTTACTCTTTGTGTTTGCTTCAATATAACAGATAGATCCCCCAGATTTCTCAGTCTTTTCTGGGTAAACTTATATGGTGTGTGTCCTTTATATTTGAATTACTCAGTCTCCCTATTCTCCTGTGCTTGTATCTGAGGTGTTCCTTGTGTCGTGTGTCCTCACTTGTTGAAGTTTTAGTTTTGATTACTTTTGACTTGTCAGTAGGTGGGATTGACTCCCAGATTGATTATCTGTGAGAATCAGCAGGGTCTGCAGTTTATGAGCTGCTGTGAGAGGATTGACCTCTCTGATGAAACTTGGACCCTATGGGTCCTAATACCTGTAGCAACTTCCTTTTGGGTGTGACTCTTGTATGTCAAACCCAGAAATGCTCTGGTTTTATCTAAAGTTGGCCTCTGGGTATGATGATTCTTGTGTCTGTTTGTTTGGACCCACTGCTGCAGAGTGATTTTAGAGCATAACAGATCAACAAGAACAACCTCTGCAGCCACCAAAGGAAACCAAATGCTCGCACAAGTAAAAAAAAACCAACCATCAAACTACAGTCAACTTGTACAGAAATATCAATCATATTAATGAAGAAAACAAACAGAAACAAAACAAAAACCACACACTCAATAATAACAGAAGAGGAAACAAAATAAAATACAATATCCTAAAATAAAAAATAGAATAAACATGAGAAACCGATTAGCTATACCTAAAAAATAAAAAATAAAAATAAACTAAAATAATAATAAAAAAAGTAAGAATAAAAATTAAAAAAATAAAATTTGCAGAAAAAAGGAAAAGAGGAAAAGTATAGCAGTGAGAAGAATGAATAAAATAAGAGAGAAAGTGAGGGTGGGGAAAAAAGAAAAGGAAAAGAAAGAAAAAGAAAAAGAAAAAAGGAAAAAAGAAAAATATATATATATATTTGTCTACACACCCATATATATGGACATATATTCACCTATATACACCTATATATATGCCTATATTAAAAACTACAATATGATTAGAATGAAATAGAAATAAAGACCAAAAACAACCAAGATAAGCAGCCAATAAAGGGAAAACAAAACAGAATAAAACCAAACAAACCAAAAATACCCGTGCCGGTCTAGGCTAAAGTCCACCAAGCTCTCTTCAGTTTGTCTGCTGTACAAAAATTCCTGTGCATCTTGTGGGAACAGTAGGCCACCTGATGCCTAGCATGATCCTGGCACTGCAGGTTTGCTGTACTTGAGTGTGGTTGTGACGTGTGATTGGTGGTTTTTACAAAGTCACTGCCTTTTTGCTTTTGCCTGTCCCAAGGCAGGCTGCACCCCCAAAGGCTCAATGAGTGTCTCTGGGCACCCTTTGGGTTGATAGCCGTGGAGAATTAAAGAATTCCTCACTACCAAAAGCTAAGAATCTGTTAATTAGTGCCTCAGCAGGTGAACCTGCCCTGCCTCCCAAGCCTTGCCTAAAGGTGGGGGCGGGGTAGGTAGTCTCACTCTGCAGCCTTTACTGGGTGGAAATTCTCAACCCCCTGCAGGTAAGGATATCTTCCTAGTCTGCCCCTATTGCTCCATTCAGGAGTCAGTTTAAGACTGTCTTGGCGGGGGCCAAAGTTTGTGGGAGTGGGTGAGTTATTGGTTTTTTTTTGCTTTCTGTTCAAGAGTAGAAAAAGGAAAAAAAAAAAAAAACATAAAAATAAACAAAGCCACAGTTCCAACACTGTTTTAAGCTAAGGCCTTTGCCTCTTATGCTCCAGCGGAGTTCCTGCTGCTCTCCCAAAGGGTCTGCCGGGATTTAGGGAATTGCGCGCACCCTACCGTGTGGCTAAGATCCCCGCTCCGCGTCTCTCGGGGACCTGTGTCTCCGCCCGACGCGTTGCGTGTCCGAGCGAGTCTTCTTGTTTCCCCTGCTCCGGGGTTTAAGGCGTCTGCCTCGGAGCCGGCGCGTACCTGTGCGGTGCTCCTGCTGCTCTCCAGAAGAGACTGTCGGGGTTTAAGGGACTGCGCGCCACCCTGCTGCGCGGCTCCGATCCCCGCTCCGTCTCTCTCGGGTACCTGTGTCTCCGCCCAGCGCGCGCTGCTTCTCCGCGGAGGAGTCCTCTGTTTTCCCCTGCTCCTGGGATTCAGGCGTCTGCGCTCCGCGGGACCCGGTGGGCAGAGACTGATCCCTGAACCGGGAGGGTGCAGGGATTGATCTTGCCCTATCGCTGCGGGGCTCTGCACCCTGCTTCCTGGGGACCCGGCAAGCCGCAGGTGCAGCTCATACCTCTGCACAGTCGTCTCCTCTCTCTCCTCCCGCACTTGCCCGGCCTGAGCTTCTGCCTCAGACTGCAAACCAACGCGCTCTTGCTGAACTCTAGGTGGGCCGCGGGCCTCAGGGAGCGAGCCGGGGAACACTCACCGTGACTCAGCAGCCGCGGGTGCGGGCTGCACCTCACGCGTCTCGCCGCCTTCTTCCCCCACTCGCCTGGCCTGCCCACCTTCCAGCAATCCTTGTGTGGAACTCTTAGTTGCTCTGTGTGATGAGTAGATGTCTCTTTGAAGCGTATTAGAAGTTCAAATTGTGGATATTTCCAGAGGAGATTTCATGGAGCCCTCCTCACAGCCGCCATCTTGCCCCTCCTCATAACCATTTTTTTGAACCGTGTTTCTTATAGGTCACTTGCCTCCACTTAATTTAGTTCTTTTTCTGGAGTTTTTCCCGGTTCTTTCATTTGGGACGTATTTCTTTGTTTCCTACTTTTGGCTGTCTCTCTGTGTTCGTTTCTATATATTATGATGGTACATCTTCTATGTCTCCTAGTCTTGTTCTAAGTGGGCTTATGTACTAGGTGCCCTGTCAGGCCCTTGGCACAGTCTCCCTGATCATCTGTGCTGGATGCTCCAGGATATCCCTTGTGTGGGTTATGAGTCTTCTCCTGTTACAGTTGAGACTTGATTGCTATTGCATATCAATGGGTGGGATTGGCCCTCAGGCTGATATGGGGTTTGGCCATGTCCACAGCTTACAGGTTTCTGTGTGGGGGATTTACCCCACTGGTGGGATTCGCCCCAATGGGCTCTGATGCCTGTTGAAATCACCTTTTTCATGTGCTGCTTGTGGGGCTAATGGGACAGTGTTCTGCCTTGATCTGACGCCAACCTCCAGGTATGTAGGTTCTGGGCCCTCATGGGAGAGGCTCCAGTACAGGCCCAGGTCATTCCTGCCTGTGACCAGTCAGGGACTGCCTGGTAGGAGCTACAAAGTGATCTGTTGTTGTTTGCTCCTTGTGCTAAAGAGGAAGCATGTGGTGGAAGATTATGCTGTGAACCGAGGATATCTGCCCCCAGTACCAGGCCTAGGGTAGCTCTACAAAAAGCAAGGACACACTGAGGCTTGCTGTCAGCTGCCAGCTCCCTTGGGGTTCAGCCACTGATAAAGTCTCGTGTAGCATGCAAGTTGGGTGAGGCAGGGTAGAGTGGGAAGAGTTGTGTCCACCAAGTTAATGTATATTCTGGCTTGGTGCCAGTGCTGAGCCTAGAGCTACTCAACAAGAGTCTCGGAGTGCA
Organism: Aselliscus stoliczkanus; assembly: GCA_033961575.1. Taxonomy (NCBI): domain Eukaryota; kingdom Metazoa; phylum Chordata; class Mammalia; order Chiroptera; family Hipposideridae; genus Aselliscus; species Aselliscus stoliczkanus. Next base: position 120,039,375 of record CM066730.1, on the reverse strand, counting down.
CCAAGGAGAATAGCTTCCCACCTGGGGTCCACAGTTTTCCAAGAAAGAGTGCAATGTGGGCAAAGCTGGTTGCTTATGAGAAAGTGTCTCTGATATTGTGGGAGTTAGATCTGGTGGGGTTCAGGTGAGTTACCAGGGTGGAGCGAGCAAAGCTTAACAGGCCAATCACTTTCAGAATTGGCCTGCGGGGGTGGGCTCAACACAAGAAAGATGGTGCCCACCTGCTGGCTTCATGGGAGGAGGACCCTTTATAGGGAAAATGCAGCTGTCCTCCAGCCTTTGCATTGAATCCACATACCTCAGTCTGCTCCCCATATGTCTCTGACAACACCTATGTTACCATCCCTCCACTGGAGCCCAAGGTGAGTGCTTGCAAGTGAGAGAGTCTGTATGGGGTTCATTTAAGATGACATCTGGTTTTACTCCAGTCCACCACCCCACCCGGATGGTCGGAATCCCCACTATTTGTCATAGCCACATGTTGTGGAGGCTCCTCTTCCCACCACCAGTACTCTGGGCTAGGGAGACTGGTTTGTGGCTGGGATCCCTTGCTTCCCCAAGGAAAACTTCCACAGTGAAACTATCCCTCCAGGTTCTCAACCGCTGCACGAAGGTTTGGAGCTAGCTCATTTCATGTCTCTGCCCCTTCTACCAGTCTTGACGTGTCTTCTTCTTTATATCTGTAGTTATAAAACTTATGTTCAGGCAGACTTCAGGTGGTTCTCTAAGGTGATTTTTCTATAATTTAGTTGTTATTTTAATGTGTTCACCCAAGGAGCATACACAGTTTTGGTATACTCTGCCATCTTGGATTACCTCCATTCAGCCAATTTTTATATCATGGTCTTTATCATACTTTTTAAATTATTATTATTATTATTATTATTTTTATATGTTTTATTTTTTCTGAGTATCTTTGGGGTATATTGTTTATTTCTGTATTCTCAGCTTCCCTGACAAATGAATTCTTGCATTCTTCAGTAATAGCCATTGAGGAAAGGGCTTGAAACGGGTGACATTTTCTAGAAAACCACTTTGCAGAGTGACATATAGGGGTTTGGGGAGGCCTATAGGAAGAGATGATCATGGAGGAGATTGCAACCACTTGGGACTCTCCTAAACATGTTGGTGAGTGTGTTCTAGTAATAAGATACTTTTCTGCTTCCCACTTCCTTTCCCTTATTCTTTTTAAATTTTCCTTCTTCTCTTTGTGTCCCATTAAGCTTTCCCTTCCCCTTTGCATCACATTATATTTGAATTGACTGTATATTATCTGTATTATCCCTGGACTCTAACTTTAATGATGGGTTGGACCAACTCTGTCTAATTCACTATTTATGCCTATTGCCTAGATGATCCAGTGTCTGACACAGGACATGTTCTCTAAATAGTTTATGATTCGAGCCTTACATTCTCAATAGGAACAGCCTACAGAATTTATTGTTGATATAATTAATATTAAAATCGATTTATAGTAACTAGCCAGTTTTTAATTAGTGATTCATCTATATTATTTATCCTGTTAAAATTTTATATATATATATATATATATATATATATATATATATATGCTCAAATACAAATGTGTATTTAATAAAGGAAGTATGCTTAAAATATACATGTAATTATTGAATATATATTATTATAAAGTATTAAATACTATGTATATATATATTTTTTGAGGTCACTTATCTGAAAGATATCTAAAAATCAGGGAAGAAAGAAATATGTTAAGGATGTATCTAATATAGATACTTTAAATGAACACAATAATTAGTTCTAAGGTTTTTGATAACTACAAAACAGAATATGATATATGATATATAATTCCATATAATATCTAATTCTAATAATCAGGTAGATGATTCCAGTTTTTAAGAAAGACAGCTTTGGAAGGGGTGAGGATGGGAGTCTTAAGCTGTAAATGTGATTTAGCTCACAAACATTACACAGAAAATATTTGAAATTATTGTTAACCATATTTTCAAAACCATTATTATGAGTTATTATTAAAGCCTATCAATCAAAATCAAGTCTTTACATTAAGGGTATCATATATACCCAGAACATTTTCTTTTGTAATAAGAATATAAGAGGTAAGCATAAAGATGGATTTTAATTTTAAATATAGGGAGGTATGCTTATTTAAACACATGGACTATCATATATGATTTCTAATAATATTGGACAGTTCCCTAAGCCACATAGCTTAGGCTTTGGTCTCCCTGATTAACTTGTCTATATGAGTCACTCTAATTACCCAAGACTGATCATTGGCATTCAATAAGGTGGCAGAATTCACCTGCCGTTCTGACCACTGCTGACCTTCATCAGGAATTAACTGAAAAATCTATGTCAGGCAGCTAATTGAATGAAGCTGTAGACTTGTAAGTGGTAATGGTTATGATTAGTGTGTAATATACCACATAACAGTAATGATATCTTCTGGGTCTCGACAGACCCAAATTGAAATCTAAGGAGTCATAGTCTAATGAAAGGGAGAATAAATGACAATAAGGAAACTTTAAAAGGACAGACAGAACTCCCTTGTTCCTGTCTCCAAAAAGAGAAATGTTCATTCAGGTTTGAAAGGTTGGTAGGTGTTATGCTGTACCCTTGGACTTGATAGGTCCTTAAAGTGGATAGGCCTGTCAGCACTCCTTTCATTTAAGTCTGAGGAGTTAGTCTTCATTTGCAGCAGAGAGAGAGGAGTAAAATTGGCACTGCTGACTGCTGCCTTTCTTAGCAGCCAGTGAATTGCATGTTTCAATGAGGTGCATGCTGAGCATGGCATGTGAAGTGTAGTAGCTTACCAGCTACTTTTTTGTTGCATGTTTTCAGCACTATTACAGTAATGAGATTAGTGATGCACAAGCTGATCACGCTTTCTTTAGACACTACACGTTGTATACAAGTGATAAATATGAAGTGAGCAGCCAGAAAATGTTATTTGGTAAGGACACATGATGCGTGGGTGTTCTGGCTAAGCACACACTGTGTGCAGGACGAAGCGCTTTTGTAGACTATGTGAATCCTGCTGGGATCTCAGCCTTCCTGCTCTCAGATTTAAAAAAAAAAGAAAGAAAGCTTGTTCTCTGTGAAATGTGCTCCTGACTCGCGTCTATGCCATGCTTGTTAGAATATGACATCTTGTACATATCCTCAGCAAGACATGTTGCTGAACCTCTAAATGAGAAAAATGAAGGCTTTCATAGCAAATGTATCAGCCCAGTGACCAGCTTACTCATGAGCAGAAATCGAACATGTGTCCAGAAATGCAAAAATCGAGGCTGCAGAGTGCTCGCTGTCAGTCCCGGATATTCTAAACTCGGTTAGTGCTTCTGCGATTCAACAGCATCCTGTGGAGTGTAAATGGGTTGCACGTCTGGTCTTCCTTTCCATAGATTCATATATTTACTGCGTAAATGATACTTGAAGTTAATGGTGACTAGAAAACTGCTTAATGGAACTCAAGAGCAGATCTGAGAAACGGCACCGGTCTACCAATAGAGCTATTAGATTGGTCACAGATTTGCATCGCAGATGCTACGTTGCCTTGCAAATGTGTCAGCTAATTCCATAAAGCCTGGTGTGTTTATACCGTATCCTGTTAGTAGGTTTGCAAGCTGTCTGCAATAAAACCGAAGTCATGGTATGGGACTATTAGGGATGTGACATATGTCTATTATGTGGAACCTGCGAGAAAAGTAGATGCGATGTTCTTTTACTTCCATGGATACAAAAGTTAGGCTAAGAAATATGTTTTCAGTCTGATAGAGATATCGATGAACAAGGAAATTTAAGATATTGAATTATAAGATGAAGAATATGCATAATAAACAAAATCTGGAAAAGAGTAGTATAATTAAAATACTGTGAGGTCACTGGGAGCCTTATCAATTCACAATGCTGAACTTTGTTTTTGTGTTTCGGGGTATTGTTTTCACTATATGAGTTTGAATTTATGTTAAATGTTTTTGAATTTAACAACTGGCAGCCAATTCAAACTAGAGAGGTATCCAGTATCTGGAATAAAATTGAATAAATAAATAAAAGTCATGACCTGAAAATCATCTTAAAACACTGCTTGAAAATAACTTCACACTTGGTATTATAATTATTGATTCTAACCTAGTGAATGGAGCAGGTTTAAAAAAAAAAAAAGACTTCTCTATATCATTAAGGAAGGTAATTGGGTGAGGTTTACATGAAAAATTGTGTGTATACAAAATTTATCTTCTAGCACAGTGTTGTTTAAGTGACCTATTATTCATTTAATAAAAAACACTGAGAAGATGTTTTACATGAGAAAAGAAGACATCTTAAATCAGCATTTTACTTTCCTAAAATTTTGAAATCAGAATGTACAGGAGTGTCCTCAAATATTATTTACACAGATTTTACCTCATTATATTTTTCCTTTGTTTTGAAATCACATAACACATTTCTACACTCTGGCATATACATATATACTCAATGTTATTGCTCTTAGGATAGATTTATAGACACTAAATGCAAATGAAAATTGAATAAATATTGCAACCTAATATTTCCAAAAAATGTTAGCTTAGCCATTATAGCAGATATTTGTCAACATTTCCAAGCAAATCATAGGAAAGTCAAGTTAGCAATATTATGCATAAGAAATTAGTCAAAGCTTTATGATGGTTTGCAATGTTATAGAAGAATATGACATATACTGACCTACATGTTTGGCAAGGAAATATTATTTTAACTGTTCATGGATTTAGACCTTTCCAATAATCATCTTTCAAACTGACATAAACCACAAATGTAGTTTTCAAAATTTCCAAAATATACTATTGCACTTAACAAATAAAATTTAGCATCCTTTTAAACCCCTGACTAATATAACATACCTAAAGAAAGTCAGTATATCTAATTAATCCAATTATTAACCGCTGTAACTAACAATTCAGAAACCTACAGGTGCATCCTCGATAATGTTCACACTAGTTGAACTGCAATGTGTCTTCTATAGAATAGCACATTAAAAATGAAAGACTTGTCAATTGTACATTTAATATGCTCATTTGTCAGTAGTTTGTTACATTCTTAACAGTTTTGAGGGAGGAGAATAACATGCACATAAAGGCTCACAAGAATAAGGTAGGAATTATTAAAAGTCCAAAAGAATTAAAAAATAATAATAAAGCATGGTATTATAAAGTTTGTATGACTTTAAATCACTTAAGTTTCAAGCAAAAGAAAACCAATTTTTTAAAGGTCTGGCTACAATTAAATCTAATAGGGGTAAGAAAACAGTAAATACCACAAAACTGGAAAGCCTCACTATCCAAACACATTTAACTTATACTCACTGTATCCCCTTAGCAGATTAATTCAAACTTAATGTCCATCAAGAGAGTAATAACTTTTATATAAAAGCTTGAGGATGAAAAACAGAACCTTTTTTTTGTAAAGATTCCTACAAGTAAAACACTTTATTTCTGAAAAAAAAAAATGATGAAAGCATGTGGTATAAAGTAATATTCCAAGGGTATAAATGCCTACCATGTTAAGAATTATTTTAAAAGTCACACTAGGGCTTTCAGAATATACTTCTACAACTTGGATCAAAATCTTTTAAAAAGCATTTCCCATCATTTTTAAGTTGGCAAGGTTTTAAAAGAGTTGACTGAGTAAAAACAGTTATATTCTTACGCAGCAAAGTTTTTGTATCTCCATAGGTGCTTATATTGTTAATTTAATTGTGTTAGCATTGTATGCACTAAGAATGAAAACACCCAATATTCTTTAGAACACAGGAATGTAAAACGTTAGGAAATAGAAAGAAGTCATAGAAAATAATCCACTTATCACCATGCACCTAATCAAAAGAACAAGGAAACACAATCACATCCTAGGGCTTGGTTGTTCACAATCAAATCTTCATCAAGGGACAGAAAGGCATTCATGTCCTTAGAGACCAAACTCTTAGATGAGACATATATGCCCATAATAAATTTGATTCCATTTCAGATCATTCATGACAAAGGCAGGGATGTTACTAAAAGAAAGTCTACTGCCAGACTCGGTGTCTACCACAGCATTACTCCATTGCTGTAATAATCAATTTAAATCAAATTACATGAAGAAATCTAATGATCTACTATTTTTTTAGAGAAACACGTCAAGAGTAAAGTTTAATTGTAGTTTTCAGGTGAATAGATATCAACTTGAAAAACCAAGTTGTTAAATGTCACTTGTTTACACTTAGAATTTTTAATTTGAAGACAGTAGAAGCTGGGAAATATTATTAATTAATCTTTTTAATTTTAGCTATCAGTTTGTGTGTACTTGGAACAAAAGAAGCTGTTTATTTGGTGAAAAAAAAAACAGTCAAATTGATCATCTTCCATGTGATTAAAAAAAATAGATATTTCATTTCATTATCCAAACTAGAGAAACAAGCTAGCTGTACCTACTTGCTGCCAACCATAAATAAAAATTAGAAAAAATAATCAAGCAACTGCCTATATTTTGGAAATACCTAAATTTCTGACAAGAATAATTTGTTCTTATTTCTAAATATAATGATATTATGAAAAGATATTCTAAAGATTATATGTTTCCATATGTTGTTAAATATTAAAATCTGCTTGCTACACATTTAAAAATAATTTTTAATAATGATGCTTTTATTCTTTTGATGGCAACTTGCTTTTTAAGTTTCTTTTTCTTATTCCCTCCCCGTTAATGTATTAAGTGGCACTTCAGAATCTTTAACTAAGAGTTCTTGTTAATTAAGGTAATTATAAACTGTCCTTAACTGAAGATTGTGTACCTCTTATATTTTTATTTAATCTAATCTGTGTTTTATATTTACACAATTTTCTCTGTTTTCTGAGAATGTACAACTATACTGTGGATAACAAGTTGAAAGAAAATTATCAGTGAATTGCAACTAGAGTGTATATATTTAAAGTTTGATGTGTGAATATAAAAGAAATGATCCAGATTTTCTGATATTATTTATAACTGAATCATTATATAAGATTGGTCTAAATTGTTTAAGTGAAATATATTCATCTACCTTGATGTCCTAGTTTTTGCTTTTCTTTTGTTTTTGATTATTTTTGTTGTTGTTGTTTTTAACTTAGCCTATAAAGCTACTTTATGTTTTAAAAAATTGTTTTTCTTTAAATTTTACTCATAACATAACTCCAGGGGGTCTTTTACTAAAACTGGCAAGCTTTCCTTTGGTTTTCTGAATGCAGGTATATAAGCTACCATTCAAACAAATTCAGAAAAAAATCTATTTCATATATTTAATCAAGGTACCTAAAACTGCAAAGGTACATTTAATTTATATTATTCCACCTCTTTGGAGTTTGGCCCAATCTTGCAAATTAGTTTATCATAACAAAACCTCATAAATAGGTATCCTCTCCATGACTACTTTCTAACTTTTTTCCTGACTTCAGCCTGCCACTGAGGTAAACATGATGTATCATTGTTAAATACTTATGTGGATGTTAACAAAATGAAATAGGGCATTGCTCCAAAATGAGGGGAGGAGGGAGAAAGCAAAAGAACCTTCTCCATAATGCTGCTAGCAAGGCTTTATCTTTCTGACACTAACGATAATCCCCTGTGTAATTAACTGTGGAGTGGCTGTGCGTGCAGCATGCAGCCCATGACAAGCTTCATAGAGAATACATCAGTATTAGGCACAGGTGAATTCGTTTAGAAAGATTAATGACTGCGCCTGAATTTTAATGTCTGAAAAGGGACGGAACACTGAATCCTTAATTAAAAAGTTGAATGACTGGTATGGTTTGTTTAACATCACAAATTTCAACGGGAGGGTTTTGTATTCAAATGAAGTGTGCAAAGGGAAACTTTCCTTAGAAAGCGGTGAAGTACGGGTGAAAAGCAAAAATGTTTTATGTGCTTTACTTTATGTAAATCGATTCATGGATCAGTTGTTTTGATATGGATCAAATGTAGCATAAACTGTGGCTCGTTTCTGTTTACAGTGAAGGTGAAGCCAAGAATTCTTACAGAACATGAGTCTGTATTACCCTTCAACCAGGAGAAAGTTCCAGTAGCGGGTGGTAAAAATGAGTAATCTTATTCTTTTCTTGATGGGAAACAGTTTCTTCTTCATTAGTATTTTACAAAGTTTTTTTCAGTGAAAAGTAACCTTGAAAAACAACTCGACGATGCCGTTCCCAGTAGAGTTTTTAACTCTGCTTTGCAAATTCTTTTACTGAGTACGTTAAAGCTTGTCAGTGACAGAAGATTTTTCAATGACAATTTTAATCTCCTTTTTTAAGGATTTAGAAGGGGGTAAGAGGAAGGATGACTTGGGCATGCTTCTATCTACAAGAGAAGGAAACAAGTCAGATCAGTCATTTGTCCTTGGGGTTAGAATTGCTAAATGATGTCTTAAGAATGATCTATGGGCCAGCTGAGTGGCGCTGTGGTTAAGTGCTGGCTTGGGAAGCCAGCGGCCCTGGTTCGGGTCCCACATATGAGGGCCAGTGACACTGTCCTCATAAAAAAAAAAAAAAAAATGACCTAAAGTATTATTTCAGTCACTGTGCTTACAACTTAATTTTTTTTCTTATTATTTTCCAATTAATCACTGAAACAGTTAATACATTCTGGAGCTTCAATGAGATCTGATTTGGAAAAGACTAGAGAATATGAGGAAAAGACTGACATAATATCATTGATTTATCCAGTTGACAACTGACACATTTAGTGTAGATGCATAACCAAATTATTTTTCTTAAAATTAAAAAAAAAAAGTTTTTATTATCACAATGTAGGATTTTTAAAAAAATGAAACCAAGAATATATCTGGTAGCTTTGCACTAATGTATTTATACAATTGTCTGTATTTTCTGTTTGTTCTTTGCTTTTAATGAGAATTCCACTGAAATTTTAGTTAGAAGATATCAAAGCACATGTAACATTCCTTTGCCTTTTTATTTTCTAGGTCAGAAACCTGCTCACATTCATGGCAAAGTAGGTTTTGGGGCTTCTCAGTTCATAGATTGCCTGCTGAACTACTTTTTCTGCCAAGTAAAAGCATGGCTTTTAGTTCTGTCCACTTTTCAAGGGAACACATTTTTTAATGAAATGTCATTTAGGAGTATTTGTTACTTCCTGTAAAAGCTTCTTTCATGGTTTTGTGTGTGTGAAGATTTAAAAAAAAAAAAAAAATCAGCCTCTTAAAATGTTGTAGTTGTAACTGTTCCCAGTGTTCAGAACACTAGAGAGGGAGAAGAAAAAGAATCGCCAGTTCTCACAGATGTATCAGATGTTTTTAATAATGGATAGAAAAAGTATGTGCTCTGTGTACTGCCAGAGTCTCTTGAGATTATTATAAAGTGAGTTGATCACTGCCGATTTCCATTAGTTATCATTACCTGTGCCATAGTGTGAGACAACATCTTTGGCACATGAACTATAAATATTTTTTAGAGACTGGATTGGGTTTTAAAGTAAACATTGACATCTTAGTATAAAGCCAAAACTGAAATGCAAAGACGCAAATGCTTTGGCAGCTCTTGTCTGTTGAATTCAGTTAATCCATTAAGAGTCCATCTGTGGGATAAGGTTTGAGGGGGCTTAAGGATTGGTATTATTACTACCAGTTAAAATAATTTACAAAGGTGTCCATTAAACCTGTCAGCAGGGTGTTGATGGACAAAAATAGGTTGAGTCTGGATCTGCCCAGAGTTATTCACATTACGTGTCAGTTAATAATGTCTGTTATAATTTTAGTAAGTAAATGTCCGAAAGTTCAGTAATACAGCTTTCTCTCAGTTACGTACCTAAATCTTTTTCCAGACTTACTTAAATCCTCATCCCTAAACGTTAAGCACAGTCTCAATGGGTTCTTAAGCATTGTTAGGGAAGTCCTTGTAAAGTTCTTAAACTCCAGGGGTTTGAGAAACTGATTACATAAGAAAGAATAAGTAAACTTCAAACTTAACAAAAATTAAAGGATTAACCCCCCCAAAAAAAAATTAAGGTTGCCTCTTAAATATTTTTTTATTGCTATTAATTTAAAACAATCATTCAGAGTGACTGTTAAAGGGGCAAGTATTTAAAGAGTAGTGTTAGTCACTGAAAGACTGTATTTAGACCAAAATATGAAATAGGACTAAAACTCATATTCATTATATATATATAATTTATTTGAAACATCTTGTCCTAAATTTACTAGGTCCTAATAACTCGGAGGGGTCAAATGCAGCTCTCAAGATATATGGTAAATTCTCACACTGGTTTCTGACCTTGTTCACGTATCTGTCACCCATGATGCCTGGGTAGATAGAATTTGAACTGTTTTCCTTGCTGAATGAAGGGATAATATGTTTGTAAGTGAGTCTCTCTCCCCCTCTCTCTCCCCAAAGCACAAAAATAATGCTTGACCCTGTATTCTAATTATCTGCACTCTTTCTAAACATAGTTTAGAGCTCTTGTAATATTTATAGTAGCATTAGAAAGTAAACCTATGTATTTTGATGAAATGATTTAAACATATATTTATATATGTCTATATTACCCCTACAGTTGTTTCTTAGAAAAACAGCAGATTGTCACTTTAACTCTCTGAATAATAAGGAGAAGGACACTAGGAAGCCAATACTAATATGTATTTATTATTTATTAAATGATAGTCGCTGTATTACAGGCTTTAAATGTTGTTGTTTTTTATTTTGACCTGAAAATATGTTTGTGATGAGTATTGTATTAACCTCATTTTGTAGATTAATAAAACTGAGGTTTAATGGCTATTTTTGACTTAAAATGCTATACTGTGCTAAAACCACAAAGACTTTGTTATCTTAATTTGTCATTTGTCCTCCCAGTCTATTTAACTATCTTTGACTAAACTAAGAGTTATTAAATCTTTACTCCAGAATTCTGGAATGTTTGTCCTGGAGTTTGGAGATTTTATGTTACTTGGAGACAAACCTGTAGCAGCAAATGCATAAATAAACAATTGTAGAAAACTAAGTCCTTTTGGGCCCTGTAGGTGATAGAATTGGATGTACTGTTTGCTGTACTTATATGCCATTCTTTCAGGGATGCACCTAAAAGATAGCAGTCGATGTCAACATTTATAGAAATGATGGCACTCAGTAATCAGCTAACATTTGTTTCTTTGGTTTTGCTTGAGGTGGGTTTTTTGTTTTTTGTTTTTCTTTCGGAGATAGGACATATACTTCACTTCCTGTCAAACTTTCATTCTGTTTCACACGTAGCCTCTTTTTCAGTCCAAGCCTGAAGTCCTCAGAATACCAGAAAGAGATATAAATGACACTTTTCTTCTTGTGGAAGGATTCCTTTTCAATGTCTACTTCACATATCTGTAAGATAAAAGTCTTTTAATGATTAAGAAATAAGAAGCATAATTTTTTGCATGTAAAAAGCTGAAGATATAATATATTGGATAGTTGGAAAAGTCATGACGTATTTTTTCTGTTTTTCATTGCAAAAATGCATCATGACTTTTCTGACAACCCAATAGTTAAAGTTAATTATAGAATCTCAGTAATGAATATATGGGTGTTTGCTGTACAATACTTTCAATTTTTCTATATGTTTAAAAGTTTTTATAATAAGATGTAAAGTTGGTGGGAGCTTTAAATACTTTTAAGTACAGTCTAGAAATTACATACCAAACTATTAACAATGGTTATTGTCATGAAGGGTAAGAATTAATAAGAGACTTTCACTTGTTTGTATTTTATGCAAAAGCTTGTGTTATTAGGAAAAGCTACTCTATTTTATATGTCAAATACAATTTGTAGAAAAAGTTATCAGTAAAACAGAAAATGGATCACTGGACCACTTTGAACTTCTGTATCTTTTTTTTTTGGAGGGTGAAAAGGAAAATGATGTCATTCATGTTGGAGAGGTTCTTTCTCCCATGGGTTGTGCTAAAGGAATTACTTTTAAATTTAATTAGAATCCAAATAATAGAAAAGTCAAAGAATAATCACAGAGTATGTTGACACTCTATCATGTGCAGTACCTTGTTGGAAATATAGAAAAATATATATTATATGTAAAATTTTCCCCTATTTTCAAACTGCATATGATTTAGTTGCAGAGACAAAACTAACATTATGAAAGAAAATTCAATTTAAAACCAAACTCTCATTAACAAAAATTCAGAGAAAGGGACTTAAGTAGAGTGATCAGACAGAATTAATATATTCGAGGAAAGCTACAGGGGAGAATCTGGGGATTGAAAAACCCCCAAAACATTTAAATTACTCATATAGATCTATCTCTCTCTCTATATATATATATTTATCAGGGTCATACTGCATAAGCAATTTTAAATCCATTTTAGTTAATATAACATGAGAACTTACATATATCATTCTTCAAGCTATTATTACTTTTAATTGCTGCCTGGAATTCCATCATATAGGCATATTTTACTTTATTTCATTAATCTTTGTTTTATAGGTGGTCATTTGGCTAGCACTTAATTATTTTTAAAAGATATTGAAGAATATTATATTGAATATTTTGATATTTTTATATAACTAAATACACCACTCCTTTCCTTAGTTTTTGCTTTTTTTCTTTGCTTTCATATTTGGGGACTGGGATAATGGATGATTTTTATATCAGAGATAAGGTATAGCAACAGCTGCTCTGATTTAAGAAAAATCCACATATGAAAATAAATTTCTGTAAGAGATAAAACTGAACAAATTTTTCATTTTAAATGAATGCTTTCCTACAAGGTCACTGACTACAGTTGTTTTTGAAACATATTTGTATATTTATAATATTTTAATTTATATCTTAGTACATAAATTTCTGTTAATATATACTATGAGTTTATTTCACTATAATGTAGAGGCAAAATTAATTGATACAAATACCATAAATTTTACTTTGAAGTATTTTTTATTCTGATTTTATAAAAAATAAGCTACTGTATTCTATATCAACCTTATGCTGAAAATTATTTTAATACCATCCACAAGCTAGACTATTTGTATCAAACATATCAGTAATCCAGATGTTCAGATATTAGAAAATATTTATTCTTATAAAGGCAGAGATAAAGTATTTCCAAGATGAAAATGCTGTCTTGCCACCACACTTTCGCTGGTAGTGTAAGCATTCCGTTTGCTTTAAAGATTTAATATTTTTCCAAATGTAGTTCTATGAAAAAGCTAAATTACAGAACTTTCTGCAGAACCATTTGTCACTTACCTACATGTACTGTGTTTACTGTCCTCTGTGTATTGCTAAACCTCACTTTTAATAGGAGAAAATAAACCTTAAAAGGGAAGCAGTATTTTACTGCTGAGCTAGAAACTATCTTTATTCCTCTCTCCAAGCCTGCTTAGGAGCGTGTAGAATGCCTCTTGACCAACTGCGATGGTATGAATATTCATGTGTTTTACGAATCACAGAGTTGAGGCCGTATGGTTTTCCCATTTATCAATTACTGGTTTAGGATTATCCAGCCAAGGAGTTGAACTGATTAACAACGCTCTTTTTGTTTGCTCCATGTTGAGGTGAAATAGTCCAGTGACAACTGTATTATTTCTTGCCTCTTCAGCTGTCCACACTTGTGCAGTAAGCTTAACATCCTGTCAGGTTTCATCATGTAGCCTCTTTATTACCATGCTGTGAGAATTTGTATAGTTGGAAATCAGAGTGACTTTTTAAAGTTTAATTCCTCATTGCAATAAAGACCCCATGGTTACTATGCCTAACAAGCATGGCTAATCGTGCCCCTCATAAGTGATCTCAGGTATGCTCGGCATCTGACTGGAAAATTAAAGTTTTCAAAGTTAATGCCACAGGCGGTTGAGAGAAGCAGCTGTAGTGAGAAGCTGTTGTAGAGAGGTGGGAATAATTCAGGCACATTCACCTCGATTAACTAAGTCAGCATATTTACTTTGGTTTTGTTTCACATTTGTTGGTATTTTCCTTTCTCTTTTCCTCTAACCTCCTGTCTTGGTTCCTGTTTAAACTGTCACTGTGAGATTCCTTAGAGGACCACTACTACTGCTATTAACATTAGAGAAAAAAAATAATAACAGTGGATTCTTTAGTGGTTGGAGAACTCTGCTTTTCAGAAGTTCTAAATTCTAAACTCGTTTTGAAAAGGGAAAAGAGTAGTTAGTAATCTAAGGAATGGGTCCTTCTTCCCTTCTCCCTGCTTTTCTCTCTCTCAATTCCCCCCAGCTCCTCCCTTCACCATCCCTTTATTCCTCTTTCACTTTTACTTTCATTAGTATGCAATGGTACTTTTTAATGGGATATGTGAAAATAGTCAAAATTTAAAGGGGCTTTCTGGAGTATAATCTCACTTTAAATGCTGAAGTAGCAATTTTTTCCAGTATTGAGCAGCTTAGATTAAAATCCAAACTTTTCTTTTTGCACCGTTAAATATTGATTCCTACTTTATCCCTTTTTCTATTTCTTTATGGTTCAGTTTGCTTTCTTTGACTGGGGTCATCTATTGAGGTTTGTTTGTATATCAGCATCCCCATGCTTTGTTCTCTTCTTGAGTGATAGGCAGCCAGTTTCAAATCTATAGAATTTTTTTTTTTTTTACATTTTGAATTATTTCTCTTTTATTGTGAATATGAAGGAAATCAGGTTGTCCCTACAGCCTACTGAATATCCCAGTGCAGCCTAAATTATTATAGCTGTCATTCAGTTCTTTCTTCTGTATACAGCTTTTACCGCTAATTTATTTGAAAAGAAGCCAGGGAGAAGAAAGAGACTGTCCTGTGCTTTAGTTGTGGAGAAGTAACACCTTTGCCCCCTAGACTGGAGGAATCTAATTTTCTCTGTGAAGCTAGGATATGGCAAGGAGCAAGTTAGCACAACCAGCATTTTGAAATCCCTCAAACAGCTTTGGCTGGCAGAGTCTCTGAATGTTTGAATCACCCTACAACACAAACCTGATACAAAACTAATAATAATAATAATAATAACAACAACAACTGCATATTTTTAGTGGGTATGAAAGAAATCTATAGTTTGGAAAAACAAATTAAACTTTCTTTTGGAAAAAAAGCAATCCATTTTTGGATTTGTGATAGGGAGTAGGACTCTATCTCATCAAGGCAGACTGTGAAAATGCTGTTGAATTTCTTCTCTCAAATCCAAGCATATCATTCTGTGCAGAGCACGAGGTTTTAGCTACCTAGGATTCTGTAAATTCTGTTTGTGAAGCAATGAACAGTGTCAAGTTCTTTGTTCAACATTCTGAACAGCAAGTCACATTGTGAATTCTGTTTTTCTGGTTTCTAAATACTGAGTGGTTGCATGCAATATACATGTGGGATAGAGATTAGAAATAGTCTGTCTACATATGTTCTTAACCCTTATAAAGCACATGCTTTATTCAGTGAATGCTATGTAAGTATATCTATGCTCATTTTTTTTCTGATGAGTGAGTTAGATTGTTTGATTTACATGTTATCAAATATAATTTCACCATTACATACACTATAAGGCTCCAACACTACAGTTCATTTCTGATTTAGACTGGTGTCTTCTAATTCACTATATATTTTTCAAAAGATGATGCATTCATTAATGAAATAGTGCATAAAATACAGGGAGAGATAAATGAATACATAAGAAAGAGAAAAATAACTAATATCCTTCAATGTTGAGCTTGTTTTTCAGTAAGGTTGATCTCTCACTTATTCTGGTGCCTTTCTCATACACTTTTCTCTTCCATTGATTTTCTTTCCACATTATAGTACATGTATAAAAATGTAAAAAGCAAGACTTTTGTATTTCTATATTGCCACTTTTATAATTCAAAATCTTGCCAATTACAGTCATTCATTTAGTTGCTTAGGCTAAAATATAATGTATAATGTCCTTACAATTTCCTGCATGAGGTTGCAACTAAAGAGAAAGCTGCATTCCACAAACAACAATGGAAAAACTTGGCTTAAGGCTTTTAAATTGACTAACAAGTGTACTATAAACAGTAAATGACAGCAAATATAAAATCAACATGAAGCATGAAAACAAATATCTCTAAAAAAGGCAAATATGTCATCTCCGTTTGTATAAATGGAGTATGACTTTTCACCCCCTTTATACATAGATTATTTTTTAGAGCAATTTTAGGTTCACAGCAAAATTGAGCAGCAAGTACAGAGATTTCACATATACTACCTAACCCCCCACACACTCACAGCCTCCCCCACTCTCAGCATCACACACCAGAGTGGTACCTTTCTTTCTAATTATTTTTTTATTTGTTAGTGAAAAGAGCAAGCTCTCGGGTGTTGAATCCATTGATACTGTGGGTAAAAAAAGAAAAAAGTCTCATTTTTAGCTCAGTTTCAAGCCTTGCTGAGGTCTATTATTCCAACAGATAAATAATACTCTGAGTGCTGCTCAATTCATGAGACTACATGAGTTACTGAGGCCATACTGTGTTCAGCGCAGGACACAGAAGGGATGCTAAAAGTAACAACTTGGAAAAGGTGTCAGTAGAAGCTCTATTTGGTTTGTAGATGTAAATTGGCAAATGCATCGCCAGAGAATGGCACTGGGGATGCAGTGTAGCCATCACTGAGATTTCTCCTTTTCCTGCTATTGGCAGTTGCTTCTATCTGTGGGTAGACAAAAATTCCAGATGTAATTATTCAACACTCAAGCCCTGCTTCCTCAATCTGCTTCCTAGTGGGACTATTAAAATTGAAGCTCCACGGAGACATTAAAAAAGAAGTTGTCGTATCATTTTAGGAAGAAATAAACTAGTGTTTAAGCCAAACAAATCCCAATATATGAGAACATCAAAATAAAGAGCAGAAACTTAAGAGTGGACTAAACCATCTGAAAGTGAGGGTATTTAGAAATTATACATTCTTGGATAGCCTGGGGTTTTTCAGACTATTGTAAGATTATAAACATGCTTTGTCTGTAAAGTCAAAAGGTGGAACTTTCTAATAACAATGATAGTATGAATACCAATTCTGTACATTAAGTACGGTGTATTGCAGGTGCTTGCTAAGCCTATGAATCAGTAAAGTATCTATCCTGTTTGGCCACGCAGTCTTGAATATTATATAGGAAAGCCTTAAAAACCTGGGATTTCATAAGTTTTCATTCTATTGGAGACAGATATATTTTTTAATGAATCAGGACTGAGTATTGATTCTATCAAAGAGTTCTGGGAGCATTAACAGAAAAGAGATTCTCATGACATCATGTCCCTCAACATAATGTATGCATACAATCCATATGGGCCATGTATATTTTATAAAATTATTGATGAGTAAAGGAATCCCTTTGAAGACTTTACTCTTTAAATGATGTTTCTCCACCATCCTCTTAGCTTGTTGCCTTGAGTCTTTTCTAAGCGGGTGCTGGTTCATGTATCTACTCAGTTTTTTCACCAGCTTCATTTCTGCTTCAAAATTGTACTACAGCTTGCAGCCAGTTATTTTTGAGATTGCCTCTGATGCGTTTGTCTTTATACCCTTTCCCTTTTACTCTAGTCCCACAACCCATTCACAAACAATTGTTGTTTAAGAGTCACTTAAGCATTCTCAGTGCTCCTGCTTTGCAGAAAAATTGGCAGTGAAATAGAACAGTTGATGCCATCATCAAATGATTAAAACACGTCTGTATGGAGCTTACAGTGTCAAGGCCAACAATATACAGTACAAACTAAGTTGTTATATTTTTTCTTTTGAAACTACTTTATCATTGCTAAACATTTATTGTCAGTGGTATTCAGGTCATTTATTATACACTAACTTATTTCTATCCATTTTTATTTTACTCATTTTAAAAATTTTGGATGAACAAGATCATTTACATATCGACCCTGACACACAAAAATATACTCTATAAATATTTATTGTATGAATGAATGAGGAAAAGTTTCCATTTGGCATTTGGGGTTTTCTTTTCACAAATAAAGTATTTAATGAAATAAGTATGGGAAAGCATTACCAAATCCATTTGTATACGTAATACAAAACACTTGGGTGTCACTGTTTCTTTAAACATTAGACATATTTTCCCCCAGTGTTTACAAGACAGTAAGCAACAACTCTTTTATATTGTCATAATATAATATTGTAAAAAAATGGATTAAAGAGAGAATATATATATATATATATATATATATATATACACATATGTATATGTATATGAATATATTTGTGCACGGACAGAAAAAAGATTATTGGTTTCAATCTGTGTTCTACCATACTGAAGGCAGACAGTTACTTGGGACTCATTATGTGCGGTTTGAATGGCTAAAAACAGATATGTTCAAAGCACAGATTTCACGGTTTTAAGAGCCACTCATGGGATAGACAACAGCTTCTTCTTTAAGCCATTTAATTTTTTGTCTTGAAATTAATATTTCATTATTCCTTGGAGCATTTGACATGGTTTTTATGGTTTAAAGATGTGCAGCAACCACTAATACTAAAAAGTGTCTTTAAAACTCATAGAAGGTGCTACAACTAAACGCTTTAGCGCATAACTGAAGTAATTAACTATAGTAGACAGATTTAATGCTATGATCGTTTTTTTTTAATCAAAAGCAAAGGTACAGAGAAGAAGGTAGGAGAAGAAATGTGTGCATCTGAAAGTAAAAAAAAAAAAAAATTAAATAAATGTCAGTTTTGCCCATGTCAAGAACAGTGTGGCTCACTGCTCCTTTTTTTTTTTTTTTTTTTTGAGGGCAGTGTCACTGGCCCTCATAAGTGGGACCTGAACCGGGGGCGCTGTCTTCCCAAGCCAGCGCTTAACCGCGGCACCACTCGGCCGGCCCATCACTGCTCCTTTCTGAAACATCAAGTTCAAAGTTGTTGATTTAGGCTCCTGCTGGTAAACATGCTTTTCTTATAACCTCAACTCATCCATATTTCACATAAAAGAGACAGATTTATAATTTTCTGTCACTGAATTCAAGATTACCAATTATTTCTTTATTGAAATTTTTGGATCCTCTACTAGGATAGGTATTCATAGTTTTATAGACCTTTTCTCACAGTCAGTCAATTTAGATTTATGAAGCCCAAGAGTTTTTTCCTGCAGCAACTAACAAAAACATTTTACTTCAAATTCATGGTGCTTCAATCAATGTAATTATTTCCAGGAACAAGCCACGAATTTGAGAATTTATATGCTTTATAAGTTGATATTCTTGGATTATGTAATAATTTTGCATAAATGGAAAATAAGTATTTTTGAGGACAATATATAAGAATATTTAAAGATCCCTTTGTAAATTAATTGGACATTCATATTTAAACTTTTAATTTTTTCTGTATACAATCCAAGATTTAAAACAGCATACTTTTAGGACACCAATTGAAGTTTGTAAAAATAGCAGAGGATTTTAACCAAAATATATAGTGTAACTGCAAAAATGAGGAAAGTTTATGATATCTGTGTAATCTTTTGAGCCTGAGAGTTTAAGGTCAGTGTCCTCAACAGGATGAAGGACATATCGTGTCTTCTATAGCTACTATGCCCTGACTTTCTGATAGAGTCTTGCCTCTGGTATAGTTCTAATTTGTGTGGATTTGTAGGGATGTTAAGAAAGTATAATAAGGCAAATGTCCTGTATTGTCATTTGAGAAGTGGTTAAAACCTAGAGAAAAACTACCTAAATTATGTCTTGAAGATTCTGAAATTTCTTAGAAGGCTAAAAAGAGTGTTATTCCACCTGAAGAGATGAGTGGTGATTCCAGGAAAGAGACAGGGTCATTCCATACTCTGGCTTTTGAAGACTAGAAAAAGGAGTGCCCAGCTCCAAGCAGACACAGCACCTGTTTTGACAGGGCATAGGGCATGAGGAGCAGAAAGGAGTCTGGTTTTCACCGCTCCTACCACCACGCACCACCGACACCCCTTGCACAACTACATGCTACAGCCCCTGATTAGGTCCCAGGCAGTTCAATAGCAATGGCTGCTACAGAAAGCAAGACCCAGACATCCATTTTCTCCAGACATCTCACATGAAACATTCCCTGTGAACACCTTGACCATATATATATTCATCACTCAGAATGGGGATACTGTTCAGTAAAGTTTTGCAGAATAAGTAAGTAACATAGAAGTAGGCATCTATAAAAGCTGAAAAGCCATGGATTATTTGGCTCAAATACTATATATCTAACCAAATACTGCTCATGTAAACAATATATGCATGTGTATAGTTTATGTAACCTTCATGTTGATCCTCAAAACAATCCTGAGATAGACAAAGCTTAATATTTTTGTCCAATTGTTCACATTCAGAAAGATTAAGGGGCTTGTGTATAGCCACACATCAAGTTCGGTATCATCACAAGTAGAACTTACATTCTGACTGAGAAAAAGAGATAGTCAGCACTATTGAGATTCACATGAGAGTAGCAGAATATTTTGGATTTTTAGAAGATTTTATGAAACTATTATTTTCAGCTTTTGCTGAATATTGATGGATGTAGAGGCCATGGAAAATATGGAAAGGTTGTTTCCCAGCGGTGTTAGTATTCTTTTTCTAGATTTTTAAAAAATCTTTCAGGCATTTTCAAAATATATAGCAACTTACACTAATTTTGTCACTTCTCAATTTATTTTGTTTGTCTCTGAATGTGTTTGTGAGGGTGTACCTGTAATTTGAAATTGGATGCAGGAATAACTACAATCCATTGAAGGAAGTCCAAAACAGGATACAAGAATAAAGATTTAAAAAAATATTTTTAATAAAAATTGCTAAAAAGATTATTGTAGGAAAATTTATAAATGATATAATAGGACCTTTTCTGATCACTCTACGTAGGTTTTCATAGGGTACTCCTTACAAGCATAAAATAAGGGTTTCACATGTAAATGACTCCTCATTAAGTCACTTCATTGTCTTTGTCCAAAATTTTTAAAAATAGAATAAAAATCCTAGGTTAAGTTAGGTGGCTATTAAAACTACATATTTCCTTAAGATGTCATGAAATACAAATGTTAAAAACTTCGAGATTCTAAAGGTAGTGCAAGAATTGTAAATATTCTGTTTTATGACTGATATAAGCGTACTGTATGTAATGTTCAACAAGTCACACTGCAAATGAGTTGATATTGTGCAATTCTGAGATTTTGTTTATCCTCGAGGGCATAATGTTTTTATATTTTAAAAACATAAATATAATAAAGTACAATATCAGAGGCCCTTTATAAAGTCAAATTTAGTGGTGCAAACTCCGAGTTTGCTATGTTGCAAAAACATAGTATAACTTGAAGGCAACAAAACATAAAGAAAAGGGCAAGGAAAAAATCAAGTGCATTTTATGTAAATTATTTTGGCTTACAGTATCATAAAGAGGGCAAAACAAATTGTTGGACTGTAACATTCTTGCACTGCTTATGAACATATTAACAGCAAGATCTGGGATTCACAAAAACCATCTCCATTACCTTATTTTTCATCAATACTTCTGTCCTTTGTGTTATCCTCTAAACAATACATTGAAGAGAGGAGACATATAATCTGTGAAGTTTTCAAGATTCATTGTGATAGAAATAAAATCAAGTAAACTTGCTTACATTTTCTGATGGTGAACTATACTGTACTGTAATCTATCTTCTCTTAATGCATTGATTTTTGTCCCTTGATAGTGCGGGATCCTTTTAAAGAAATATTTTTACAACTACTTTTAAAGTAGAAATATTTTACATCTCAATTTGCACTTCTTTTTGTGGCTAAAGAACATGCAGCAATTTTTAAGTACTGTTGAAATGAGACACAATATAATGTAAAAGAAACAATGAAAGAGAAATCTTGGTAGTAAGAGACTGAAATGTCCACAGATTAAGAATGCCTTAGTTTCTATCACTACATTTTCAAATCCTTTTTCGAGGAAAAACCTTCTTTCACCCTCTTTCTTTCTTTCTTTTTTCATAAGACTTAAGAAATAAATCCTTCCCAAGATTTCTCAAGCTTCTTTTGGTGGCTTTCTGTAATGACATCTGCAGGCTGTTACTTCAGGTGACTGTGAAATCTTCTTCATAGAAGTCAGTTGAAATTATGCTCATAGTAATCATACTGAATTTACCCTGAGAATAGATAGAGCAAATAAATATGTATAGGATCAATTTCCACATTCAATTAAGTATTTGCATTTTACTCAGATAATTAACATGAGGATAAAAATGATCCTGTGAAAGCAAGCACATTATACACATTTGTATAGTACCAGGGTTAAAATATTATCATTATGCCTGATATGTACATGTGAAAGCAGAGCCTAGGAATGAAACATTTATAGTAAACATCCATATGTTTTAGTAAACACAACTGTATGCTTTCCGGAGTAAGCAAACATGTGAATTTCTTAAATGGTACTGAAGAATTAAAATAGTCATTCTTAAAAAATTAAGTAGCATGTGTTGAGATTATAACAAAATAATGACAAAAATAGTAACAATGAACACCTATTTTGATTTAATATATATATATATATATATATATATATATCCCTGTTATACTAAGCCTACAATTTAGTCTCTATTATCGTCGTATTTTACAGAAAGATGACCTTAGACAGAGACAATGTAGTAATTTTAGAGTGATAACTAGCCTAGTAGATCTTAAGAGCTAGCCTTAAAGCGCTAGTCAATTATAATAAAGCTAATGTTTACAGAGTATTTACAAATTTCAGGCACTGGACACTCTTCTAAGTGCTTTTCATATATTGATCATGTAATCTGCCTTATTTGGTTGATTTAATTATGATCTTCGTTTTACTGATGAGAAAACTGAGACACAGAGCGATTAACCTGCAGAAGGTGACATAGCTGATAGATGGCAGCAGGAAGTAAACTGTAGCCATTGTAGCTCTGATGAATGCCTTAGCCACACTTTGGCTTAGATGGTCTGTTAGCTTCAGTGGTTCAAATTTGATCTGATTCTGATCATTCTCAAAACCTTAATTTATGAATACTCGAAAACATTAGATGTCACTGTCTTCTTTTTTGCTGTGCTCCCTGCTTTACAGTAGTACACTGGGCTTCCCAGTGGCAATAAGACTGGTGGCTGCCTTGTCCCCTTTTAATAGGGATTTCATTATCATGAGACCCTTCACATTTTTAGCACTTAATGATCTCACTTTAGGGAAAATATTTCACCCTTCATTAACAGTTTTCTTTTAGGGTAGTTGCCCCTAGGTAAGGTAAATGCTTTTAGGCTATCTGTTTGGTTGTCTCTTCAAGAAAGAGACCATAGGAAACAAGTGGCATACAAAAACATTACTATGAAGAGTAATTAAAGTATTTTATATGAAAAAGTCATAGGAAATGAGATACAGTTAAAGCAAGAAAACGGGAACTATGTAAGCTCAACTGCTTCATCAGTGCCCTCCCAGTGCCCTTCCAGATTTGTTGCATTCCTAGCCTGAGCATGAGGGGAGTCAGGACTTGACCAGAAGTTCAAGGATGTCATACTTTCAGGACTCCAGCGATGCCCTTGCTGGCTGCCAATGAACAGTGTGCGTGTTTAGGATACAGGCTGTTTTCTAAATCTTCACCTGATGAGACAGCCTCAGGGAGCGTCATGAAACCAACCAATTCTCTGGGACTCATTTTTTCTCAGTGTGACTACATTTATCACATTTGTGGGAACAAAATCTCCTAGCTGTCTTGCATGTATTCTTCCCTGAAGCAAAAGCCCAAAAGAAAGAAAATGACTTTTTTTTTTTTTTAACTAGTGGCTAAGTATCTTAAAACTTACCATAAAACCTCAAGCTCTTTGTCCGTGGGTGGGTTTTCATCTACAACGTCTAGCTTATGACTTTGAAACGCATTTTACAATAGCCTCTCAACTCCTAGCTTTGTCCCTGCTATAATCACTTCTCAAAACTCCCAAACTTCTCTTTTTTTCACTGAAATTTTAGACTCATTAAGACAGAATACTAACTTTTTTATTAGTTGCCCAATTCTTACTGTCAAAAAGAAATGTTTCACCAATGAATACGTGCGTCTCTGTGTAAGAACAGCAGTAGGTGGAATGCTGACAAGCGTTGGCACAGGCTCCTTCACTCACACGCAAATTTGAATCAATGCTCTATGTCTTATTTAAAACTTGGCTCACATTTTCTGGCTTTCTAGTTAGTGAAACTGATGTTTAGCTATGACCACTGAGGTTTCCTATCACTGCCCCATTACTATTCTTATAGCTATCTAGGTAACTAAGCCATTTGTGGGGGAGAGGAGGCATGTGGGATATTTGACTATCAAGGACACAGAAGAAGAAGAAATGATGTTAGCAGAAAGCAATGGTCCAATTTCCTTTCCCAGAGGATTTAGATTTAGCAGGGTTGTGGGAATTGGAGAAAAACTGGATCCGGTGGTTGTATAAGAGTTAAACACCGAAATGCCATTTACCTACTAAAACTTTTCCCCTCATCTCTTCCCCACCGGTCTCACTCTAAAATACAGTGTTACTATGTAAGTACTTAATCAAATATGAAAGTATTGTGCAAATGTTAATAATAGCTAGTATTTATACACAAGGACCTGGGGGATACTATCTTTGTTCCAATTTCTGTTTCCTCTTTTATGTGCTTTACCAGTCCAAGCCCCAGTCTTTCCTGGGATTGTTTTCACCTTGGCCCTGTATTTTTTCACTGATGTTGTTCATAGTCCTTTTATTTTTGGAGTAAAATTTGGTTTCCAGATTGTTATCATGGTTCCTTTATTACTTGGTTTATGGCTTTTTTCAGACAAGATTTCTGATAAAGAAAATTTCTTGCTATTGGGTAGTTTTTAACAAAATAAGCTGGCAGATATCAGATAATTGCCAGATCTGTCAAAACTAATTTGTCTCTTTTGCCTAAATAAGGGGAAAATAACCATTTAAGTCAATGTCTGAAATGGTCATACTGACAGATTCATTTAGCCTTACCCATTTGTGTCTCCAGAAGTGGATGGATTTTACTCCACTTAAATTGATACATTGTTGATGCAAAGTCTCATCTTTAGCCATACATACATTCAGTCATATGAAAGGAATTTCTATAATTATATATAATTCCTATATAATGGAAAGGTCTTCTAAGATGTATTTTTCTACATCAGATCATTCTTTATTCATTCTTTACTTCCCAAAGTGATACTTTTGATTACAAAATCCAATCTGTCAATCTCACTAAAATTATTCCATTAGCATTTGACCAGAATAGTTTTTAATATTATTTATAATTAGTCATTGTGCTATATATATTGGCTAATAATATTATCATCTTATTGCTATGTTTGCAAAGCACTTTAAATAGTGCCTGACCTGTAACAAAGTTCTTATAGTTCATCATCAATATTATCATCTCACTAACTCCTCATAACAGCCTAAAAAAGTAGAAAATACTACGATTTCAAATGACAGATAAAAAAGAAGGAAGCTATGAAGTTGTGACTTGTCAGTAATTAAACAACTAGTAATTAGCACAGCCAGAACATAACTGCACACCTTCTTACACTAAATGAATCCTATGGAAGTTTCCCCAAATTTTGAGTGTCTTTTCCATCCACTTGTCTTATACCTCTGGTAACTTGCAGAAGAAAAATATATGAAACTCATCTCTAAGTACTTCATGATAAAGAGGAAAAATGGAAAGAAACAAAGATTTGTGTGTATACCAATCGGTAGCACTATTTCATCCACCTGATCAGTTCTTCCAGAGAAAAATGAATTCAGTGACAACAATAAAGTGTCATGGCCTAAGCAAATTGAGGGATGGAGGAGGGAAATTATGTAGACATCTGGTTAGCAATAGAGGAGTATGGATAATTCATATTCAAATCATAGTACATTGGTCTTCAGTGCCTTGTGGATATTACAGTAAAAATGCTATTGGATCAAATATATATTCTGCAAGCTTAGTGTAACATCCTGTAAGAAATTAAAATGGTAATGATTAAGCTAAACTAAAAATTAATTTACAATTAAAAGCAAGTTTAACAGCAATTAAAATCCTGGTCAATTCAAGAAAACATTTCTTAAAAAAACCTATAATAAATTGTCCTTCCCTAAAAGTGAAGAAATATTGTCAACCATTGTCAATACTTTTGAGTATAAAATTGAAGTTGTCTTCAGTAAGCTCCAACAACTTGATATTTTTGGTATACAAAAACCAAATGTTAATACATAGGTTTCTAGTAAAACAGAACAAAACAAAAACCTCTCGGTTATAAAGATAAGTAGGTCTATGGAATCAAGCCTAGATGTTTTTCTAAGATGAAAAGGACCACCTGTTGCACCTCTCAATCAGTTTGAGGCTCTTCAGGAGTTCTCTTAAAGTCCACCAGGGGGCCAAAAAAATTCTTTGAGAATCGCTATGATAGAAAATATTTATGCTCACCTCCAAAGGAGTAAAGTAATACTTCTTTTAAACAATGGAAATTCTTTTATGTCTCAGGACAGTTGTGAGCTTTATCGTGAATACAAAAAGATAAAATATCTCACATTGAAAAACATTTCCCTTGCACCCTAACTTCTCTCTCCCAATTCTGCATTCCTCATCTGGCAAAATAGCATCATCATTTCCATGGCTATTCATGTACCCCTGTCTCCCTCTTTTTTTTTTCCTTTGTCCACTTGAGCAAACACTGTTACCTCTGCAAATGTACCTCAACTTTTTCACTACCAAGTTAGTCCAAGCCCTCATTTGCGATAATTGCCTGATTAGTTAGACCCTCTATCTCTATTTGTGTTTTCTTACTCTCTACTTTACAGACTGATGTTTCCAAAATGAAAATCAGGTCACAACACTTCATTGGTCTCAACCAACCATGGCTTCCCATTACATGGAAACCTGACAACCTTCCCTTCAACCTCATTTCCTCCCCCACCTCTCCTCTCTCCCTCAGGATAGGTAGTCACATGGCCTCCTTGCTATTCCTAGAACAAACCAGAAATGTTCCCACCACAGGGCCTTTCCACTTGGAATTTTCTCTACCTGGAATGCTTTCCCCCAGGAATATGCACATGGCTTGCATCTTCCCTGCATGTGTGTCTCATTCTTATGTCACTTCCTCAGAGATCTCTTCTCTCAAAAGCCACTTTCACTCTTCATCCCTTTATCCTGCTTCATGTTTCCTTTGCCTAGCACTTATCACTACAGAGCATTAGACTATATATTCAATTGCTTAAATATGTATTTGTTGTCTCCCTCACTACAGTGTAAGTTCTATGAGGCAGGGATTTTGTTTTATCTTTGTATCCCCAGTTCCTAAAGAGTTTCTCATTTGCAGAGCATGTCCAGTACATATTTCTTAAGTGAACTAATGTCTATATTTATGTCTACACTTAGGTCATGGATGGGACCAATTTAGAAAACTGCTTAATGCCCATTCAGGTAGAAAATTACCGGAGAGTTTCTCTAGAATTCTTACTCATTTGTGGTATACTTGATGTTTTCAGAGGCTACCTGAGACCCAGGCCCATATTCCAAACTAGGGTGAAAACAGGCTTGATTTCAGTTTCTCCCATTCACAGTTAGCTGGACATATAACATCATAGATTTAATTTTTTTATTTAAAAATAATAAAACAAAACAAAGAAACCTATCTCTTCACAATCTCTCTACACCAAGCTCACATCTTAATGTCCACCAAGGTGTCCCCATTCATAATTCTGAATGACAACTATTGTAACCATGCTCCGCCCCCTAAGTTTGCAGCTTCTGGGAAAGAAAATAAATGTTTAAAAGCCCCAAACTTTAACAACTCTCTGCCTTTTTTACATGTGACACTTTGACTTGCTAGTTAGAAGGATTGTAAATTGTAAGTGAATTATATTTTAAGTGACTAAATATATTTCAATAGGGGGAAAAATATTAGAAGACATATCCTGGGAATATCATGCAAATCTAATCCAATAAGAACATTTTCAACTTTTCACATTAGAAAAGGTTGGATTTTTTTTTTAAGATCTATAACTACAGTTATAATTACACTGAAAATATTTTTTTAAATTAACATCAGAAAATGATGCCATAATAATTCGAAACATATATATGAAATATGGATAATTTTTACATTAGTGATGAAAATAATAAAGAAAAAAATATTAACTATAGTACTATTTGACAGGCAATATTACAAGCACTTTATAATCACTCTATCCAAACCTGAGGCAAGCAGCATTGTCTCTTGTAATTTACTGCAATAGCTTCCTACCTGATCTATCTGCTACTGTCCTTGACACTTACAATCTATTTTCAGTAAGCCTACCCGATAATGCTTTGAAGAATAAATCATACCATGTCTGAATTTTCCATTCAGAATTCTTTGATGGGTTTCCATATGTCTTACAGTAACATGAAAAGCCCTTACCATGTGCTACTAGGTCCTACTAAGGGCACCCAGAACTTCCCTGATATTATCTCTTCCTTGCTGGCACTGGCTTCTGTGCTGTTCCTTACACCCTCCAAGCAAGCTCGTCCCCTTGGGCCTTTGAACTTGATATTCCTTCTTCCTGGAACACTTCCCCCAGATATTGCATGACTGCTTACTTTTCCTCCTTCAGGTCTTTGCTCAGATGTCTTCTTCTCAGTGATACCTTTTCTAACTACACGATTTAAAATTGTAGTCCTCACTTCATCATTTTTCTTTCCTCAAGTTTTTTCCATAATAGAGCTTATCACCAATCTACATATTATATACATTTACCCACTAATTTCTTTGTTTCTAGCCTCTACCCACTAAAATGCAAATTCTGTTGAAGGCTTTTATTTTGTTTTATTCACACTTGTCATCCCAGAAATCAGAACAGTCTCTGATACATAAGAGCCGATAGATATTTGTTTTTAAAAATAAGTATATTAACTTGGGCTGGCCAAGTGGCTTAGTTGGTTAGAGCGCGAGCTCTGAGCAACAGGGTCGCCGGTTCGATTCCCACATGGGCCAGTGAACTGCACCCAAGCTGAGCTGCTGAGCTGCCAATGGGTGGCGGATGGCTCAGCTGGTGACAGCACATGTTCCTAGCAACAAGGTTAAAAAAAATAATAAAATAACAATAAGTATATTAAATAACAATGAAATACCATTACCCTTCTATTAGAATGGTTCAAATCCAAAACACTGATGAGGCAACACCAAATGCTAGCAAGGATGTGAAGCAAAAGGAACTGTCATTTATTGTTTGTGGGAATGCAAAATGGTATACCCACTTTGGAAGCCATTTTGGCACTTCCTTACAAAGTTAAACATAATCTTACAATATGATCCAGCAATTGTGTTTTTTACCCAATGAGTTGAAAGCATATCCACATACAACCTACAGATGAATGTTTATAGCAGCTTTAGTCATAATCCCAAAAAACTGGAAGCCACCAAGATAGCCTTCAATAGGTGAATGAATGAATACACAAACTGCAATACATCCATGCAATGAAGTATTATTTAGTGATAAAAAGAAATGAGTTATCAATTCATGAAAAGTCTTAGAGGAACCTTAAGTATATGTTGCTAAGTAAAAGAAGCAAATCTGAAAAAGGCTACATACTATATGATTCCAACTATTTGACACTCTGGAAAAGGCAAAATATGGAGACGGTGAAAAGATCAGTGGCTTTGGGGTAGAGAAGATGGGATGAATAGATGGAGCACAGGGAATTTTTAGGACAGTGCAACTATTCTGTATGATACTGTATTGTTGAATATATGACATTATGCATTTGTCAAAACTCAGAATTGTATAACACAAAGAATGACTCCCAATGTAAACCATGGATTTTAGTTAATAATAATGTATCAATATTGGTTTATCAAAGTGATAACAAATGTACCACACTAATGCAAGATATAAATAATAGGAAAATTAGGGGTGGGGAGTATATGGGAGCTCTCTGTTTCTCCTGTACAATTTTTCTATAAAACTAAAACTGCTAAAAAAAATAATAAAGTCTATTAAGTTAATAAATAAATACATTTAGTTACTAATTTGGTAGTAGATAAGTATATTATCCTTTTTTACCTCACAAAATCACTCTGATGTAGTTTCTGTTATTTCCATTTTGAAGATAGGGAAACTGACTCGCCCAAGATATGTGCCTTCTGTCCAAGCTCATACAACTAGATCTTGGGATCTGTAGGTATAGTTCCCAGAATGGATCATTCCCAGAAGCAGCACTCTCAATTTACTCTCACCACAGGCATTAAATATATAAGGGAAATAACATGATAAAAGAAGAGCTATCACAAGACATGCTGGCCTACGTATATTTCCTCTCACCGTATGCAGAGGTGGCACTGGCTGTGTGATCAGAGGGAAGGATTTGTATGTAGTAGTAGTTGTGCTGAGAAGAAAATTTCCATTCAAGAAGGAAGCTTGATAGCTTGAGGGGTTTGTTTGTCATCCTTGTTTATGATCTTTGCTGTTGCATTTGAAAACATTTGATCACTGTTGACATACACAGTCTTTTGCTGAATATTTTCTACATTATTGCATAGATCTCGATATGGATAAATTCAGAGACACACCCATGCTATTTCACTTTTTCATCCATTGGTGAGGCTAGTATGCATGTGCTCTAGAAGGAAGGATGGGTTTTCTAATTTTTGTGAAGGATTTTTAAATACATTTGTGGTGGCATTTATATAAAGGGAGAGATATGTCAGGGCAAGTCATTGAATGTGAAATAGAGAATTCTAGCCAACTGATGAGCCTCCCAGGCACATCACAAAGGGCTTTATGATTTTCTTCTTTAAAGTAGTTTCTAGGTATTCTGTTATAATGATAGTCCTCAACATCTGGATCTTCAAAATGACATTTTCCTCACACTGCCCAAAATAGGAATTTCCTTCCATCTCTGCCTTCATCCTCTTTCCAGATTATACAGTCCATAATAGGATATGATCATAGCTTCTTTCCGAAGTGTAATATCCACCCAATTAACCTTGAATGTTTTTTAAGAAAACTCACAATAGAAAAGATAATTGCATGGTTGTCAAAAAGTATGACTATTCAGGTACAATAGAGCCTTGTGAAATATTCGTATCAAAAGATTAACATTTACCATGTTACACTAATCAAACATATTGTAAGCCATTTAAAAACTGGAAAAATAGTAAATAGTCATTACTTGCAAAATATACAACCAAATGAACCAAAAGTGTAGAAAATACATTAAACACAATAAAGAAATGCATATTTTGTATTTAACATAGGAGTATATTGCACCATAGAGAAAGAATAGAGGAAATAAAATGATTTTCTTGCCCCTTTATGGTGTCACGAGGTTATTCTATGAACAGGTTTCTACTGTATCTCCTTACTGAAAGTTAAAGCCTTTAAGGTACAGCCCTTGGTAAGAAATAGCAGGAAAAACCTTTCACACATATAGAAATAGAGAAAATTGCTAAAGAAAGGGAAAAAAGCCCCCTTGACAGATAAGCAATAGCTCTGCTTACACAGTAATTTATGGTAATATCAGAAAGCTTTTGATAAAATTTCACACATATTGCAGGGTAGGACATTGGAGAAGATAAAGGACTCAAAAAGGTGAGGGAAAATTAAACCATTTATAAGAGGGGGAAGTATTCTGTAAAAAAAATAAAAAGAAAAAGGTAATTGGTTTTGATAGTCATAACAATTTATGTAATTTCTGTGTGTGCTAGGCACTTGCTGTCTGAAAAAAGGGCAGCCTAACATTTCCCCCATTGCTACAAAGTATAAAGAGTCATTTTTGAGAACAGCAAGTATGGAAAGTTGTTTTTTTTTAAGTATACACACACACACACACATACACACATACACACACAATTGTAACACATCTGGTAATGTTTGTGAGCTAAATTTCTATCATTTGAATAGTTTAGACCTTTAAAACTCTTATCATTATTTTATTTGATAGCAAATCAATTCTCCAATAAAATAATTTTGCCTTTGGGTATTATAATGAAAAAGCATTCTAAAATATATTTCTAATAAATACTGAAAAGTACTTCCATACTAGATATACAGTAAATAAATGAAGACATATTCACACAATTTGCTATTTCTTTTCTTGCTATCTGAAAAGTAATGAGCTTTAATTTACATTTTTCTTCATCAACCCCTGAAGCCTTATTAAAGTCAAAGCTTGAATATATTTGCTATGTTATAGAATTTTATATTTTGAATTTAAATTAGTATTTGATGCTCTGATTTCACTTTCTATATTAAAAAAATATAAATTGGCATCAATGAGGAGTTTTTAAACAAGCTTTTATTTTTTTTATATTCTTCAATTACCATTTTTAATAAAGTGGCTTTGCCTGCCTCTGAACTTCAATGTATCTTTGGGTTGTCATCATCATTCTTACTCATCACTTTCTCAACTCAGTTTCTGACCACAACCATTATAGAAATTTTCACGTTAGGAAAAATGAAAAATTCTGCCATTCAATAGAACATATTATGGGGACTCTGTTACTTGTTTTTTTAAAAATATTAACAAGAAAATGTGAAAGAAAAAAATGCCAGCCTATCTCTGTTCTCCTTAATAAATTTCTCCTGAGGCAGAGCTTTAATGAGTGGTAGTTCTGGAAACTTCTGAAACAATATGTTTCACTGACCAGGATGGCTGACCCTTTCCAGCTAGCTGATGCTATTCAATAAAGATACTATCAGAATATGAAATGACTGGTTTGAGTTTCAAAAGTATTTTGAGGAAATATTTTGTGAGAGTGGGAAGCATATTTTAATGCCATTCACATGTTTCCCTGAGAATGAAAACTGATCTGCAAGGGCGTTGAAAGTATTACAGACTAATTTCATTGCAATTTTCTAGGGCTAGAAGGGAGGTTGGGAGAATCAGGAGTTTGGTGGGGGTTCAAGAACACTGAGGTGAAAATTGTTGACCCATTGGAAAATCACTAAGTGCTGAAACTGGCTCTAGAAAGGCTCATGTTTTGAGCCTTTACAGCATTTGTGCAGCTCTCTTGGAAATTTACACTGTCATTTTATTTATAGCAGATGTCTCTTAAGGCAAACATTTTTACTCTATACTATACAAATCTTATGGAAAATTGCAAACATAATGTGGAGTTTTGGTCATGCTGTAGAAATCTACAGTATATTCTATAATGGATTATGAGCGAGGGGGGAAAAAACTGATACTGATCTAAGGCTGACGGATAAAGGGTAATCAAAACAAGGCTTCTGCAGATGCTTTTATAAAACTTGTTTTAAAAGAAAAGGCAAAGGTTGAAACTGTGGATTAAACCAACCAAATTAAATCATCTTGTATTCAAAATACATGCCGTGCTTCAGAATGAAATGACCAGAAGCTAGCTTGAGCCTTGAAAAAGGCATTCAGTTGTTTGAACAATTCCATTGTCTGGGGTATGCCAAAAAAAAAAAAAAAAAAAAAGCTAAAATTTTACTTGGATTTTTCTAAATAGAACCTGTGTTTTTTTGTGTACATCCAATGGGAAAGAAAATCTAAAAGTGCACTTCATTGTTCCAGCTAGTTCTTCACTGTAGTTCTCTTGTAATTCAATTCTGAGTATAGGACTTAAATATATGTTCTGTAGCTGCTCAGCAATTGCTACAGCAAGAAGCTGTAGCACCTGATTCAGCTATTAATATAAAAATATAATATAATATGCAATTAAAGGAGAAAGTAGATTCTGTCCAGAAAGTCACACCAGGAAATATAAATAGAAAGAAGACGAGATATTAACCATTTTCCAAAAGTGAATGTCAGCAACTTTAATTTTCCCAGAAACGGTACATCCAATTACAAATATTTATTTCTATATTTGTTTTCCTAATTAGCAGAATTTTTAAAAATAGGGAATTATATACATTTTGAACATTGAAATTCATACAAGTAAAAGCTGTATTACTGAGAATTCACTGTTCATTATGCATGGATTGTAACTACGCATTTCACAAAGGAAGTCATTAAAGTAATGTGGCTGTTATGTTTTCACAGGCCTTTGTGAGAGTCTAACCAATACAACAGCATAATCTCTCTGGACTTTAAAAACACAAATCTGTGACAAGGACATGAGATTGATGGAATTTTTAATTATATATTTTTTTACTTATGTAGTACATTTATTATTTCAAGGACATTATTCAAAGTGACCTTTTTGTGTTACAATGTGTACATTCCTATGCTGTTTTGCATTAATATCTTTAGAAAATTTTTACGTTCTTCCTAATCTGCTATTGGTGTTTCAGTAGGTTACTTACTAATATAATTCTGGTCACAGATGAAGGTTAAAATATCTCTAACCTTTACAAATGTATTATGTGGCATCACTGGCATAGCTTTTATTGCAGATAAAACCTATGACAAATTTTCTGTATGACAGAAGAACATGACATCTATTAAATTCTAATGATAGAGAAATATTTCTCTGCTTGTACTTCTAAATGTTTTGGATATAGTAAAAACAGGCCATACTTCCTCTTCCATTACATCAACAAAATATCTAAATCCACTTCATTTTTATGCGTCCAGTGCTTCAGTAAATATTTTCTAAGTTGAAATGAGAAACTGTGCAAAGGATGTTCAGAATTCAGCTCACTTCTAACCTTGCTGATCAAAACAGACAAAACATTCAACTGGATAGACATAATGAGAAGCAGAAAAAGGAAGTCACAAAAGGCCTAGACATTGAGTGTTGCCATGAAGGTGTATAAAAGCTTCAGCAAAGGTTTCTCAAATATAAGTGTCAAGATAATGGTAGGTCCCTCTGACAGTCATTTTTTTTAAAAAAAGAATAAAGCCTATTATAATAACTTTATGGAGTTAAAAGCACTTGAGTTTTCAGGGAACCACAGACTTGTAAAATGTTTCTGACATTCCATCAAAAAATTGGTATTATGACATTGTCATAATACATAATCATAGAGTCAAGAAATGATTGGAAGGAAATCCGTAAGAGCAGATTAAAAAAATAATAAATTTCACATTGCATTTCAGACATGTTCTTTCTCCCTTCTTTCTTTACAATAAATGATCAAGAGAAAGGTAGATAGAGAAGTATATTGTTTCTCTTAATCTCTTTTCCAGACAACCTCTTGGAAAAGATAATAATTCTGGTTGGTCCATAAATTTTTCATGTATGGGATTGTGAAGAGCCTCAAATAACCCTTGTACGATGATCTTAATTGTCTAGTGTTGTACTGAACACCTCTCCAAAGCACAGGATAATGGGTCCCTTTAAACTGTTAGACACCTCACAGCTAGCTATATTAAGGGCTGCATGGGATGTTTAAGATTCTTGAGGGTCTGCTGAATTTAAGTCTCCATCTATTGCCTTCTCTGCATGTCACTAGAGACTGTCCTAGACTATTTAGGGAATAGGACTTTAATCATAAGATTACCTGGAACCAGACGCAAGCTTAATATATGAAGTAACCCATAGTCACATAATTGTGCCTCTCCACCCCCGCTCCAAAAAGAAACATGTGGCTCTAATCTAATTTAATTTAATTTATTATTTTAATTTTTTTTTTCAATCCTTACCCTTTGTCTAAGCTTTGGGGCACATGTGCATAATAATGAACATTGCTGAGCATAAATAATGTATATTAACTGGATCTATTAAGATTCTCTCAAAAAAGTCCATCAAAATCACTTATTTTATAGTCAGAAATCTCAATTGAAAACCTATTAGCAAAATAATTCTATTAAATTGTATAATATTTCTAACATCAATTAATTAAATTTATATCCAGCTCTATAGTATAATGACTTTGTAATATTAATTTGGGTTTTAATTTAGGAAGAGAATTTGTAAGTTGGCCTTAAATTTTAGTGTGTAATGGTTTTCCACATTTAGACTCTGTCCACACATTGAGACTTTTTTTGCATTTTTCTAGTTGTACATCTGGTCATTTCAAACCTTATCTATATGATATTTTTTTATGAGTTGACCAACTTTATTTGTTTTGGGACAGTAAAGAAATTTGGTAAAATATACAACTAAACTAAGTTACTACAGAATAATGTTTCATTTGGCTATGCACTGTTCACATTTGGCCACATGACCAATAAATTATTGTCACAAATATGGGAATTAAAGATTCCTAAGACAAAGATAGAAAAATCCAATAATCTGATTTTAAAATAGAGTATGGTATACCTGACATTAGTTAATAAAACCAACTAAGATGTCTATACTGAGTCAGCACTAAGTTGATTGTTTCCCACAATCAACAGTTTTACATCTGGTCATTTCAACCAAGAAAGTAAATTGGCTCCAAGATTACATGGTCTGGCTCTCAGTTTCTTCCTAGGGAAGTCACATACCTCTCTGTGACTCTTGTTTCTTCATTTATAAGACAAAGATTGATGATGAAATGAGGTAGTAGATATAAAGTGCTTAGAACAGAGTCTCAAACAAATAATCAATAAATGTTTGTTACAATTATTATTATTATTATTATTATTCAACCTAATACTGTTATTCAATCTTTTTACTTTTAACATATTACATTCCTTGCCAGACGCGATCTCATGTTTCTGTTATATCTTTGTAAATTCAATATTTTCTTGATGGCACAACTGAAAATCAGTTCAAGGTGATCTCTCTCTTCTTAGAACTTATGTTGATGCTTTACCTCAAAAAAATATGTCTAAGACATGTTATTATCTAAACATTTCTTATGCACACACACACAAAGATAAGTATAAGCTGGGAGCATGTGCTATATTTCCTGTGCCTATATTTCACATGTAATACATGCTCCACAAATGTCACAATTAATGCTGCACATAATCCAAAGAGCTAATTAGTCCCTGCTCATGAAATCCTTTATTTGATCTGGTCTAGTCAGGGAGCCACATTATTTCAACAGAGATCTAGTTTGTTTTCCTTTTGTTTCTGTTTAAAAATAATAATCCATGTTGCTTAAATGGTGACTCCATATCTACCTTTAGATTATAAAACACATTCTTCCACACTAATATTTTGGATTGAGTCCAACAAGTTCAGGATTATAGTTTTTCCTCTATAATGCAGAGTTTCCAAAATGTTTTATGTCTTAATCCTACATCACAGAATAGAATTATAGATTCTTGGATATCTCTGTCAGGCTCCTTCAATTCTCTGAAGCCAAAAGAGATATGTCCACTTTTTATTGACACAGGTAAGGGTTACAACTATTGTTTGTAGTGTTTACATTCACACAGTTTTCATTGTCAACAATGCGAGGTTCAAGTATTTAAGATTTATAGGTGAATTTCATTTGAGCCCATTAAGTAAGTGGCTTGGATGAAGGGAAGGTATGAAAATGTTTGCATGATTATTGAGTTGTCAGAAAAGTCATGACGTATTTTGTCTATGTTTTTCAAAGGTCATTTATTTATATAAAGAACAAAGATCAATCAATGATATATTGCCCATTTTGTTCACTAATCTTTTGCCATCTTTCAGTGAGCTTCATAATTCCTCATTCATAGAAGGATCTGTCTTTATTTGCAAAAAACTGAACAAGCTGTTTATTTACAGCTTTATATGAATTAAATGTCAGTCCATGCAAGGAGTTTTGAAGAGAGTGAAACAAGCAGAAGTCTTATGGCACAAGGTCAGGCAAGTATGGTGGGTGTGGCAATACATCTCATCCAAGCTCCAGTAATTATTGATGGATGATCAAACTTGTGTGTGGTCTCGTGTTGTCATGATGGAACACAGCTCCTTTACAATTAACGAGCTCTGAACGTTTCTGGATGATGGATTCATTCAAACTGTCCAATTGCTGACAGTACACATTTGAATTGATTATTTGGTTCCTTGGTAGGAGCTTAAAAAACATGACACCTTTAAAAATCCCACCACACTGAGAGCATAACCTTCCTCTGATGAATGTCTGCTTTCGATGTCATTTGAGGCAAATCATCATGTCAGGACCAAGACCGTTTGCACACCACATTGTTGTAAACAATCCACTTCTCATCACCAGTTATCAGTCGCTTCAGAAAAGGATCGTTTTCCTTGCGGTTACTGAGCATATTGCAGATGTTTATACTCGCCATCCAATGAACTTCTTTGAGTTCATGTGGAACCCAAATATCGAACCTGCTTATGTATCCCAGCTTCTTCAGGTGGTTGTGAACACTTGAATGATGGATGTTTAATGTTTCTGCAATCTCCCGTGTCATGTAATGTGGGTTTGACTCGATCAATGCCTTTATTTTGTCGTCATCAACCCCGGGATACCTCCCTGACTTGGGAGCGTTGTTGAGAACAAAATCACCAGCACGGAATTTTGTGAACCATTGTTGGCACTGACGTTCTTGTAGAGCATTTTCACCGTAAACTTTATGCAACTTTTCACAAGCTTGACGTTCGTTCTTCCCTTTATGGAAGTAAAACAGTAAAATATGGCAAAAATGCACAGCTTGGTCTTCCATCTTCAACTTGTTGTAAAATCTCCAAAACTCAACCAAATCACTCAATTTTTTTTAGAATAAAGCTAGAACTGTCTGCTGTCAAATAACATATAACAGAGATGCAAATGACTCTAGTACTTCCAAAAATGAACTAATGCCATCTGTTGCAAACACAAGTCATGACTTTTCCGACAACCCAACAGATCCCTACAAGACAATTTAACAAAAAAATTTTTTAACTGCCTCATATTAGTAAAAAGATCTGCTTACACATTAAAATGAATCTCCCCAAAATCTGATTTTATTCCTTATTTTGTTTTTTTACTTTGCTAAAAACATAGCTCTTACCTAATTATCATTCTTTCTTTCTCATCATAAACCAGAGTTCTTTAATTCTTTCATTGTGTCATAAAAGATTCAATAAATTCTGATTTGCATTTCAAATTCACCTCATATTTGAAAAGGACATCAGATTCAATGACAATTATATCACTAGACTCTTTAGCACTGAGTGGGAAACCAAGCTCAAGCTCCTTCTGACTGAGGTCCTAAATATGGAAGGTTACTAATGTTCCTCTTTATCAGTAATGGTGATTTTGTGGGGGGTGAATTTTTCATTTTTATTAATCAATATGTGCTCATTTAAGCCATTTGCTTTGGTTAGATATTTCAGACCATTTGATTCCTCCTCTCATTAAGAAAGGTGTATCTTGATATTTTTGCTACAGAAAAAGTTTCAGTATTATTACCCTTAGAAATATTTTTGTTGCTATTTTGTTCTTCTAGAAATATTACTGGAGGAAATTATTTCCATATAATTTTTGGAAGGTTATTTTCCACTTTGTTTCTGTTATTGTTTAAACAATTGAAATGACCAAAAATTTTAAGCACTCATATATAAATTTATGTGTGTCTGTGCAGGTGTGTGTATATGTAACATATATAAATATTTTGACATATACTGCCATGGAGAAAGATAAATCTAGATCTTAAAACATTATCTGTGGGGCCGGCCAAGTGGCTCAGTTGGTTAAGAGCTCACTCAAGAGTGCGAACTCTGAGCAACAGGGTCGCTGATTTGATTCCTGGCCAGAGCTGAGCTGCCGCTGAGATGGCTCAGCTCAAAAAAAAAAAGAAAAAAAATTATCTGTGCATTAATCATTGCCATATAACTTTTCCTCCATATAATTTCTACTTTCAAAGACTTGTCACAGTTACAGCCAATTATATTACAGAAAATATACATAGTTACAGAAATTATATTTCTGATAATTAATAACTTTTTCTGACTCTAAAGAAATCAACAGTGGCCCCAGTTCTGTCCCACATATGAGGGCCAGTGATACTGTCTTCAAAAAAAAAAGAAATAAAACAGAAATTTACATGGAAGTCATTATAATTTTTATATAGATTAATAAAATGATTATAAAATATTGTGATATGCACATGGTATGGTTAACAAATAGAAACTAAAGAGAGAAACTTTTAAAAGGAAGTAACATAAATTTTCAAACTAGTTATGTTATATGCAAGCAAAATGATTATATTTGTAGGGTGGAGATTTTAACGTATGAAATTTTCTGTTGTTTTTTTTTAGTTTATCCAATTATTTGAAACCCTATTATTTTATTTAAACCACAAATTTAAGATGTTTGAATTATCTAGACAAGGGCTATTAATCAATAATTATTTTTAAATTTTAAATTTTCAACAAGTTAGCTATTTGAATAAAAAGTTCATCTTAGAAAACCTAATGGTAAGATTAAGTGGAAAAATACAACCAGATCACAAAAAACAGAAAGTATATCATTTCAAGTATAAAGTAGTTAATCAATAAACACTTGTTAAATTAGATTAAAGGGGAAAAAGTCAATGAATTCTATAATTTAAGACCAAGAAATTCCATTATTATAACAGAATAATCTAGTTAAATTAGCCCAAAGAACTGTTTGATTTGACCAGCATTTTAAATCTATATATTGGTGTATGTGTGTGTATAGATACAAATTCAGAAAATTATGTAAAAAGTATCATAAACAAATCCAAGTAAAAACAAAGTCCATAATGCAATGGGGAAATATTTCCAGTAAAATAAAGTTAGTATAAAATGCCTGCTCAAGTTAAGGACTGTGTAAATACTTAGAAAGTTGGAAGAAAATATAAAGATTGCTTAAACAAATAAATGTCCATTTGTCAAAAATATTGTGTTGATACAATGATGTAATAAATAGTAACTTTTCTTGATAAAGAATTCTGTATCTACACCAATATAACATTAGGTAAATGTTTCTTTTATCCTTTTATTTTGCACATTATTTATATGAGAACAAAAAATAATTTTTTAGTTACTATTTTGATATAATACTGCATAATAAAATAAAATAAGGGGTGACCAGTTAGCTCAGTTGGTTAGAGTGTGGTGTTGATAACACCAAGTTTGTCGGGTCAATCTCAGCATGGGCTACTGTGATCTGTGTCCTTCTTAAAAGAGTCAACTATGCCATTGTAGCATGAAAGCAATGTGTAACCAATGACCGTGGCTGTTCTCCAATAAAATAAAATAAAAACAAAAAATAAAATGAAACAACTTTTTGTTAAAACTGAATTCTACGAATTGTCTGTATTGCTATATGTATACATACACTGGGGGTGCCAAAAAATGTTTAGAAGTGGACACTTTGGTCAACGTTGCTCAAGCAGTAGTTTGCCGTAATCAGAAGTGTCTGGAAGCTGATAGCAACCACTTTGAGCACCTCTTGTAATTGCAGAAGTCCAACATGACTTGTATTAATTTTTTGTTACTGGTATATATTGAGTATTACAATTTTAATACAGTTTTTTCCTTTCTTAAAATGCATATACATTTTATGGCATCCTCTATTTATTAATGTGAAATACAGAATAAAAATGAACCTGTGTGATATACTAAAACTAACATTTTTCTCAGAATCAGTTTCATTGCAGAAAAATATCAGCAATGAACTCACAGTGCATAAATTAAATTATTCTCTAGGTGTTAATAGTACCCATGAAACTGTGTCTACTGAAACCAAAATACATACGTGTATGTATATGTATATACGAGGTATGACAATTAAGTCGACAAACTCATCCTAGAAAAATTGCTACATACCTCACTGCTGAGTATCACCATGGTCACATTCTAAGTAGTCCCTTTGGAAAGCTATGCAAAAATGCCAGCACCTAGTCCACCCTTCAAAGCAATTTTGGAACTCTTTCTGGAATGTTCATCAGAGCTGTCATTGTATTACCCTTCAAGTCCTGAATGTCATCAAAATGTCTTCCTTTCAATATTTCTTTTATCTTTAGGTAAAGAAAGAAGTCATTGGGGGCCAGATCAGGGGAGCAGGGAGGATGTTCCAATACAGTTTTTGTTTACTGGCTAGAAACACCCTCACAGACAGTGCCATGTGAGGTGGTGCATTGTCATGATGTAAGAACCATGAACTGTTGGCGAAAAGTTCAGGTCGTCCAACTTTTTCAGGCAGCCTTTTCAGGCCTTCCAAATAGTAAACTTGGTTAACTGTTTGTCCAGTTGGTACAAATTCATAATAAATAATCCCTCTAACATCAAAAAAGGTTAGCAACATCGTTGCAACAAGTTCGTGAACTTAATAACCAAACCTTGTATAAAAATTATCTAAACAATACCCATTCATCTAGATATTAAGAAACATTTTATATATTTTGATTAAGCAAATATTCAAATACTTGGTGTCTTATCAACCAAACAACTGAATGAATTGAGTAAATTACCAGCAGGATGTCTGGCCATTATGTAGACACAATCAGTGAATCACTGTACTTTTAAAAGACTTGGATAAGTTCCAGGAAGTTATTTATACACATAAAGATAATGCAGTTGTACATAACTTTGTACTACATGTGACTTGAAGAAATTCAATTCTGGGAAGATTAAATTTTTTTCTACTTTCAGGGGAAAATGTATAAATATATTTTTGTTCAAAATTGTCTCCTTTCCTTCAATGTATGTAGCCACTGAAAGAGACCAGAAAAGTTTCCTAGGGGAAAAATAGGCCAATGGGACAACATAGTTCGCAAACAACAGAAGAGATGGTTGACAGGGCATAAAACAGAAATTTCCAAAAGCAAAAATTGTGTGGGAACAGCTAGTCATGGATGAAGGAATACATGGGGATTACACAAACTTGGAGAAGACAGAACTCTATTGAAACAAGATCACATCTAGTTCCCAGATCTAATATCTGCACATTCGCCATCCTGGTGTCCTGGAATTCCAATATTGTAGACATAGCTTTTACCATGCTGTTTGAAAAAGTGCAGAGGTAAAGCAGAATATGAGTTTCATTTACTGAATTAATCAGAAAGCTTTTGCCTAAATAACTACTATTATGAGTTATAAAGAAAACATCACTTCAGGGCCAGCCGAATGGCATGTTGGTTAAGAGCTGGATTGGGATGCCAGCACTGAGCAGCAGGGCCCCGGTTCGGATCTGACACATGAGGGCCAGTGACATTGCCCTCTACAGCTAAGACGGTGAACAACAGCTCCACCTGGAATTGGGCTGCTGTGAGTCACCAGTGACAGCCTTGGTTGCAGCCCCTGCTGCAGTGGGCTGCCGTAAGCTACAGTGAGTGGCTGGCAGCCAGCATGAGCGGCTGGCAGCCGGTGTGAGTTGCCAATAGCCACCGTGAGCAGCCATCCAGAGGCTGGCGAGCGACTGCCTCACCTGGGAAGAGCACAAAAAAAAAATGACAATACCAACATGGGCCAGTGAAACAACGCCCTCCACAACTAGACTGAAGAACAAAAGGACAGCAACTTGTCTGTTCCTCTTCCCCAATTCCCCGGAGCTGTTCCCCTCCCCCAATTCCCCAATAAAAGTTAAAAAAAAATAACTTCAGATGCACATTCTTAAAGGAAAAAATGAAGAAATAAAAGTTTGGTGAAAATGCCACAGAATAAAAAACTGTTTTAATGCAACTCTAGTTATTCACTTTGTAATTTTTCTGTATATGTAGATTTAGACAGAAAAATAAGTAACTAGAAAAACAGAAACCCACCAGTGGTATATTCAAGTGAATTTTGAAAATTAGACTCAGAAATAGATTTGTATAGATAGACTATCTTGGTAATTACTAAGCAAGAGTGCTGAAAATACATGTCACTATTCATGTCATCTGTTTCACTCTGTAGAAAGAACTGAGCAATAAGCACCATCTTTTAAAAACCAGAGCTTCCCCAAATCCTGCCATCATCAACTAACCAATAAGCTTTCTTCCAAAAATACTTCCACTGACTTGTATTTAACCAAAGTCTATTAGTTATCTCATAGGCAAGACCTTCAATTGAATGTAAATAATAAAGAAACACAATGAAAATATGAAATGAAACACAATATGACAAAGTTTTATTAGGCTACCCATAATCCTCAGCAGCTTTCTTTAAAAAAAATATTAAGCCTTTCCCTTACTGTCTTAAATTCGTGTTTTTATACTTAAGATTCCTATGTAAATCAGTAGACAACTGAATGCCTTACATAATCCAGAGAGCAGAAAATATGTGGGACCCTATTCTAAAGAGGTGCCAGAAAATTTTTGAGAATTGTGGCTTATTACCATACTCAACAGTCTTAAAATAAATAAATTAGCTATAAAACTAATAATAATACTGGACATATTGAACTGATTTTAGTATAACAGTTTCAAATAGTATCAGCCAGGGACTTCTCTTACATTCAACTAAATTTCATAGACTTTGCTTTTTGTTTCATTTGCCTTTCATACCCCAAGGCCAATGCTTAAAATAACTCCAGACTCAGGTTCCCTATATCATCCTCATTTGTGTTCCCCAAGACATTTCTTCTATTCCTTATTCTACCTACATCCTTCATCCATCAAAAGAACTACCCATCTCGTTTTCATTTGCACTACATTCTCGCTA
This sequence comes from Aselliscus stoliczkanus, assembly GCA_033961575.1. NCBI lineage: Eukaryota > Metazoa > Chordata > Mammalia > Chiroptera > Hipposideridae > Aselliscus > Aselliscus stoliczkanus. The sequence continues at coordinate 119,995,089 of CM066730.1, read as the reverse complement.
TGCTATTCTTGAAATCCATTCTACGGGACCATGTTCGATGTGAAAGTGTTATAATTAGATCCTTCTGGTTCATTTGGTAATAAACCCATCTGGATTTGATCCAACATGTACTAGTTTTATACCAAATCTGACCTATTATGGCTAGAATTACACTGAGTGTCTATTCCACGTTCTTTCTTATTTAAATTGTGAGCTGTCAAGCAAGGATTTTAAGCAGCAAACTATGAAAACTAAGCTTACATAAAGATAATTTAAAGAACACATTATTAGGTGTGACTTTCCTAAAGGAAAGCCAGGGACAAAGACAAATAACTTAATTTGGGGTCTCCTGATAATTAGAATAGTAGCTCCCAAACTGTTTTAACTTGCACCCATTTCAACATGGCAAATGGCCCTGAAACTCACTTACCTTACCTATTCTTTTTTTTTTTTTTTTCAGGACAGTGTCACTGGCCCTCATATGTGGGACCCGAACTGGTGCCACTGGCTTCCCAAGCCAGTGCTTCACCGCCACGCCACACGGCCAGCCACCTTGCCTTTTCTTAATTCCCATTAGGGATATTACTGCATTATAGCAATAAAATGTCACCCACTGTACAATTAAAATTTGAGAAGATTAGGATTAGGTAATATGGATGACTCATATATAATTTACATATCTTAGAGTCAAATTATTACAAAATTAGAGGACAGAATATTAGTGGTAAAATTGTTTCTTACTACCCACTATAGAGTAGAATTAAATAAACACACAACAAAGTGAATCATGATGAGGTGAAACTAGAGGGAACTTATAAATAAAAGCCAAACATACTATTGAAAATCATACTATTCCAAGCCAGGCTTCACCACATTCATGCAAGCAGGCTTCCTATAGACGGTGATAGGGCCATCGTCCCTGGGAGCTTCTCAGTGTCACCAAGACTGTGTGGCAGCCAGACCATGTAGTAAAGAAAACAAAAACAAAAACAAAAAAACCAGCAAATCTAGGATTATACAAATTTTGACTTAGAAACACTATTCACAGTTTAACGAATAAATTACATAGTATTTTCATGGTAACAAGGCTTTAACTGTAGATTAAGATGAAGTTCTATGAAATTGCTTGTCATTGCTCCAAAAGAACAAAGAAAGAAATTCACAGCCCATCAGTGGACCAAGGAACCTAATTCTTTTAAAAATCTGCTCAAGTCCTGAGCTATCCTAAAAATAAATAAATAAATAAATAAATAAATAAATAAATAAATAAATATGTGTATTTGATATGGTAACCTAAAAATTTGTCAAGAATCATATTGTGGATCATGTGGATGACAACTCTACAACCAAACACTATAACTTGTTTTTTGCTCCCAAATACCCATTTGTATTCAGGATATCACTGGATCAAGCTTCACCCTTTTAATCGTCTAAAGTTAGTGAGAAGTGTACTTCATAAACAAATGAAGGGTACCTGCTCAGTAAAAACCAGCCAATGACATTTGAAATCCTGATGAGGATTTTTCTATTGTTTGAATATAGAAAATGATAAGAAAATTAAGTTATAATACATGACAAGATTGCTCTTGGCATTCCAGGCTCAGAAGAGCTTGATTGTCATTTAGGTTGTGAGCATCAATTTAATTTCCAGAAAAACAACTTCATTTGTCCATTACATTAATAATCTTAAATTAAATTTTATTAGTTTTATAATTTTTATTGACTTGAACTTAAAAAATGATTTTTCTTATACATGGTTATATAAAGCCAACAAGCACACAGAGTTTATACCTGTTTTTATGTTTAAACATATTTAAGTAAATGCTATAATAAAAATAATTAAGTCAAAGTTTAGGGTTATTAAGAAACTTTGCTCTCAAAAAGGGCCTATACAATAGTGCCCTAGTTTGTGGTACAAAGAAAGAGCTATTTGGCTTAGTCATAGTTTGTCACAGCTAATCCTCAAAAGAACAAACCCTTAAAATGAACAGAGCAGGCTGAACCTAAGGAGAAAATGGGCAGAGATTAGGAAACATTTCTGTACTCAGCTGTGGGGATTATTGCAGGGAAGTGCTGAACAAAATCTTCACCATGCCCTTTGAAGATGTCTAGAATATTATCTGCAGGGAAACCCAGGCAACCAGCACTTCCCGGTTCATCTAACGAATTCTATAAAGGCCCCAGGACATCTATCCCAAACTTCCAGAAATATTGCATGTTGCCAATTCTCACTTGTCCTCACATTAAATCAAATACCAAGCCCTGTTTACCTGCAGACACTCTTGCATGGGAATTCTCCTCACCATTTTCATTGTTTCTAACCATTGCCAAAAACAATGATTTCTTTAGGAAACTGAAGGTAATTCTGACGTTTCTTCCATGTGAACTCTTCCTCCATGTCAGTGCATTTTATACAGCGTTCAATATTCTCACTGAAAAGTTCAGCGCAGTTTGGTAGCCTGCCTCAAAAGCTATGAATGTCACATTGCCAATTAAATTGGACATTCATGGCAATAGTCCCAGCATTCAAAGTCGTTTATGATGTGGCTTCAATCTCTCTTAACAAGCATGTTCCCCAATACAGTTTACCCTTGGACCACACAGGTTTAACTGAGCGGTTGCCCTTACACTTGGTTCTTTTCAATAAATTCGGAAGCTGGGCACCCAGGGATTCAACCAACACGAATCCAAAACAGTATTTTCGCATTCCCAAAAGCAGTTTCGCAGCCGTGGATTCCTAACCACAGATCAAAGGTATTGTTTTTCAGTCCACAATTGATTGAATCTGGGGATGCGGCGGGCCGGACTGTAGTTAAATTTTGCGAGAATCAAAAGTTATAAGTAGATTTTCGACTGCATGGGAGTCAGCGCCCCTAACTTCGCTGTTTGAGAGTCAAGTGTACTTCCTAGGAAACTTCAACAGTAACTTACTAAGTGTTCATACCTATCATTTTCCCACCTCTGTGAATTTATACAAGCTGTTTACTTTAAAAAAAAATTATTTCTTCCTATCCAAGTGCCATAATACAGGTTCCCTAAGAAATAGACTCTGAGGCTCTGAAATGAATACAGAGGGTTTTAATTGGAGAGGGTTCTCTGGAATGCTACCTGTAACAAAGCAAGGGAAATAGAGGTGTTTGGGCAGAGGTTAAATTTGAACTTGGATGAAATTGCGATGGTGAGCTCAGCTGATCCTACTAAGAACTCAGAAGCTGGGAAGGTCTTTTCAGAGAGATTTCCAATCTAGGTAGAGGAGCCAGGCAGACCTTTGTACCTCTATGTGGACAGTCTTTGGGGGCAGGCTGCCCTGGAAATGGGACATGGCCTTTGGCAAGGCAGCCTTCTTTAACTGTGGGGAAAGATAGAAGCATATAAATAGATAGCCATGAATAGTCAGTGGCCAACAATCAGGCAGGTTCTAAAAGCAGACCTGCACAGCACAGCACACCCATTTCAGCAGACCGTTGTGCCACTCAGACCTCCTTGTTTCCTAAAGCTGGTTTACCCTACCTAGAAAAAAATTCCTCTCTTTTCTTGGGGTAACTCAGAAGAGCAAGGTGAGTGGAACAAAGAAGAGCCCAAGACTGTGTCTGATACTGATTGTCTTTCCTCCAATATCTGCTGTAGATTTCCCAACCCCTCGTCTAGCACCTCTGCTGGTTTTTAGTAATTTATCATATAGCGTGAACTAGATCTTAATCCCTAATTTCCCAGACCATGGCTGTTCCCTTTTTTCCTTTACCATCAAATTGTGTAAGGGAGTACCGGAAAATGCCCCAGGGATAACTTGATTCCTACTCCATTCTTCTTTGTCCCCATTGCCCTACCTCCTCCTGATTATAAGAACCAATCAATTTAGAACACTCACTATTTCTCTCCTTGCCTGTTGGTCTCTTGGTAAAAAGAATCTGATGTGACTGGGTGAGAGCCATCATTAAAAAATTTAAATTTACTCCCCTGGAGTAAGTGTTCCCCCTCTAAGAACTAGCATTTCTAGACATACAGAGCCTTGAGTTACAGATTTGGGAAAGCACAAAACTTCCCAAGTATGTCACTAAGAAGGTGCTAAATGATACCATTATATTTCTACCTTTTGATTCCCAGACTTATCTTTTCCACCTATTGGGGACACAGCACCCTATAATACTCATGTATTTTAATTGACTATTGCATCCCATTAGGTGGTACCTATCCACACCCAGTATCATCAGCAAATTGGCATTTCAGTTGTAGCTTCAAGAGAGACTGTTCAACCAGCAACCACTGGGTGGTATAGTATGTGATAGGACCAGTGTATCCCCTGACTATGTGCCCACTGTTACATCTTCATTGTTGTAAAGTAGCTTCTTTGACCCAGGAAAATATTAGGTAGGGTTCTATATTGGTAGGTCAAACATCATCAGGTAGTGGTGCTGGCTGAGGTTTTGGAAGCTGGGAGTGGAAACCCATACCAAGAATATATTACGATTTCAGTCAGTGTCAATCCCCACCCCTTCCAGAGTAAAAGGAATACTATTCAATTACCTTACCATCAAGTTGGCAGTTGATCCCCTCAAGCTCTCATGCCATATCATGGGCTCATCATTGGTTCCTGTTATTGACATGGTAGACTCTAAATACCAATAGTACAATAGTTAGATCACTTTTGGTAAGTAGTTGCACATATGTTGAAGTTCCACCCTTTCCACATGGATACTCTGTTCATAAGCCCATTTGAACAGTACTTGGATATGGTTGGTGACAAAAGGTTGACTGGTGTCAACTAAGCAATGCTGTCTACTTGGTTGTTTCATAACTTTTCCATAGTGGATGCTGTCTGGTGGAAGTTAATGTGCAATGCAAAACTTGCCACACCTTGTGCCCACTCACGTAAGTCTATTCACACACTTCTTCTCTAGACCTCCTTATTCTGAATATTCTTTTCTTACTCTTTTCCAGATATCTAACTAATGAGCTGAGCCATTTTACACTGTCCACAGCCCATATATAGTGAGGCCACTTCTCTTTGCACATAAAATGCTTAACTAGGCGCACTGACCAATGCTAAACTTAAGAATTTCCTCTTAATACACTCCGTTGGGACAATTCCTGAGTGGAGCTCTAATGCACACATACCCACATTCCAAACCAACCCAGCTGTGAAACATTGTCAGCCATTTTTCTCTTCCATCACCCTTCCCCACCACACACACACACACACACACACACACACACTCATATAGCCATAGGTGTGAACTAAAAGAAAATGACAATACAACCATGGTAGATGACAAGGGGTCATGGACAATCTGTTCAAGTCCCTTGTACCCCATGTCTCTCTACTCATGCCCCAACCCAGATGAACCACTTCCATCTTACAGTGGTCTGTGACTGGTCCTGCCCAACTTTATGACTTAGTGCGTCTGCCAAAAACCAGCTCACAATGGATATATCTGGCCTATGAACATCTGATGTTTTATGGTCAGATTCTCCATGTCTACCAGAACTCAGTAGCACACAGAAGCTGTTTATTTGTATCGTGTATCGCTCTGTGCTGCAGATGGCGTGATTGGCTCCAGATTGCTACCTGTCCATATTGTGATTCCACTTTGGAGTTTTAGCCACCACAGATACCTGTAATACCAGAGGGTAGGCCAAACTATGTAGCCCAAGTGGCAAGCTGTTTGAACTGCAGTCTGGGTTCCACAGAATGTATTCCTTAAAGGTGCAAGCTAACACTCACAGGACATTGGGAAATGAGAATTTTGATCATGAAAAGAGATTTGGGTGGTACACCAACTCTGAAACCCTACATCAGATTCCATCCTTATTCTTCCAAAATGAAAATATTCTCTCATTGTTCCTCTGAACTTTGAACTTTCATCAAACTTTGCTATAAATTTCTTATAATAGTTTCTATGTTCTACTATATTTATAGATAAATCTAATCTACCTTTTATATTTAAAATTTCTTAGGTGCAGAACTTGGGTTTGATTTATCTTTGAGTTCCTTACTAAGTCTTTTTGTACTTTCTCAATATTTTTTTTATCTTGGAAACTTCTAGTCATCTTAGCATCCAAATCATTTCTTCAAGAAACTTTCTCTAACATCTCAAACTCAGAAAGGTTATGGGTTTTCCTAATGTCTTGTACATGTTTATCATCGTATTAATTACAATGACTTTTAATTTGTCATAGTAGATGCTGGTAGGAAAAAAAATGTGATGAAGGCAAGACCTGTGTTTCCTTGTTTACCATTTTATCTACAGAAATTAGCATAGTGCCTGGGGCATAACTGGTTGCTAAATAAATATTGGGTTGTCAGGAAAATCATGACATATTTTTTTCTATGTTTTTTGTTGCAAAAATGCGTCATGACTTTCCCGACAACCCAATAGTTATTGAGTGAGAGAAAGGATGAATGAATTGATGGATGAAGAGGAGAATCTCCTGTAGGATAAAAGTCACTTCATAAAGAATAGAAATTAACAGTCATTCCTGAACTGGTCCATGAGATTGCTTTCCCCCTAAGACCACGCCAGGATCAGCAGCACAAGGGGCTGCTTTGATAAAGAAATGAACAGGTCAGAGTGTTTTAGGTATTTTGATTGCAGGGCCCCGCTGAGTGAAAGACTCCAGGAAGGCTGGTCCTTTGGAAGACAACAGGAGGACCTTGAGCCTCTGAGGGTAAAGATAAGATAAAGAGGCAGTTCTATATGAACTAGGGGTGTGGGGAGGAAGACAATACTGTTGGAGCCAAACTTTGTCTTATTTGCTATTTGACCACATCCTTCCAGCAATGATGAGAGGACTTCATTTGAGCCATCTCAAAACCATTAAAGCTAAGCCACCTCACTCTGCCTTTAGAAAACAAGACCACAAGGAGTAATAACCACATAGGTGTTTTTTTTCCCCAATGTTCCTTGACCAGGTTGCACTGTAACAATAACAGTCACAAGTATTTTATTTTCTAGCCCCATCACGATCAGTATTGACTCATGATGTGTATTGTATACATATATGTATGTATATATAATACTTATATATCTAATATCTAATGTGTATTCAAATATGTATGTATATATAATATTTATTAATTTGTATATATGTTCCATGTGCCAATTAGTGTTATTTCATTTTAATATTTTTAAACTTATTATGATAGAGGCTGAACTTTAGCAGCAGAATATCTAGGTTCAAATCTTGGGTAAACTACTTGTAAAATGAGCTGTCTTTGAAAATTCACTTAGGATAGTTTCCTCATCTGTAAAACTAAAGTTAAAGGAAAAGCTACCTCAGAGCTATCGTGAGGAACAAATTACGGTATCAGTACAAAAGCACTTTGTAGGTAGTAAGTCACCACCTGTATGATTAGCTTTGATAGCCATGCTCAATAAAGAACTTGATCAAGGTATTTATTGATAAGGTTATGGGCTTCTTGTAAATATTTTATTTGGGGCAAGTAAAAAAAACACCATCATAATCTAAATGATTATTTTAAGTAATAAAAGTGCTTTAGAAGGAAGAACCTAGTATTAGCAGCGTACTAACACAGGTACTCAATGATCGCCTGATAACTATTGGGTTGTCGGAAAAGTCATGACTCATTTTTGCAACGAAAAGCATAAAAAAAATATATCATGATTTTTCCGACAACCTAATAACTGGCTGATGTTCATGGAGACTAGGTCAGAAATTTAGGGGACATTTTCAGTCATTGTAAACCCTGGTTATTACCAAATATAACTTAAAAATGCCTTCTTTTTATATCGTGTATTGAGATTTAGGAAAATAATTGACTTAATTCTCCAGGTCAAAATATATATGCAGACCTAGTCTTAGTTTCCTCATAGACAAATATAATGCTTATTTTTTATGCCACTTATTTAGGAAGAAATTCTTAGGGTCTACCGATTGGATTAAGTTTCTGTTAAAGTAACCTTCTGAGTAAATTTGCAACCACAGGGAGCCCCTTGGCTCCTGCCAGTATGACTCTGAGTGTAGAGACCAGGCTGGGCATGGGCAAAGCTCTCTTCTAGCCCTAATTCTTCCAGATGGTACTGTGAGTTTGGGCATCTGTTGTCATGTATAAAATTAGGAATCTATTTCAACTAATATTTATTGAGCAGCTGCTATAAAGAAGGAGCTATGCAGGAGACAGACAGCGATTCCGGGATGCCTTTGACAGAACCTAGTGCTGGTCTTTTATTGGAATCTTGAGGATGCTTCCTTCTACATTAAACCCATTTTCTGCCCATTTCTCCTCATTCCATTCACTTTTTATAATTTATGTGCACATATATATGTAACATATGTGGACATATCTTGTCTCCCACTCAAGTAAAAACTCCTTTGAGTGCAGGGACTCTATTATAAACTTTTAATTTTTTTACTTCCTGTTCTCACCATTAGCATTGAACCAAGCAGTTACAAATAGTAGGCAATAGATAAAATGTAAGTATATAAAAATATCAATAGCTCTTATCACAGGAGAAATCAGGTAAATGTCATAATAAAATTTTAAAGAATTTACTCTGAATAACTAGCATTTATTAAGCTCCTGGTGGATTATCTCAGAAGGCAACCTCATAAGACAACTGAATACTTCCATTCTTTAACTAAAGAATTCAGACTCAGTGTACCTAATAATTTACAGATCAGTCCGGGATTCAGACAAAAGCCTGTCCAGGTCCAAATCCTATAATGTTTCTAGGTAGTCATGTTTCCCAGGGTATCATGAGGAAGAACATCCTAGAGAGAAGGGATAGGAAAGGTTTCCTGAAACTGGTGATTGAGATAGATCTTGAGATTAGGCAGGTTTCTGAAAGTAAGAAGAGACAGGAGCATGACCAGCAAAGGGAATAATACAGGTCAAAAATTGGGGAGCTTGGCATATGATCAGGAAAATAGTAATCCAGGTCAGCTATAGAGCATGCAATATAAATACTAATAAAAAAACATTACGGTAGTAATACAATGCAAAATCATTTTTAAATGTGGATATCAAATTATGTTAGTTCCCTGTTCAAAATGCTCTATGGACTTGCCATTTCATTCAGAATAAATCCAAGACCCTACCCACATGATCCCCATGACTGCTACAGTGAACTCAGTAACTACCACTCTTTCTCTCTTACCCACTTAATTCCATCCATACTAGCTTTCTTGCTACTTGTTCAACCCACCCAGGCCTCACTTCAGGGTGTCTATATTACCATCTCCTGGGTCTTGAAAAAATTTTTCCATAGATACGAGTACTTCTGTCACTTGATCTCTTGATATATTCCAATTGCAGTTTAACTGTCATTTCCTCAAAAGTTGGCTTGCCTAACTATGCTATCTGAAATAACAGCCCCTTTCACTCTCTAACCATTTATCTAACCTACTTTCCTTTCTATTACTTGTCTTTACCCAACATTAAAATAACTGTCAAGGTCATCAAAAACAAGGGGCATTTGAAAAAATGTTATAGCCAAGAGTTGCCTAAGGAGACATGACAACTAAATATAATATGGTATCTTGGGTGGGATGTTGGAACATTAGGTAAAGACTAAAGAAATCTAAATAAACTCTAAATTTAAGGTTAATCATGTACTGATGTGAAATACTAATAAGGGAAACTGTTTGTGACGGAACTCTTTGTACTATCTTTGTAATTTTTCTATAAATCTAAAACTAATCTAAAATAAAAAGTTTATTTGAACAAACATGACTGTGTGCCTGTGTGTGCAAGCACATCTGTTTATTTGATTATTGTCCATCTCCATAGAAACTCTTGTTCACGGCTTTATTATCAGTCTCAGAACAATATCTGGCACATAACAGATATTTAAGAAATACATGCCTAATAAGTTAATCAATTAATTGTGTCATTTATACCTCACACAAATCCTCTGAGGCTCCATGATCTTAAGTACTATTTGCTAGGTTATACAAAGACCAAGAGTTAGAACCAAGATTCACTCACTTCAATCCAATTCCAAAGTGTGTGTATTTAACCAGCATTTAGCATTGAAAAGGAAAATCAGAGCACTGAATTTGTATTTAGTGTAGATGCAGTAGGGAACCATGGAAGATTTTGAGCAGAGATAGTAGCGAAGTGGACCTTAAAAGTGGAGAATGGGTTAAGAAAGAAGAACAGGGCCAGTGATAGGAAAGCCAATATGAAGATTTTGACAATGATTAGATGAAAAGGAATGACACCTAAGCTAGGTAGCAACGGGAATAAAAAGACACAAATGGGTGTAAAAGATATTTTGGTCTAGGAATATACAGGACTGAGAAGTGGATGATAGTGAGTGAGGAGAAAAAATAAAGATTAAACTGAAATTATGAATCTGGATGGATAGAAGAATGCTAACATCAATTAGAAAGAGGAATAGTAATTCCTTTCTGACTTTCTACATATCCACATATCTTATTTGTTTGTCATAAGCAGTAAATAAAATATAAATATAGAAAAATAGGAAATTATTTGAAAAAGTTAAAGACATTAGTCATTTGGGGCCTGGGAATTATTCCCGCTCCCCCTTTAGTTCTTCTGACTGGTTGAATAATTCAAACACACAGCAGATTAAAAGGAGAAAATCAAAGTTTTAATACATGTGCATGGGGAATTCACATGGGCATGAAAATCCCCAAGACAGTAAGGCAAAATATAAGATATTGGATGAGGGAGACAAGGGCGGATGGAGTATTACATTTCAGAAGTGAGAATGAGCAATTTACAAGTAGATGAGGAAGAGCAGAACACACATGGGAGGAAAATTTCTGCTGGGCAACTCAGAAACCGTGGGACACAGTGGGTAATCTAGCAAATATGCTTGGAGTCTTCCTGACTAATGCTAGGGTGTCAGTTCTTAAGGTGATCAAGTCTAGGCTGCCTTCCTAAAGTAAGATTTTTTTCTATCTGAATCTCTTTAAAAAAAGGGGGAAGTAAAAAACTCTTCCTGAGTTTGTTGGACTTTAATAGATTTCAGTTCAAAATAATCTGCATGCCAGAGTGGCACATTTTGTGGACATTCACTGCTACCCTCCACAAGTCAAAATGAAATTATTTTCAAAATGATTTGTATTTATAAGACTTTTAAGTGAAAAGCTGAAACAGTCGAATTTATTATGCCATCTTAGTATATGCTTTGTTTTATCTGAGAAAGCATTATGAAAGGTCTTAATTTTTTCATGTCATAGGTATAAACCTTTGGTCATAACAGCAATAATAATAATAATAATAATAATATAAAAATCCCTGTAGAAACATATTACAACCTCTACCTGCCACATCATCTTGGGGTTATTAAATAATTGTTACTATTGCTTAGTATCTATCTGAGACTAAAATACATACAACCTACAGAACACATGAAAGATATTACCCTGGAGCAAAGTAATTTTTTTATGATCAATAGTCTGTCATTAGCAGAATGTTTATTTTATGCATCTGCAGACTTTTTATCACCTGAATTGTGGTTTATAAATATTAACCTATTGATCTTTGCTGCTCTTCCATCCGCTACAAGCATTTCTGATAAACATCATCTCTTCTTTTTTTTTTTTTTGTAGGTGAAGGACAAAACAATAAAGCAAACCTCTAGGTATCTGATGGTTATAGAAAGATTGGACATGGTTATAGAAAGATTCAGAATCCAAGGTTGTCCAGCCACATAAATTCCTCAAGCTATTCTAAAGGATTACATTACAGCATATCCATAAAAATCCAAGCTGATAACATATTCCTGTAAATGAAAATGTAGAATGAGTAAAATAACATAACATACATATTTTACTCTGCATTTTGACTTGTGATTACATATGCTTTAAAAATTATCAAAGGACATGCTGCAAGTTTTGTTTTGTTTCTCAAAGATTTACTGCCATATGGTTTCTTTTTCAACTTTTAACAGCAATTTAGTATGCAAGATTTCCCAAATTCTTTCCTGGAAACATGTATTTCTATTCTTTAGGGTGTTTATTACACTGGATAGCAATCTGACTTCATTTAGGTGAATATTACCTCTTTAAATGACCAAAATATTTAATATACCCTTAAAAACAGTAAAATAATACATTGATTGGAATCTAAAAAAAACATTACTTTTTTCCTAAACTTTGTTTTTACTCAGTTTGTGTGGATTTTCTAATAGAAAGCTTTATTTAGTCCATTATTTCTCTAATTTATTTTACTAAAGTAAATCTGACACAAGGCTGAGGCCTGAGACCAGTTTTGAGTCATATTTAATGAAAACTTGGAGCACAAAAGCACTTCAATTACTCAGATTTCCTGATTTGTACTGAAAAATGGGTGCATATATGTGTGTTCCTTTTGATAGGGTTCAAATTAGCATTGAGCTTTTGAAAATAGGTCCTTAGTAACTTCAACAAATGTCTTTTTGCCAGCTTATCTTGAGCAAAACAGAGACTTTTAAATCAAACTTTTATTTCATCTATTTCTTTCTTAATTCCTGAAATGAATAAAGTAATTTTGTATGGAAACTTAAATGCTTATCAAAATCGGGAAGCAATAAGTACAACAACAAAACCATTTGTTAGAAGCTTCATATATTATATCATATTATTATGACTGGAGTGATAGATTTGTCTTTTCATAGGGAGTTACATGAATTTCTTGAGCTGTGAACCCAGACATGTCATGTCTGCATAAGGCAAAGGGCAAAAAATTATGTCCAGTTGAACTAACTGAAATTTGTTTATGCAAAGGAACTTTAGAACTAGAAACGAACAGCCCCCTTTCACCACTTGCAACACACACCAAAAAAAGGCTCTCAGTAAAAGGTTTGACAAATCCACATGCAGTTCCATATGGTCATTTATCCTCCCTATGTCTTTGAAAGTAAAATACTGTGAAGGCAGCATTTGAGTTTTTGGTGACAAATTACTTTTCTCAATGGAATCAAAGGCTGTGGCCATCTGCAATGAAATAGATGAGCCACAGCTGGCTTTCATAATAATCAATCCTGATTGCAGCAGGACTATAGCACTTCTGGATTAATTGTGAGAACCTGCTGTGACAAACAATGCTGACTGGTTCAGTCACGTTGACAACCACTTATTTCTCATGTTTAGATATAGACTCTACCTCATGTCATCAGAGGAAAGGGCAGAGATGGAAACCATCCATATATGTGGTCAATAGTGAACACCTGAAAATTCAGAAAATCTTTAATCTAGATTTGGGGACCTAAACTATCTATGCGATATGCCAATACTGAGACTATCAATCAAATAGGAAGCCATGGCTACTAAGAACTTCTAGCATTGCCCCCTCTATCTACACATGCATCCTAAAGAAAACTTCCTTACCAATAACTTCTGCTATATGAACAGTCAATCACTCAATTCCCTATTTTCTCTTAGCTCCCTCAGGCTAAGGTATGTTTCAGCCATGTATGGACACTGATGAAAAGGCAGGCATTTCAAAGTAGTGACTTCATGGCCTAAGTCAATCCTTCTTCTTTTGGGAATTTGGAATTGAGAATCTAAAACCCTGAGTTAGTGAGCTGTGGAGAATTAAGCTTAAAAGTTATATAATTTCTAAAGCTCAATAATCTGCAATAGGCTAAGCATTAGTGGCAGAAGAGGAAAAATAACAATGGTGAATATTTATGCTGTGCTAGACACTATGCTGAATGTTCTGTTGATACATGCTATTACTCCTGTATAATTGATAAGAAATCTGAAATTTGGAGAGATTAATTAAATTGAATGTTTATTCTGGGCCTCTTGCAATAGCTTCTGGTGCAGGCCCAGGTCACCCACTGCCTATGACTGGCCAGGGACTACTAAAGTGATCTATGGTTACTTTTTTGCCTGTGCTAACCCAGGAGGCATGTGGAAGAGGCCACACTGTTAACTGAGGATGTCTGCCATCAGTATTGGGCCTGGGGCAGCTCTGCAAAAAGCCACGACACCCCGAGGTCTGCTACCTCCTGCCAGCTTCCTTAGGTTCACCCACTGATAAAGCCTAATGTGGTATGCAAGTTGGTGAGGCAGGGTCTCAGGGAGTCGCTACAGTGGGAAGAGTTGTGGTCACGAGGTAAATGTAAATTCTGGTTTGGTGCCAGTACAGAAAGTATTCAGCAAAAGTCCCAGAGCACACCAAAGCCTGTCACTGTCCACCTGGGGCTTCTCTCAAACTCTGATATTTTTCCAAGAAAAAGTGCGTGGCTGGCTGCTCTTGGAGAAAGTGCCTCTGGTGTTGGGGGAATTGGGAGGGGTGGAGTCCCTGTGAGTCAACAGGGTGGAGCTGTGGAGCTCACCAGACCCACCAGATTCAGATTTGGCCATAAGTGAAGGGGGAGGGCTCAACACAGGAAAGATGACGCCAGCCTGCCGGCTGCATGGCAGAAAGACCCCTCACAGGGAAAATGCCAGATGTCCTCCAGCGCTGGTCCTGAAGTCGCAGACCCCAGTATGCCCCCTATATGTCTCCAACATGCCCTGAGTTAGTGTCTCTCTGCTGAAGCCCAAGGTGAGTGCCTGGGAGAGATTCTGTGCTTGGGCCCTTAACAGGATGTCTCCATTTCCCTCTGCCTTCCATCCTACCTGATGATCGGAATCCCCACTCTTTTTCACAGCCAGATTGTGGGGTTTTCTTTTCCTGGCACCAGTATTCTGGGCTGGGGAGGACAGTGAGTGTCAAAGGTCCCTTGCTCCTCTGGGGTAAACCTCCACAGCTGAGCTATCCCTCCAGTTTTTCAACCACCACACTGGAGGTTTGGGGTTAGCCAGTTTCACATCTCCCCCCTCCTACCACTCTCAACATGGCTTCTTTATTATACCCTTAGTTATAAAACTTCAGTTCAGCCAGAATTCAGAGGGTTCTCCAGGTTGATTTTTCTATAATTCAGTTGTAATTTTAATTTGTTCATGGAAGGAAGCAGGCATAGTATTAATTTACTTCACCATCTTGGATTTCCCTGGAGTGCTATTCTTTTTTAGCTCTTGAGCTTTTATTCCCATAGGTCTAAATGTTCATTGATATCTCTTCTTGGGTTCTCATGAACCTCCACTGTGTCTCTCAATTGGTGTACAGTACACAATACTTTGGATAGAGCTATGGAGATAATTAAAGCAAAGGAAATATTTGTGTTCATGTCTTCAGATACAAGTATTTGTTTCAATGTTTGATAATTCACTTTGATTTCAGAGATTTGACTTTATCATGTGTTTTACTAAATATAGGATGTGTAACTAACTAGTGACTGTGAGTAAATGTGAAATTTGGATTTTTTTCAGCAATGTTCTGCTTTCCAATCTACAGAAACACCCAGGACAAAATTAAAAAAAGAAATTATTTATTATTAGTGATCTACATGATATTTGAATATACATGTGCTTCTTTTTCCTTCTGGAATCACTTTAATATTGTGAGAGTTTAAATCTGTTCCAAATGAACAGGTAACTAATGGCTTCAGCCCATTATGTTTCAATACTGTACACAAAAATCCCAATTTGGGGACAGCAGAGCCAGTCCCTTTTTCCACTCTTCAGCAACTCTTGTAACTGTTACTCTAAGGATGAGGCATTGGGAGATTTATACCTAACCTTCTCTTCTCAAAGCCTGAATAAAATTAGAAAGATGAAAAAGGCCTAGATGACTCAGATAGCACAAATTTCTGAAGAAGGCTGCTTTCTTATGTAGGAGTGACATTTAAAGTGGAACAAAAATTCTGTATTATTTTACAGTTTACATTATTTTTATATTGTAATGAGCTGGATTTTATTTTCCTGAGTTCTGTTTGAGGGTGGGAGTTTTAACTCAATTATCAAATTAGGCGAAGTCAAGTTTCATTTGTTCAAAGGCAAGATTCTTTAAAGGCTCCATCACTGCTTGGCTCTTTTTCCTTCTGTCAAATCAAGGTTTCCTACATAACGCAACTGGCTAATGTTGCTTGCAGCTTTCCAGGGCCTCCATGCCATCTGTGAGTCCATTCATTTGTTCCATGTTCCACAAACAGATAGTACAATCAGTGTTTCTTTTCCAGAGAGTCAACTACTTCTATGTTTGGCAGTAGTTAACTGTTCAAGCAAATTGATACTGGAACAGGAATTTAAGATGTATAATGAGATACAGAAATAATTCTTTAGTATTTTCCATTATTTTCATAATGCTTTACCATCATTCTCCCTAAAATTGTTTTTTTTTTTGTTTTGAAGGGGGTGGAGATAAGAAAGGGTTATTTCTTTCTATTGCAAAAATGTAAAGACTCCTTTATTCTCTTTGATATTGTTCAGAATTTCTGTCATTATAGACAAATTGTTGAGAATATTTACAGATAATCTTTTCTCATTTACCTTAAATTCATTCTACTGTATTTTTTTCCCTTAGGATAATACCTTCACTATAATGGAATTTCAAATATATTAGCAAATTTTGCCATTGACCTTTTTTCATGTTAAGTAACTATTATATGTTGTATTCATATACATTAAATAATAAATATTATTTAAATATTTTTATACATATATTGTATATAATTCTCATAGCATTTCTCATATAATTCTCATATAATTATTATAGCATTTTTAGGGTTTCATGAGTGATTCATGATACATTGCATTTGTTTGGGTTGTAGAGCTTTTTCTACACCAAAAAGAAAAAGGAAAAAAAACCTCCTTTTTAATGTGATGCAAATATAATGTATGAATTATACATTGAATACATGTGTAGTGGAATATTAAGTATAGCAGCAATATCTTTTTTCTTAGAGTTTTGTCCAAGGTTACAAAGGCTAAGATCAACAGATGCTAAAATATCTATGTAGAACATGTTAAAAGGTTGTGAAACTGGTTTAGCAACTATACCTTGAGGGTATATACATATAAGTCAGAAGATTGATAGGTTAAGGATTTCTTTGAAGACAGTTATAGATGTGTAGATGAGATCAAATAAAGAAACTCCTTGATAGTTATTCAAAACCCCTGACATATGTGTCTTGGAGTTTGAGGGTTAGCATAGGAAGAAGTCCCAAGTAACAGGTTGGCTAAGCCGAGCACAAAGAGGAGCAATGCTTTCAGAAAGAGACAGCTGCTCTTCCACCAAAAAAGTAGAGAAGGGGAGAGGTAGAGGGCAAGAATAAAGGAATTTTTCTCTCGGCCAAGTAAACAGCGAGGGTAGCCAGTCTTGAGTCAGTTTGAAAAAGTTCTAAGGAGAAAGTGGAGTTCTACACTGAATGCAAAAGTTGATGGTTGATGTTAGGCATTTAGAGCTAAAACATAATCCAGCAGGAGAGATTCCTGAAGTATCTACGAAACTTTCCCCTAAAATAAATAGCCAGTGTTTGGGTATCTGCCACACCCAGAGAGCACCTGTTCCAGTTTACAGTGGCACCTTCAAATATTTCCACTGCTACTCCTTACCTCACTCTGACTTGGGGAAGAACAGAAGAGGTATGGAATGGTGAGGTATGGCAAGAGTAAGGAAGCCTCCATGCCTTTGTCTTCATCGCAGTTTGCTCAACTGAATCAGGTCCAAACTGTTGGTTCCAAACTTTGAAATTAGAGCATAGAATGAGACTTTGATAATAAACTGAATGGTATTTTAAAATCTGGAAGAAGATTATGGGTTCTTAAAAGAGAGTGATCTGGATTGTAAGAAAATATTGGGGCATGGTAGAATGATTCAACACAGTACAAGTATGTTGAAAGAGAAATTGAACAAAAGAACAATTTTAAGTATGTTATCATACTTAAAACCCTACAAAGCTCAACTCCTTCAGCATACACATACATTGAAATGTCTGATCAAGATTACACCAACGTATGGTGGTTAAACATATATAGATACAGAGATAGATAGATAGATAGATAGATAGATAGATAGATAGATAGATACAAAAACACACACATTTAAGAAAATGAGCTTACTGAAATAATACTGCATATTCACTTCAAATGTTCTCAGAAATATTAAAATGTCTGCTTGTGATAAATATTATAAAGATAACACATAATAAGAGGGCTAGAGTGATGGAGGCAGAATTCTATCATGCTATCAGGGGCAGCATACATAACAAGGTGCCATTTGAGTAGAAGTCTGCCAAACTGAATGAGCACATGTTCATTTTGGGGGAAGATCATTCCAGGCAGAGGATGCAACATACACAAAAGCCTGAGACCTGAACTTGCTGGTTGTGTTCAAGGCCAATGAGGGTGCCAAGGGGTTGGAATGGCTGGAAACAGAAGAAGGTGATAAGAGGTGTGATCAAAGAAGTACCATGTCAAGTAGAGCCTCTCAGGTAATGGAAGGGCTTTGCATTCTACTCTGGGAAAAAGGAGGAATTGGACGGTTCAAAGCAGAAGAGTAATGTGATCTGATATACATTCCTAAAGGTTCACTCTCATGTTTTGTTTTCTTAATTACTGTATATGTTTTGGGGTAAGGCAGGGCATGCACTGCCCAATCGACTCTGTTTCACTGTGCTGCTCTATTGTCTGACACCAGGCCTGCTTCACTCATTTAACCATCTTCGCCCCCAAAGTCATTTGAATTTGTAACCCTTATGCCAGGCCCTTACAATTTCTACCACATGTTTTCCTTTTACCACGCAACAGGAAAACACTCTTAAAACATAAGCTCTTAAAACATAAGCCCTTCGTATTTCTTTCTTTTTCTTTTTTTTTTCCTTTTGACATGCCAGTTCTCCACAGACATTGCCATGATCACATTCTGAATTGTAAAGTGGTTCTAAAACTTGTGAGCCTTCTGGCACTTACTACAGCTTTCAGAATAGTTTAGGTCTAAAAAACTAGATATATCAGAGGTCTTGAGCTTGTTGCTAACTGGAAACCAGGTTAGTTCTAGGGATGTGTTTAATTACTCTTGATGAAGAACCAGGCAGAGCTGGAGCAGGACTCATATCTAGACAGGGTTATCCCTAGCAAAGGAGGAGGCCAGTTTCATAAAATGTACTCCCAGACTCTAAAACTTATTGTTAAAGAAATAAAGCCAGTTGAATATTCACTTCCAAGACAGACTTGAAGAGGAAAAAAAATATCCAAGGAGCGACCTAAATATATTCAGACATGGAAAGAAAATGTTACCCATGTTCCAGTAATAGCATGTATAAAAGTGAAGTTTGGTGGAGAAAATAGGACCTTAGATTTTCTTTTTCTAAGAACATCACTTCTCTTCAGCTGCCTCCTTGGGTATCAAGCATGGTGGGGGAGTTCAGAACTATCACTTTAAGGCACAAGACAGACCACACACCCCAATATAAGATTGCATCAAGATCAAACATGCCATATTTGGGCATTAGTTTACTTTCTTATGGAATATCCAGAAATGGCTCAATAATACTCCAGAATTGAGCTCATAGAGTCTATAAAATTCTCCAAGCAAATGTAATTCCTATTTTCTCTGTTTAATATGCATGACCAGTTAAATTTATTAAGCATGTGCTATGTGTCAAGCACTCTGGGCCCTGGATATTAGGCCTTGGGTATAACAAGAATAGTAACTATTCTGCCCTTGATGAGTGTTTTAGTAGAGTAGTCATAACTATAAATACATAAATGGTGATGTAGTCTATTAAGTCTTATGACTAAGGTAAAAATACACAGAGGACACTCTCTTGCTGAAGGGAGAAGATCACATACAGACTTGAGCACCTCACATTTCACTTGTCACTTTACATTTTAACTCATACTAGAATCCAGGGAAACATAATTTCATGTATCACAAATCCTATAAGGTTGTAAGGTTGTAAAGGCAACAT
The DNA here is from genome assembly GCA_033961575.1 of Aselliscus stoliczkanus. Taxonomy (NCBI): domain Eukaryota; kingdom Metazoa; phylum Chordata; class Mammalia; order Chiroptera; family Hipposideridae; genus Aselliscus; species Aselliscus stoliczkanus. The sequence continues at coordinate 119,975,395 of CM066730.1, read as the reverse complement.
ATGTAGTAGATGGGCTTCAACTACATCTTAAGGAAATCAAACTTCATGCTATAGCCATGGGAATCCACTGAGAGTGTTTAAGTAGAGGAGATAGATACTTTACGTCTCTACTTGGTAGCATCATGGGTCTCAGAAACATAACATGTTCAGAATTATTTTCCTTCCCATCTAGTTATTCCCCGAATCTTTGCCATCTCTGACAGTGAATGACATGACCATCTACCCACTGGTAAAACCAGAAACATAGAAATCATTGTTGAATCTCCCTTTTTCCTCATCCCTCATCAAGTCTTCTTTTTTTCTACCTCCAGGTTTTATTTTGGATATGCCCATTCCTATTTATTTCCATGACTACGACCCTAGTGCAAGCCACCTTCATGCTACATCTTTACAGTGGCAGTGACCTCTTCCTTGGTTTCTCCTCTTCCACTCATGCCTTGCTCCAGGTCATACTCTACACTCCAAGAGTGATCTTAAAATAGAAACTTGATGAAGCCACTCTAACTTACCCATGTCCCACCCTGAGGCACCATGCAAAACTCTTTGAAGCCTTCATATTGCACTTAGAATGAAGTCAGAATCCCTACCATGGCTTTGAGACCCAGAATACTCTGGCTTTTTTACCTCTCCAGTTATGCCCCCTGCCACTCTCTCCTTCACCCTAAATTCCAGCCCCAGCTCTCTTTTGTTTTGTACCTAAACATGTCAAACATTTTTTTTTTCCATACCAACCAAGGTGTGGCATGCGGTGCTTCCCCTCTCCGCAATGTCCTTTTCCCTATCCCTCCTATAGCAACTTTTTTTCTTACTCTTCTGTTTTCTTCCAAAATCTGAAATGTCCCTTCACCACTCTGGTCCTTCAATCATTTATGTCATAGTACCTGATTCACATCCTTCATAAAATATATTGCAGTCTGTAATTACATAGGTGATGATGATAGATAGGTAGATGATGATGGTAGATAGATGACAGATAGATAGATAGATAGATAGATAGATAGATAGATAGATAGATAGATAGATAAGAGAGAGACCAGCCTACACAAGGCTGTTTTTAGTTGTTTAGTGTTTGCCTCCCCCATTAGACCATAACACTGCAACTTCTGTGTTGTCTGTTTTGTCCACTGTATCCTTAACATCAAAGTGCTAGATAAATTTTCATTGAATGAATGAAATACACATTTCTCTTTTTCATCACTTTTCTTTCAATTTATGTAACTAATTTATATATGTTTCTAAGTTATTTTAGGTAGATGTCTAAAAATTTCTCCCACTGACCACTTTCTTCTAGATTGGAACAAGAAAGGAAGAGATGATATTCCATGCACCTCTTTTCACTGCAAAGCACTAAGAAAACAATATTGCAGAGTATTTTCAAATGTTACAATATGTTTTTTTTTAATCCCAATGACCACTGCATTTCTCCTATTACCATATATGACTAATTTCTAGATTTATTGTTATTTTTATTGAAATACATATGCACTTATTATCCTCTGGATTAAAATGAAGCAGTTAATTTTGTTTCTCTATTGTTTGTGTATTGAGCAAAATTTTAAAAACAAAAATTCCACTTAAACCTTATCCCAATACATGAAGCAGTATAGGTAATTTTTCACTGCAAGTGTAGTACACATAAACATTTTTCTTATGTTATTTCACTCCCACTTTCTAGCCAAAACATTAAAAAATACTGTTCTTTCAATCCTTGCAGAATTTCAAGCCTTAGCCAAAGAAAAAAGTCCCAAAAATCTTTTCCGAAATTCAGTTTGGGTGTTATTCCCAGTCTAGTTTTGCAGACCAAGATGTTTGTGCAGTCTTGATGTGCTGGGAATAAGCAGTTGAGAATTTTTATCTAAATTAAACCCAAACTCCAACTCTAATTAAAATACCACAATACTGTTAACTCCTTGACTATTAGATATTGGTTTAGCTGAACTAATTCCACTTCTGGAATACAACCTCGCATTTATGTCCCTGCTGTTGCTTGTATTTCTATTTCAGCTCACCCATTGCCTTTCAAAGGATAGAATATTGTCCCACTCTTTGTTGCTATGCAGACATCTCTGGGATTACATAAAGAAAGCATAAATACTAAAGCCAGATAACACAGATTAGGTGAAAGGAGCTTCTGGAACTTTCTGTTTTATTTATTTTTCTCCCTCTGATGACCAAAAATGAATATATATATATATATATATATATATATATATATATATATATATTTTTGACACTATAATATATATGATATATGATATATATATAATACAATATATAATGTTATATATATATATATATATATTATACAGATCTAAGTGAATTTAATTAAATGTTGGCATTTAAGTTCACTAAGTTCATAGTCCTCTATGTAGGAAGCATGAACTGACAAGATTAGTGCAGACTCTGTGTTTATGTAACAAAGCTACCAGTTGGTAAGAATATATCCTAAATTCTATGAAATCACATCAAAGAAAATCAGCAAAGGACATATTGTCTGTCCCTCATCTCAAGATTGCTTTACATGTGTATTCACCTTTTGATACTGTTCCCTTCAAACCTTCTTTAAGCCCCTAAATTTCAACTTGCATTACCAGCTGCTAGTGTGGCTGTTTGTCCCTCATCACTATTTCACTTGGAGTTCTGGGGCCTAGTACGAAGTCAAATTTAAAGTGACAAGTGGAAACCAAGGGACTTCAAAATAGAAATTGGATATGATCTTCTTGCCATACCAGAATAATGTCATTGTCCTATAAAATCAGAGCCTCTATTCTCTTCTGCACCAGAAAATTAGCAGCGTGACTTCTATTCAACAGCTAATGAGAATTCTGGAAAGATTTGGAAATGTTCCCCAGAAGTAGCAGAAGTAGGGAGCTCCCAGATCCCTCATATAAACACTTTCCTCGAATCTTAAACATATCATTTATTAAATCGAACAATTATTTACTGGGCATCTCTTTGAAATGCTGGGCATAAAGCAATGAAGAAAAATAAAAAATATCTCTCTCATGAAGCGACATTCTAGGTGGGAAGACAATTAAATAAATAAGTACAGCATATATTATTAATAGCTCCGAGGATAAGTGCTATATAGAGAAGTAAGGCAGGGAAAGAGGACAGGGTTGGGCTGTGGGTGCAGGGGTTGGTCAGTGCGTGGAATTTTATTAGAGTGCTCAGGGAAGCCTTCACTATGTGAAAGACATTTCAGAAAAGCCCTGAAAGAGCCTTGCAGGTAGGATACCTGGGGGAACGGCATGCTAGACAGAGGGAACGGTAAATGCAAAGGTCCTGAAGAGGGCACATACCTTATGTGTTAGAGGCATAGTAAGAAGGCCAGAGAGGCTCAGGTGGAGAGCATAAGGGAGAATGTGTAGGACATTATGTTAGAGGGGTCAGGAGTAGGGGAAGGGAGGCAAGGTAGGGCCTTACAGGAACTTAGGCAGTTATGTTTTACTCTGAGATAAGAACTCATTGGAGGTATATTCATTTCCTAGGACTGTCTTAACAAATTACCACAAATTAAATGGATTTAAACAAGAGATATTTATTGTCTCTTAGTTCTGGAAGTCAAAAGTTCAAAACCAAGGTGTCAGCAGGGCCATGCTTCCTCCAAGGATCCTGACAGAGACCCCTTCCTTGCCTCTTCCTGCTTTCAGTGGCTCTAGGCCTTCCTTCGTTTGGGACTACATCACTTTAATCTCTGCCTTGTGTTCACATGGCTTCCCTGTGTTACTATAACTCCTTCTGTCTCTTGTGAGGACACTTGCCATTTGATTTAGAACCTATCCAGGTAATACAGGGTGATCTTATCTGGGGATCCTTAACTTAATTAGATCTACAAAGACCCTTTTGTTCAAATGCAGTCACATTCACAGGTTCGGGATGTTAGCATGTAGCCATCATTTAATCCATTATAGAGTTTTGAGTAGAGGAGTGGCAAGATCTGACTTGTGTTTTATCAGGTTTATTCTAGTTCCTGTGGGGGGGGGGGGAAACAGTAGAGAAGCAGGAAAAGTACAGAGCAGAATTCAAGAGAACATAGGACACAAAGCAATAATTCAGGTGAGTATGTTGCCTGTACATGAACAGTAGTAATGGAGGTGGTGAGAAGTGATTGGGTGCTAGATATATTTTAAGAGTAGAGATGACAGGGCTGGCCGAGTGGCGTGCGTGCGGTGGTTAAGCGCTGGCTTGGGAAGCCAGCGGCCCCGGTTCGGGTCCCACATATGAGGGCCAGTGACACTGCCCTCAAAAAAAAAAAAAAAAAAAAAAAAAAAGAGTAGAGATCACAGAATTTACAGACAATTTTATGTGAGATGTAAAAGAAAGAGTAGAGCCAAGGGTGAATCCAGGTTTTGGGCCTGAATATTCATGAGTTACTTTTTATGTGTATGGTAGGAAAGCCTCCTTTTCTATAAAGCTTTTGAACTGCTGGGGTCAAGGTCATTAGCTAGCTTCTACTGCTCCCCCATGAGGTCTCAGGTTGAATGTCATTTCCTCCCGACAGTCTCCCTAGATTTTAATAGATTGAATTCACATGTCTCTGTGTTCTGCACCCTAAGTTTAGCCATATCATAGCACTTTTTTTTTTTTTTTGGTCATTCCTCTTAGTTTGCTTTTGCAAATCATCCCAAAAGTAGGTGACTTACAACAAACAAAACATGTATTTAACTCATGGTTTTGCAGAGTGACAATTGGCTTAGCTTGGCCCTTCATCTGCTCTGGGTCATGAACCGCTGACCTTGGCTGATTGTACTCATGCATGTGCAATCAGCTAGTGCGTCAGCAGGGACTGGCTGATTCATGACAGCCTCAGGTGAGATGGCTGAGAGACTATGGTCTCTCTCCATGTGGCCTCTCATCCTCCACAGGGTGACCTGGGCTTGTCTGCCTACCAGACACAGGGTTCTAAGAAGGTAAGAGCAAAAGCTGGAAGGCCTCCTGAAGTCTAGGTTCAAAATTGGCGCAATCTCATTTCCATCAAATTCTCTCAGCCAAACCAAGTCACAAAACTAGCCCAGAATCAATGGATGAGGAAATAGATTCCACCTATCTTTTGGAGACGTTACTAAGTATTGTTGTAAATTTTGCAATCTGTAGAATCATTTAATATAATTGCTTATTTTAATGTCTATCTTCCCTGCTAGCTGTCCCACAAGTAAGGAAAAAAATCTCTTTGTTCCCCCACGCAATAGATATTGAATACATATTTGTTAAAGAAATGAATGCATGAATCAATCACTTGGTGGATAAACTGAAATGTGTCTCAGTCTGCAAATGCCATGATCTGCTCCATTCCCCTGTGTTCTGCATCAGCATCTTCATTCATTCACTACCTAGAGCCTATACTTGCAGGTGGGGTAAATTGTTGCTCCAGTCAAAGATCTGAATTAATATGAGCATATGCAAGAAATGGTCAAAATAAGCATTGTTTCTTAAACTATGTAAACATTATAAATATTTGGGTTGGGGTAACTTTTTAAGGGAGCTAGATACCATTTGCTTTATATTAACCTAGAACAGTGAATTATTTTAGTTTACTTTGAAATAGTTGTGTTTGTATATATACAGTTTAATAATATACTTCTTTAGTTATAGAAGTATTATGTAGACCTATTTTTCTTCTAGGTTCAGAGTTCAGGTAAATCGCTTTTTTTGTATAAGTCACTTAGGGCTCTAGGAATGCCTTGCAGAAACCAATTTTTCAAAAGTATTCTTTCTTCCATACTGATGTCCATCTCAGAATCTTAAAATGCAAAGAAGTCATTAATGGTGATATGACTTTATTGTTCAACAATGCCATTGTCTGGGAAACTCTGAGTGTCTTACAAGTGGAATACAGTGGCAAGTTTTTACCATTTTTTGCAGTGGAGACATTTAAGTGCCTTGGTGATAGAGATAAGAATTCAATTTAGAATCCCTGTGCCCAATCATTTTTGTTAATGATTTTATTCCTAAAGCTTCATTCATTTTTCTGTGCTACTCCATATACCACAAAGAATTTACACTACCTATCAGTAAGCTCCTTTTAGACTCTCTTACATCTTTCAAACCCTCCTTAATGTGAATTTCCTTCGGCACTGAGCCGAAATGTCTTCCAGAGCCTTATTGATCTAAGTACATCAACATGTTGTTTGTGCTGCTTGTCTGTCTGTTGTAGTTAGTCTATTAAGTCTACTGGACTATTCAATTCTGTGTTTGGTAGTGTGCCTGTGTTTTGTACTCAGTACACCAGAGATGTGGAAACAAAATAGTAATCTGAGAAGCAATTCAGTGAGAGTAACTCCTGGAGAACCTGTAGCTTTCCAGGAAACTCCTATTGTTCCAAGAACAAGAGCATCCTAAGTACTGAAGCCTAGTGAGGAGATATCTAAGAGTTCTATGGATATATGAAAAGTAAGAGCTCAGTTCTTTGAAAATTGAAGGGAGAGGATAGGAAAGGAGAAACAAGAGGGGATTTCACATCAGGTAAACACTGTTGACTGTTAGGAACGTCTGTCTGCTGTGAAATAGACACGGAGAGGAGGTGGTGGTTTGACTCACTGAGGGACCCAGGCCCTTTAAAAGTCAGATGATGATGGAGGCAGGGATGGGAGGGGAAATTCTCAGTGGACCCCTGGACTGGGCAGAAAGGGACAGCCTTGAGAGCCCCATTATGCTTAGTTACTGTCTAAGGGCTGTCTGAGGAGGTGAACTGTGAAGGTGCCGATTGCTGGTGGCTGTCAGCTAACTTCACTGCAAAACCACAATATTTTCCCTTGAAGGGACATGGAAGTGGCACACCTCCTTGGCTGCAACAGAACTTTAAGTAGTTTTAAAATATTTGGGAAAGAGCTGAATGTTGAACTAAGTGGCCCTCTTTCCATCTCCTGGGGGGAAATTGGGGTGAGGGAGGTGGGCAATCAAAAAATAATTTAGAAGAGCCTTAATGTATTCAGTCATTTTGTTAATCAGCATAATTTTTTAATCATTTGTGGTCTGAATGCTCTTTTTGGAGGTTTTACTTGTCATTGTGTTTATGGGAAATTGACAGTTATTAATTGTTTTTAAGCTTGAATCAGTCCTTATTAGAATTCAAGTATATTTCCCACTACTGTGTCCAATATCTATGTAATCATTTATCTTACAGTGAATTTTACTGTAAGTGTAATATTTACAAGAAGCAATTTGTCATTGCTGGGTTAAGTATAGAAACTTCAATATATTCTGGATAAATATGTCAAAATAACTAAGATTCAAGCAATGAAAGCAAATGGGAAGCTTATAACATAGCATTTTATATTGGAGTTGGGAGGTTTGACTGCTATCATTATTGTTTTTATAAATATGATTTTCCAATTATTAACCATCATTAGTATTAATGGCATTAATGCTGGTAATCTGTCTCACTAAGGATTTCAAAGTGCTGTATTTTTTTATATGCTAAATGAGTTCCAAGTCTCCAGCAGCGATTCCCATTCTGATCTGCTACATCCCAAAGTCTCCAAACACAATTAATTTTAATTCATATATGAATATGTCAGGCAACACTTTAGGTTAGGGAATGGGGTATCAGACCCTCACAAACATTTCTGGCATATTTCAGCTCCCTAAAGACTAAAATCTCTAATATAATTGGTAGTACATCCTCCTTTCCTCCCTGGAGACAGCACTTCTTGTCATTTAAACATTGTCCTATGTATGTGTTCCGACTGGGGAGCCTGAACATGTGCACAAAGCACCTAGAGGCGGAGTAAAGACTGAGACCCAAGGCTGAAGTCCAGAAGTACAGAGGGTCTGTCATGCTGGTGCCCTGCACCTCCTCTCTCTGACCTGCTCCTCAATGCTTTCCTCACACTCCAGCCACGTCTGTCTACATCTCTCACTCATCCTCCTCCTCTCTACTCTGAACACACTCCACTGATACACCCAGCTGGCTGTCTCTCTCATGTCGCCCTGCCTCTAGACTCGTGTTCACTCATCCTGGAACACACTGGCAACCTTCTTCCCCTTCAAGACCTTATTTGGCCCAACAGCTTCCATTGCATTCAAGAGTCACATCGAGTACTGCCCAGCTTATAAAGGCTTACTTAACCCCAACTGTATTTACCTTCCTTGCCTTCTTTTCCTCTGTACTTTGTGCAGATGACCAGTATTAGAATTAATCTTGTTACATATCCATTTCCATCATCTCCACTAGAAATGAAAGCAAGGACCACCTATTTTCATATATGTGGCCTAGGTTTTTGCTAATGAAACACTCAGTGCATTTTTGTTGAATGAATAAATCCTTGTTCCTTATACCAGTTCACCAGGGGCCAGCACTTCCACACTACACTTTTAGTACCTACTACAGGATCTCAATAAAGGGTCTCTGAACCTTTATTGAAATCTGGCTTTTCCTTAGCATTGCTAATCTTCAACTAGTTACTAAAAGAAAGTGTCTCTAATAGAATAGTTAAAAACTGCTATGAATCCATATGTGACTCTATGTATAAAGGTATTAATGTGTTAATTCTGCCAATAGTATGTGCATTGAAAAAGAGAATGGGAAGCCAGTGAAACACAGAAATGAACCCCTAATGGTGGCATTTCAGGAACTAGGAGAGGACAGATGGGAAGATATTTCTAGGCCGAGAGCTTCTGGGTGCCCTTCACATTGCACCACACAAGCCATTTCTTATTTCTGTACAGAAGGTTGGATCTGCTGCTACCACACTCTCTAGCTCTCCTGAGAATAGTATTTCTATTTCTGTCTTTTATAAAAAGGTAGAGGCACCAGCCCTTCTGGTTTCTAGGGACCAGGAAGGAGCCCTCCTCAGATGATGGCCAGAAAAAAAACAAGAAAAGACAAGGAAGTTGCCTGTTTTTCTACATTCAATAGACACTATAATAACATTTTCCAAGTTCAGAGAGAGATAATCAAGCTCAGTGGAAACAGATTTATAACAATTATAAAATAGCTTACACTGATTAAGTGTTTACCCAGGTGCTATGCTAAGTCTTTTCCTTTAATCCTTACAACAATCATGTAATAAATGTCATTTTATTATCCCCACTTTACAAACAAGTTAAGTGTCTTGCCCATGGTCACAAAGCTGATAATTGTCCTAGTCAGCATTGGTGCCAGAAAGTTGTACCTCAAATCTTAAACATACCTTCTGAAAGTTACTTCCTGGTATAAAGTACTTACTTAAGCTTACATGTCAATATACTGTCTAGCATTACCGCTAGTGTTATTGTGATCGTATATATGATCACATGGCAAGACATTTACATTATTTTATTTTTATTTCATGAGGGTGCAGAAGAGATTATAATTTCTAAATCCAATTTTTACATTAAACAACTGGTTTAGAGAATATAAATACATTGCCATTATTCCTAATATTTTTTTCTATAAACATTTATGAGATATTTAAAATAGGTTAAAAAAAACCTTCAAAATATTTATGCAGATATACTAATGAATATTATATGGTCCCTGACTCCAAAGAATTTGCAACCTGACATGTAATATTAAGACCTCAGTAACATTCCAGCTCTGACCTGTGTATAAGCTGTGACCAAATTTATATCAAAAACCTGAGAACTCACCCATCCACTCAGAGAGCAATCAGACTATTGGATATCACAAACATAAAGTAACCATTGTCTTCACTCTTTTATTTTCAAGCAATCGTTTCCTAAACACTGTTGTAGTCGCTAAGTCTGCACACTTCAGAAATTCCAGAGCTTTACTAAATCTCATGGAAACGTGTGTTGTCATTTTCCTTGAGATTTCTTTTAAAGTACCACTTCCGTCCATCCAGTCAGAGTACCTCTAAGTATAGTGTGTTTAAATTCTTTATCTTTCCTAACAGGATGTGGATTCCCAACAGCCACCAACAGCTAACTGGTCTCCTCGCTACTCTGCAAATATCACTCACATGTTTATGTAGAGAGTTTTAATTTGTTGAAATATATTTAAATGATGTCATTTGGTCCACACCAAGTTAATATTGGCTTCCCCAAGGCTTTGATCATTCATTCAACAAGCTGGTTTGACTGATTTTTCCTTTAAATCGACCTAATTGCCTGACTGGACATCTGCAGATACCTTTACACAAAGAGAAGCCAGACTTCCTGTTAACTTATTAAATGAGGGTTATTCTTTTCTTCTGAGATCTGCCACAGACTTATTGACTGTTGGCATGAGTTAAAATCATACCCCCCTCCTCCTTCTCATTTTGAAAATAAGAATACAAATAGATAAAGTTCTGAAAACACTAAATGGAAAAGCAAATAATACTTATATATTTAAAGATACATCTATATTGTGTAGAAAGAGGGATTTCTTCTATTTTGAAATGCCAGCAAGAGACAATATGAAGAGAAAAAAAAAGACAACAACTTAAAGAGATTTTTAAAAAGCTCCCTTGTAGTTGCACATTGGGGTTCTTTATAATTACTCATTAATAAATATTTAGGTGATATTTTCTTTTTCATATCGCAGTATATATCAATAGCCCTTTAAAAGCTAACATGGATTAATTTTCTTTCCAAATAAATATTCTACTTAACAAATTGTCTGCTAGGCTCCTTCACGAACATGTATGGCAATCAAGATCAGAGCTTTGGATAAACTCAGGGTTGTATCCAAATTTGTTTACCTGTCTTCTAATAAAAGATGTTCAGTATGCCATCCATCATCCTGATGACAAAACAGAAAGAGTCATAAAAATGTTCATAAAAATCAGATCAGATAGAGCATCAGCTCATCTGGGTATATTTCCCTACGATTAGCCAGTTCTGAATGACAACATTTCTTATCTTATAACTGTGACATGAAGAGGGAGCTGTGGCTCTTCTGAGGCACACTTCTGCAAGATCCAGCTTAGCCACGCTCACCGATCTCCTGTCTGTTTCTCTTTCTCTCTTGCGTTGTCCCTCTCATTCATTCACTCTTCCATTTTTATTTCTTTTCTTTTTCCTGCCATTGTGCCAGCTCAATTTAAATGTATCTGCTCTGTATCTGTTCAAGTGGAGATAATCCATGCAAATCAGGAGCAGTGGCTTTCAGTGCCTGGTTCAGAGAGGACTCAGCTTGAGGAGGTCACTCGTTCACAGCCGCTCCTCCCACTATATTTTTCCCCTTATCGCAGAACTGCTGTATGTATACAGTGACTGAAAGGACTCAATTTACTTCAACGGCTGCCTGCCTTTCCTCACAACTTTTTTTTTTTTTTTTTTTTTTTATAAAGGAACTTACCTCCATCTGTCTTTTCAAGGTAGGAAGTCTGATTCTTATAAAGACGCTGTAATGCCTCCACTGTCTGCTCATTATCAAATGTCACTTGAATGCTTTATATTGTTGCTGGCATTAGGCGCAGATGCTGTGATTCCAGGTGCCTCACGCTTTTGTTACTTAACGGTATAGGTACAATTGTTTAAGTGTCGGGTATTGTACGTGATGTTTATTTTCCCTGCAATCAGCTTCAGTTTTACAATGCCAGAAAGATTACAGTGTCCACTCTCTAATCTAGAAATACAATCCTGTGTCAAGTTTTCCCTCTTAAAAAAATAATAATAATTTCTCAGTATGTTTTAACTGATCATGTATCCTGCCCAGTAATAGCCAAGTATAAAATTCAACCGTGTTGATTTAAAAAAAAAAAAAAAAAAAAAAAAAAAAAAAGAAGCCTGGAACCTTTCTGCAGCGTTTTCTGTGAAAAAGAACTAACTGTTGAAATGTTTTTTAACAACAGCAAGAAAAGGATAAATTTTACTTCATTCTGCTGCAAAGTAAGAAGCTGAAGGCCTTATTACTAACAGGCCTGTCAAGTAGATTTATTTTTCACAATTCATAAATTGTTCCTAGACTATGCAGAAGTATTATAATTAGTTAGGATTTAGTTACTGTCATTATACATGCTATCATTTATTATTTTGAGATTGAAATTGCATTATTAAAAAAATTTAATGTAGCAAGGCAAAAAGAGCTTGTGTTTGTATAACACTGTTTGATATCATTTTTTTAAAACTGATTTCAATAGCCAAATGGTTACTTTTGGATTAAAAATTCATGTAAGCAACTAACAGATTTGACAGTATACATGCTGTTTTATGAAGGCAATTCCTGGGCTTACATTACTTCATATGTGTTTCCTTGAAGTTACTTGTAATAATATTTTAATCATTCCTTAGTCATTTAAATTTTAAAACATGCTAAATGTCATAAAATTACACTAAAAAAATCTATTTTTGATTAGTACAAATATAATTATAACATTCCAGTTACAATTTAGATTTCACTAACTGTAACATGTCTTTGAAAATATTCCTTATTAATATAAATTTACATTAACTACCTGATTTTTCTAAGGTTTAACATGTGGCTATGACAAGACTCTTTAATCTCTTGTATAGTATAGAATTGAACATAAACAGTGAACAAAGTTGACAGTCCTGAAAAGAAAAGAAAAAATATCCTCTGGTCTACTGAATAGTTTTGATGACATAGATCTTAGATTTCACCTTCTAGATAGATACTTGTAGTTAGTGGAGTTGGCGGGGGGGGATGGAAATTTATTATCCACATAAACTATTGCAGTGCCAAAAACATGCAGTTCTTTTTCTTTTTGATACAGTCTTCTGTTGGAAAAAAAAAAGCAACGCACTCTGATTTTTGAGTACAGTACAAGGCATGAAGCCCTGTCATTGTTAGCATAAAGAAGACATCTACGCAAGTATTACTGTGCAGAGGGCAATCTTTCTGTCTCTGGCATTTGTTAGGTTACTGTACATAGAATTTAACACATAAATATGTTCTGCTTCATGGCATTTTAGTGATCCTATTGGTATGCAGGCTACTCTGCCAAGATAGCAACAGACAAAAAAAAAAGATATATGTTTTATAGCAGTGGGAAATAAAAGCCCTTCACAGTGAGAGAAGAGGAATTTGACTGATTTCTTATGCAGTAATTAGAATTTCTTTAAAACTCTTTGAAACCCTGAGTGGAAAAGTAAACTGAAGCTTCACAAGAAGGGCATATTAAATGTATCTATTCGAATCAAGCAGTCACCCATGAATATCTTCTTCCCAGATACTGTCACTGGAGGATACTAGGCATATCTTCAGTATTACAGGGAAAGAAAAGGATTTGTCATGAATGGTAGAGGGTGATTCTTTCCTATTTCAAATGAGTTTGAGAAGAGCACCTGACCCAGGAAAACCTTAACAGAGGGAAAGGTGTGTGGGATTGCCTGGTGGTGTGAACTTGAGACTGGAGTGAAACTAACAGATGCCCTTTCAGAACAAAGGAACGCCATGTAATACTATCAGCAGTCAAGCTGAGGACAGGTATAAAAAGTGGCCAGGATGTCTTTTGGGGACAGAGAAAAGGCAAACAACTAGACATTCTCTTTTCAACCCAATTACCAGTATTTGATAGCCACAGTGGCATTCTCCCACAGAATCTCAAACCATCATTTCAGGGTTCTTTCAAAAGCATATATTTTATAGACGGTCACATTTGTTTGCACACCTCCTAAGAAACTCTCCAAAGACCTAAGTTGTATGCCTCAAGTTAGGTTTTACCGAGCATCCTAAATAAAATGGTCAGAGCCTTCAATTCCTGTGGGTTCCTTGTGCTTCATCTGTAAACTTGCCATTCCTCCAGTAACTCATTTAAGGAACTCTTCAAGATAAGTTACACTTTATAGTCCATTTTAGTGTGCCTTGCAGCAGAATCTCTAGAACTGGCAAACCTTGTAGCTGTATATAATATCATGTTGTTATTCCCACTTGGCTCTTGTCTGCTGGTTTTACTGAGTACAGTGAAAAAGATAAATTGTCATCTTAAAAAGATGTTTTAAAGAGTGTTAATAAGTTCCCTGTAACTTCAGGAGTGTTCAGTGGGGCCAGAGAAACTTGCAGCCCTGCTTGAGGGAGAATGATGTGCTGCATCAGCAGACATTCAATGCCTTTATCATTTGTAGACATGCAAAATTTCTCAGGGAGGATTGCATCATACCATATATACTTTCTAAATCTTGAAATTTATTGCCATGTATGGATTGATTATAATATTAAGGGAAAACTCAGCAGATTAATTGCTTTATCTGTGTTAATTTAATCTGCATAACACTATGATGTCAATGGGACCATCATCCCCATTTCATAAAGACATCAAGTAAGTTAGCTAAGGCCACACAATTGTGGTAGAACTGGGATTTGAACCTGTTTATTCTGAGATACTGGCTTCAAAACATCCCGTAGCAATATCTTTCTGGCTAATGAACTCAGATGACTAAATATAATAAGGACATTTCCCTGCCCCCAAAATAGCAAAGACATTTCTATGTACCTATTTGTAGTCTTGATTCAAATATCTGAATCTGATTCTTCAACCGTTTTCATAGTCCTTCACTTCTATCTGCGTCACTGTTATAGCATTATACGTATATAATTTAAGTTGTTTCATTTAATGCATGCCAGGAATGGTTACCCTTGCAGAACATTTGTGTTTTACTTCAAGGAGTTAAGAAGGATAGCAAATCTATAATTGACTGACTTGTCTACTGACAGCCTTTGAAGAACCCCGCCACACACATACCTTTTTGTTTTGTTTTGTTTTTCCTGTCTAAAGAACAAGATTGACATCTCTTTATGTGTTTGGAATTTTTCAGTGGTGTAAAGTGCTTGATAATGATGGAAATTAACCTGAGGCTTTATCTAACTACCTTTCCTTGCAACTCCAGTGAAGTTCTGGTAACAATTAAAATTTCCATGCAAACAACTGTTCCCATCAGAAAAAAAGATATATTCTTCTGTCTTGTCATACCTTTTTTCAATATCTCCTGGGTGGTTAAAGGAAGTTCTTTTCCTTGCTTTTCTTTCCATTGGGCTCAGCTGAATGAAAATATCCCCAGTTGAAATATACCAGCACATTAGAAAAGCAGATAAGGAAAACGAAGTGAAAATGCAGCTTTAAATGGTTGGACTCTGAAACACTGAATATAGTTGTCTGTCGTAGTGTCGGAAGGTGTTATCTCCTTAAGTAGAAATGGACAAGAACAGATCCATACAAGGAAACATCTGTGGCTTTACTTCTGTTTATTTGGGATAGCTTGAACTGTCTCGCACAGTTTTTCCTCCCAGTATGAGAAGATGAACTATTATACATGTAACTCATAGGAATTGGATTCAAAGACTGTGTTCATTTGACCTTTGAATATCAAATATGTAATGCAAACAAAAACTTGAACAGCATTAACACATAATCAAGTGGCAGAAATATGGGGACATGGGTTAGCAGCCATTGAGCAAGCTACATATTTCTGGAGTAATGAAGGAAAAACAATTTTGATGCCATTCTGTGATACCAGCTCTCTTTTCAGATCTTATTTGAAGGATCAGGCAGAAGGATTGTCCTATATATCCAGAACCCCTATCTGCTGGCAGGCAGAAAGACTGAGAACCTCTCTTTAAAGTTATTTTAATATATCAGTTTTGCCCAGATTAGCTAAGTTAGACATCGACCATTGGTGCAGAAAAGGTAGGGAATTAATTTAAATTTGAGCTCACCATTCCATCATCTCTTGCTGAGTGAGTTCCGTAGCTTGGGAGACATTCCTTTCAGATTTGATTTCTCCATTACTTGTTTGCTATTCCTACCTTGAAAGAAATAAAAGGAGGTGGGAGGAGAACCGGAAATGGTGGTTATGAGCTATGTGTTGATATAAACATTGGAAGAAGTTAAAACTACCTAAACACATTTGATTAATGCGTCCGTCATTGCTAACCAAATTTCATATAGAAAAATATGTCAGTTTTCTGAAATTCAAGATAAAACAAAAAGATTTTTCTCATGGTGGGAAGCTTGTGATAGAAAAAAAATACAGACGGCTTAATTCTCAGATGTGTTAACAATCAGTTCAGACTGGATAATTCAACACATTTGAATTCAAAAAATAAAACTTCACTAGCTAATAAGACCCACAGTTTGAAAAGTAAAGCCAAAATTTGTAAAAAGCCTTAAACTAGGATTGGAAAGTTTCTGTCTGTTTGTTTATGTCTGTTGTTCTATATGTCATTCTCTCCCACAAATATTAATCAGTTGCCTTCCCCACAGTCACTGAGACCTCTTCACTGTGTTTTCACAGCACCTATAATTTATTCCACACAAGTCTGCGTGTATGTGCTTTTCTCATATTTCCCTCGTTGCTTTATGGGTCATATTGTTTTGTCCCACGTAGCTTGTAAACTGCTTAAGGGTGAAAACTATACTTACTCTGTATCTTTCATAGACATTGGCTTGATGCGAAGGCCAGAGCCTATTCTTGATTAATATTTGAATGATTAATTGATTTTTTTAAAATCAGTTAGCTTAGGTTATATATTTTTTTCAAAAAAAAATTTGTTTCAAGTGTAAAGAGAGGAACATCTATCCATTCAAAACATTTCTTAACAGCTATTAGCTATATTGCAGACACTGGGCCCATGCTCTGATAGCATATGAGATTTTACACGTTTAATTTTAGAAATAGGAAAAGAGATTAATCCACTAGATAAAATTATATATGATTTCTCATTTTGGAAGTTAAAGGGAGAGACAATTGGTGAAAGAACTAACATGAAAAGTGAGAACAGGAGGAGAATGTAAAAAATTAGAAAATAAGGAAATTTAGAAGACAGTGGAAGAATGGAGAAGAGAGACATATCTTGAGAAATGAGGAGAGAAGAGTTTAGATGATCTCAAAGAATTCACATCTTGGCATTTCAAATTACCCACAGTTTACAGCTTTTTAACTTCTATCATTAAATCTTTATATACTATAAATGGAATAGAAATAGTAATTAATCTCAAGAGAAACTATTCTTTGGCCCGAAGCTTTGGCTGCCTGGGAATGAATCCACTAAGCGGGGTTGGGGTCCTAAGTAAGGATGAAAGCAAAGAGAATATAAGATGGCTTTTAAGGCAAACTCTAAAATAGTCCAATAAGAAATCCCACAGAGAGAGTGTGCAACCACAAATCAAATTCTAAAAGGAATTTGGCAAATCCAGTTTTACCCAGGCAGACATGAACACCTACTCAGGGTGGAGATGCAGCTGGTTAGAGGAGTGGCTTTCAGATCAGACTCAAGGGTATGATTGTCAGACTGTGCACTCCTGGAAAAAATGCTGGGATGTGTGGCATAAGATTCAAGGCTTCAGGAAGCAGTGTTGCAGGGGTAAAACAGGAAAAGCAGTTTGGAGTTCACCAACCTGGATAAAAAGCAGGGCTGCCCATCTATTCCCTTCTGGGCACAGGGCTCAGGAGAAATAAACATCTCCCCGTTTCTCTGAAGATTCAGGGTAAGGGCACTGAACATACTGCTGCCCCTCCCCACTGGGGTACTCTGGCCTCGTGCAAAAGACATTATGTTGTCTCAGCTCTCAGTCATTTTATTTTTCAGCCCTCATCCATGGAGATGTTAAAGACTATTTGTGAAATTCTGGTTAGCAAGTAGAAAGCCATTGCATATGGGCTGCTGGGATTGCGTTAGATTCAGAGAGGGGCAGAGCAGCCCGCAGGCGACTGTGAATGTGTATTTCTAATTGATGAAAGCGACATAGGGCCATAGTTTAAAGTCTGCATTCTTGATTGGAAAACAAAAATCAAAGGCACTTAAAATCATGTGAACTGAATGTACAAAGGAAACATAAAGAAACAGAAAGACAGGCCAACCCAAGTTGGAATTCCAGTAGTTAGAGATACTGCTTAATCTGAGTTTCAGCTTCCTCATCTGAAAACTGAAAATAAAAATACCCATTTCTCACTTTTGTAGTAAAAAAATGAAACAATATCTGCTATATGCTCCAAACAAGGCTGAGCTCATAGAAGACATTTAATAGTAATTCCCCATATTCATTTTATTTTCTGTCAAAAAAATCAAATTTATATTACCCAGGATCCCACTCATAGACACGTGTAAGAAAAGAAAAAAAAAAGATTCATGGGAAAACAAAGCACTGATCCTGTTACAAACATCGATAGTATCCAAGGACAGTCAGAATTAACATTCTTAGGTCTTGTCACGTAGCAGTGAGGCAGATTATAGCTAAATAACAAATCCCTAACAAACAAACAAAAAGTGTCTTATGCCGGGGATTATATTTATAATTTTGATTGAAATTAATATTTTCACCTACTTCTGCTTCTCAGGCCCTGATTTAATATCCTTAAGGCCTGATGCTATTGACCCCCATGTTTTAATTTCTACAACTCTTAAAATGGCGTGCCTGTCAGTCCCGGGGAACTTTGGTGATAGGCATGAGCTGCAGAGCTTACTCAAGTTCCTTCTTAGTAGGATCAGTAGGAAACTTAGTAGGATCAGTTTCCAGAACCCAAGTTCAAAAGCCAAACTACGAACTCTTGGAAAAATGGACTACGAATTAGTCAAACATAAAGTCCATCTAAGAGGATTCTTTTACTTTTAGCATTTTCTGTGTGAGGTGGGTACAGAGCACATAGAAGAAAAGAAGTATCGGGGCATGCGAAAATCAAAGAGGTATTCCACAGCTTTGCAGGATTTTTCTTATTTCTTTGGCAACTATGTAAATGAATTTCTTAAATACAGATTGTCATTGATTTTTTTCTGATGTTCATTGATTTTCTCATCATTACTTCATGTATGTGTTCTCCCAAAACATCTAGTATCGATATTTTTCTCCCTCGTTCTCTCCCCAATCCATGATAAGTATGTCATTAAAGCCCATTTAATTTCCTATGAAAAATTATATTAAGTGCAATTTTAGTGTAATTATGTCAATAGTGGAAGATAAACATGTATTAGGCAGTGCGAAATGCTGATTATCTGTCAGGGTAAATCTGTTTATTTCAGAGATAGCAATCTGACAACCCCCTGGTGTTAATCTGGAAAGTACATGCTTGTGCAAGATACAGTTTAGTGGGGTTCTGACAGCGAAATGCTCTCCATGGCCTCCTGCTGTGACATAAGCTTCATCATATATAAACCCATATGCATGTGTATCCATATAATAAAATGCAGACATGTGGCTCATGCGTTTTAGGCATACTCGATCTATTTCGGTGGCTTTGTACATATAGTAAACAAAGTGTAATTTGAGAAGCACCAATGTCCAGTTTGCGTTAGTAGCTCTGCCTACGATGGAATGGCTTGAGAAAGAGGAGAGTGGATTACAAGATTAGGCTGCATTTTAGTTTGTGCCCAGGGCATGGTTTGCCCTCACTAATGTCAGCTCAGAACCGTTCGTATTAATCCGCAGAAAAAGAAAACAGCCGGTACAAAGAAGGGGAATCAAGGGAGCTGGATCTAGTACAGGATGGTCATCTGATTCTTAATGCAAGCAACGCTTCTTTTATTCCTCTAACTCTTTTCTTTGAGACAGTACCTAATATATCATAGAAACACTATTGACTGCCAGCTGCTATTGGGCAAGAAGTTCCTCTTTAATAAGATAAAACAGTAGCGGAAAGACAACATGTCACACGTGCCGTGGATGAATTTCACCAGGTTTTTTTTTGCAGTAAAAATGAATTGAATATTCAGGCAGAGTTTGCCAACCCCTCTGAAAAATAATTTGTCTGCCTTTATTACATTGTGATCATTTCCTGAATGCCACAAAATGCTGAGTGGAATAATAAAAATTGATATGTATATTGACATTTCAGTCTTCTAAATAGAAGCTGAGAAAATATAAACAGCATTTGGTATTTGCAACTCTTCAGACCAACCATTTGTATGCTGACTAATTCACTTACTCTCAAATACCTCATTTGGCCTTAATATAAATGTCTTCTGAAATAATTTCTCCCCAGTAGATTATGCACATCTTCAGTTTGATTCAGAATTTACATGTGTAGTTTGCATATTTTTGCATCAGAGTGTCTGCTTTAAATTAGATAAAGGTCACTGTCATTCATAATCAAGAAGAAGGTGGATTAAAGGTCACAATTCAATAAAAAAAAATCTGATTAGATGTAAAGGTTTGTTCATGTGATTCAGTATCATTCGATAAATGGAAATCATGAGTCAACAAATTAACCTCAGTATAATGGGTGACTTGCTTCACCGCAATCAAAACATATTCAGATTTTTTTTGTCCCATGTATAACTCATTTGTCTTTATGTAGCAGTGACAGTTATTTTTGTTAATACTTTCACCACTAGGTGTCTTTTATAATGTCATTTGGTTTTAGGAGTGACATAAATGACAATTTTATCCCCAAAATAAAGTAGTAAGTTGTAATGAATTAATAATAGACACAAGTGGATTAGCAAGTCCCTGAAGACCTACAGTTACTTCTACCATTTTACCCTGAGGTGGTTCCTGATTCTTCCACTCTCTTTAAAGGCTGGAGCTGTCACAGCACATTTCTTCTCTTACATAACTATTTTATACCTCTCATGGACACTTAAGAGCCTATAAATCCTTCCAAATCTTGACGTATATTCAGTATTTCTGTCTGTGATTAGAATTAGATAATATAAAGTGAATGTAGCCTGAGGCAGACAATTAAGCTTTTTCAATTTGTTGAACTTTTTAAGGTATGTCTGACAATGACTTTAATAAATGAAAAGCAGTTGAAAACAAATACAAATGCTAAGTTGCATAATATATTTCTTTTGTCTGTAAATCAGTTTGAATACCTGAAAAAGAATAATTAATACATCTTTATGTTTGGAGGGTTGACATAAGTACTGGGGTGCTAACAAATGCTTACTGCAACAAAATTCACTGTTACTCCAAAAGAGAGTCTTATTTCCTCATCTTATGGAACATTTATTTTCCTTTTTATACATGCTCTTTACTTAAGGTGAAATATGTTTTTTCCCCCTGAATTGTTTGTCTACTCTTTGCTATACTGCATTGTAACATAGGATCATCCTCCAAAGCAAAAAGAAAGAAAGAAAGAAAGAAAGAAAGAAAGAAAGAAAGAAAGAAAGAAAGAAAGAAAGAAAGAAAGACAAGGAGGCACCACCTTTTTAAAGCACGTTGTTTATTTTTCCAAAGTAAATCAAACATTTTTATAGGAACTATAAAGGTTAAATGGTTTAAGCAGATTATAATTAGTTAATTTTGTTAAACATATATTGGATCAATTTTACATTATTTTAATTACCTTTTGGAATAAATGGTTTGGTGAACAAATTCACTTGATGTTCAGGATCAAACAAAATTACCTTTCCTCTGGGTAGGCTTAAGTTTCACAAAGTGATTTGGAAATGACCTCCTTTGCTTTCATCTAAAAATATCTTTGGATTTAGAAAATGATTAAAGTTGGCTATATTGTGTTTTAAGCCAATCATATTTTATCATTTTCATAGCTTATTCTTTGTTTAAAGAGGAGTATAATGAAACTTCACTAAACAAATGCCCTCTTTAAGGAAACTCTTGGAATTCATGCAGTATCATGGTATTTGTAAGGTTGCTTGAACTCTTATTTCTGCTAGAAAGCATACATTGTATTATGGTAAGTTTATGAAGTTTTTTTTTTTTTCTGACAAGACACAGGTATAGAAGCTAGATAATCATTAAATATCATAGCCAAATCAGAGATGTCCTGACTTACGTCTCTACAGTACATATGTGTGTGTGTGTACCAATATTCATACCCATAGATAGGCAATCCCTAAATTGTAAATAGTAGATCCCAGGTCCTTGAGTAGCACATAAGAAAACCACGTAACTATCTCCCATCCACCCCAATTTAGGAGATCTATGGGACAACTGGGGAGAATGAAAATATGATTTGTTATTTCTTTGTCAATGTGGAATTAGCAAGTTAATGCAGTGCCCAAAGATAGTTACCTTTTTTTGCTTACAGAAGTCGTTCTCAATTAGGGGTGGTTTTACTTTCCAGGAGACATTTTGTAATATCTGGAGACGTTTTTTTTTAGAGGGACAGGCATGGTGGATTTGGTACTACTGACATCTAGCAAGTAGAGGTCAGACATGTTGCTAAACACACAGGACAGCCTCTCATAACAAAGAATTATCCTGCCCCAAATGTCAATAGCTCAGAGGATGAGAAATCCTCTGTTACAGCAAAGAGGGAGATGATTTTTTCATTATGTATATCAATTCGATAGTACCACTCTCCTCATACCTCAGTCCTGTGTAATCCCAACCTGCAACTGGCAAACTTCTCTTTATCCCTCAGAACCCTCAGGGTACTCATGACCTTGTTCTGAAAACAGCTGGTTTGTCATCTGATTATGATGACACACTTTTGTGTTACCACACCCTATATCCCTCTTAATGCTAATAATCTATTTGCTTTCCTGTGTTCCACACCAGACTATAAATCTCCTGAGAATTGTACCTTGTAGTACTATCGTCTAGCATAGTAGTTTGTGGGTGATAATTGTCCTATTAAGATTTGGTATTTATGGGGCCGGCCGAGTGGCGCAGTAGTTGGGAGCTGGTTTGGGATGCCAGCGGCCCTGGTTCGGATCCCGTATGTGAGGGCCAGGGACACTGCCCTACAAAAAGAAAAAAAAAAAAAGATTTGGTATTTATGGAAATCAAGCCTATCTCTAGAAACAATACTGTGCAGAGTATTTGGATTTAGCTTAAAGAGCACTTAAGATGTTAATTCACTAATTGCGAATTAAATATATAACTTGTAGTTGCTGTCCTAAAAGCAAAAATGTTTAAAATTTTTTTTGAAACATAATCACTTGTAAGTATGGGATCTGCCTGCATATTTATTTATGTCTATATAGCTGGATGTGTTTTAAAACATAAATCATGTGTTTATGAAACATGGTATGATTGCATGTTATACATTTTTTCCATAAGGTATACATTTTAACAAAAGCACTCCACGATAGTATCATGAATATATACACATACCTAAAGGAAGCATATTTTCACATTTACGTCATAAATTTTCCAAACTCTAAATGACTGTTTATATTTCATATGCAATAAAATAGGGGGAAACACTCTCCACCTCTAAAGAACACAAATGTCTTTAATGAAATCACTGTTATTTCTATGTTTTATGTTTTCTTGATGTCTATGTGTTGGGTTATGAAAATGGTCAATAACAGTATCAAATTATGAAAATACATCTGGACCATTGAATAATAATTGATTAGTTAACTTATTGATCGGTATTAATGAGTGTTCAGGATCACCATTTACATCAATTATTATACCTTTCAACAGTAATATTGTTAACTTTGCATTTTGACACTACTATCCCCTTTATAACTGCACAAAGAGAAAGAGAAAAGTCAAAATCTGGCATGTTTTGGATTAGTAAATATGAATGTAAGCAGCTAATTTGGGTAAATGACCAAAAATGTGCTTCAGGACAGCTTGAAGATTAAGAGTGCAGCTTCACACCAGAAAGATGTATGTTCTACTTCTGGCTTGGCCATTTAGAAGCTGTAAGTGGTTCAACCCCCTCCCTCACATGGTTGTTGTATAGATAAATAAAACGATATAAAAAATAAGTTTTGTGCATCCATAGACACATTAGTTCAATAAATGGTGTGTATCACTAGCATAGTGGTAGTTACAGAAGTAACCATATTGGTAACAAAAGAAGTGGTAGGGCACTAGAAATCCAGAGTTTCTTTTATAATCTGGGAAATATACCCAATAATATTTCTAGACTTAAAATTTGACTTATATTAAAAAAATATTTACCAAAGAAATTCTCATGTTTTCTTCTTACTGAAGTCATAATATTCAGCATTCCTCATGCTCTCTTAATTACTCGAATCCTGTCTTTTCTCTCCTACTTCCATCCTTCTGTTGCACATAATGTTCACTTCATCCCTCATCAATTTTATGATGTTGTTTGCAAGGTTGTTTGAAAGAATTTTTGAGGGTAAGTTCCAGACTTACTCTTTTTCATTAAACCCAACAGCATGTTTTCTGCATCTCCATATCTTGCCATGGCTCACCAGAACAACATAATATTAAATGTAAAACCAGATTTTTTAACAGGGTGCATCACTGATAAGAGAGGAACTGAGATAGGCAAATTTCTCATCAAACTAGGAGAATTCCATCTATTTCTCCTCCTCTGATTCCAACAGGCCAGCGTGCCAAACCTGTCTTTTGAGGATAGCATTTTTGTGAGGTTGACCCTAGAGGTGAAACTCAACAAATGCTTTCTGAATGAAACTGGAATAATAAAAATTTCCAGGGAATGGTTCTATACAGTCCCAAATAATCATGAGGTAAATTATCATGAGTTCTTTTTTTAATTGTATTTATTAATTGTATTTCTTGGAATAAGTCAATACTTACGAGGAAATAAGACCCATATGCCATTTTGTCTTCTAGGCCTTCTAGGTCAAATCTTTCTTGAATTATTGTTTTAAACTTTATATACACACACACAGCTGAAGTTCACAAGACACAGTTATTAGACTATAACAATTTTAACTTTTTGGTTTTAATTAATTTTAAAACAACTGAGGCCCTTGGGCCAGCCGAGTGGCACAGTGGTTAACCTCTGGCTTGGGAAACCAACGGCCCCGGTTCGGGTCCCACATATGAGGGCCAGTGACACTGCCCTCAAAAAATAAAATAAATAAAATAAAATAGAATAACTGAGGCCCAAAACTTATTTCAAAACTTATGAAAATAAAATGTTTTTGACCATATATATGGATGGACTACTACCCTTTTACCAACACATTTAACAAGAAAATCCTAAAATGTTTTAAAAACTTAAGCTTATTGAAATACCTATAAATTACATGTTTTATATATATATATATATATATATATATATATATATACACATTATACATAATATATAGTTATATATTATATACAATGTAATTTATAATGTAATATACATATATGTGTATATTATGAATCAAAACATGTAGACCCTTCACCTCAACATGGGGATGAGGAAGGAGTGAAACACAGACCTCTCTGTGTGGCCTTTACCTTTTCTGCATTGAGTGTGAATAAAGAAAATATGCTTATCTCGATTGCACATGAAACAAACCTGAACAGATTATCAGTACCATAGACAATAAATATAACTTAGCATAAGATGAGTGATAATTCTGTCCATCACTTGAAAACATTAAATGCACAACTTGAAATGGGAATGGGGCTTCCTGTCTAGGAAAAATGAGGGAGAAAAAGATTTATGGGTTTTAGTTAATCATAAGTTTAATACGCACCGATGGTGAGATCCAGCTGCTGCAAAAGCAAAGCACCACCTTAGGCTAAATTAAAAGACATTGGAAGAAGGACATCGGAATGAATAGTCCCATTAGATTCTCTAATTATTAGATCACATCTAGCATATTACAATTAGTCCTCTATATTTAAAGGAGAACAATGAAAAACAGTGTGTCAGAAAGTATGTGGCCAAGTTGGAGAAGGGTTTAAAAACTATGTCATACGAGATTTAGTAAAGGAACCAAAGTATTTGGCCTAGAAAAGAGAAGAATAAGGAGAGATATAATAAATAATTGATATATTGTCACCCCAATAAACTTTAATTAAAAAAAAGAAAAAGAAGAAAGCATATAAAAAGATTAAAGGCAGGTAAAAATAATAATTAATATAATTTAATCTCTCAACAAATACTTACTGATACCCTGTGGCAAGCATTGTGCTTAAGTATGAGATAAACAGAGAAAATGAAGAAGAAACTGATTTTTAATTCTTTTGTTAGTGAACTTTAAAGTCAAGAGGAGTCAAGACTAAATAATCACACAAATGAACATTTGGTACAAGTAGAGATAAGAAAGGAAAGAAAAAGCTACAATGAAAAAATTAACTGATCTGATAGAATTGTGATGGAGCATGTTGTCAGGGAAGGCTTTCTGAAGAAGTAATACTTATGTCAAATAAATAAAGTAGGAGGCTTTATTCCAAGCAATGATAACAGCATATACGAAGTCTCATGATCAAGGCCTTTTCCACCTAATCAAGGTGGAAAAGAACTTAGTAAAACTGAGGAATGAAAAGAGGAGAGGGTGATTAGAGAATGTTGATGAAAAAGGAAGAATGCTCTGAGAAGAAAGAGGGGCCAGATTGTTGTAGCCCTTTGGAGCCATATTAAGGCCTCTGTTCCAAGTGCCAGAAGAAGCTATGGAAGAATTTAAGCACGGATTAAGAAAGAGAGATTTGCTGTTACAAAGATCACTCTGGCTTTGTGTGAATAATGTATTTGAAAGGGGCTAGAGGTGGTGAAGGATCTACTTCAGAGGCTCTTGCAAAAGATGCAAGAAATAAAAGGTCATTTGGCCTCAAGTGGGGAAGATGGAGACTGAATAAAAAAGACAGATTAAAAGATATGTTAGAGGTAATATCAAGAGAATTTGATGATGAATGTGATTGTGGAGAAAGAAATATGGTGCCAAGCAAGTTCGCCATTTTCTGGTATGTATAACCAGATGAATTACTGAGAAAGAGGTAAAGGAACTTGAAAGCAAAAGTTCAACAGCCTTGTTTTGGCCACTGTAAGTTTGAGAAATGGAATCAACTGTTTAAAGCAACAACAACCACAAAAACTATAAAGACAGTTTTCGTATTATTTGGTGGATTGTCAAAAGAGGGAGCCAAATTGTTTTCTTTTCTTCAAAAGAGCAGATCCACGACCACAATGTCAAATGTACCAGAAGGTTAATTTCACTCAGTACACAAAAGAACTATTTTTAAGAACTAGACTGGTTAAAAAAAAAAAAAAAAGAAAAATGAATACTGCCTTAGAAGGGGGATAAGTTTCCCCTCACAGAAGCTATACTGTGAGAGACCAAAGTCTATAGGATATGTTTTTAAAAGTTTTCTGCATTTTGTGGAAAACTGGACTTGAGTCTTTTTCAATACTATTGTGTTCAATTCCAAATATCAAGTTTTAAAACCTTGAGGAAGAAACAAAGAAGATTTTCACTTAAGTCACTGCCGATGTTTGGTAAACTGTTTAATTGCTGATTGCTACTGGGCATGTACCTAGTACCTTTCTACCGAAAGGGTTATTGATTGCAGCAAGCAACTGTTGGCTGTTTACTGAAATGTGCACGCTTTCCCTCTAGGGTAAGTGTAGGTTAACACCATGCCAGAAGTGGGCTGCCAAGGTTAGAAGATGCGACTTCTCTCTCATTATGATCCAAACTCTTCTCATGTGAATGTCACTAATTTATTATGGGTTGCTTTCTTGCTGTGTTTAACTTAGCCTCGAACACCCTTCTCCAACCACTCTCAGGCAATCAATACCCACTGATTGGCGTTGTCATTTGAGATGATGTTCAACCCCTTGACTCACAGCTCTTAAAGGCATCTACCCTCACAGACTCCACAGGGGATGAGAAGCTGTGATGATTTTTCCGAGGCCCAGATTATCTCACTGAGAATTAATATGACTTGCCAGCCAGAATACTATTTTCTTTTCCCCCCCATTGGTAGTGCTTTATTTTTTTCCCTAAAAGAAGTGTTGAAAATTTTAGAAGATTCTGTAGTGCGGTCTGTATAAGTATTGTGCAGGTGGAAAGATTACTATGTCTTTAAGTTTATTATAATATATCTTGGAGAGTGACCCTACCTTAAAAGAATTAGCGACATAGGCAGGCATCTCATGATAGACACTGCGCCTAGTCAGAACCAGAGATTGATGTAAAATATCTGTCTTCTGGGGAAAAAAGGCTTATTTTTCTTTCTCATAGACTTGAGTCTTCGGTAAGAATTGCATGCTTTGTGATTGTGGTTCAGGGATGGTACCTATCACCTTAGAGTTCAATTTTCATATATCTACAGCTCTTTAATAAGGCAGTCTGTTAAGACTAGGGCACTGACTGATTAATAAGTTGGTTCAAGTAGACTTTCATTCAGGTCTCAGGAATAAGTGCTCTGTCTAGTTGATAAATTTCCACACTAAACACAAACGTTGTTATTTGTCATATACTAACTGTTTTAATGGGCCATCCTTCATGATCTTTAACAACTATCAATTGATCTCTAGGACTCAGATGTCACACTGAAATCCAGCTATGTTCAAAGACCTAAGTTTATGGGAACTACAATACAAAAGAAGTAAAAAAAAAAAGAACATATAAATTTGCTCTAGGGACAGAAATATATTAAGCACATTAATGAAGATGTGAACAACAAGCAGTGACAAAGGGTTATTATTTTTCTCCACAGCAGAAATAGTAATCAATCCAGAGAGTTATATCTTCAGATCCTCAGGTTTTAATAAATGTATGTCTAAGAATTCTATTTAGACTTGGAGACCCTTATATCTTGAACCATCAAAAAATAATCAGGTATGTTTTAAATCAGCTGGGAGATAAACTGATCAATTTCATACTTGTAAAACATAAACTTTAATGGTAGCTTAATTTTCACATTCGTCATTTGTGATTATTTTTCCAGTTCCTCCTTGCCAAAAAAAACTACATCAAACTAAGATTTCCCTTCAGCAGACTGGTAGGCCTACACTACTTAATACAAATAAAACCCAAAATGTTTAGAAATGAAATAAGATGTTTTTTTGTTTTGTTTTGTTTTTTAAGAGGTTTAGGGCAAACCCTTGTCCTAAAATTACGAAGGGTTATGCTTACTTCTTACCTGAAAGTCTCCAGTGGCAACATTCGCATATCAATATATTATGCATTTTATACATAATACTTCATGTGATTATAAAATCCAGACTGTAGAGTTGAATTAAGTTTGCTGAGGTGGAATGGGGCAGGAGAAAGAACATGGGCTATTGAGAAAAATCATCCCTTTCCTTTATCTTCTTCAGAGATTTGTGGAAGATTTTCTTTTAGAAAGTGCTCAAAGACAGATCAAATGTGATAATAAAAGTTCCCTATCTGAACAGGTCTGCCCTAGAAATAGTGCTTAGGAAATCTGAGGTGGGAAAGAAAGGCAGCCTGTGCCAGAAACTGATTAAATTTCAGTCATCTATCCAAAGAAGTCCCTAGTTGCTTGTAAAATGCTCCATATAATTACAGTAACTACAGGTTTTAAAGGAATTTACACATTAGCCTTTATCATGGGACTTTCTTTGTGGGTGCATTTCTACTTTAAAATCAATATCCCTAAAATAAACTTTAATAAGATTTATTAATTTTATCTATGTGGACTTTTTAAAAGTCAATATCAAATATCTTTCTCTAAATTCTTCTTGGCATTTGAAGAAGCTTAGATATAATCAAATGTCATGCCCTCTGTATGGTAAACAATCATTGTTCTATGTCTTTGTTCTTGTATACAACTTAGCCCTATTTTAAACTTTGAAAGAGTTGTGAATCAATACAGAGACTATTTACAATGCATGGGTCATCCTGATACATGATCTCAACACGTGGACAAGGCCCATTAGTTGCTTCTTGAGCTATTATCTTGCTTAGTGTTAGATATGAATAACCCAGGGAAGCAGTTTGACAGTCCTCAGCTGACCCTCCACCGTGGTGGCTCAATTCACTTTTTCAAAACAATCCACAAGCTTTACAAAAACACAAAAAGGCTTTTAGAAAGTTGTATTCCAGGAAGAACAACACTAATACTACTTTCATGGTAAGGAACATTTATAGGATACCACAAATTTCAAAGCTTTTCCTTTTTGAAACAGACTTAGCACCAACATTTCTCTACAGCTTCAAAGGGAAGAGCCAAGTACATTCAATGGCTTCCTGTTAAGTGGCTATAATCTTAATCCAAAGAAGAGGGAGTTTACATTTTTTTCATTGAAGGAAGACTTCTGAAAAAGTCAAATGTTAAGATCTCTGTTGATACCAGAATTCCCTCAAGATAGCATAAAGAGAACATCAAATTTTGTTACCTCCTGAAAATGAAACCTGATTTAATTTTAAATCTCAGACAGTTGTAAACATAAAATTCAGGCCATTTTTCTATCCCTAAAAAAAAAAAAAAAAAAAAAAAGGTAAAAATTAAACCTTAGTACTAGATTAGAAACTTAGTGAAACCAATAACTACATCTCCTTTCTGTCTCTACTTTATACTCATAATGTCTAGTTTCTTGAACTAAAGTTTCCATGTAATGTTTTTAGACTACCCTGGAGAACTTCCTATCAAATGAATTCATAACATTGAAACTGTACTAGGTAGGCATAACTTACAACAGATAAGATAACTACTGTTAGCCAAAGTAAACATCACATTCTTTCACTGGATAAAGGAGAGAGAAAAATATTCTAATATTTTAATATGGTTAACTACCCAGAGGAAAGAATCACCTCAATTCCAATCACTATATCCACCCAATTCAGCAATAAGCTATCTGTAGCCACCCTACCCTTCCTCTCACAAGAATTCTATTTGATTCTGCACTGACTCAACATATCAAAGGACATGATGTACTTAATTATCATTTTATAGTCTGCCCTTTACCTGGAATACTTTTTTTAATTAAAATTTATTGGGATGACAATGGTTAGTAAAATTTCATATGTTTCAAGTGTACAATTCTGTAATACATCATCTCATCTATATATTACATTGTGTGTTCACCACCCAGAGTCAGTTCTTTTTCCATCAACATATATTTGACCCTGTTTACCCTCTTCTACCATCCTCCTCCCCCCTTACCCTCTGGTAACCACTAAACTATTGTCTGTGTCTATGAGTTTTGTTTTTTTATTTGTTTGTCTTGTTCTGTTGTTGCTTCCAGTTTTATATCTCACATATCAGCAAAGTCATATGGTTCTTGATTTTTCTGTCTGACTTATTACACTTACCATGATAGTCTCAAGATCCATCCATGTTGTCGCAAGTGGCATTATTTTATCTTTTTTTATGGCAGAGTAGTATTCTGCTGTGTATATATACCAAATCTTCTTTATCCAATCATCTATCAAAGGACACTTGGGTTGTTTCCATGTCTTGGCCACTGTTAATAAAGCTGCAGTGAACATCGTAGCACATATATCTTTATGGATAAATGTTCTCAGATTTTGGAGGTATATGCTCAGGAGAGGGATTACTGGGTCATATGGTAATTCTAGTCTTAATTTTTTGAGGAACCTCCACACTGCTTTCCACAGAGGCTGCACCAATCTGCATTCCCACCAGGAGTGTATGAGGGTTCCTTTTTCTCCACAGCCTCTCCAACACTTGTTATTATCTGTCTTGTTGATGATAGGCATTCTAACCAGTGTGAGGTGTATCTCATTGTGTTTTATTTGCATTTCTCTGATGACTAGTGATGTTGAACATCTTTTCATATGTCTATTGGCCATCTGTATGTCTTCTCTAGAGAAATGTTTATTCAGGTCTTCTGCCCATTTTTTTTTTTAAATGGAAGTACACACATTTTAATTTATTCTGAACAACTTATTTATATTTTAAAATCAGGACATGTATACATGGACTAGACAGCATGGCTGACACTTTACACATAGTTCACACCGGTAAGCTTGTCACCAGCATTTAGTGTGCTGACACTAGTCCTGTAGTAAGAATAAATACTAGTGCTTTCGGGACCACAGTAGTGAGCAATAGTGTGGGGAAGGCACGACTCCCCAGGACTGACATGTGCACAGGGGTGGGGCGGGCACTGGACAGAAAGAAAAAGTGCAGAAGTAGAGATCTGAGCAGGAAATGTGTTCATACCATAGAAAAGCACTGCACGTTCCCCGAGGAGCTCCCAGGCTCCCTGTCACCTGTGGTGTAGGGCAGGCCATCTCTGCTTCTGAGACACAGACACCCTCGTGAGGAGGAAGGCTGTCCTGGGCAGTGGGGACAGGCCTTTAGGTCAGAGAAAAGCTACTGTAGCTACAGCATTACTTGAACATCCCTAAACAATAAAGATGTTAATTGTTCTGCCCATTTTTTAATTGGATTGTTTGTTTTTTTATTATTGAATTGTATGAGTTCCTCATATTTTGGATATTAGCCTCTCATCGGAGGCATTGTTTGCAAATATCTTCTCCCACTCAGTTGGTTGCTTCTACCAGGATTATTTGAATAAGGTTTTCATTTCCTTTGTTATTTGCTAATAAATGATATTTTATATGATATACAGAGGATTTATCAGTCTATATTAAGATTGGGTCTAATTGCTTATAGTGAAAAACCTAATGAATAGTGGCTTAAGCCAACTAATACATATTTTTTCATGCAAAAGAAGTCTGGAAGTTGTCTGTCCAAGAGTAGCTGGTGGCTCCATAATCATGAGTCATCCATGTGCCTGCTGTCTTTGTGCTCTGCCACCCTGCATACTGGCTTTTCTTATTTTTTTAGATTTTTATTGGGGAATTGGGGAATTAGGGAAACATAACAGCCAAGTCGTTGTCCTTCAGTCTTAGTTGTGGAGGGCACAGCTAGCTCAGCTCCAAGTCCAGTTACCATCCGGCTGCCCATTGGCAGTTCGCGGCATCTCAGCTCAAGGTGCTGTGTTCAATCTTAGCTGCAGATGGGCATTGCCAACCATCCCATGCAGGAGTCGAACAGGCAACCTTGTTGTTAAGAGCACGCGCTCTCACCAGCTGAGCCATCCTGCCTGCCACCCGTTTGCAGCTCAGCGGCAGCTCTGCTCGGGCACAACTCACTAGCCCATGTGGGAATCAAATGGGTGACCCTGTTGCTCAGAGCTCATGCTCTTAACCAACTGAGCCACTCGGCTGGTCCTGGCTTTTCTTCTTCAAGTTTTCCTAACGTTTACATGATAGCACTAATGCTCTAGCCACTATGTTCTTTTCCTAGATATCCGAGAGGGCAAGGGCAAAAAGGTCTGCATAATGACCCTATTACATTCTTCTCAGAATATCACCACCCCCACATAACCATACTCACATTTATGTCTCATTATCCACCTCATTATGAAAAGATGCTGAGAGATAGTTTTGTACACAGACACATTGCTCTTCCCAACAATATAGGGATCCTGTTATTTAGAAAGAGAAGAATATATGTTAGGTAGGCAGTGTCTCCCTACACAATCTCTCCCACACAATCTTTACATTTTCTCCTTAAGTATGCTTCCAAATTGTCTTGTTTGGGTGACCTGTAACTTCAAATCTAATGCAAAATATTTCTCCAAAAGCTAAGTGGAGATTCTGTTGTCTTTGATCTTTTTAGCTTCGTATATTTACCTGAGCAGCATCGTGTTTTAGAAGTGAACACTCTAAATAGATAGTGCAATTGTAAAATAATTTTATGTAATCATAATTGCACAAATCACCAACATTTTTTTTAGGTGCCAAATTATTTTTCACTTCTGAAATTTTGAGGTGAAAGGCATCTATGGTTTAAGCAACTATTATTTTCAAAGCTTAAGAGATTCAGAGACAAAAATTGTTGGCTTTCATGCTATAAAATGTTTCTATTCTGTTTTGCCTAAAACACTGTAGTTACTAACACATTATTGTATTGCCCTAGAAATTGTGATCTTTACATATGAATCGGCACCTGACAACTCTGCTGGTACAGATTTTCTCCCTTTCTTGTTTCTGATGACCAGCTTTTAATCAGGATCAAGGTAAAATGGAAAGAAAATTGTCATTTTGATTAAATTGCTCTTAAATAAATGGCACTATTTTTGGTGATCCAAAAAGCTTTTTAGTTTCTAGTTGGTACTTGTCATAAGCTAATAAACCAGAATATCACAAGACTAAAGACTATTAAAATATGTATTTTCCTGACCATGTTTTGCATTTCACCACCATGATGAGGCTGACCAAAACTATCTAAAATATGCTGATGTTTTACAGAAAAACAGGGTCAGAAGATAATCTCAAATACTGACCCAGTGGGGATTAATTCAGACAGATTTCTAAAACTGTCACATGTCACTGAATGAAACAAATGTGATACACTGCCTGGTCATTAACATCTGTAGGTTATAGCTGATTAAAGAAAAGATAGGTCACATTTTTATTTAACATGTGTGCACACTTCCTTGGAGAATATTCCACTGCTGGTTACATACAGAGAATGCAACTGTAATTTACATCAATCCAAAAGTATCTGAGGTATTTTACTTGATTAAAGGGAAGGAACACTGCAGGGGTTAGTTATCTGGATTTTGGATGTCCTTAGGTAATAAATTATTATTTTAAACTGGGATAGCTTTAAAATTCTGTCAAATTAATGGATCTTTCCTATTATACCATCCCATTATCAACTAAGTACACAAAAGCTGTTAACACATGACATGCCTGGTCATCATCACTACTGGCTGCCAGCAGATGTATCAGACAACAAAATATATATTCTACTCATGCCCTGGAAAGAACTGTTTCACACCTTTGGAGTCTGACGTCTGCCCCATGTAGATGGGCAAAACAGTGTTTAGGGTCCGCTTTTATTGTTACCTGCTATGTGTGTTTGAGAGAACAGTTAAGGATTGCTCAGAGTATGTTCTTGGGGGACTTAGAACACATTAACAACTGTTGATGAAACATTTTAAGGTTAACAACATAGGTAAGTTAGTTGCTAAGTACATACATGAGTGAATGATACGTTTCATGAGTGCTGGAACCATGTCCTAAACTTATTTGTATGTCCGTTAATGCCTGGCACAGTGCCTGGTAAATTGTATGCTCTCACATGAGTGTTTTTACTTTACATCTACATCATAAAAAAATATTAATTAAAAAGTGGAGGATTCGTGACATTTAGATCACTTTACTTCCCTATACTTATACCTCATTTATTTATTTATTTTTTAAATCAAGTAGTATGGGACTGCCCTGAAATAAGAAATGTGAAAGAATGTTAAAGGCAATAGATAACTTAGATTTCACATTTGCAAGTAAAATGGATGGTTTGGGAATTAATTCATGTTATTTGTTAGGCTCAGAAATAAAGATTAGGTAAATTTTGACCTTTTGTGGATATGTTATTTTTTTTTTTTATATTTGGGGACCATAGATAGTATCCAGGCAGTGGAAATATAGACAATAATATAGACAATGAACTCACAGGCATGCTAGAGCAGTGAATAAGTGCTCAACTTTTCCACAATTATTACCTCCATGTTATATTTATTTTCCCCAAGTAATTATTAGCTTTATATAAATAATACACTTTATTCCCTTGCTAGTGGAAAATGATGTTTGACATTAAGGAAAGGTCAAGTATCATGAATGGGAAACCACAATGAGCATTGCCTTTAAGGATTATTGAATTAAGAGGTACATATATTTGACAAAGCATAGAAATCAAATAGCTGCCATGTTAGCAGTGCCCTTTTACATGCCATAGATTTATTGACATTTACTAAATATAAAAAAATTGAAACTATGAGTGCTTAGTATACATTATGATGAAAAACCTAATATTTCTCCTCTGAAAATTATAGGAGAGCATTTTCCAGAATAAATTCAACAGTTGATTGGACATTAGATTGGAATACAATATAAATTAAACAGGATATTGGATTTTAGAAAATACAAAAAAGTAAATTAAAGTCATTTATGTTAGTTAAGCTGTATCTGTTGACCCAGGTACAAGCTAAACCCATATTATATCCACATACACACACTGTCACAAACTTTCCATGAGTCTAACTCATACTTGATGTTTTTGAGGTAGCAAGTAGATTTTGCAATTCACAAGGGTATGTACTGCTATAGGTGTCATGATAGTAGCTTTCCAGCTGAAATAAGAAGAAAAATATTGTCCATCTCCACACCTTTCATGTAAGTGCAAAATCACAATGTAAATTTTCAGAACTATCATGTGAGAAGTCAAAATAAATAGTACATGCATTCAAGGTTCTAGAATATTTACTTTCACAACTTCATTTTTTTCCCTAATAAACAACACAATTTCTGCCTTAATTCTGGAGACTCCCATTTAACTATCAGTATATTTAGTAAGCAAAAGAAGTATTTTTGCAGAGATTGTGAGACAAAAAGAGCCCAGAAGAATCTTTATAGAGTTCATAGTCTTTCATATGCCAATCACGTTGGGTAAGTACCTCATGGGGCCAGATTGATTTATATTCATCAGATTTAGTGATATCCATGTTCCAAGAGTTTCAAAAATGTTAAATTCAAACCTACTTCTGGAAATATAATTTAACCCCAGATAAATCTTCTTGTTTGCCATTACCTTACGTGGCCTTTGAATCTTATACAAGCTTGAAATGTACCCAAAATGTTGGACTCCTCTGAGGAAATATGCATTTAAATGTATAACGATAATACTTTATATGAAATTGAACCAAATATCCATAACATTAGTGCTGTTTGCTTTATTTTCTCTAGAAATACATCAAAGTAAGAAAGCTGGTTTTAAAAAGAGTGAGGGAGGTGGACTTTCTTATGAAATTTGAAAACACTGAGTTTAGTAGTTTTTCTGTTTTCGTTTTTTAAAACTCTGTCTCTTATTTTCTTCCTCAGAAAAAAATGAATCATCACAAGATTGTACTGTTTCACTATCAAGTGAGTTTAGAGGTCACTAGAAAGAACAGTGACCTGAGAATTAAGAAACTAATTTTGAGATAAACTCTATCATCATCCAGTTGTATAGCTTTGGGCAAGTGAGGAAACCTCTCTAGACCCTGTAGACATTGTTCATGATGTTGTAAAGGGGGAACATTGGAATAAATCATTGAAAGGTGTTTATTATGTTAGGGCTCTGATTAGCATGTACCAGCTACATAGAGAACTCAGAGATAAGTCAAATGCATAGTTTTTATTACCAATCTATCCCAAACCTGCTCTCCTACTTAGAGAAAGTAGGCTGAATAAATAGAGAAGTGCCAGGGAGCCCTTTTTTGTTTCATTCTTAGAGCCTAGCCAGCATCAAGTCAGAGGACCCAGCCCTTTAGCTAGCTTTACCCGAGGCACCTCCCTCACCTTCTTAGCCTTCCAGAGTCTACGGTTTCCCATGTCAACGCCCCACCCCTCCAAACATTTCCAGTCCTAATAGAAAGTGAGAGACAGGATGTTGTTCTGTGGTAGTCCATGCCTTGGGACATTTTGACTCTGAAACTTATCAGGAATCTTCCCTGACTACTTTGTGTCCCAGTGCCCCATTTGAGTAATGTAAGGGTGAATAGTAGTCCCAATATTTACAACGTCAGTGGCATCGTTAAGCATTTCAAAATTAGAGCAGAAGGATTTAGAAACTCAGATCTATAATCAGCCTGTGTCTTTGTCTCAGCTTTGATATGATTCGACACATATTTATTACCTATGTGACTGAACAAGTTGCTTGATTTCACTAAGCCTCAGTTTCCCCATTTACAGATCATATGAGGACTTTACTCATAGGTCTTCTATAGCATATCTGGTCTTTGACCCCATGCATCCTTGACTCTATAGTACACATTCTTTAACATTACACTGCTTCCTACCGTACCCAACGTGGCACACCTCCTCCCAATTTCCATAAAAATGACGATCTTTTTGGTTTTTTTTTTTTGGTTTTTTTTTTTTGAGGGCAGTGTCACTGGCCCTCATATGTGGGACCGAACCAGGGCCGCTGGCTTCCCAGGCCAGCGCTTAACTGCCGCGCCACTTGGCCGGCCCTGATCTTTTTGACTTATTTGACACTTCCTAGATTAGAGCATAGGGACCATATGGAATAGGACATTTTTTGCTTTAAGTAAATGCAAACACAATCCCAGTTTGGCATGTATTTGGTACCAAGTAAATATTAAATTTTCCACCTTTGTGAGCACTGGGCATAATACCTTGCCTAATATAGATATTTAATAGAAGTATGGCCAATGAATCAGGTCCCTACTTCCCTCACAGTGACTTTGTGAGGGCAGTGACTTTGAGCTGATATCTCAGTGACAAGGAGGAGTAGACACAGGAAAATCTCAGGAAAGAACATCCCATTCAGAGGAACAGCAGCAGAAAGAGCAGTTGGAGAATGGAAAGAAGATCCCCATGGCTGGTTCTCAGTGACTGAGGGAGGGCATGTGTTACCAGAGGAGATCAGAGAGTTGGGTAGAGCAAGACCTGCTCAATAGAAGAGTAAATGAGAGGCAGAAAAAAGAGGAGAAATCAGTCTAACAAAGTGGCTCAAGCCACGTCTGAGCACACTTAATTTCAAATCTCTGCTGTTTCCCCTTCCTAATTCTGAGACCTGGGGCAAGTTACTGAACTGCCTAAGCTTCGTTTCAATTTCGGTCAATAGAATGTGAGTCATACTAAGGACTCTTCACAAGTCCTCTGAGTGTTGAATGAGATAGTGAATGTAAAGAGCCTAACTCAGCACCTCACATGCAATAAACAGTCAACAATTACAGTCAGATATCATGATAATTCTTATTGTGGCGATGCCATCACAGTACTGGTGGTGGTGGCAGTGATCTCCAATTTTCTTTTTTTCTGTGTAAGATATCTTACCAAAATCAGGTAAAAGTTTTATGGTAATTTAACCAAACTACATCATAATTTCACCGTCTCTATTTATATATGAAAATATGAAAAAATAATTCCTTTATACTCAATTCTGGTCACTAAAAGAATGCCCAATACATTATTAGTTACCCCCATCCAGTTTTGCCTGGATTTGAATTTGTTTGCAATTCCAGCCTTCATATCCAGCTTTAATAATAAAATTGAAGGAGCCGCTGGGTTGGGGCTTTCTCAGTATTCTCAGAACAGCATGTATTAACAGCACAGGCTCTGGAAGCAGGCAGCCTAGGTTTAGGTCTGGCCTCATCACCTGTTGGCTGGGAGCCTGTGCAACTTGTTCATCCCCCTTTGTGTCTTGGTTTCCTCATCTCTAAAAGCAATACCTAGACCTGGGCAACCTTGTGAACATCAATTAGATAATGCATCTAAATTGCATTAAACAGTTTTTTACATAAAATACATTCTCAAAACTATTACCTATAATTAACTATTAGTATGACCCATAAGCCAATCTTTCTACCATACTGGTTTTATTCTTTGAAACAATTTTCTGATTTTAGGATGAAAAGTTGAAAAATGATTTTCACATTGCAACCTCCCCATATGTAATATATTCAGATAAAAGTGGCTTAAACGAAATGCCAATTTTACAATTATGATTTTCTGGCCAATACATTGATAAGTTACATGAATAGATTTTTTCCAAAGGCCTTAATAAAACAAATAAAAAAAGAGAAAGTAGTTTGATAACATTTAAATGGGATAGCAGGATTTCAGATGACTTTTACTGTTCTTTTTTTTTTTTTTTAATGTGGCCTATTAACACATTTATGTTTCTAGAATTGGCACTTGTAAAAATTGGTTGCTCACCTCTGCCCAAAGTCATTATCACACATTGATTATCAGTCAGCACCTTAGAGGGATTAATTGCCAATCAGAGATAGTAAGAATCTTCACACATGGAAAGTGGAGGAAAGTAGAAGCTCAGGGGATGGGGAAAGTGTTCTAGGAAAGGGAAATAAAGAAGTCTAGGGTGATGATTAAATGAAGCAGGGTATGTCTGGGTTTAACATGCTCCTTCGTTCACAGTGCATTCTAGTGCCACTCACTACTGAGCCTTCCTCACTTGTGATACCCACAAGTTCCTTCTTTTAGAAACAAGGAGATAGATTAAGTAATTTGCCCAAGGTCACATATTTGGATGAGCCAAAATATGAAACCAAAATGGTTTGAATTCAAAGCCTTATGAATGCCATGATAATAGTAAGATAAAAATATGTTTTTTAAAATATTTGCATATGATTCAGCATTTAATAAAAAAACTTTTTGGGCATTATTTTATCTGATACACACACACACACACACACACACACAACTTGTTGACTATCATTGTTCCATTTTGTAGATGAAATTGCAAAGCTTAGAGTGTGCACATAATTTAAAATCACAGCCAGAGCTGGATCTTGGACCCACAATTTCTGATTTTTAGTCCAGTGTACTTCCAGTACACACACTGTTTTCATTCATTAATTGGTTTTACACACAAAATATCAAAATGAAGTCTACATAAATCCACCCCTCACCCCAAACCAAAAATTGTGATACTTGTTCATAAACACACAGTTTAACATGAGGGAAAAAAATTTGGGTGCACCAAGAAAAAGAAAAAAAACCCCACCTAAGATCCCTCCCATAATACAGATGAGTAAATATATAATTAAATGTAATTTGCATGTGTGATCCAAATGCCCTTTGCACACTCCTTTCACATGCACTGTGCCCAACTACTGATAATTCAAAATCAGGTTTGGAAGAAGAAATACAATGTGTGTATTTCTTCTATCATCTGTCTCAGTTTTCACTGATTTCTGAGATTCCTTTCTTTCTTTATTCATTCTACATTTGCCAAATCCTACTAATAACCAGACTCCGATATCAAGCACTGGGGCACCAGTGTTAAAAAAGATACCACCTTCCTCTCAGGGAGTTAACCAATTTTTAAAATGTTTAGTGAAAACCTTTTAGTTCAGTAAATAGTAAAAGGTGTTGGAGTCCAGATCCCAAAATTCCCTATTGTTTTCTTCTCTTCAAGTCCGTGTTTTAAGTACAAGGTTGCTTTAAGGGTGGCTGCTAGGGAGACAAGAGAGATCATTATCATAGTCCCATTGTGATGACCTTCACTTTATCATTCCTTTCATCCCAGATTAATGTTCAGTTGCCTTGTCAGAGTTTCTCCTCTACTATGCCAATCTGCCACTTCCAGACCTGTTTCACCTCCCTGTCTTGCCTGTAACATTGAGAACAGGATTTCTGAAAACTGTTTGCGCATGCTATAATAATGCTGTACAGGTAGTGCATTTTCTGTAAGGATATCTTTTTAAATTAAATTTATTGGGGGTGACAATGGTTAGTAAAATCACGTAGGTGTCAAGTGTAAGTTTCTATAATACATCATCTATACATCATTTTGTGTGCTCACTACCCAGATTGCACTGATAAAAATTTGAATGTGACTGATTGTGATACTAACCAAGGATTACAAAAGGGAACAGTCCCACAGTAGTTCATTGTAATCCTTCATTTCACTCTTCATGTTGATTAGAAATAATTTTATAGTTTCAAACATTAGCCAGACACAGAACCAGGTGAGACTGTAAATCTTGATGGAGCCAGATAATTGTGTCCATCTTGATCTTCCATCTGAGTTGGGATTACTTGTTCGTTGTCTTGGTGATTTTCTTGTGCTCATTGCCCAGGTTCCTGAGGGTTGTTAAACGTGAGTGCAGCTGGGCCTATATATCTATGGCTTTCAGTGAACAAGGTTATTCTGTTAATACCATAATCCCCATGAGTGGAAGATGATTCAACCTCACTTTGTGTGTCTTAATGATCTAGTCATTCTTTGGAAAGAGTTCATAAACATTTGCATGTGTCATCATAGTATTATGAGATCTCTCAGAAAAATATCATTTGCTTTAAACTAGGGGAGACCAAGTTTCCCTTATGTTTCTATGACTGCTAATATGCAGTCTTCTTTCAAGTTCAATACCAAGTTATTCCACTCTCCAGATCTACTTTCTCTTAAGATTTCCATTCATCTATAGGATTTGATAAAAATAAAAAAAATAAAAATTGCTAGTATTACCATATCCTTTATAAACTGGGATAGTCTTTTGTTCAAAGTGATTCTTAGAACATTGAATGGTAGCAACTGGTCAGTCGCAGTCATCTGAGGTTCTATGATGTGCATTATGAATCCTGTGAGTCTGCTAAGACTTTAGTCAGATAATTTGCAAATGGAGATCCAAATAGAACCAAAGTACTTAGCTCTGTGAAGTACTACTCTCAAGATTTAATTCTTATTTTTTCAATAATCTTCTCTATGTAGGGAAAAATGTACATGTTTACTCATATAATTATTTTTGAAATTGTCCACCCTGAAGGTGGTTTTGACTTGCCACAGTAAACACTCCTCTTAATGTGTTGTCAACAAATGATTTAATGGCACTTAGACTGGACCAGGCACTAAATTCTAATATTAACTGAGAGTACAAGGTTCAATGACTGCACATTGGCTAACTTTGAGTTCACAGTAATAGAAATTAAATGACATAAATAAGAAAGAGCAAAGAATGATCAGAGCTCCAAAAGGCTCCTTCACAACTACAGATGTTACTCTGGGCTAACTCTACCACAAACCTGGAAATGTAGCAACAGTAGTTAATAATTCCATAGCATTTACCATGTGCCAGATGATGTTCTAAGTAATTTCTTACACCACCCATAGGGGATATTAATATTTTTCTTTCACAGATGAGAAACTTGAGGCATAGAAAGATTATGTCACTTGACTAAATTCAAACAACCTCCAAATAGCAGAGCTAGAAATTGAACCCAGGCAGCCTGACTTCAGGATACAAGCTCCTAACAAGCACATGGTACAGTCTCTCATTTCACTCTGCTCTTGTCCTCTGGGTCTTAAAAATGCATTTTTGTTCCCTTTCTTTTGAGAGTTTCATGCTTTTCTTATTCTCATTACACTATTCTAATGCCTAGAATTATCTTACATCTCTTTTTGTGGCACTAACTCCTACTCATCCCACAAAATTCAATTAATTGAAACTCAAAAACTTTCTTTGAATAATTTACCTAATTTAATTTAATAGCTGTACCCTTCTTTGTGTTCCCATAATGCTTTGTGTACAAATATGTATGTGTGTACAATAACTTATATTTATTGAGGATCAATATGTGCCAAGCATTAATGCTTTTCCATGGATAATTTCATTCCTTCTTTGCAACAACCCCATAGGGAAAGTACTCCATTTCACAGAAATAATATTGAGGTATAGAGATAATAAGGAATTTGCTTAAAATTAAAATTGATCAATTAATGTTAACTGAAAAATTCACACTCAAACAATCTGATTCCAAATGTCTTGTTTTTAAGCACCAAATCTATATCTATGTTGCACATGCACAGGACACACCACACACACACACACACACACACACACACACACACACACACACACAATTATTATAATAATAATGCCATATTGTGTTTCTCACCTTTACTGATGGCATCTTGAGAGTCAGAGCCATGATTTATTTAATTTGTATCCCCAGTTCCTACCACAGTGCCTAGCAAATAAATACTTGAAATTTTAACTGCCATCTTTCTGATTCTTCCTCACTTGTTCCCTACTTATCTTTCTTTTAGTCCCTCACCTGATACTTATTTCATGGTGTTTTGCCAGGGCTTCAATCCTTTGTCTTCTCAATCTAGGTGAGATTCACTGCGATGGCTTTAGCCCCCACATCTATGTACTCATGATTTTCAAAGTATCAGTACTGGCACCTCCTGGAATTTGTGCTTCTCCCCACCTGTGTACACACTGATCCTTCTAACTGGAATGCCTTTCTTTCCTTTCTCTAACTCGTAAACTCCAAGTCAGCTTAACCATGATCTTTGTTGTGTTCGTGTGTTCCTTCCTTGGTATTTTTTTAAATCCATGTTTCTATTTATGCTACCAGGGACTCTGATATGCACCATGTAACAATTATTTGTTTATCTGTGTCTCTTCCTCCTACGAGATTATCAAAAAGAACTGTGTTATATTCATTTCAGTATCCCAGGGCCTAGAGGAGAGTATCACATAAAGAGAGCTCAAAACTTCCTTTAGCAAACGAATGAATGAGAAAGCTGAAGAATATTTTGAGTAATACTATATTTACAAGAAGATGACATTGTCACAAATATATTAACACTTTTATTTCAAAACATAGACTTAATGTAAAAAGATTTCTATTTTATTCTGTTTTATTCATGCTTTTTCAAAGTATAATTAACAATAGGAGGATACATTAATCCCTTATCACTAATATCCAAGCCTCTGCTCTCTGAAGAGTCAAAAATTCTTTGCCCAACTTGTGCTTGCCCTGGGTCATGAGTCCACATCAATGCTTCTGGTACAGAAGCAATTTTTTCTCTCTACTAGGGTAGCAGGGTCATCTGATTGGACTTTCCATGGTCCTGGCTGAATAGGAAGGGAATTAAATTGCAGTGTCAAAGGAAATTACTCATTCTAAGAAACATTCACATATTATCTATGGCCAAAACCATCTCTGACACTCATTTGTGATTAAAATGAAAAGTAAGAAAGAAGGGGCAATTTGGCAGCACTTCTATGACAATAAAAATGTGAGGAACAAATTAAATCGTTGATAAAAGTCTGTGGCACACCCGATA
Organism: Aselliscus stoliczkanus; assembly: GCA_033961575.1. Taxonomy (NCBI): domain Eukaryota; kingdom Metazoa; phylum Chordata; class Mammalia; order Chiroptera; family Hipposideridae; genus Aselliscus; species Aselliscus stoliczkanus. The sequence continues at coordinate 119,931,377 of CM066730.1, read as the reverse complement.
AGAAAGTGGTTTTCTCAGTGGTGTTTTAGAGTATAGAGGCATCCGCAGGGATACAGGGAGAGGAAATGTGTGCCTGGATGTGAGATGGTCTATATAGAACTTCATTCTAGAACAAACCTTATTTACTTTGATGCCTAATAAAGTCAACTCATCCAAGCATTCTTTCATGTGAAGTTTTTATGGAGCAAAGGTCTTTTTAAATGGAACCCTAACAGTCTTAAAGGAGAACCCTTCCCTAAAACAAGCTCATTCTTCACATTGTCAATAAGCGTGTACCATTCTGCTTAACTTTATTTTTACCATAGTTCCAGTCATATATTTGAAACCTATGTACATTTTTTAAGGTAATGGGTGGTTACAATGAGTGGCGGAAAAGATAATAATTTCTTGAAAAAGTATCTGTAAAATAACATGGAGTTGAGGTAAAATGCATGCTTTAAGACATTTCAAAATTATAAAGCCTCACTTAAAAATTGTGCTGAATCTTCTGCCTATAAAGGAAATAAAATTAAAATGTTAGATTTAAAAGGAAACTCAAACTGATTGTTAGGAGTAGAATTTTTTTTTTTAAAGACCATGGAACTATTTTAGTTCCTGGAATAAATATAGCAGCAAAGATAGTTTAAAGGAGAAAAGCTTCTAGAGTTATTTAAAAGACACATCATCTCTTTGGCCCCTTCATACAGGGCAGACAGGACAAAAATTATTTATTAGCTGGGTCATTTGCCTTTTAGAAAACTGTGATTTGTTTTTTATATAGACCTATTTTTACACTTTTGTTTCATTGCCTGGCATTTGAACACTTAACTTTCTTCAAATATTAGTTTTCTCAACCTAGTGAACATTTATATTTTTCTTATAAAAGCAGGTTCTTTTTAAGTTTGAAGTTAAAGTTTGCTATATATTTTATTCTGATTCTTAAGCATTTTAATGGAAGTGATACTTATGTTACATTTATGTGATCACACTTCTAGATGATTCGATATTTCCATAAAAATATGTTTGTGCAGCTCACTGGGAGTTATATATATATATATTTATGGTCCATTATGTATCTATCTACTAAAACCATCAATGCTCATGGGGAATTAGGACTAATGAATATAGTAGATCTTAATCATTGTATCTATTTCAGATCAAAATTTGAATTAAAACAAGCATAAGTTCAAATTTTAAGTTTTTATATTTTCTTTTAGGACATGTGAATTTTATGAGAGAAAAAAAAAAAGAAAAAATAGGAGATGAGTAAAAGTGCTGTTCAGGCAAATACGTTCAACTCAAACTGTTTTACTGACTCTTCTGTGAGTGGGACAGGATGTTCTGAATTAGTCCAATCAAATTTGCAAAAGATTATTTTGGACTCAGCTATAAGGGTGGAATTATAATATGCCAAGTATAAGTATTTAAGAACAGACAACCATTTTAATAACAACCAAAAATCCCTGCAGGATTTTTACCCCCCTTGGTAAAATTCTTATTATAAACACCCAAGAAAATCTATTTTAAAATATTACTTAAATGCCCATATGTTTTAGATCTTATGTTAAAAATCCATAGAAATTACAACTAATATTGAGGAATTAGAGTCATACTGGGATTGATCAATCCAAATTAGATCTGTATTCCAATTTTATCACATGGTCTTTGACAATTTCTGTTCATTTTATGATGATTTTGGAAGAAATTGATTGGCCTTGTCTGAATTTGGCTATGCTACTAAATGATATCAAGCTATGCCTTCACTATGATTCATGGGTCAATTCACCATTTTATAACAAATGATAGCTGGAAAAAGTTTCCATATGGCAATTTGGATATAATTTTAAATCAATGTCAGTGGAATTCAAATTTGCTTGGGTCAAACCCTTCAACAGAGTTTTAAAAAATCAAGTACTCTAACAAATTTTAATTTTCCATTAAGTAACTTTTTTAAATTGAGTTATTAATATATGTATCAAATACTCTACATTTAAATTTTTTTTATATAATAACCTAATGAGGTCAGGATTATTGTCCTGTACCTCATAGATGAAAAAAATCAAGGTCCACAAATATTAGCTAACTTTCTTCTAACAGACAACTATAAGTATGGAATTTAGATTTGAGCTCAGCTCTTTATGTTTGCAATATCTGGCTCTTTATCACAACATCTGTGCTTTCCAAATTGCACTCTGTTTTTCTGGAGATATTAACAAGAACTTTGTTGGGGGGGGAAATTCAAGTATAATAACATGTTTTTTTTTAAATAAAAATTTTAATGTACATGTAAAGAAAATAATAAATACACTTATGTAATTATATACAATAATCTTCCTTTAACAATAAATTATTTGTTATATTTATGTGTGTACAATAAAGTATTTTTTAAGGTCAGTAAAAGATTAACACAAAATCAGGGCTGTAGTTTCCTCACATCTTAGTCTGCTCAGGCAGCTCTAACAATATAGCGTAGACTGGGTAACATAAACAGCACATTTATTTCTTACCAATATGGAGGCTGGAAAGTCAAGGAGGAAGGTGCTGGCAATTTGGGTTCTTGGTAAGGACCCACTTCCCGGCTTGCAGATGATTACCTTCTCACTTTAGCCACACGTAGTAGAGACAATGAGCTCTAACATCTCTTCCTCTTCTTATCAGGTCACTAATTCCATCACAGAGTCTCCACCCTCATAACCTCATATAAACCTAATTACTTTCCAAAGGCCTCACCTCCTAATACCATCACACAAAAGTTCAGTTCAGGGCCGGCTGAGTGCTCAGTTGGTTAAGAGCTTACTCAAGAATGCGAGCTGAGCTCTGAGCAACAGTAGTTCGATGCCCAGCCTGATCTGAGCTGCTGCTAAGTTGCCAAGAAGTGGCAGGATGGCTCAGCTAAAAAAATAAAAATAAATTTAAAAAAAGTCCTTCTCAAAAGTTCAGTCCATAACACCTCAGGTAGAAAATTATTATGTGATAATTTAGGAGAGTAAAACAAGTGTACATTGTTGTCAATAATCTAGTTTTTGGGTTTGGTGGTAGATTGACAGTAGATTGACATGAGGTCATTATATTACAAAAAATAAAAAAATAAATGAAGTTCATAAATGGATCAATGATGAGGGTGAGTTAAGAGTTACAATTGGTGTGATTTATGGTTGATTCAATTTTGTGTGCTTGAGATGAGGGAGGTTGGAGGGAGGGGAAGGAAGGAAGGAAGGAAGGAAGGAAGGAAGGAAGGAAGGAAGGAAGGAAGGAAGGAAGGAAGGAAGGAAAAAGAAAGAAAAGAAAAGAAAAGAAAAGAAAGAAAGAAAGAAAGAAAGAAAGAAAGAAAGAAAGAAAAGAAAAGAAAAGAAAGAAAGAAAGAAAGAAAGAAAGAAAGAAAGAAAGAAAGAAAGAAAGAAAGAAAGAGAGAAAGAGAGAGAGAGAGAGAAAGAGAGAAAGAGAGAAAGAGAAAAAGAAAGGAGGGAGGGAAAAAAATTATTTGCCATATTGAGAAATCCAAATATTCAAATAACACATTCACAAAAGGATGGTGTTTAATCCTCGTATTTAAACTTAGACAACCTTTACCAACTAACCTCCACATTAATTTCTGGACTATGTTATATATTTTGCCTTATAACTTCAATTAGTATGTTTTATTGTTGATTTTTATCCTATGTTAATAATACAGTGTTAAATTTCCCATGAATTTCTGGTTGACATAACATTTTAAACAAAAAGAATATATTGTCTGAATCAAATAAGAAAAATTAGAACAATTTAAAATGACAATAAGCCAAGTTAGTCTTTTAAGTTCTCAAAAATCATGAAGCAATTGTTCTACATGAAACCATTATTTCTGAAGCACCCTAATTCACTGTGTAGATCATGTAATTAGTGATTTTTTTTCCCCTTAACACTCTGTACTCATGTGAAACAGCTAAATGGTGTTTGTAATCATTTTCTCATTTATAAATGATTATTTTTCCTAGCATATAAAATTTCCCCAAAATGCAAAATTATGTTTTATGTTTCATTGTATCCTATAAGACTGATTGTTTTACTCTTAACAAAATAAAATTATTTAGCTTTCACATTTTACTGAGAGTTTGGAACTAATATAAAATTTGTATGTGTATTGGCTATCTATTGCTGCATAACAAATTATCTCAAGTCTTAGTAGCTTAAAACAACGATAAACATTTTTATGTCCGACAGTGTTTATATGTCAGGAATCTGGGAGGGTCTTAGCTGGGTGATTCTAACTTGGGGCCTCTCATGGAGCTGCATTTACAGTGTCAGATAGGGTTATAGTCATCAAAAAGCCTGACTGGGCCAGCAGCAGTGGGTTTAAGTTTCAGGAATTTTACCAGCTGGCTATTAAATATAGCCACTATTAAAAGTTAAATTATACAAAAATTATATTAAATTATATATAAATTATAATAAAATCAAAAGTAATATTCAAAACTAATCACTTTCAATAATTTTACATTTTTACTGAAATCAATGTTTTCGAAGTAATTTACTTTTATGTCTGTGTAGTGGAAATGATATAGAACTGTGTGCTACTGTGTATCTCTTCCCAACTCCACATTGTATGACATAAGTTGGTAGATTAAAAGTGGTTGTGGTACAAGTATTTATGCAATAGAAATGGGCAAACACTATAAATTGAGGTTTGATTTAATATTTTGCTAATTGCCTCGACTGAAGAAAGTAATGCAGAAAATGTAAATCATGAAGAATATATTTAGAAGTGTGTTTTGTCCATAGCTGTAAAATTGTCAATAGTATAAAAAATTGAAATATTCTTCCTGTATTTGAAAACTATTTTCTAATTCAGCAGAGAAGTAATTTGTGCTATTGATGAATAAGTGAAGTTTGTTTTCCACTTTTGTGTTATTTGTTAATATAAGCAAAAATATCAGCCAGTACCTATCACAAAACTGCACTTGTTCATCAGTAACATAACTGACTTCTTTGCTGAATTGACTAGTAATCAAGCATGTATTCAAAATCTTGTTTTGTGACACTTGTTGGAGGTGAATTACAAACACTGATAATGAATTTTGAAAGAAATAGGAGGTCACGCTGAAGCATAGGTGTATGGAATTTATAATAAAGAATATTATATATTTTATTATTATTGGTAAAATTTATGCTACACATTCTTTATAATAACTAATGTGAGAGTGTATGCCAGTGTAGATATAAAGATGTTCACATTCTTTTTCAGAGAACACAAAAACATTTGCCAGCCTACCATTGAATTGATTGACCTTTCAATGTGGCTCACTCATGTGGCTATAGGATGTTGGTGCTGATTGTTGACAGGAAGCCTCAGCTCCTTGCCATGTAGGCCTCTCCTGATCCACATGACATCTGGGTTTCCCCCAGAATGAGCAAACTAAGAGAGGAAGAGACAGATGGAAATTACATGTTTTTCATGACTTAGCCTCAGAGCTCACATAACATCTTCTCTCTTTCTTGAAACAAATCTAAATATGGGGCTGTTTTCAAAAATGGTTAGTTAGATGAAAATCACTACTATTGATTCTTTCTTCCAAAAATTCATATGTTGAAGCCATAACCCCAGTGTGAAAGTATTAGGAGGTGAGGCCTTTGGAGGTATTTAGGTCAAGAGAGTGAAGTCTTATAAAAAGGCTGGAGCTTTATAAAAATGTTCCCTTGTCCCTTCCACCATGTGAGGTTACAGTGAGAAAATGGCTGTCCATGAACCAGGAAACTCTGCCTCACCAGACGCCTAATCTCCCTGTTCCTTTGTTTTTGGATCTCTTAGCCACAGAACTATGAGAAATAAATTTCCATTGTTTATAAGCACCCAGTTTATGGTATTTTTGTTATAGCAGCCCAAATGGACTAAGTCACTGAAACCAGGCCATATCCACAGGAGGGAGAACTATCTCTCTCTCTCTCTCTCTCTCTCTCTCTCTCTCTCTCTCTCTCGCTCTCGCTCTCGCTCTCGCTCTCTTTCTCTCTCTCTCTCTCCCCCTCCCACTCTTATCCAAGGTGATAATTTTTTATCTCAAAACAGCTCCTGATATTATAATATGTAATAGTTTGAAAAGCCACACTGGTCAAATAGGTTTTGAAAGACATACCTCCTGCTACATTGTCCCATCTATTCTTATCCTTACAAAATGACTCCTTGAAAGTAACTGGAAGACTAATAGCATTTTTTCTATAATATTAGAAAAAGAAGTGATAAGTAAATAATAATCTATTAATACCAGAATGAAAAATACAGATATAGAGAACAATTTCATCTTTATAGCTAGTAATGCCACAGAATCTATATAACACCTGGAAAATTCAGGTGAACTGCTTTTGGCCTACTAACTATAACTGTCCTAGATTTATAATTATTTAATGAAAAAATGAAAGGGGGGAGCAGAAAAGAAGAGAGTAATAAAAACACTTTATATATGATGTAAAATTTAATTCTTAGAAAAAATTTTAAATTATATTCTAAAATTTGTTAATAAAAATCTAGACATTCAACTGAGATTATGAAGTTTGAAATATTCATTATATATTTTATTCACTTTCCTAAGTATCATTTCAAAAGATTTGAGCTTTTTTTAGATCTCTCTTGGAAATTGAATTTGATTAATAAATATTTTTATATTTCTAGCCTCTATTGTTTCACATATGATTTTCTGTGACAAGATATAATACCGCAATGGTAACACTTTGCTTTTCCATAACCGTTTCAGCAACAAGTTTATAAAAGTTTTGTCTCTTATCCCAAAGCTAAATTGCATGCTGCCAAATATGACAGGTATTTTGATTGGGGGCCAGAGGTAAAAGGGGATACTCACCTGGAAATGCAATGCGTCCTACACAGGTTTGCAAAATATTTGCAAAATGAAAGCTATACTTATGTATAAATAGGTCACAGTCACATTTTTTGAAATTATTATAATCCTTTTGACTAATATAAACACTCCATATTTGTGGCACTATAATCTCATAATCACAAGGAACAATTTGGCAAACCATCTTTACCTCAAAAATGGATATTTATTTACTCTATATACTCCACATTCCAGATTCATTACAGCAGCATCAGAGACTGTTATGGACTAAATTTTGTCCCAGCCCCCACCCCCAAATTCATATGTTGAAATCCTAATTCCTAAAGTGACTATATCTGGAGACAGGGTTTTTAGGAAGTAATTAAGGTTAAATGAGGTCATATGGGGCTCTAATGCAACAGGACTATGACCAATAATATGAGGAAGAGATCTCTCTGTGTCTCTTTTTCTCTCTCATTCCTTACTATGTGAGCACATAGCAAGAAGGTGGCCCTCTTTAAGCCAGAAGATGTCTCACCAGAAACTGAATTGGCTGGTACCTTGATCTTAGACTTCCGCTGTCTAGAACTATGAGAAATTTCTGATGTTTCAGACACCAACTCTGTGGTATTTTGTTATGCAGCCTGAGCTGACAAAGGCAGATGTTGGTATGGAAGTAGTGTGCTATTGTAAGATGTACCTAAAAATGTGCAAGTGCCTTTGTAATGGGGTGATGGATAGAGGCTGAAAGAGTTTTGAGGCATGCCAGAAAATGTTGAGATTGCTATGAAAGGACTGTTTGTAGAAATATAGACATTAAAGTCGATTTTGATGAGGGCACAGGGGGAAAATAAGAGAGCTAAAAAGAAAGCTTCTACCTTCTTAAAGAATAGATATATAATAATGAATAGAATATTGGTAGAAATATGGATATTAAAGGTCATTGTGGTGAGGTCTTAGATGGAAATGTGGAATAGGTCCTTGGAAACTAGATTATTGATTATTGAAAGGCAATCCTCGATATAAAGAACTAAACAGAATTGTGTATTAGTGTTTTATGGAAGGCTGAACTTGAGAACAATGAAATTGGATATTTAGCAGAGGAGATTTCTAAGCAAAATATTGAAGATGCTCCCGGGGTCCTTCTTATGGTTTATAGTAAAATGCAAGAAGAAAAGATGGATTGAAGAAGGAATTGTGAAGTGAAAGGAAACAGGACTTGGGAGATATAGAATGCTCTTAGTTTATCTGTAGTAAAATGCAAGAAGAAAAGATGGATTGAAGAAGGAATTGTGAAGTAAAAGGAAACAGAACTTGGGAGATATAGAACACTCTTAGCTTATCTGTATTGAAAAAAAATGAGAAGACATGCTCATTTTTCTTACTTTTCTCATTTGTGTTCATGTTCTCATTCAGTATTGACGCAAACACTAAGTATGTGGCTGCACAACCATTTGATAAAGAAATCATGGATACAGCTCATGGACTTAATCATTCATATCAGTAGAAATTAGGAGCCGAGAAAGTACACCTGCAGAGACTCTGCAGTTTGAAATAAAGGGGTCAGAGAAAAGGACAGAGAGTAGGAAGGCTATTGGACTTCTTCTGAATATGTAGGACCAGACTATGGAGCTGTTCGGCTGCAAACATGAGATCATTTCTAAGAAAAGGAAAATAATGAGCCCGAAGCAGAGATCCTCCAGGCTACCACTGCCACCCCAGAGTTTAAGGGGCTGCCCTGCAGTGCATTGTGGGTGACACTGCCACCTCAGTGAGCCTGGAGAGCAGAGCACAGAATTAAAAAGAGTTATAGGGGCCGGCTGAGTGGCGCATCAGTTAAGAGCTGGTTTTGGGATGCCAGCGGCCCCGGTCCAGATCCCACATGTGAGGGCCGGTGACACTGCCCTCCACAGCTAACAACAGCTCCACCTGGAGCTGGGCTGTGCGAGCCCCGGCGACGGTGAGGCTGCAGCCCTTGCTGCAGTGGGCTGCCATAGGCTACAGTGAGTGGCCGGCAGCCAGCGTGAGCTGCCAATAGCCACAGTGAGCGACCATCCAGAGGCCGGCGACTGAGCTGCCTCATCCGGGAAGAACGCAACGATGATATCAACATGGGCCAGTGAAGCAATGTCCTCCACAACTAGACTGAAGAACAAAAAGACAGCAACTTGTCTGTTCCCCTTCCCTGATTCCCCAACGCTGTTTCCCTCCCCCAATTCCCCAATAAAATCTTAAAAAAAAAAAAAGAAAAGGGTTATAGTCTTAATATCTAAGGGATCTTAGCTTTTCCTGTAGCTAAGATTCTAAAAGACGCACCTCTACCACCACTACCAAACACACACACATAACTGATTTAATTCGGCTACTCCTAGTGTTTTAAAACAGGATCATGACAAAAGCAGTCCTCTGGGGTTGCAATGTTTCTGAGTGCTACACAGGTTCTAACCTCTTAAAAGTCACCTCGCTCTTTTACATCTATCCCACTTTGTTGTTGACCATGAAAGTCACGGTGAGTATGTTAACCTACAGTGGAGTGGGGAGGAGAGTGGTAAGCAAAGACAACTTTATTAAAAATGATGAGTTTTGGGGGGTTCTTTTTAGCTGAGCCATCCTGCCACCTGTTGGCAACTCAACGGCTGCTCAAAAGCTGCTCAGCTCCAGCCAGGAATCCAACCAGCAACTCTGTTTGTCAGAGCTTGCACTCTTTTTTTTTGTAGATTTTATTGGGGAATTGGGGGAGGGAAACAGTGTTGGGGAATCAGGGAAGGGGAACAGACAAGTTGCTGTCCCTCCGTTCTTCAGTCTAGTTGTGGAGGACATTGCTTCAACAGCCCATGATGGTATCGTCATTGTGCTCTTCTCGGGTGAGGCAGATGGGTCACCAACCTCTGGACTGCCGCTCACAGCTGCTCTTGGCAGCGCACACCAGCTGCCAGACACTTATGCTGGCTGCCGGACACTCACTGTAGTCTATGTACAGTGAAGCAGGGGCTGCAGCAATGCCATTCGGGGGACTCATAGCAGCCCAGCTCCAGGAGGAGCTGTTGTTCACCATCTTAGCTGTAGAGGGCAGTGTCACTGGCCCTCATATGTGGGATCCGTACCAGGGCCGCTGGCATCCCAAGCCAGCTCTTAACCAATGCACCACTCGGCTGGCCTGAGCTTGCACTCTTGAGCGAGCTCTTAACCAACTGAGCTACTCGGCTGGCCCTAAAAATAATGATTTTCAATGATTTCCTTGAACCTGGATAAAAGAAGCATAAATTGAGATGTAAATTCTTGAACTTGAGAGCCAGATTTTAGAAATGGCAAAAAATAAACAAAAGCAAAACCCAAGAAACAATAACAACAAAAAGTTCAAGTAAGAGCAAATGAATTGCTTTCAAAAACTTCTTGCTGTGATTAAAAATTTAAAATAGTGTTTAAATTAAGACAATATACAATATGAGGTGGCCCAACCAAGCCTTTCCAGTGTAATACTGGGAAACAGTAAACAATTATATTACATAAACCAACCATCTGAGCAGAAATGGTAATTAAAGTAATGCAGCTGTATGCGTCATTGATTTATGCATTTGTTTCATGATTCTTGTTTGGAGTAGCAAAAACTATTATGCGTTCACTGATTTTAAGAGACGATATATAACTAGCTGCATGACCTTCTGCTGCACCAATGGAAATAATTTGCAATAATACTCTGAGAGATTCAAATGGTCACACTAATTTTTGATTATACTTTAAACTATATATTTTTTTTCTTCATTGAAAAAGTTTTATGATTATGTATTCAGAACTATTGATTATTTTGGAAAGAATCATGACACATGAGCAAAACTGCCTCCGAAGAGCCAGGGTTAGGTTTAAATCAATGCAAGCAGAGCCATTAAGGGTGGTGAGGACCTTGGCACTGGGCCCCTCTGCAGGCTCCACTCCACAGCCGCTGAAGAGGTGTGTCTGCTTGTAACCAGTTGCTGCTGCACAAATGCTAAGAGACAGGTGGTTGTTCTTATCAGGGAATGTCTTTGTTTATGTGGTGTTCAGTCACAAGCTGATCTTTCTATTCATGCCTTGTGGTGTAAACTTCTTTGTTTGTTTTCATTTCTTTTTAACCTGGGAGCCAGAGGCCTTAGCACACCAACTAACCTGAGAAGAAAAAATCGGAACTTAAGAGTAACTGATGACAAGAATGGCAGGAACGTAGGAACTGTGTCAGCGCTCTGAATTTCAAACTCTTTAAACACTTCCTTCTCTCTGTCTCATTCTCTCTCTCTCTCTCTCTCTCTCTCTCTCTCTCACACACACACACACACACACACACACAAACACACACACCTTGTGTCAATCTCTCCAAAAATCCAAAGAAAAAGATGTTAAAGAGAGACCTGTTTTGCAAGCTGGTCTACACACATACACACACACACACACATATCAGCATTCATTCATTCATTCATTCATTCAGTCCAAGTATTCGCTCATCAGCATGTCCAAGCTTGACTGGAAGCAGCTATAAGAAAAATATAGAAACAGCCAATTTACCATATCAGATCAGACTACACATTTATCTATTTCTGTACCTTGCTTATGGGAGTGCCATTTCTAATGCTTCATAGGGTGGTGGGGGAAAAAAATCAAACAAAAGAAAAAAAAACTTTCTTCACACATGCTTTAGATAGTCATTCCCTAGTCAGGATAGCACTTTACAATCCTATATTCTCATGTTCTTTTATCTTGTTTCCCCTTGCACCTTCCAATCCCACATCAAACTTAAAATAATTACTTCAAATGCCATTTGAGTGTTCTATGAAATACTTTGGCAACCTTACAATCTATTATGCACCTTTCTTTCATTCCTCTCATTTTGAGATTTACCACTGTCGAAAAGTTCATTGTGAATTAGGAATGAATTTTTAAGGGGGAAAAAGCAAACAAACAACCAAGTGACAAATAACTCTCTTTGATTTATTTAGTGCATAGCTATAATTAGGCCACACACCACTTACTCCACAGGATGCATTGTATTAAATGAAGCAGTGATTCAATCTACTGGAGAATTTTCTAATAATAATACATGTGCTTATTGCTATCAGCAATTTGCACAGAACAGTGTATGCAGAGGTTTGAGACTGATTCAGATAATATTTGTGAAACATTTGTCCTCCAAAATCAACATTAAGCTGAATCTTCAAGGATTTCAGGAAAGTGTACCCAAAATTATTTTAGAGGCAGTTTGAAAAGAATTGACAAAATTTTGAATCTCAAGAATAATCAGTGAAAAAGCCAGTGTAGTAACATGAAAGACTGAAGAGAAACCAGTTGAAAATATTTGAATATAGAATTTCTTTCATGACCGTGGAATAATTTAGACTCCATTAACAGAATTCTGGGGCCAGATTTCATGGAAGTATACAGAAATCACAGAAGCATAATTTACCAAAGTATAACCTTTTAGGGGCAACATTTAATGACAATAAGGCAGGGTTAGGACGTTTGGAAATTTTAGTGTTTTGTATTGTAATGTTAAAATTTTAGTTTCCTTTTTTTTTTTTTACCTGTAGGGATATGCTTATACATATCATGTGTAATTTGAATGTGATGCAGCATTAGACACAATGACATAAGTGTTGACTTTGTAGCAATAACATGGATTTTCTATCAGCATAATTCCGATCATTGAAAGAAAAATTTTGCTCATTTTTATTAGCTTATATGACTCAAAGGGGTTGTTCTAAATAAGCAATGTTCATTAGGTTTCCATTCATTTTCAAGAATGAATGCAAAGTTACAAACACAAAAATATTTAAAATCTGGAACGTATTTCCCACCAGATTATGACAATTTAAAACTTGGTCAAAATTTGACCCTAAATTATTTGATAGTGTCCCTTTAAACCTTTTAAGGGTCACTTAGCATTTCCATTACAAATCTCGACTTTCAGAGGTTTAACGCTTGGCAGTTTAAAGTTGCATAAGTCTGGAACTTATACAAGTTGTCAGGCCAGATGTTTTTTATTTATTTGTGTGAGACTCTTTTTTGTGCCCTTTCTTTTCTGTTTCACTAGAGTATTTCTAAAACTCGTAGTAACTTCCAAAGTGCACAAAAACTAAAAACATTAAGTTTTTAGTTTGTCTGTGCCAGAGGTATGAATATATTCATTTAAAAATAGGATATGCAGGGAGTTGCTCCCCATTCCATGCTGAAAATAAGTCCACCTGATTCTAGAATCGTTTAAATGTATTATGACAAGGACAATAAATGAAAATGAATTTTAAATGCTAATGAAACTGTATAGAAATAGCAATCCAGAGATATTAAACCAATTGAAAAAATCATATTGAGTAGATGAGGTACTTGATAAATGTTCAAAGAAAGAAAAAAATGATTTCAGATTGATTGTGGAAAAGTCTTAGTTGTCCTTTAAACAGTATGTAAAACCTGTTAGTATGTAGAGGAAGGTTTGAATCCTCAAGAAAAGATGCTGAATGCTCAGAATCAAGTTCAAATTAAATCACACTTTTTAGTGCTTACATTTTCAGCCAATAAAAAAGTATTCCTGTTACTGACTTACTTTTTAAGAACCTGAATGACTACATAGATGACAAAGTTATAAACCCCTTCAAATAACAAGTGTCTAAGTCAGTTTAAAAAGATTTAGAGTGGCTCCCTTGTTCTAAAATTATACAAAAGTGCCATTTCCCTTTTCAAGCAATTCGAAAGCCATTCATTTCTGTGGCAGGTAGCCAAAGCACAGAAGCCGGAGAATGGCAGCAGAAACGTCATACAGGTAGACACACGTGTTTTCCAAAGGCTTGTGCAACTTCTAACTCAAAATGAGAGATCCCAATCTCAAAGGCACTGCTTCCGTGGGTTGCACAGACGAGTCCCAGCAAAGATTTGCGCCGTATGCTCACATGCACTCTGAGTTCTGCCTCACCCCAACTCACTGTACTTGTTGTCATTCCTTCACTGAAGACTGGATGCCAGTGCAAAGTGGCTGGTGTTGGAGACGAATTTGCCTCATCCCACATATCATATGTGATGGACAGCATGTCAAGATGCCAGCGGACATTATGACGGACTATATCTAAGCTTTCATTTCTGAATTCTTCTTGCAGCTTATTTACCTGCAACATATCAGTTAGAATGACACAAAATCTAGCAAAACGCATGTAAGTAAATACTTGATTTCTTCTCCTCACCCAATGTCATTGAAAAGGAACTTTGAACAACAAACTTAAGGTCTGGCTGTAAAAGTTGAGTTTGCACAGCCACATTGTATAAAGAATAATTTCAGTCATAGGTTAGGCAGGGTGCTAGCTCTGGGGGTTCTAAGGACTACTAGAATGCTAGGTGGTAGGCAAAGAAGGCCTTGGAAAATTTGGGAAATTTTGTTGTAGCTCAAAGTTCTACCTTAAATTCTTAAAGCCAGGAGAGGTTAAATAGTGCTATACGAGTATGTTAGTATTGTATGTCCTTTCTCCCAACTTAAGATGTGCCATGTGAGAAAAGAAAGTGGTTTTTTTGAAGTTTCTTTAGTGGAACTTATGTGCCTGTCTATTGGGTTGTTGGAAAATTCATGACTCATTTTTTTTTTTTTTTAAGATTTTTATGGAGGAACTGGGGGAGGGGAACAGCATTGGGGAACTGGGGAAGGGGAACAGACAACTTGCTGTCCTTTTGTTCTTCAGTCTAGTTGGAGAGGACATTGCTTCACTGGCCCATGTTGGTATCATCATTGCGCTCTTCCTGAATGAGACAGATCAGTCACCGGCCTCTGGACAGTCTCTCACCGTGGCTATTGGCAGCTCCGCTGGCTGCCAACCACTCACTGTAGCTTATGGCAGCCCACTGCGGCAGGGACTGCAGCCTACACTGTTGTTGGGACTCACACAGCCCAGCTCCAGGTGGAGCTGTTGTTCACCATCTTAGCTGTAGAGGGTAGTGTCACTGGCCTTCATATGTGGGATACAAACTGGGGCCGTTGGCTTCCCAAACCAGCTCATAACCAACGTGCCACTTAGCCAGCCCATGACTCATTTTTGCAACAAAAAACATAGAAAAAAATAATGTCATGACTTTTCCAACAACCCAATAGTTCATAGCCATTCCTTTGAATCATCTGGACACTTTTGGTATTAAAAAAAAAAAAAAATTACATATACACAATTTAGTAGAATTAAAGCAGTAACAATGAAAGTAAATGGAAAGATGTTTAAGTCTGACTGGTTGAGTCAAAAAAGGCTTCAAAAATGGGATGCCATTTAAATTAGTGCTTAAAAGATAGAAATAGAAGGATTTAGTGAGGTAAATAAGTCTAGAACATAGACTGAGTATTGGGGGCTGCAAGGGGTGCTGGAAGTTATGATAGCTAACATGTAATGAATGTTTGCTACATAGTGGGCAATGCTCTGAATTTTTATATAGGTCAGTTAGTCATCACAAGAGCCCACTAGCTGGCTGTGATTAATAACCTTATTTTACTTGCCAGGATTTGCACCCAGGAAGTCTGTCTACCAGATCTTTGACCTTAAGAACTACCCACACTGCCTGTAGCAATAAATGAGATTGGGCTACCAGGGAAGGATGAAAACATGAAGAATCTTGCATGGCATGATGGATAGTTCAAACTGTCTGTATATATAAGGGAGCCTTTGAATATTTTTGAGAGATGAATGTCACAATCAGATTTGCTTGTTATCCAAATCAAGACAGATTGAGGAGGGGCAAGCTTGGAAGGAGAGCGATCATAGTCTAGAATATGAGCCTCCAAACACACCTGAGCTTAGAAAGATGTAGAGTGGAGGCTTGACACCATACTTGCAAACAAGAATTTTGGTGATGATGGGAGCTTTAGCAAATGAAAGAAGCAGCAAGAACATTAGAGAGGGCCGGCCGAGTGATGCAGTGGTTAAGCGCTGGTCTTGGGAAGCCAGTGGCCCCGGTTCAGGTCCCACATATGAGGGCCAGTGACACTGCCCTCAAAAAAAAAAAAGTTAGAGATATAGGATTGAATTTGAAGAGAAATAAGCAAAAATGTTACTGAACATGATGATAATTGAAGGTTGAAAGATAGGGAAGACAAAAGTGCCTCGCTGACCTCAAGGTTGGTACCTAGAGGTTCATTGGAGAGCAATATTTTCAAAAAAATAAGAGAACCCAAGAGGGAGAAAAGAGCAATGTGATGCATTTCAAGTGGCTTTGGGATAATAGTGTGGACATGTCAATGATGCTATGTTTCTGGAGCTCTTGAGAAAAGCATTAGGTAAAGTCACAGATTAGCAGTTGGTGACCAACAGTAAATTGGTGGTAGTAGAAACCATGTGAGAAGGAGAGGGTGTCCTGGAATAAAACATGTGGAGGAAGAGAAGAGCATCAACCATGAAGTCCTAGAAAGTATAACATTCAGATTTTAAGAATCAAGTGAGAAACTGGAGAAGGGGTATTGGAAAAGTTGTAGAGTTGAACAGGGACATAAATAGCATGGACAAACTATGGAATGAGATTGTGGGAGTATGATAACATGATGGTAAAAAGCATGGAGTTTGGAGTCTAGCAGACCTGGATTCAAATTTATTGGGTCATTTCAAGGCAAGGCATGACTTTATATGTATTATTTCATTTAATCTTCCCAAATAACCCTACAAGCAAACTACAATTACCAGTCTCATGTCACTGATAGGGAAAATATATAATAGTGTTAGGACCTTATTCAATGTGACTTAACTAGTAAATGATGAAGGTAGGATTCTACTTCTTTCCCCAGAGCCTAAACTAAGCACATGCTATAAACCTCTGTATATCAAGTACGAGGAGATGAATATCTTATTGAATATTGTATTTCTTTGTACCTGATCCACTACCCCAGAAACAGAGTAGGTTCTCAAAAACATTGATCAAATGAAAGAAAGAATAAGGTCTGAAGGATAATTGTTTTCTTTCCTCTCTTCACCTTGTCCCCTCCCAGAATGCCTTTCTACTAACCTTATTTGAACCCAACCCATCACTAGTCTCACATTTGTGTCTTAAAGCCTTCTCTGTCAGCCTCATCCAAAGACAGGCTTCCTTCTCCTGTACTCATACATTTGTCTGTGCCCCTTACCTAGAATGTATGCTATCTTACCTTGTATAATGAATTCCCTTTTTGGATTCTTATATCTTGCTTCAAAAGCAGGCTGCAGGTTTTGCAAGGACACTTGTGTACTTCTGTATTCCCCAGGTCAATGAGCTCAGTGCCTTTTATCAGACAATCTTAGCAATGTTTTGCTGATTGATTTAACTGGTTAAAATCAGAATATTAAACACCATTTAACCCACGGCTGTATCACATACATCATGATCATCCCTTCCTCTTTTTCAGAAAGATTCTGAAGGAAGTAAAAAATAGATCTTAGGAAAAACAACTTCATAGGAAAAAATTACATGCCAGACATTCACAGTTAGTCTCTGTAATGTTTTTTGCTACTTAACCATTATAGCAGACAGGCTTTTTCTATGCTCTAATAAATCCCAATTTTCATAGCTTTTATGTCTTATCCATTTCATGTTATACTCAGTTGAAGCTTGGCTTATAGCTTTCAGTTTCAAATATTTTCATATATAGATATATTATCCTAATCCATAAACTTGTTTGGATATATGACACAAAAAGTAAATTACCAAGTACTTGAGATGCCGAATTGGATAAGATAAAAGGGAAGGGGTATAACTGTCCATAAAGTGAAAATAATGTCGGCTTGCTTTTGGGAAAGAAAGCGCTGCAGTCCCAGAAAATATACCACAGACAACAATATGCAGAACCTTTCATGAGAAGACAAGAGACGATTAGAAGGGGAGTCACTCTGGGCCCACAGCTCGGCCTGCTCTCACGCACATAGCACCTTCTGAATCCTCACAGATGTTTTGTGACCAATAAGAGCCGCTTTTTATCTTCCAGTACCCGATGAATGGTCCTCCCTTTGTAACCCCTGGATTAGACCATTGCTCTGCATTTATACAGATAACATTGACAAATGCCTAAGAGCATCATTTTGTGCCAAATTAAGGGGATTCTTATTGTTACCATTATGTATTTTCCCCACTTGGTATTATTCTTTTCATCTTGGGTAAGATATGAATATTGTTTGCTTTAGGAAGCTTAATCAAATGCTTACCAATTGACATGAAATTATTCTATTGGGTAATGACTTGCCAGTGGGTCGAAATAAAAGGACCTGAGATAGTACTCCAGAACAATTCTCAAATGCTTCACTCACTCCCACCTCTAATATTTATACAATTGTTCTCCTCAATTAGATTTAAAATGAACTAAGGGAAATGGTGTCATCTCTAACAGGAATGTTACAGCATGCTAAATGCAACCTAAAATTTCACTAAGGCTTAAGTTCTAACTTGCAAAATGCTAGCTACTTTCAAGGGGAGGTGGGGTGGGGCAGAGGATCTCAAATTACATCAGAAAAGGGTATGGATCAATGAAAACAATATGGGATTTTTGCCAGGCATGGATTCAACTTCTGTTTCCTTTGCTTACTGTATGACCTTGGGCACATATAACTAAGCTTGAAACTAATTTTTGTTGAAGGGGGGACTCAAAGAAATAGAAAACAAGAAAGAATAACAAGAAAGAAGTGAGAAGGTCACATCTAATTCTTTGTGAAGGAATCCCTGGTTATTTTCTCAGTGTTACAGAATGACGTGTACTGGAGTCTCTCCTGACAGAAGCCTTCTAAACAACTTCCCAGTGAGATGCTTCTGTCTGTCTTCAGGGAAGCATTAAGAAGGTTTCTTTTTGAAGCCCGTTAAGAGGCACAGATTTCCTTTCATCTAAGGTACTAGGTACTTAAAGCTCATCTGTCCAAGAGATGGCTAGATAATGGCTACTCACATCCAAAGACCTTATGAGAAAAAGTGCAAACCTAGCAAGACTTGGCTTCCCAGGTTGGCCCCCCTCTTTTGCCCGAAAGGACAAAGTCTGAAGGAAGAACACAAAGTCTTTGGGCATTGTTCATGGTTTGCCTTATCCTGTGTCTACGATTTATGTTCAGAAGATATAGAAGACTAATATTTTGTGATCAGGCACCCAGATTTCTTCTGTCTTCAGCTTTTATCTTGTGGACATCCTACACCCAAAAATGTAGTACCTGCCTCCCCCAGCCCCGTATGTTTCAATTCTAGGCTCCTTTGCATGCAGTTGATTGCTTTGTTAAGTCCTAGGTCTATTAGAATAACCTATCTTCACTCTTATACTAGATATTTCTTTCAAAGTTTTCAGCATTTTGTTGGGATGTAACTAAATTTTTTAACCCCTTCATTTGCTGTTATGTAGCATGACGTTACAGAAAAAAATTTTGGACTTGGCAAAAACTCTTAGTACCATTTTTAATCTGATGTTTGTTTGTTTTTAAATCCAGTCATGTCTTGTTATTTAATATTAGCAACAAAGATATGAGATATATAATAATACCACTCTTTTACAGATAAAATAAATGAAGTTTAGCAGTGGTGGGGAGTGGGTGGGGATGAAGGGTAGGGAGCCTAATGAGTAAGTTGCCTTAGATCGTACTACCAGTAATTAATAAAATCCATATACAAATCGGCTCTCCTGACTCTAATGGGCATGCCCTTTTCACTAAACTGTTGCTCTGAATTTATTTAAACTCCTTAAGCCTTAATTCATTCATTTACAAAAGGAGGATATTAATCTCTGTGTAGCTCAGAATGCTCTTGTGAAAATCAAATAAGTGAAAGTGTTTGATAAACATTAGGACATTATAGAAATATAGGGTAATAATAAAGTAGATTAGAAAATGCTGAGTAACAATCATTTTCTTAGACGTTATAACACATATTAAACTAAAAGGCACTTATTAATATTAGCCTTTTTTACTGAGAAGAATGAAGCCCTCAAGTGTGGAAATAAGACCTCTAATTCCCTTGTCAACATAATTTTTAAAAATAATAATCACAAAAGCTAATTTATGGAAACGGTAAATTTTGCACTTTTAAAACTGTGTGATACAGGGTACATTTCCAAAGCAATGTGGAAAAGACAGGTTTTTTTTCATAAGCAGGCATGAAACTAGTTTTCCCACATCATGTGATTAAGGGGCAGCGAGAGAAAGCAGTGTTTTCACCTCTCTTGAAATGAATGTGCTTTGATGACTAAGTCGAAGATGCCATTGCATGCCCTGTGAGCTAGGGGTAAAGTACAAGCAATGAATCTAGATTTTCTTGAAGCTGATGGTGTCCTAGATGTTTGTGGTACCAAATTCAGTCTGAATCTCTGCATAAACCCAATTCAAAAACAGATATGTGTGCAACAAAAACTCGGCTTTTGAAATCATTAATTTCTTCGAGGATACAGTATATATGAAATTTTCTTTATGGTGAAAATTTCTCTGATAGTTTTATTAATTTCCATTGGTACAGTTTAAAATCAGTCAGAACAAAACAGCCTAGTTTTCTTCTTGCATTTTAGAGAGTCCCTCATCTTTTGGAATTATGTCCCTTTGGAAATCATGGAGATATTTGATTTATATTTGTATCTCGCCTAGATACAATGATGAGCAAGCAGACCTGTTTAATTATAATGGGAAAGCAAGATATTAATAAAAAAATTGAACAAATATATAATTAGGAATTTTAATAAGTGCTATACAGGAGAATTATCAGGTAATAGGAGAGCAATCTACTCAGTGGGATCAAAAAGAGTCCCCTAAAGAAGTGATGTTTGAGATGAAATTTGAAAAATGAATAGAATTAATTAGAGGAAGAGGATGAAGGAGCAGGAAGGGATAAAATAATTCAGGAGAAAGAAAATAGCATATTTAAAAAGCCCTGATGTAGAAGGTCCATGATTCCCCCCAAAAGATGAAAAATATATGTGTATAGTTGAAATGGGGTGTGGGGGTATGACACATACAGATGGAAACCAGATCATATGAAAGTTCAGACACATTCTCAACTACGAACAATAAAATGTGTAGGCTTTAAAAATGACTGTATTAGCTTACTACTCACACTGGATTACTTTATCCTGGTATATTTGTTGAGCATCGGCCATTATGAAGCACCTCAATGTTAACTAGAGACAGAGCAGTGATCAAGACAGAAATGGCTTCTGTCCACATAGAGGTAACCTATGGTTCCAATCCATCTTTGTTTACTTATGTTCTTCAAATGAGGAGGTAATTTCCAAATTTTGATATAAAGCTCAAAATTCAGTAGTAGCCATTTAGATACTACATTTCATTCATTCATTCATTTTGTGTCCTCCATCTTGGTTACAATCTCAAAGAGAAGTTTTATAAACCATCTCCACATACAGATTATTCTATTATAAGGACCGATTTATAAACAAAATTTCTAATTAGCTGAAGTATATTTTTACAAACCAAGACATACATATGTGGGAGAAAAGGTGAGTTAGGAAACTAGATGTTTTGGATGAAATTTGCTCCTGGATCTGATTTTGGAGACTGCTGAATATAAATATTATAATGCCATTCAGGATACTCTAATGTACATTTTAGAAAATTAGTTCATCAGTAATACTCAAAGTTATCCTGACTGGGGTTTGGGCTACATTCTTATTAGAAAAGATTGCTCTGCTGGCTCTTCTGCCTTATTTTCAGCACTATAAATTTGACAAATCGTAGCAGAGCTCTTGCCCAGGACTCCATTGCTTCTACACAGGGTGTCCCAAAGTCTTGAAGAAGTCCACTGGTAAGTGCTTACTAAGAACAAGGACTCATTGCATCACAAAGGGGACTGATACATTAGAGGCACTCAGTAAATGTTTGTTGAATGAATATATACATGAATAAATCTATCAATATTAATTTTTACTTTCTTAGTAAGACAATGAGCAATTTCCCTGTTAACCTGATTTTCCACCTCAGGCACCCAAGAGTGAAACAAAAGCTTCCTTTAGAAATCCATAAAGTAAAAACATGTTTCCCTTTTTTAAAACAAACATATTTATTAACCACCAATTATATGATAGGCACTGGATTGAACACAAAGCAATTTAAAAATCTCTGCCCTCAAAGAAAACCTATTCAGAGACAACCCCTTGACGACTCCTACCTATCTTTAGAATTTTTTTCTACCTCACCTGCAATAAATCTGTGCTCTAGTAGAGCACACATTTTTTTCCCCCAAAATAAGTTCTCTATTAGTACTGCCCTTTATTCGTGGAAAGCCCTTGCCTCTCCTGGTTTATGTTTACTTAAGGATATAGAGCCTATTCTTTCTTCCAGCTTTAATAGACACTGTGTCTGGATTAAGACATCCCAAGAAGCTAAACACTAAATGGTACTCTTTTGGCCCTCTGTAGGGTTGCTTTCTCTCAGATACTCTGGTATGGTGTCCTAGACTTTATTTAGGTATTCCTATAGTCAAACACCATAGGACTCTCACCTTGACATTTAATATAGGGAAGAGTTTTTTAGTATGATTTTTTTCTTTTTTATTATATCACTCTGTGTCTTCTCTCTCTATGAAGTGTCACATGCGAAGATTTTTCAAAACTACAAGCTGGGTAAATCCTTGCTTCTCCCAAAGAATTCTTTTCATTACATTCAAGGTTAATTTTATAACTTTGGCAGCTGTCATTTGATTTTTTTAATTTTTTGACTATCCAAAAGTATAGAATTGGAAATACAAGCCATTAATGGAATTATGTTGTGTTCCTATCATTATGCTAACTTCTCCACAAGAGATGAAAAAATAGGGCCCTCAAATTTATATGTAATTCTTTAAATGGAAGCTAATTTAAAAAAACATAAGATACATTTTTCACTTTTTGCTAGGAGTAGAGCAAGTGATCAGCACAGATCAAACAGCACCTATCCTCACAGAATTTATATTCTTTGCATTTTTTTCCTTACAATTTTTTGAATAAAATAAGTGGGGGAAGAATGCCCATCCTTTGATCACTCAAATGATCACATATGACTAAGACTTTGTTACAGTTTCTTCAATGATTTTTTAAAGTATAAAGCCTTTCCCGTGTTATTCAAATCTCTTATCAAATAATCAAGTAATATTCCATTATTATTGTTAGGTAGAATAGCTAATTTATTTAATCTACCCTGACATCTTAATTTTTCAGTTTGCTTTCTGCTCTTTAATCATTGTACCCCTGTTATGTTTTGGGATTATAGGACCTTCTCCCACTATTTTCTGTTAGAGTATTCCTGTCACAAACATATATCACTTTACTGTATTCATGATAATGGAATCTTCTTTCATTTATCATCATTTATATAGTTGCTATATGTATTTATGTACCAGTAGAGATTATTAAGCAAAATGAATATTTGTCATTTAAGTATTTGATGTAATTATTGACATAAACAGTGCATTACAAGAAGACAAAATTTAGTAATATGTAATATCCCTGACAGCCATAAAGATCAAGAGCAGAAAATTTTGACTTAAAATTGGAAAAAGAGGATGTGATATTTCAATAATCTCTTTACTACAGTCAAGTATGCTAAAAGGTAACTTAGCAATTATTCAAATTAGGCTATTAATGAATCAGTCTTATGGTAACCCAGCTAAATAATTTTTTCTCTGGAGATGTCTATACATAACAAATTTCCCATAAAGTTTGACGATTAAAAAACAAAGTGTTCTAGGACAGAATTACCCTCCCTCTGAGGTACTGCAGGACTACCAACTGGATAGAATTCTCACATGAGAATAGTCACCATAGAGTGTAAAGCTAGAGCTAAACAATTGGTTCATTTGGCCAAATAAATAACAGAAGTCATCTTGTATGCTGCTAACCAACTGACTCATTTAAATGTTATCTCTCTGTAACAATAACATTGTAAAAGAACTGTATTTTATTTTTCCCAATTCAGACAGATAACTTTCTTACTTGTTGATTTTCTGAAATACACATTGGGACATAAATTAATGCCTCTTTATATTGTGCTGAGGAAACAATAGCCTAGTAATACAAGCCTGTAAATACCACGGTATTTTCTTCAAGACCCTCGGTAAATATCTACTCTATTAATGCATTCCTATTACTAATATGAAATGAAGAAATTCTTAAGTAAATCCCATTGCACATAACTTTTCTAAGAGCATTTAGTGTTGACAGATTTCTATTTTAGTTGTGAGGGTTAATTCGTTTTGCATTCTATCTGGAGAGGATTTAAGTCAATCCTCAGTGCTTGTCTTCACTGTGTTTTGGGGGGTTTTGTTTTTGTTTCTTTTCAAGCAGAAGTTGAACTGGCTACCTTGCTGATAAGAGTGCACACTCTATTCACTGAGCCATCCGGTGGGCAGCTCAGCTCAAGGTGCCAAGTTCAGTCCCAGCTGCAGGTGGATGGAGCCCACCATCAAACAGGCAATCTTGTCATTAGATCACGTGCTCTCACCAGCTGAGCCGGCAGCTCAGCAGCAGCTCAGCTCAGGCAAAGCTCGAGCAAAGCTCACTGGTCCATGTGGGAATCGAACCAGCTACCCTGTTGCTCAGAGCGCATGCTCTTAAGCAAACTCTTAATTAACTGAGCCACTCGGCCAGCCCTGTGTTTTTGTTTTAAATCACCTATTATTACAGCTCTCTTTTTCCTCTCAGTTGGTCCCTTCCCTCTTGCCATTGTAAAAACCAACAGAAAGCCCAACTGAGAGAAAATATGGAGAGATGAATTTTTGACTAGGACAAGGAAAAGATGAGCCCTGAAATTGTCTATTTTTATTTTTATATGATTTTGCCATGTTCCAGAATCATGTTTTCTTTTATTTAAGCCAGAGTGAAAGCCTACCATTTGCATTTTGACCCATTTCCATGTTCAAAGTATTTGGGTCTTCTCTGCCACCAAAAATTTAACCTATGTATTCACTCTGTGAGTAAAGATACAAAAAGAGTAGAATATTGTTCATTTTTTAATGTGATGAACCAGTGGTTTATCATAAATTTTATTCTTTATACGACATATTTTCCTGTGATGATCTTAATCACCGTCTGAATATTTATAATTTATAAATTCCCCTGCCATTAACTTTCTCCCAAATTCCAGACCCATGTAGCCGACTCATTATCTTCCAGTCACACAAATTCAAAATGTCTAGCAACTCTTGCCAAGTCTATTCTTCCGTGCCTATCTCTTTTCTTGGTAAATGTCACCAATTTCCATACACTTGAGCAAGCCTGTAACCAGAAAATCTTCTTAATTTGTTTTTCTTTTCCCCTTTTCTAATCATTTACCATCTTATCAATGTTTTTCTCCTTAATTTCTCTTAAAAAAGTTAGCTTTCTTGACCTCCATTAAACATTCCTTAGTTAAGGCCTCTATATTTCTCCTCTGCCCCGTTCCTCTCTATTCACTACACATCTGCTGGAGGGGTTGAAATAAATGTGCATATGGATATGTCGATCTGTTGTTTGAATTCTTTTAATGACTTTGCCACATATAAGATAAAGCAAAACTACACCAATGGCATACAAACACTTTTACCATCTGACCTTTAGTGATTTCAACATCTGTCTCTTCTTCACACTTTACATTCTTACAATACTGAATTGATACCAATCTGTCCCAAACCTTCTATGCTCCCACTTTCCCACCACACCATTGTTTTGTATTTCTCCATCCTACTGAATGTACTATACTGATGCATGAAATGTTCTTACATCTCCACATGTTCATCCATTTGGGAAGCTCATTGTTATTATTCTTCCCCTTTTCAAATATAACTCCCTTAAAAAGCCTTCTCTGTCACCACACACACACACACACACACACACACACACACACAGACACACACACAATGTTGGCTGTTGCTCTGAATAAAGTAAAAAAAAGTAATAATGGAAGAAAATTCATGTTTGTAGGTGTGTGTGTGTGTGACACAGACAGAGACAAAGGGAGGTAGCAATACATAGGATGAGAAATGGGGACAGAAAGATGAAGAGAATGCACAAGTATATATTTGGAGATTCAGAAAATACAATAGTTGGCAACAAGATTAAAATTATCATTAAAATATTTGTAATTTGTGCTAATATTTCCCTTTGAAATAATACTTTCTAAGAATTTACCAAAAATAATCTCTAAATATTTATAATCAACACTTTATAATTAGTATAATTAGTATAAAGATATTAATTAATGTACTGATAGCTTAGTTGTAGTTTTTGTTTGTTACTTGATAGATCTTCTTAAAAAATGTATTTTCCCCTTCAAATAATGCCATAATATATTTAACTGCATGCGTTTTTTTTTTTTTTTAAATTTTATTGGAACAGTGTGTTTTTCCAGGTCCCATCAGCTCCAAGTCAAGTAATTGTCTCCAATCTAGTTGTAGAGGGTGCAGCTCCTTGGCCCATGTGGGAATCGAACCAGCGTCCTTGGTGTTATGAGCCTAGCTCTAACCACCTGACCTAACTGACTGCCCCTAACTGCATGCATTTTTTACATATAACCCCTACAATATGGTGATAGAAAGGTATGTTTATTCTTCCATAAAACTAGATATATCAGAGATAAACATAAACACATGTGCTTGTGTATTATATATACATATTGGGTTGTTGGAAAAGTCATGATGCATGTTTGCAACAAATGGCTCTAGTTCAGTTTTGGAAGTACTAGAGTCATTCGCATTTATGTTTTTGCTATGTCATTTGATAGCTGACAGTTCTAGCTTCACTCTAAAAAAAATTGAGCAATTTGGTTGAGTTTTGGAGATTTTACAAGTTGAAGATGAAAGCCCAAACTGTTCATTTTTGCTATTTTTTAAAGTTTTACTTCCATAAAGGGAAGAATGTGCAAGTGCAACAAGCTTGTGAAAAGTTGCATAAAGTTTACGGTGACAATGCTCTACAAGAATGCAGTGCCAATGATGGTTCAGGAAATTCCGTGCTGGTGATTTTTATCTCAACGACTCTCCTTGGTCAGGGAAGCCCACTGAAGTTGATGACAACAAAATAAAGGCATTGATTGAGTCAAACCCACATTACACGACACGAGAGATTGCAGAAACATTGAACATCCATCATTCAAGCGTTCACGACCACCTGAGGAAGTTGAGATACATAAACAAGCTTGATATTGGGTTCCACATAAACTCAAAGAAGTTCATTTGACGGTGCATATAAACATCTGCAATATGCTCATTAAACATGAGGAAAACGATCCTTTTTTTTTTTTTTTTTGAGGGCAATGTTACTGGCTCTCATATGTGGGACCGAACTGGGGCCACTGGCTTCCTAAGCCAGCACTTAACCACCGTGCCACTCAGCCGGCCCGAAAATGATCCTTTTTTGAAGCTACTGATAACTGGTGATGAGAAGTGGATTGTTTACAACAATGTGGTGCACAAACGGTCTTGATCTGATGTGATGATTCGCCTCAAACGACATCAAAAGCAGACCTTCATCAGAGGAAAGTTATGCTCTCAGTGTAGTGGGATTTTAAAGGTGTCGTGTTTTTCGTGCTCCTACCAAGGAACCAGACAATCAATTCAAATGTGTACTATCAGCAATTGGATGGTTTAAATGAATCCATCATCAGAAACTTACAGAGCTTGTTAATTATAAAGGAGTTGTGTTCTATCACGACAGTGTGAGACCACACACAATTTTGATCACCTGCCAAAAATTATTGGAGCTTGGATGGGATGTGTTGCCATATCCACCATACTTGCCTGACCTTGTGCCATCAGACTTCCACTTGTTTCGCTCTCTTCAAAACTCCTTGCATGATATAACGTTCCATTCAGATGAGGCAGTAAATCAGCACCTTGTTCAGTTTTTGGCAAATAAAGTCAGGTCCTTCTATGAATGAGGAATTATGAAGCTCACTGAAAAATGGCAAAAGGTTATTGAACAAAATGGGCAAAATCACTAATTGATCTTTGTTCTTTATATAAATAAATGACCTTTGAAAAACATAGACAAAATGCATCATGACTTGTCTGTCAACCCAATATGTGAAATATACATGTAATATATCCACATATACATACCTATACATTTACAAATATCCACATAAATATATATGTGTGTATATGCATATATACATGTGCATGTATATACACATATACACATATTACACACACACACACACACACACACACACACACACACACACATTTATTGTTGAGACTAGTAGCCAGTCACTTGATACAATGCAACATTTCCAGGGCTGTTTTTTGTTTAAGGTTAGAGGATTTTGCACAAAGCATTCAAATGTAGTCTACTTCTGGCAAAATGCATGCCTCCCTATATAGGGCTATTGTTCTGCTTCTAAAAGCAATCTTGCCTCAGATGAATGGATGACCTTATTCTGAAGTGATTGGCTCATTTGAAAGGTCATATATACTTTTTTTTTCATAAGTAAAGAAAACATAGACTAAATCAACTTATAATTCCTATGAACATGAAAAAAGAAAAAAAAAAGAAAAACCTTTGGATCAGAAAAGCTATGGCAGAAAAACAACACATAAAGCCAGGCATCATTATTGAACTTAAGCATTAATTTTCATGAAGTGCTTGTAATCTTATAGGAAGTGCTACACTACCTTTGGTACTGGGATTAGATATTTTATTGTTTAATGTTTTATTATCACTAAGCTTTTGGTACTGGGGTGTTATAAACTGACCAGCAGCTTGTGCTGACCTCCACAGCCAGTGGAATAGCCTGGAGCGTTTTGTCTTTGCAAGTGATGTCACAAGTTAGCCACTTTCTGTCGCCTCCCATATACTACCAAAGAAGTTCCTTTTTGAATGAGTTCTACCTTCACCTGCCAAGGAAAGAAAACACAGAGCTTCCTTTATTCTACAACGAAACAAAGTGGTTTCTGCACAATTTGGAGAACTGCCAGGATAAACAACAAAAAAGGCTTTAACTTAATAATGTTTCCATACATTTAGATGCTCATCTAGAATATATGACTTTAATTGACTTTCACTTTTTTTTATGGAACTCAATTGGTATAGTAGAAATTGAACTTGGCATTGACCCAGAATTTTAAAGAAAAGATCCAAAACTTGACAAAATCCCAAACTGTTAAATCATTGCTGGAGGTTTTTCGGGTATTTTTGTTTTGCCCTTCACAAAATAACACAATGCTTGTTGTTAACAGAAAACAACCCTAATTTTATCTTAGGTAAAGCTTTTGTTTGTTTTTTCTGAGAAAATTCTAAACAAGGTGATTCATTAAAAGTTTGTCCTCAAAACAACTTAAATAATTGCTATTGTTTCTACATGAAAATTATTATACTCACCACATTATTTGTACTACTAAATATAGGCAACCTAAAGATACTTGTATGTTTTGTATGTTTCATTCCCAGAAGACCCTCCCTGCAAAAAAAAAATTAAAAAGTTTCTAAACATTAAGCTTTGAAGACAGTTAAAACTTATCTTACCATGCTTAAGGCAGAGCACTTCAGAAATTTTGAATGATTCCAATCCTTGCAGAAACACACGGTAGCACTTAAAATCATCTCATCCCTCATTAAATATGATGTTACCCCCCTTGTGCTTTTAAAATGTTCATTTTATATAATAAATTTTCATTTGGAAATACCAAAAGAATTAAGTCATACAACATATAATAGAATAATTGATATAAGGGAAAACTTATTAGTCCTATCATTTGAAGTTTCATGGAGGACAGTTCTCAATATAGTGTGGGACTTAGTGAGTTCTCTAGTGTAGTGTGTAATGGGAATTTTCAGCATGCTAATGAATTGCTTTTAAAAATCTATCTATGTGGACCATGTGTACAAAAGTGAGGCAGATGTTACTGAAAAGTAGAATAAGTTCTCATGTTCTGTAGTTTATTAATATTGGCCTTAAGTAGAAAGGCAGCATCTTTAGTGTATCCACCAACCCAGGACCATTAAATGCACCAAGGCCACTAGAACCAACCACCTCTCCCTTTTATGCCTCTGTGTACAGCAGCCATAAGGGTGAAACCTTAGTGTTCTTCACAAATTGGGGTAGTTATCTTCTCAGATTCTACTTTTATATACCAAGTTGTTCCAACAAATGGCAGAGAAATGAACTAGAGCTAGAGAAAGATGATTTAGAAATGGAGAGTAGAACATGATGAAGGAAGAATATAAATGTAGAGGATGTTTATGGAATTAAATCTGGATTTCCAAGACTGTTGTTTCCATTAAAAATATTAAACATGCTTGTGAATATTCTCATTGTAAACACTTGTTTTGAATATAAAATGTGATAAGAACTGGAAAGCATCTAGTACAGTATAAGATATGTATTTCCTAACTAATCATCTTTGTTGTTTATAAATGAAATCTTCTATCATATGTAAGAAGTAACATGAAGTGTAAAAGTATAGCCTTAAATCTCTGTGATACTTTCTACTGTAATTGTTTACTAGGGAATACAGAGGCTATTTTTCAGAAAGTATGCTATGATTTTGAACAACCTTTATATCATAAAGGCTGTATCACTTTATGATATAACCATTCATTAATTTATTAAAAAAAATACCTATGGAACAAATCATGTCTCACACGGTTTATTAATTGCTGGGCACATAGTAGTGAACCCAGCAATTAAGAAAACCCAGTGTGCTCAAATTCCAGTAGAGGCGACAGATGTAAACAGATAATCAAAGAACAAAAGACTAAGTTCTGAAATGGAGGTCTGTCATAGGTACAGCCAAAGGGCAGTCATGTGAGATGGATCAGGGTAAGAGGCCCAGAACATATGTCTCTGTCTCCTCTAGTAGAAATCTGTAGCATGAAGATCTTAGATATCACACATCAATGGGAAACAAACAACCTGTTCATATGAAATGGTAGGTCATCCTTAAATCTGCAGTGTCAGTAAGACCTTATACACTCTGCATCAATCAATTAAAAAAAAAAATACTGGAAAACTACTGTGACAATACTTCAATTAATGAATCATCCGAGAATAAATATGAATAAAGTCAAACTCTGTTTGGAAATAAGAAGTGAAGAAAAGTCTTCATAAATTATTCAAAGCATGTTAGTGCATCACAGAGCTCAGGAACCATGTCCCTCTAAGATATAAAGGTTTGGGGCAAGGCCAAAAATTCTCACTTTACGTAAGGAGGTCCAAAAGGGCAATTACAAGGGAGAAATATCAGTGCAGTCAAGTTTGCTTTTCTCATTTGTATCCTACTTGCATCCATTTGCTAACACTTGTACAACCTGAAAAGTTTATCTGTTGCTAGACTGGCTGATTATGATTTAGTATGAGTAAGTTTTAGTGCGTTACCTCATCAGAATTTGGCTTCCTATGCTTCTGGCTCTTTCATTAATTAAGTTGATGAATTTGTTGTTTGTTACCCCACATCATTCCAAAAATGTTTTTGAGGTGACTAATTTTATGATTTAATAAGAAATGTTGCACCTGTTAAAATAATGTACATCAACAGGCAGATGGAGAGATGTTTTCTTTCCATAAATGAACCTTTGAAACCAAATTCTACACTATATCTGCCTACCTATATGTATGACTGAGACACAGAGTATGATATACTTCCATATGATTTTGGTTAGTCACTCCTTTATTCTCCAAAGGATATTGACAACAACAGTAGTATAATACTATAATTTTTTCCTTACATATGTATCTTACCCCAGTAGTTTCAAACTTTAATATGCATTATCATAATTACTCAAGTGGATGGGGCTTGAGTTTCTGATTCAGTATGTCTGAAATTTACCTTTCTAGCAATTTCCATGTGATGTTGATGCTGCTAATTTGGAGATCATACTTTGAGAACCAATGTTTTAATCTGTTAAATACCTAAGTGTAGTAACCAAGTTTTACCTCTGTACGGAACCTTTTATAAAAGGCTCAGTAAATGTTGAAAGCATTGAATAAATGAATGAATAATTGTACCTGGTTTATTTCTCCAAGGAGGGAAGAATAAATAGCTCTTGATCCCACTTCACAAAATGCTGGCCTTTGAAAAACCCTAAGTGGAATGAACCTGGGGGAGAGACCATAGTAAAAGCTGAAAACCTACAAGTGAAAATGTCAAACAACATTTCAATCTTCAGTTTTCTCAATGATAGACAAATAAGCACCACATAAGTCCTTGGCAAGATTCAAAATGTATTACTAAAGGGATGGGTTGTGAAAACATAGAAAGGGAATCTGCAATCAAGAGAATCCTATGGGTTCATTAAGAACAAAGGCTGACTGGCAGCATTGTTCCTTAACAATGTTATTATACTTACAGAGCACATCAGGGAAGTGCAATAGGCATAAGGTACCTTGGGTCACAAAAAGGCCTTGCTTCTCATGCACAACATGGAGCAAGATAAGTTAGGTATCCAAGAAAAGAGATAGGTTAATTAATAAAGACCTAGATGTCAACCTGGAAGGTGAATTCTAGTAGTGTGGCACCTCATTACTTAACTTCAAATGTTCATTTTCAAGAGTTTGGATAATGACATGGAGGGTGGGCCACAAAACTGAAAATGATTCAAAGCTGGGGGGAGGGGAAAGCAATGATTTAGGAGGTAGAATATGAATCTGGCTATATCCAGACAATCTGAAGCAATAAACTGAAGTAAACATTACATTTAATACATTTGATAATGGGGTACCAGTGCTGAGCCAGGAACTACTCAGCAAAAGTCTCATAGCACACCAAGGCCAGTTGCCACCTACCTGGGACCCATGCTTGTGGAGAACCATCGGTGCTGGCAGAGTTGGGAGGGGCCGAGTCTCAGGGAGTCAGCAGGGTGGAGCATTGGAGCTCACCAGGCCAATTAGATTCAAATTTGGCCTGTGGGGGTGGGCCCAACACAGGAAAGGTGGAGTCTGCCTGCTTGCTCCACAGGAACAGGTCTCATCACAGGGAAAATGGTGACTGTTTTTTCAGCCCTCACCTTAAAGTCATACACCTTAATTTGCATCACCACCCCCTATATGCGTCTGATACCCTCTGAGTCACCATTCCTCCTCCAGAGCCCAGGGTGAGTGCCTCTGAGTGAATGAGCCTGTGTATGGGCCATTTAAGAGGATGTCTGAGTTTCCTTCAGCCTTCTGTCATGCCCAGATAGTTGGAATCTCCTCTGTTTTTCACAGCCACATGTTTTGGGGGCTCCTATTCCTGGCACCAGTACTCCATGCTGGGGAGCCTGGTGTGGGACTGGGTGGGGTCCTCTTGCTCCTCTGGGGGGAATGTCCATGGCCAAGGTATCCCTTCTGATTCTCAGCTGTCACATGGAGGTGTAGAGCCAATCCGTTTCATGTCTCCACACCTCCTGACAGTCTCAATGTGGCTTCTTTTTTATATTCTTAGTTATAAAACTTTTGTTCAGCTAAACTTCTCCAGCTTAACTGTTCCATAATTTAGTTGTAATTTTAATTTGTTCATGAAAGGAAGCAGGCACAGTGTTTATCGGCTCTGCCATTTTGGATCTCTTCTCAAAGGCCCTTGAATTTTTATTCAAAAGTATTTATTATATCAGACATCATGTTTAGGGGCTTCTAACATTCTACTGGTTCTAGAATTAGGGAATTTTAAAGTGTAATGTTGCATGGATATTAGTACTTAGAATGATTTCACATTACTTACTCAGTATCCTATCTTCGATGACTCTTGACTATGTTTAAAAGTAGTTCCTTGGTAATGGAATTTTTGAACTCCCTTCTGTGGAGACTTGCACTAGATTCATGCTATAATGTAGTGTTGGCCTCAGGGATAAAGTAAGCTCTGCTTCATCACTTAGACTTAATAATTTTATTTTATTTTTCCAAAATGCTATCCTCAATGCTATTTTTAAAAGCAACAATACATCCTTTGACATTCTGTTAATTGGAACAAAGTGACTCATATTTGGTCCTATGCTTACCATGATCAATAAAATAAATGAATTCATTTTTTTTTTTAATTCTACAATAACATCATTACCAAAACAGACATAAGCACCAGCTTCCACTCTCCAGTGGATTGGTCTCTGCCTCTCCTGACATTGGCCCTGTTCACCCTTCCTTTTATTCAACTGAATAATATAGATATACTTAACCTTTCTTCACAAATCAATTTACACACTTTTAAAAATTCAATATTGTTCAGTTCCAAAGTGTGAAGTCTAAGGTTAGGCATAGTAGTTTATTGCTAACCTATTCCAAAGAACCATTAAGCATTTACCTAGCTGCCTGTGGGGTAAGTTTTACTTTTCACAACTTTCCAGAACTAAGAAGGGAACAACAGAATACTGCCAACCAAGAAAACATTGCTTAGTGGCTTAATAACCCTGAGAATTTTTCCAGCCTGCTTTGTGGGGGCAACCCAAATACATAGTGTTCCCAAAATGTCTGGCTGGGTTGACTAAGCCTATAGTAATTTCAGTACATTATAACCTTGTTAATTAAGAGTCTTACCACTTCTTTTTCTTCCTTCCTTCCTTCCTTCCTTCCTTCCTTCCTTCCTTCCTTCCTTCCTTCCTTCCTTCCTTCTTTCCTTCCTTCCTTCCATCCTTCCTTCCTTCCTTCCTCCCTCCCTTCCTTCTTTCTTTCCTTTCTTCTATTTTTTCTTCCTCCCTTCCTCCTTTCCCTCTCTACCTCCCTCCTCCCTTTCCTCCCTACCTTTCTCTTTTCCTTCTTCCCTCATTCTCACCCTTCTGTATCTCCTATCAATTATCTATCCCTCAACATTTTGTAATTTGGCACAAGGACCACTTTATTTGTGCATGACAGAAGATGAGCACCCCCAGAATTGGGCAGCATCTTTATTGAGACCCAAGCCGCCTGAATATGGGCTGTGACCATTAGAATTATAATGCATTCAGATAGGGGCTGCCAACATTAATCGCCCAGTACTTGGTCAAGAAGACAAATGCATGACTTTTTATACTTATCAGAAACAACAAAACCAGAGCACAGAAATAAATAGTATTTTCAGGTGGAAAAAAATCAGTCATTGGCAAGTATATGAAATACAGACAACAATAATATCGTGAGAGTACACTGAGATCTGGATGCACAACAAAATGCCAGAAAAGTACTCAGTACATTGTCTGCCATTTAATAAAATGGTCAGTAAATGGTACTGTCATCATTATCACCTTCCTCATCTTTTAGTTATTATTAGTATCAAAATTAGGAAACCCTTTAATTAGGGCCAATTTTGGCAAAATCATATCCAGATATTGGCTGGATGTTGCTTGGTAGATACTCCCACTAAGACAACAGAAAGGGTATTATTCAAGAATCAGTTTAGATTGCAAAACCCTCACATTTATTGAGGCTTCTACTACCTCTGAAGTTCCTGAAGGGACCATGTTACACTTATTATCAGCCTAAATCCAGATTGATCATTCCGTTTCCTATTGATGTGACAAATCTGTGATGGGACAGTAAGTGTGAATATTTTTTAGTTGCCTGACAGTTCTTTATTTAGAAAATATCTGAGGGCCAGCCGAGTGGCATGTTGGTTAAGAGTTGGCTTGGGATGCCAGCTCTGAGCAGCAGGGCTGCCGGTTCAGTTCCCACATGAGCCAGTGACACTCTATAGCTAAGATTGTGAACAACAGCTCTATCTGAAGCTGGGCTGCCGTGAGTGGCCGGCGACAGCGTAGGCTGCAGTGGGGCTGCAGTGGGCTGCTGTGAGCTACCATGAGTGGCCGGCAGCCAGAGTGAGCAGCAGGCAGCCAGAATGAGCTGCCGTGAGCTGCCATGAGCGGCTGTCCAAAGGCCAGCGACCAATATGCCTCGGCCAGGAAGAGTGCAATGATGATACCAACATGGGCCAGTGAAGCGGCATCCTCCACAACTAGACTGAAGAACAAAAGGACAGCAACTTGTCTGTTCCCCTTCTCCAATTCCCCAATAAAATCTTAAAGTGTTATGCTTTCTTAAAAGCTTCAAAAAGAGAAAAATTATGTATTATCTATACTACCACCTTATATTACATCTTTCAGCATTTTTTTTGTATTTCACTTTGAGTTTTTATGCACATTTTAGAGTCATAATAACAATAATGTGCATATGATATCGTACCATGGTGTTTCACATTACATATGTTGTAGTGATTAAGGGTAGATTTTGTCAACAGAGCGTCTAGGCTCACGCTGTAGCTCTGTGGCCTGTTAGCAAGGTATTCTTTATAAGACTCTTAACGTCCCTGAGACTCAATTTCTCCATGTATAAATCAGGTAATAATAACAACATATATGCTTCACCTTGAGAACCCAATTAGAGAATCCATGTAAAGTGTTTTCTGGAATGCCCATAGTACTCAATAAACATTACACATTTTAATGGTTGAGAGTAGTCTACAATCTTTTAACCCACTCTAACTTGTTGTTAATTATAATGCAATATTATTGGGTTGTCGGAAAAGTCATGATGTATTTTTTCTGTTTTTCATTGCAAAAATGCATCATGACTTTTCTGACAATCAAATATCAATGGTGTTGCAGGTAACAAAATTTCAGGTTCATACCCCACCTTTCCTATCAATGAATATTTTCTTTTGTTTTTTTGCTGATGTGATCATTAACAGATGATGTCATGTTTTTTATCTGTTAATACCACCCTTAGATGTGTATTAACATTCTTACTTCAGTTTAACTAAGGGAAATGATATTGTGCTGGCCAGATTTCTTCTCCATCCGAGCCTCCCTCCTTTATCCCTCCCCATACCCAGACACCTGTGTCCAGGACAACTTCAGGGAGAGAACAGCAAGAGATAGGTCTCTATGACATGGTTTTCCCCTGTTAGTCCACACCTCACACTTTCCCTAACACACAGAAACCCCAAGATTCAAACTGCTTACACTCTCCTCCTTTTTTCAGAAGATTGAGCTGCAAAAACCAACTGTAACTTATTTTTTCTAATCTAAGGTTAATTTGCATTTCTTTGACTACTAATGAGGTGAACATTTTCCCATATGTTTGTTTACTAGTTGTATTTCCTCTTTGGTGAATTGTCTGTTCATATCCTGTACCAAGTAGCTATGAATTTGTATGGGCATTTCTTTTAAATTACAAAGTTATTAACTTTTTTTTTAATCAAATATAGGGTGGGGTATTCTTTATGAAATATTTTATATTTATAAAACTAAATTTATTGTATTTTTTTCTTCATACTTGCTCTTTAATCATTTGTAAATTCAAAATCTCCTGTGCAAAATTCTAATTATTTATTTACTTCTATTTCTTCCCTAACTTAAATTGCTTGATTTTTTTTTAAACATTTTAATCCATTCAGAACTTATTTGGGAATAAAATGAGAGGTAAAGAAATATATGGCTTTTTCTAAATTGCTGACTATTTATCCTCCACCTCTTTTGACAAGCCTTCTTCCCATTTTATTGATTTACAGTGACTTTATTATAAGTGACATTTTTACAAATAATAACTATTCCTGGGGTATTTATTCTTTTCTATTTAGATGTCAATTTTTATACCAAAACCATAGATTTACTTATTAAAAGTTTATAATGTGTTTTGTAGTGGTAGTGGTTGTTTTAAATTTGCTTTAATAGCCTTGCTTGTTTATTCTTTCTAAACGAACATTATGTTAGAAAAAAGTTTTAAATTCCCCAAAAGCATCTATTTTATTTTATTTACATGAAACATAAATAAATGTGGGAAATATATTATACATATAAATAAATGAGGTTAAATTGTTTTCTTCCAGAGTCATGTTTTATACTTAAAGATCTCAACAAAGGTTTTTTTTAATTTTCATGATATATTTTACTTATATAGATTGCAGCTAAATTTGTAATTTTTTAATATATGATTTAGAGATTTTTTTTTTAATATTATCTTAGGTTACTGGTATCATTTACTGGTGTTTTAACTGTGATTTCATTTTCAATTGTATTTCTAGCTTTATAATAAACAATTATATTTTAAGTCATATTCATAATATTTTATTTTTTATAATTCTTTGTGGATTATAACTACTCAAAATTTGGCTTTATGTTATGGTGGTTAGTCAGAAGTCCCCAAATAATAATAAAAATTAATGATGGTAATGGGGATCCTTATCATATTCCTAGGTTTCACCTTAAAATAAATACTGGCTGTTGGTTTAAAATAGTGACACTTCATCATATTCAAAAAT
This sequence comes from Aselliscus stoliczkanus, assembly GCA_033961575.1. Classification (NCBI taxonomy): domain Eukaryota; kingdom Metazoa; phylum Chordata; class Mammalia; order Chiroptera; family Hipposideridae; genus Aselliscus; species Aselliscus stoliczkanus. The sequence goes on along the minus strand of CM066730.1, from coordinate 119,893,533 downwards.
AGTATACTGTTCCTTTTAGTGTTTTCATGAAGAATGTCTGTAAACACTTTTAGTCTCCTTTTCATCATCCTTTGACATAAAATATCATTTCCTTTTAATATATCAATTTGCTATTCTCTATGAATAGATTTTATAATACTGAATCATGCTTCCTCTCCTATGATTAAACCTTATATGGTTGTGGTAAATTATTTTTCACAATACTCTGATGATGGGCTTATAACGCAAGAATGTAAACGAATAATAATCACTGTATCAAACACGTCCCTAAAGTCCTGATCTTATAATCCCACTTGCCTTCTTTTATCCATCAATTTGGTAATCCTATAAAAAATAATAATAATAAGCTTGTCTGGTCTGATTTTTACTGAGGGAGGTCACGACCTTCATTGGTCATGATTTCTTTGTTCAACAGTGGTTTATTTTTTTTTTCCCCTTAATATTTGTTTCTATGTTTCACTAATTATTGACATAAAATAATTTTGTAGATATTCTTCCCAAGTATTGGCCTAAGTGAGCCGTCTGTGCTTTAAGTTTCTAAATAAGTCTCAGCATAGCATAGATATATTATATAATCATCATTATACTGTATTTTCCTAGGGGAGTTATTCTGCTATTCAACATCAGTTAGCAATTCTTCTGCTTTCACACTAAATCACATCAACATTCATAGATTTAATAAAGCAAGTTTGCTGTCCTCTGGATGATGAAAATTTTTAAATCACCAAATTCAACACAACAGGTTTTTCAGTATCCTATTTTTATCGAAAGTACTATTGCCATTTGAGTTTAAAATAATAAGAATCTGGGTGTCCATTAAGGACAAACACACAAGAAATGTAGCTATTGGAAGCTACTTTTAGGTATATTGTGTGCCTGGTGACACCACATGCCTGTGATAAAAATGGACTGTTTGGAACTGCGTGCTATTGTCTAGATTATTTGTTTTTATAAAAGCAACTTTAACATTTATTTTAAGATTAAGAGAAATTATGAAGCATTAAAAAAACAAGGCAATAAAAGACATGTACTAGGAAATTAATTTGATCAAAAAACAAACTGTATTTAAAGACCCTGGTTCCATTGTCCAAGCTGAAAGTCTGGCAAAAGTAAACATTGAAAAATCAAAAAATTAAATTGATATAATTGTTCTTATCTTAAAATCCCAGAATTACTGGGAGTAATAATAAATCCGGGAGATTTTTATTAAGTGTATTGAGAGACCTCCTATTCTGTTAGTTTGGTAATTACAAACCTTGAATGTTTCCATAGGGGTCCCAACTAACAGATATTCTGGGGTGTTTCTATTTATCAAAGAAAATTTCTAGCATTCTTCCTACAATATAATTTTATAATTGCTTTACTTATATGTTTAGCATTTGCAATTGTCTGTGCACTCATTCAGCCTATCTGTCTTAAATATATAAAAGTCAGGCATTGTCCTAGCCTTGGAGCATACACTAGTGAAGTCCTCAAGCTTCTGATCGTGTTCTCACTCGCACGTTATCTGCTCTTTCCATTCATTGCTCCAGCTGTCTCTATTGAACTATGTTGAAGGAAATCTTATATAGAAATACAGAAAGAGCTTGTTTCTTTAGAGCTATTTTCAATTGAAAATTCAACTCTTTCAATATTTCTTTTAAATTGATTTTAGTTGTATACCAAAGTGATGGACCAATTCTATACTATTGATACATCTCACTTAAAGGTTTAATAACTAAAAAAGGATGTTTGTGTTTTCAGTGTCTCATCGCAGTGGGTGAGAAAAAGAAGGAGGTGGAGGAGTGTGTGTGTGTGTGTGTGTGTGTGTGTGTGTGTGTGTGTGTGGTTACTTGAGTCACTATGGGTGATCATATGTTCTTCATTATTTAAAAATAAAAGATCCTCCAGAGCAGAATTTGTCAAAGATGCTCAACTTCTCTGATAATTAACTTAGGACAGCATTTTTGAAAGGAATTTAACAATGTCTATCAAAACTAAAAGTAAACTAAAAATGCACAAACACTTTCACTCAGTATTTTTTATTTTTAGGAATTATTTTATATGATTTATTTATTTTTGCATATAAATGTGCAAAAATGTAAGCAACAATGTACATTGTGGCTTATTTATCATAGAAACAATCTAACTGCCTATCAGGTGGCAACTGGTTGGATAAATTAGGGTGTAGTTTTACCAAGACACATTATGGAGCCTTTAAAAATGAGAAAGTCTACATGTATTCTATGTTTTAAAATATGCTTTTAAAAGTGCTTTTAAATAGGCTGCTGAAATATACTAAATCTATTTGCATAAAAAAGAGCCGAGTGTGTGTGTGTGTGTGTGTGTGTGTGTGTGTGTGTGTGTGTATAACTAGAAAACTACCAGAAAGATAATTTAAAAAATCTTAAAACTGATTTCCTGGATAGAGAGAGTGAGCAAGTCTGAGGAGATAGGGAAGGAGACTTTTACTTTTCAATTCGTACCTCTTCTAATTGTTGAATATTTTAAGCATTTTAAATTAATCTTTAAATAATGAATCTTTTATTTCCTTTGTGAGTTGTATAAAATAACAAGTGTATAACAGATGTGAAATCAGAATGTACTGTTTCTACCTCTGTCTGCACATTATGTGTTTTTATGAAATGTTATTGATATGTGAGTATTTGGTCTATATACCTTCTGAACATTTAAAACTTTCAGTGATAATGTATCAAAGACTAATGGGCTTGATAATGTGGTTTAGAAAGACTGTTTTATAATACACCTGGTAATAGATTTGGTTAAAAGAACAGACAAGTTATCAATTTTTATGTACTTAAAGTTCACAGGCCTTAAAAATAATTTTTAGATAGGTGATAATAGATAGATAGATAATATTCTCCACTATTATTACTGCTCATTTAAGAAAAATGACTTTATCTTCTTCCTGTTTACATTAAATACTATAACCCAATTGCTACCATAACCTCCACAGTTTTGCAACAAGATAGCAAGTTGTGGTCAGTTCTATATATGTTGCCTGAAGTCAGGTAGTCTTTGATAAATATATTAAAAGGGGACATAGTATTACATTCCTTTGTTCTTCTGCTACACCTGAATAGAATGCTTAAATTTTATCAATACTACTTCCACATATTCCTTTATTATACGACCATAAGAAAGTGATGGTCTTATAAATTTATTTAAAACCCAATATTTTTCCTTAGTGAGATACAATTACTGGGGCATGGGTCAGTACTGGAAAATGATAAGCCATGTGAAGATAAGCCTAGCATGAAAATACAGTTTTTAAACTGGCTTTTTTCCCCTGAGTTTAAATATATTCCAAAGGCTGCATGAAATGAGAGTTAGAAAGATGTCATGTTGCTACAGTTATAAAATGTGAAAATTTGAGCTATTCATAATAACTGCTTGGTGTCAAGTGAATTAAATCCAAGGGGAGAGGCAGATGAAGTATCCTATCAATGAGAAAGAATAAATACAACGTGGTTTGGATAAAACATATAGGAATATTTCCTGAAACCTAAGGTTATTAAACATTGTTTTGGAGAGAGTGACAAGGAAAAAATTCTTAAATATTACTCAGTGAAACTGGAATGCCTGCCCTAAAATTAGAGAAAGTTATGGTAATCGTTTAGAATAATTAGAAAATGAGTTAAAGTGTTAATAATAAAATATATGCTATATTTAATCAATAACTAAATAAAAACTACAGAGGATCTGCAATATTATATCAAGATGGTTCCCTGGAAGAAAACTAAGGAGACAATTCTACTTTTCTAATCTAGAGTTGCTACTAAGTAAATATAAAAATTTGCTCAGAAGCAAAAGGAAATGGTCCCTGAAATAATTGCTAAAGAAGATGAAAAGGTCTTCAGAAACCAGGAAAATAAGTGTTAACTTGAAGGCTGATACCGCATAGCTCAATATGTTTCTATAATTGTCTAATGTCCTTTAGGAACTTGTGGCTAATTACCAAAAAAAAAAAAAAAGGCTCCACAGCAATGTTAATTTGTTTTCTGTTTTAAATAGAATAATCTATTAGGTTTCAGTGCCTCTAACTTGAAAGAATTTTATTTCTTTTTCCTGAAAAAAAGTCTTATATTTTACAATAAAAAATGACAAGTACAAGGTCAAATTCAAAGGTAATCTAATGACATGTCTGACTATTCTTCTATCTAAATGAAATAAAACAGACACAGTCTCTTTTCTAAAGGACCTAACAGAATAAACCTACTAAACAGGAAACCATTTCATTGAGCTCAGTTGATGTGGCCTTGGTTTTAAAGATGACCAGCAAAGATAAACCCTTGGTTTAGGGTGAGGCAGTAAATGAACTGGTTTTATTTGCCGGCCTCATAAAGCTTTCTCTCACCCACAGTGTTCCTTGCATTGTGGATGAAAACGTCCTCAAGGTATTTTTTTTCTGCTTTCCTATTTGGTAATCATATAAGAACAGATCCCCAACCAACGGTTACTCACCATGATTTTCTTTGGTGTCAGAGGAACAACCTAGAAGTATACATTGCTTTTGCACTGGCACCCCTGTGTTTTGGTGGCCATGCCTTTCAACAAATATATACTAGGCCAGGGGTCGGCAAACTTTTGAGATAGAAGAGCCCATCCTGTCCCTCACAACAATTTAGAAATTATTCAAGAGCCATTAATATATTTTTACAAATAAGGAAAATTTAAAGTAATATTATAACAAGTAATAGTATTAATTATATCTATTAAAATAAGAAAAATTCACACACAAAATTGCTCACATGTACGTATCCAAAGAGCCGCATATGGCTCACGAGCCACAGTTTGCCAACCCCTGTACTAGACTAATCAAAACACATTAAAAGAAATGAAGTGATAAGTATATATTAAGTTTAAAAGATCTTTGCCCAATTGGGTGGAAACTATTGGTGCTATACAAATGTTCATTGAATCAATGGTCATTATGAAATGTGGCTGTTGCTACCACCCTCATGAGGAGAAGCACACTCAAATTGCAGCCTGTTAAATCTTCCATCATCTCTAGTGTCCTTGCTATTGTCTTTTCTACACTGACATCTCTCAATATTCAGTCTATATTGCATGTGGACAGCCGAGGCCAATGTTGTGCCATTACTTTGAAAAGCAGTTCATCAGTCTGTCACAATATTAGACAATCATGGCTTTTTTTAAAATGGATTTTAATATAGTCCTAACTTTAATGGAAGTTGATCATTCAGCTATTAGTGCTTGTGATTTAAGATTCCACAGAAAGTGACCTGTTCTCATGAAGCTGGGAATGTTGGCAATGTCATCATGGAATGGTGGATGTGAAAGCACCCTAAACTTCTAAAATATACCAATATTAATTGTTATCATTATTGCTTTTTTGAGTCTGTGCCAAAACTTATAGAATATTTCATTCACCAATATTTTTCAAAAATAGTTCAAGCAGAGTATACCAGTGAAGTGTATCTATTATAAAGATAAACTTTCAGAAAATAAGGAAAATAAAATTAAGACATTTTTCCATACATAAACACTAAATAATGCAAATACTATGCTTTTTGTATTATAACAACAAAGGTAGTTTACATTTATGGGGTTTTTTTTTCCATGTAGGGCACTGTGTCACATGCTTTAAACACTTGTTTAATTCTTTCTACAATCATATGAAGTAAACACTATTATTATCCTTTTAGAAGAGGAATCTAAAGCTTGAAGAGATAATGCAACTTGTCCTATGTCATATGACAGAACAAGGCAGTCTAACCTCCAAGTCTTCAGTCTTAAGTACAAATTAGTTCATTTATCCAGTTATTTGTTAACCAACTGCTATATTCCAGACACTGTTTTTTTGCAGTCTGTAGTTGCACAATGATGTAGGTATTATGCCTGTCTTTCTATTTATCTTGCCTAAGAATAGGGGTGTGTCTTGAGTCTGTGGATTTTATCTTTCTTCCATTGAGAAAAAAATGTCAGCTCTTTCCTGTCAATGTAACAACCGTATCATCCTCTCTCGACTCTTCCCTGAGACATATACTAGAATCACTCATTCTATGTTATATGTCTTGACCTTTTCCTCTATATTTTCCATCTTTTTATTTCTGTATGCTTTGTTCTGAATAATTTTTCTGATGTATATCATCAGTGTTTTATGTCCTGTTAAATCTGTTCATTAGATTTTTTTTTTAAAAGATTTTATTAGGCAATTGGGGGAGAGGAACAGCATTGGGGGACTAGGGAAGGGGAACAGACAAGTTGCTGTCCTTTTGTTCTCCTGTCTAGTTGTGGAGGACATTGCTTCACTGGCCCATGTTGGTATCATCATTGCTCTTCTTGGGTGAGGCAGATCGGTCACCAGCCTCTGGATGGCCACTCACAGCTGCTCTTGGCAGCTCACACCAGCTGCAGGCCAATCACGCTGGCTGCTGGCCACTCACTGTAGCCTATAGCAGCCCACTGTAGCAGGGGCTGCAGCTATGCCGACCAGGGGACTCACAGCAGCCCAGCTCCAGGTGGAGCTGTTGTTCACCATCTTAGCTGTAGAGGGCAGTGTCACTGGCCCTCATATGTGTGATCTGAACAGGAGCTGCTGGGGTCCCAAGCCAGCTCTTAACCAATGCTCCACTCGACCGGCCCTGTTAATTAGATTTTAATTTTGGTGTTTCAAGCTTCCTTTTCTAAAACTTTTTAAAGTGACACATTTTCAGATTGCTTATGTCACTTTTTTAGCTCCTGTTCCCTGGCAGGTATTTTCAAACTTGTCTTTAATTCCTTAATTGTGGCAATGGTACCTTCAGTCTCTTTGACAGATAATTCTAATATCTGAAGTCTGTAGACCTATCCCTTCTGACTGATGTTTCTCCTGGTACTTACGCATAATGCCTTTTTCCTCATGTATTTAGTCATGAGGATTCCTCAAGGTCGAGCATGGAGGTGCATTCACCCAAACAAATAGTGTATGTTGATTTCTCCCAGACACTTAGAGGCACTCATTGTCTGGAATCATCTCAAATCAAGTTGATAGACTGAAGAAGCCTAAATAACCAAAGCAATGCATAGCGTAGGCTGCAAATCCATACAAATATTGGCAATAGCTTCTCTAGGACATGTTCTTTTTCTTTTTCCTTTTCGTGATGTGCCAAATCAACCCTGACTGCAATCCTCTAGGAGCAGAATTTGGAGGGGTGGGGGCGACATAGTTACGGGTGGTTCCATTGTGTTTTGAAATTGGAGCCTTTTAGGGGCCCAGCTCAGTGTAAGTGGGATGTCCTTTCACACCCCCTTACTTGGAGACCATCAAAGTGTCTGCCAAAGTATAGCTTTATTTTGACAGAATACCGAAATGCCCTTGGAAAAAAAGCCAGCTTAAGTACTCCATGCTCTGCTTGATTCCCTAGATCCCCACTTTTCCTTCAATCTTGTCCTGCAGACCCTCCGATCTTGCTACCTCTTAGATGCTTTTTAAGAAAACCTTTTTAAGAATTTTTGTTATATTTAGCAAGAAGATTTCTCTGAAAAATGTAATCTTTATTGAACCGTTCAACATTCAATAATGTAGTCGTTATTGAAAAGATAAGCCCTATAAATAATGGGGACGAGGTCTTTTTTTTAATAGAGATTGCATTCTAATCAGAGAACACACCAAAAAGAAATAAAAAAGTCAAAGCAATTATGAGTTATGATAAGACCTATAAAGAAAATAGACAATGGGCTGCAATAAACATTAATGGAGGGATGCAGAGGAGGGGGAATTGCATAATAGCTTTTATTTTTCTTAAATGTAAAGGAAATTGAAAAGTCAACAATAAGCTAGACAGAAATTTAAGATTATATAGAAGTTAAAGTTAAATTAAATGCCTTGTGACAAATGACTTACGCAAAGTGTGATTTAGGGTATAAGACTAAGAGGCCTGGATCGGGAATGAGGTTTCAGGGATTAATCCCATGTATCATATATCTGCTGAGTGATCTTAGGAAAGTCCTCTAACCTATTCAATATAGGTCAACCACTAATGGACTGCACTGTTGTTTTTTTTGTTGTGGTTTTTTTTTTTTTTTTTTGGTTATCTATAAATGCAAGTTACTCTGCACTGAATGGGAGTAGTCAGAGAAAGTGAATGTAAAGGTGAGCAAAGCATGTGAAGGTGAGCAAAGCATGGTTCCTATAATTCCTGCAACATGGAGCTAACATAAGGCTAAAAGAAGCTGTATGTATACAATCTCACATCTACAAATCTGAATTCTTATATCAACACTGTAGCTCGTTTGACCTTGATTCAACCAAATGACCTGAGAGTGACTGTTGAGGTTCCGGTTTTCACACTGGGTTCCCTGGAACATGAAGTGTTCTGTGGATTCTCCCTTCCAACTTTCTACCCCTCACTCCCACTTTCAGCTGCCCCAGAAGAAGGGCGGAGGGAAGTTCTGAAGCTTCATTCTGAAATTAATCAAACAAGTTCTGCTTTTGTCTGCTCTAACACTGGGCTTTTCCGTGGCATTTCCCGAGCATGAACAAAGAATGGTGCAGCTAACAAACATTTGAAAGCTTGCTGGTTTGTTTGTTTATTTGCTTGTTGAAAAAAGTAAAGGATGTAAAACTTGGTAAGGCTGGTGTCCATTCTGGTGATGAAAGAACTATGGAGAGCTGCAGAATTATTGCAAGTGATTTTCACATAGAGGCATACACCAAACATTAGCCATTGGCAGAATATGTAGGTCTACAGGTCTCAAGCAAAGGTGGCGGGGCGGGAGTATATATATATATATATATATATATATATATATATATATACACACAAAATAGAGACAGACAGAGATAATACATAATACATAAGTATTTTGTATTTTGATTTTTAAAATATAAATAATTCATGGTCATATGGGGAAAATTCAAACAGTATAATAGGCCATAATATAAAAAGTAAATGCCCTCTTCCTCTCACACTCATTTCAACTTATTGTATGTTCTTTCAACATCATTCCACACTCTTGCCAGAAGAATTGTGTAGTTTTCCACACACAAAGCTAATTCTACTGGGTGTCCCATACTGCAATTTGAGGTTCTTTCCTAATACAGCTTGGACATTTTTCTGTATCAGTACGTATTGATCTATTATCTTCTTTTTTAGTACTGCGAAGTATTTCATTATATGAATGTGGCATAGTTTATTTAATCAATTCGCTGTGGGTGGACATTCGGTATGTTCTCCTGCTCTGTCCTCATCTTTGCTAGTACAAAGGAACTGCGAGGAACACCCTTTAGATTAGCAATTTTGAATAGATATGGAAGCTGCTTTGGCAGCTGCTATGTTGTATGTTTTTTTCAATCCAGGGATAATTCAAGTACAAATACTCATGACAATTTTTGACACTTAAAGGAAATCCTTATGATAAAATCATTTGGTAACTACTGAGTTAGAAATTCGTTTTAAGCTTTAATTTAGCATATGCTGTTTTGAAGTATAACAGGCAATGAAGTTTGTGAACAAATGAGATAACTGAATGCCCTTATCTGAAACTCACCAAAATTGATTCATTGATGCAGCAAACTCATTTTCTGAGCATTTATTCTGTGCTCAGGATTGGTGATACATGAATAAAAAATGGCCCTTTGCTGGTAGCACTTGTGGGGAAAACACTCATGTTAACATAAATTGCAATACAAAGTAGCAAATGCTACATGGAAGAGCTGCCCTGTGATTTTGCTATTTTAATATCAACACGGAAAAGGATGAACTAGAACTGCTGCTCTCTTTACTGATGTATGTAGGCAGTCATTCTTCAGGCATTTTTAGTAACTCTTCAATGTTTTCTGCAGAAGGAAAAAAGAAAACAGAGAATTTGGCAAACAAGCTTCAGTTTTCATGTACTTTGCAATTATTTCCTATCTTCGGCTCACATATTTTTCCTCTAAAAGAAAAGAAGGATTTATCTGTCTACTTTTACCGCTCTAGCAAGTCCTCTGCTCCATTATTTATCTTTATGTCCTGTTTGAATGCAGCGGAGGTTTATCCTTGCAAAGTCTGTCTATGGTACATTCAGACTAACACTTAACAATTTAGCCACTTCTCTCTCACCCTGTATCCAAATTTATGCCCCACTGAATACTATTTAGTGTCTCTTCTCTGATCAGAAGACACCTCTTTGGATTTCTTTAATGAAAAGGAAAAATAGAGACTATTTAAGAGCAAGTATTTTACTGTGGTTAATGAAGCTTTGGAATGCATCTAAAATAATAATAATAATAATAATAATAATAATAATAATAATAATGGCTACCACTGTGTTAAGTGTTTTATTTACTATACTAAACAATCTACATGTGTCATCTTATCTAATTTCCATAGCACTCTTTATTTTCAATGTACTCATGACAAGATGAGGCATGGGGAAAAGTAACTCACGAAGTCATACAACCTGCAGACTATAGAGGCAAGATTCAAATCCAGGTCTGTCTAATTCTATTGTGCATATTTCAATCACCTCACAATACCTCCATTATTAAAGGTTATTTTCAAATCTGGGTATTATTGATAAATCTAGACCATGTGTAAAAGTACCAAATACACACCCTTCACCCTTCACCTTAACTCACCCACAAAAAAACCCAATATTTTTTGAACTGAGGAAGAAACTCCCTGCCTGGATGCAAGAAGTAAAAATAAAGTTTATTTTGGGAGGAAGGTTCTGAATATATTTGAGATATTTAAGTTTTACACCTGTTTCCCCATGTAACTTTGCAGCCTTAAGGTCTTTATGGGTACGACAGTCTCATCTCTTTTTACCAATTTCTACTAAGTTATACTGGAGGAGCAAGCCAAAGAAACTAGCTTGACAGATAAGGCCCCAAGGGAGCAAAAAAATAAAATCTATATTAGAGTTGTATTAGTCTAATTCCACATCCCAAAATACCATATTTGGATTAACCAATCATTCTCAGATAAGCAGGATATAAATTAGCAATGGAAGACTTGGCCCAAACTCTCTGCTGGAAGCATATTATTAAGAGACCATGCCCAATAGTATTAGGTAGATACGTGTTTGACTACAATCTTGAAATCCAGTGGGAAAGAGAGCTAGCTGGCACAGTTTTCTTTTTTTTATTAGTTCAGTCTCTTGCTTATATAATGTGGTGGGGGTAAACCATAGAGACCATACCTATCACTGAGTTAGAAATTTTTTTTTGCAAAATCTTGCTCTAATATAATCCATCTCATCTTACTGATTCACAAAGTTTTTCCAAAAACAGGCAAGTGTAACTTTTTGTGCCCATCCAACTGAATAATGCTTTGATAAAATTGCTTTCCTCTTTTCATTGTTTGTACACATTTTTTTGATTGTCTGATAGCATCTGCACATGGGAGTGTAAATTTCAACATTGTTGATGTTTCCAAATAGTTATAAGTTCCAGCTGTTAGTATAACACTACCAAGGAAAAGAGGAAGAAAAAATATATATTCATATAACTAGTTTCCTAGTTTCTCATTACAGAGGAGATAAATTGCATGGTAAAAATTCTATTAGAAATTACATTTTAGCAAATCAGAAACTTTTAACAAGCAATATTTAAATATTCACAGTTGTCTTTATCATTTTGGGTTTACAACCTGGGTGTGCAGAAAGTTCAAATAAAACACAAAAACTGCATGACCCAGAAAAATCATTGCACATATGTAGAATTTCATGAAAGGCATTCTCTTGCAACTCAGGAACATTTATAAAATAAGCAGTAATTATATCCTAGATGAGGCCCTCGACAGCTCAACAATTCTGAATCTTATTGCACTCTAAATGAGATCTATGTCAATTTAACTTTTGGTAAGAAAAGAAGATTCTACAAGTTGCTCCTCTCTGTTTCATTATTGAGGCTTATTGTCTGTTTCAGTTTAGCAGTGAGGAAGAAACACCAATGAGAGGCCACTGCTATTCAAGAGGTAGGATGCTCTCTATTACCCACCTCCATCACGTAAGATCCTTATACAATCACGTAGCCAAAGTTTAAGGTGGAGGAAAACTATAACAAATGGACACATAAGTATAATAAATAGGGAAGCTACCCCATACAACAGATCTACATCTCAATCACCTAGTTAATAACTGAATACCTATTATGCTAATACCACTGTCCTCGTTTTCAGAGTGTTTATGAGTGCTCGATTTCTGAAAAATAAATTTTGATAAACTTCAGGAAATGTCTTAGTTGTCTATGACATAATTAAGTAGCATCATTTCCAGCTACCTGTTCAAACTCTCTGTGCATTAGTGAATTATCTATTTAAGAGAATAAAACACATAATCATGTTCCATTTTTAACTTTTAAACTTAACATCAACCCAAATGTATGTTATGTTTAAATTCCAAGAAACCTCCGCCCCTTGAAGATAATCACTGGTTCAACCATAGAGAAGAAGTAATCTGATAAGCAGCCTTTGTCTCTAACAGATTAAAAGATTTTTGTTTGTTTGTTTGTTTGTTTTTGCAATTCCAACAGTATTAACTAAACAGATATGGACTGGCAAGGAAAGACTTAGTAGATGACACACTTTCTTTCAAAACAGTTAACTAAATTAGTCTGTCTTTTCTCTCAAATACCCAAAAAAAACAACTTCTTTTCTTGACTAAATGAGAAGATAACCATCTCCCTATTCCATGGGGTTATGATAGAGTCCTTGCTGTTTTCTTAGATTGGTGTTTTTCCCATAGAGTGTCATCCACAAACAGACGACACAGTGTCTTTGGGAAATTGAGGTCAGAAGGGAATATGCCACTCTGCCTGCCAGGCTCCCTAGTATGTTATTTCACCTGCTGGATACCAAAATTTCTCTCCAGAGTTCAACAAAGAAAGTGCTTCCTTGATTAATCACATACGAGTTCCTGTACCCAGGGGTCACCGGGTGATGATTCCTTGATACATAGCAAGAGAATCCACCATATAAAGGTGATATTACTGCTGCCATGTATTCTCCTGGTATACATTGTTCTAACCTACAGGTTCTAACCATAGGCAGCTTGTTTTAATAAGATCACAGAAAGGGATTCAACTTGAAACTGTAAAAATTACAGTGGAAAATTTACAAATTTCCTCTTAGACTATCTATCCTCTTCTGAAACAAAATGATAAATCATGTTTTTTCCTTTGAAGTTGATCTTGTTTGCTCTATTTTTTTTTCAGTTTTCTTAGTATTATTTTTTCCATATTTGCTACTTGAAGAAACAATGAAATGGCATTGTCCACAGAGCATTCTTATTCACACAGCTCTCAACATGTCACCAATATGCAACCAGTCTTTATTTGAACTATGCACCAACACTCGCAAACAGCTTTGTCAGAAGCCGATGACTTTTGTTTATTTATTTGGGAAACATTTATTGAGCAGCTATCCCACTCTATGCTGGATACCATTCTAGGTGCCAGAGATAAAAGAACAAGCAAACCAGAAATAATACTTCCATTCATGAAGCTTTCAGTGGAGTGGAGAAGACACTCAGTTTTCAAACAAACATTTTTTTAAGTACGTAATAAAAATTGTGACAGGTATAAGACAGAAAGTTTCATTCAGTTGAGAGAAGATCTCACCAAGTCTGATCTACTCAGAAGAATCCAGAAAGATATCCTTGTTGAGATGAACTTGGTAACAAGCAATTGATTCCAGACTAGAAATAAAAAACAAATTATCTATTGGAATTTGCATGACACTTTTCTTTAATTATAATACATCTAGGTTCCCATATCAAAATAGTGTTATTGCCAAAATATTTAATATGCAGTCATTCCCGGGAAAAACAATAGGCTTAAAAATAAGAGTTGTCAGGAAAAAAAAAAAAAACATTGTCTACAGTTTGTGTTTTTCTATATTTTTGTCAATTATCTACCGCTCCTCCCTAAAATGACAGAGATTATAGGCTGTGAAAGTCAGTGTCCTTGGTTTTTATTCAATCTGATTATAGATCTGATTTAGTAGTTAAAAGTCCATGGATGGACCTCATTCCCTGTTGTTAGCTCACTCGGCAGCATAGGGGAGCTTGAGGCCCCTGAAACAGATGTATGGAGTCCCACCCTCATCGCCACCATCTACTAGATATCTGACCTTGGACGAATTATATCAACTTTTGGGACTTCAGTTATCTTCACTTTAAAATAAAAATAATGGTTTTTATCATAGAGAGTTCTTGTGAGAATTAAATGAGGATGTGTTTTGATAAACATTTATGCAGTACTTAGTGTGTCCCAGACATTGTTCCAAGAATTTCCCCAATATTCTCTCAATGAATCCTCATAACAAACCTATAAGGAAAGTTCTCTTATGACTTTTTATTATATTTTACATGTGACCTAGCCAAGGTCATAAAACCAGTAAGAGGTCAGGTTCATATTCAAACACAAACCATGTGCTCTCAGCCACCTCAATCAGAGTCTTTGAATACACATAAAGCACGAGACAGAATGCCTGAAATATTGCAAGCATTTAAAAATGGTAATTACTATTCCTGTTGACTATCTATATATCTATGTTCTGATGACTAATTACTCCAGCTTTCCCCAAGCTGATACTATTTTCTAGGTAGAGAATGATATCTCTTGTTCCTTCCCCTCTACGTTTTCCTCTTACTCTTTCATCTAAATTATCATTCTCTCTGTCATTCTTCTCTCTCCTGTGCAGTCTTATTAATTCCCTCTAATGAACAGATATGTGCCATCTTATTTTTACTTTTATTATAACAGATTAGTAGAAAAAACAAAAATACTATAAAATACTTTAGATTTGTATAATATCTGAGCTGAATGTAAACATGGCTTTTAGCAAATATTCTAAGACAATTTTAAGTCATTCCTCAATAGTGTGTTGAAATTTCATTACTTGTTCTAATCATTCATTGTCTTCTCAACATGGAAATTACTATGTTAGTTTATGCCACAGAGTACACAAACTGCTCTAAATTTTATAATGTTTCAGTAACAAGCCGAAAAGCATATGTAAGTATTTTCTGAGGAATGCCTAGTCTGTGAGGAGGGAGAGCATGCTGAAAACTAAATTTCACTGAGATATTATCACTTACTCAACAGCACCAAAAAAAAACCACCACCAACAACAAAAAAACCTGGAAGGATGAAGTCTTCTTTTGGCATTTGCCAATGATTCTGTGTTAACTTAAAACTAGAGGATCTGTTTTGAACAAGACCTAATTCCAATCTACTTCCACAAATTTAGGGAACTATTTGAGATGATGAATTATATTACTTCATACTTTCAATAAAGTATCTCACATTCTCAAAATAATAATAAAGTGTGTTTTCATAAAATTTTTTGAAAGTTCCCAATAAATTAAACATCAGTTGGGTAATCACCTCCCCTCCCCATAAAAATCATTGTGGAATCATGATTATGGCATGTAAGGGAATTGTTCTTATATAGTATATAATACTTTTATTTCATTTCTTTTAAAATCCAATAATATGTTATCTCCTCATGAAAAGTTATAAAATTTTAGTCCTCTTGAAAAAGATTATAATTAGTCTGAGGTTTCAGGCACATATTTAATCTATTAGTAGAAAAATTGCCCATTTCTACTGTAATTATCTTTCAAAAGTTGGAGATGAGACCTTTAAAAATCTTTCCCCATACATTGAACAATTTTGAATAGTGCTCTCTTTTTCTGAGAACAGACCAAAAGGAACACACTCTTAGCTGCAGTATAAAAGATTTAGGCTAGAGAGAGAAATTGCCTCTGGTAGTTTTTACATCATGGCATTTTTTTTTTATCAGTGGAAATCACAGACCCTCTGTGTTAAGGGTTTCACAATAGAATTTTCACCTTTCAAATACAATTTAAGTTTAATACTGTTTTGAGATAAGGCATGAACGGAGTGACATCTTAGCATCTTTTGATCTCTCACCTTGAGGGACAGCTCTGGACCTTAATAGCACCAATTTTGAGTGAAGAAGTGGCACCAATTTTGCTAAAACATCTGAAATATACTCCTCCTAAATAGTAACACCTGGTCATACAGAAAGTCCCAAGGAGTCTTTGTTCTCAGGAGATTCCCCAACCCAGTTTTCCAATACCCAAGAGGCTTAAGTAATATAGATCTCGGGTGGGAGAAATGAAAGGCAGCCATGGGTCCCGCCTCTGGGTTGTTCTTTAAATAGAATTACTTCTCTGACTCTCCTCATTCTCAAGCTTTGACTACAATGCACTTTCAACCATTCCTATCGATATTTTTCTGTTAATTAAAGATAACAAAAGACATTGTTGTCTGAGAGGAGTTACACTCTCTGTGGTAGATGCCACCAGAGCCTGAAAATCACTGACTTTGGGAGAAAGCAGAACCCTGCTCCCCAATCAGCAACATCTGCGATATAAAAAGGGGCTCTAGAGGTTAAAACCAATTTAAGCTTGTCAGTCTCTAGGCAAATGCCACGGAATCTTCAGAAACAGCTTGCAATGAGGGAGTGTTGAATGGAAATGAGCTCAATCAACCTTCCGGTTTGGATCATTGAGAACACTGGGATTTTAAAATTTATTTATTTATTTATTATTGTTTTGTTGTGTTTCGTTTCGGTTACATTTGGTTTGAGTTCCTTATTCCTTGTCTCGTGTCCCTTGAAGAAAAATGCATTTCTGTGAGATACATTTCCTCCTGTTTCAAGAAATCTTCATGGAAGAGAAGTTCATTACTACCATCTGTACTTGGTTTAGGAGAGCTTTGATTAATAAGGACCACCCTATTGTTCATTTGTTTGACATGTGGAAATATTTGTAATCTGTTCCTGGTGAGAGAGATTTCAGCAAAGACCTGGTTTGACTTTCCAACCCACGTTGCCAATGAAAACCAGCCCCCTGAATCGGGAAGGTTAGTGGGGAGCAGGCAAAGGTGTTTTATGCCCCCCTCACACCCTCCTGCAAACACCTACACCTGTTAGAAGTGAGGTTGAAACGAGCCTGTTGGAACTCCAGGACAGAGACCCAATTCCAACCTGAAAGAGGCTCTGATGTGTGGTGTATAATGAGAACTGGAGACTGCCCACTGCTACACATCATTATCATTCAGATCATGAAAGAAAATGAAATGGTTCAAGCAGATAACAGCTGTTTTTATTCTGCTTTTCAAAGATTCTCTTAAACAACCTGATCTCATTGCTTTTATTTAAGGGTGAACACCCAATTGTAAACATAGGAAAGATGCATTCTCATGATGTCAGTAATAAAAGCATGTATAAAGCAGCATGTGTATTCTGGAAAGCTAACTAACCATTAAAGCCAAGAAACATAGTCTGGCACAAATCTTATTATATGTCCAAGAGGACTTGATGGTATGCACATAAGAAAATGTAATGAAACAGCAGGAAGGAGAAAGGGAGGGAGGGGAAGGAGCCAGAGGGTTGGGGGTGCACAGTTTTTTATATCTGTGAAATGTTAGCAAAATTAGAGACAGGCATAGCTGCTCAGATCATCTGAGAAAAGGGTTAGCATCGTAAGTAAAGCAAGCAACCTGGGTTCTGCCTCACTATAAATTGTATTACAAAATTACCTCTTTGCATTTGTATTCATTAGTTATAGACACTGAGGCTGTTACACAAGACACACACAGAAAAAAGGAAGAGACCCAGTCTTCCTTTCATCAGAAGCTCAGATCTCATTTGGGGCTGATGTACATCCATTGTGTTTGTAGTTGCTGTGATCATTATCATAAGCATTCAATGTAGCTTGCTTGAGGAACTGAGCACCACACATTGCTCATCAGAATTCTGTAAAAATAAAATTGTATGCAAGGGGATTTTGACAGAGTAAACCTTATACAAAGCCAGTCTAACCAATATTCATCATAATTTTTCATTTTTGCAAAAATTGAGCAAGAAAATAGGCAATCTCTCCTAGATGCCCAGGATGACAATGCTCATTTTTTTCTCCTTATTCCAGAATAATAGGCAGCATCCTTGATTAAATAGGTCATATGTATTAATTAAAATAGAAAAAAAATATTCCTTTGCTATATTTGATAATAAAAACTTTTGTGGCTGAGGAAAGCATATATATGTGTATATATAGCTAATGCTGATTTATGACCCATATAAATTATAACATTAAACCAAAAGATGAGTTCGAATAACAGTTTGAAATTGGGAATCTGCTGTTCATGTATTTAGACTTGTGCTTAAAAAGAAAACACAAAGTAGTAGACATTAAACATGGCAGCTCCATAGTCTTGCTGCTGAAAACATTCCTGTTCACCTCTGCATGAAACACAATTGCCCCAAGGGTGTGCAGTTTTACAAAGGCAAATTAGTCTCTTACCTGCCCAATGCTCAAACTATCATGTGTTTCAAAGTTGAACAATACAAACTGCTAACTCTGAGGTTGTTTTAGCTAGTTCTGTCCGAGGAAAAAAAGTACAACACATGACTTGGGGTCCTAAATTATAGCTGGATTTTCTACCCTGAGATGTTTATTAGTTTATGTGGTGGCCAATGGCATAAGTAGCAACATCTTGTACCACTGTATGACTTTCTATTTCTTTGAATCAAATAGCAAATGATGTGGATGCTTTTGATGTTTTGAAATGGCATTTCTAGCTCTATTAAGAACAATGTTCAGATTGCACTGCAAATATTTTTCATCAGTGTGAAAAATACTGATTCCTTGGGCTTGTGTTAAAATATAGCAGTAGCGTGTGTATGCATGTGCACACTTACACACACACACACACACACACACACACAGTGGTCATTCCTAATGACTTAAACTAATATTTTCAAATATTCTATTCACTACTGACTAAGGCTATGTTAGTTTTCCAGGTTGTGCATTATCTGTATTCCAAACTCCTTTTTTTTTTCTTCCTAAGCACCTGAGTAGGGTCATTCTCCTTCTCACTAGTATATATATATATATATATATATATATATATATATATATATATATACTACTAAAATACAAATACGAATAAAAGGAAAATATAAAGAAGACACCCACCACCCTAGAGAGGAACACAGAAAGCATGTACATTTATATTGATTAGCAGCTCTAAATATCTAATGAATAAATGGTTTTAAACCACGGACCAAAATGAATATTTTCAACCTGCAAATGTATCATGAAACATAAAAGCTCTCTAGGCTAGGCAGGCAGGGTAGGCTCAAGGTACAGCTCTGAAATTCAGAAGATCATTTCTGTTTATGGCATATTAGATGGTCATGTGGCTATGAAACAGGAATATGGGTGCCTCATGAATAACAAGTTTGAAGGCTGAGCGCCAAGTGACTTTAAACATCTGTGAAGAGAAAATATCCCTGAACCAAAGCATGCTCCTGTGTTGAAAACAATTACTGTTACTGATCATTTTCTTGCTTTCATAAAGTACATCTCTTCTGATAGGAGCAGGTGTACTGATGGCTTTGTGAATTGTCATTCATCAAATCACAAATGGACACCCACCCCCGTTTTTGGTAAATCCATGCAAACAAAACCACCACTTCCTAATATCGCAAAGAAAGAAACCTGTGATTTGTTACCAAGGATGGATAAATTTCACCTTCCCACTTCTTTAGGCTTTGTTGTACTCCAAAATCAAGTGAGCAGGGACACTTTGAAATGATGGCCCTTTACCCCCTGCCTTTGGTATATTAATGACTACAAGATGTTGAATGCATAGTTGAGCAGTAAGAAGAACTGCTTCCCAAAGGGAAAAAGAAACTGGGAACAGACCCAGAGGAACAATAAGTCAGTGAACAGGTCTAAATATGCTGAATATCAAGCACGTTCCAAAGCTTAGTAACAAAGCTTAGACTATGGCATGATCTCTACATGATGGTCAGCACAAATATTTCCTATCATATGACTTTTAGAACGTGACTTAGTTTTCATAAACCGGTATTTTTTTTTTACATTGGAATTTTTTTTTTACATTGAAATTCATTGTATGATGCTAACAATTAGTATTCTGCTATTGCCTTTTTTGTCCTGGCCATAAGATATTTTACTAGCTAGCTAAAAAAAATAAAATATAATTAGAGAGAATGGATAATTTGTACTTGAGGCCATGCATTGAATTTAGGTTCCTCTTTAAAGGATGGGGTAGAACAAAAAGGTCCTGCTTTCTAACTGCATATGTTGATTTTGTTTGTTTGTTTTTTGAGGGCAATGTCACTGGCCCTCATATGTGGGACCCAAACCACGACCGCTGGCTTCCCAAACCAGCGCTGAACCACCACGCCACTCAGCCAGCCCTGCATGTGTTGATTTTGAAGAGCACACCCAAATGCCATTCTTTCAATTGCCTCCCTTTTCCTCCACACTTCCATGATGCAGATTAGCACAGGCCTCCAAGCCCCAGGCATCAAAGGAACTAGGTCAGACCCAGAAGAAATCAGGTTGTGGGCAAAACACAAAAACAAAACAGAAATTAATAACATAGGAGCTATGACAGCCTGGAACTTCCACACTCCTTCAGACAAACTAAGGAGCCCTGACCTTAGATGTAACAGTATTAAGTAATTGGTATATGAGAGACCAAAAGTTTTAATAGTGTTAGCAGCATGATAATATGCTGAATTTATTCCAAACTAGTCTGTATATACTGCTTGGGTAGGCTGGGTTTTCAGGCTTCGTATATATATATTTGCAATTAAAAATAATTCCAGGAAAGAGCTAGTGTAATATCTGTTTTCCTGTAATTTAGGCTTTTATTTATTTTTTTTTTTTAAAAAAGCTATTTTGTATTTGTATTCCATCTCAGATTAGTGGTCTTTTAAAGCATATGTTATCCATCTACCGGAAGTTCATTTTACATTAGCATGTTTAATGTTTATTTACTCAAATAACATTACATTGCCTTCTTTGGGGTTATTCTAAGCCAGAGAGAGAGAGAGAGAGAGAGAGAGAGAGAGAGAGAGGTTTTATTAGCAAATGCCCATGCTTAGTTCATTCTCTAGATGACCATTTTAGTTACTATTATTACTGCCTCCAAAATGATTGGAGGAGTATTTTGAATTCAGCCTATCACATTATTCAAAAGCATTCTATGAATAGCTGCAAACCAGTGCAAGTCCTGGCAAAGATGCAAAGGCAACTTATTAAAGTCAGCAATAAAATTCAAGAATGTTTTCCAGAGTTCGCAAATGCCGATGTGAATATTTGTATATGATCTCTCAAACTATAGAAAATATTTTGGGAAACATATTTTTCACATTCCTTAGATTAGCCATTATGTATTTTCTAAGCATTTTAAAGGTGTTTTGTATGTTTGTTTTCTTTTTTTGCTGTTTTTTTTTTTTTTTGCATGATGAAACAAATTTTGGGGTGATGTTACTCACCCCATATTGTCCCATTTAATTCTCTTAGAAGCCCCATGAGAGAGACACTGGTGTCGTTAGCATCCCCATATATGATAAGAAACTGAGTCACAAGCATTAGGCAACTCGGCCAAGGCCTCAGAGTTGGAAGGTAGCAGAGACAAAATTTGAACTCAGGGCATGCAAATGAAGCTCTAGTGGTATCTTCATCTTGCTGAAAGCAGTTTTAAGTTTTAGAAAAGGTGAAATCTTGTGGCTTCTGAATGTGGTAAATTTCAGCTGTCACAGTGCTCAGACATTTCATCAAACTATTATCACTATTCTTATCAATAAGTTAATTTTAACAAAGAAAAAAATTATCCTAGCTAACATATGTTGAGACATTATTTCATTACTTACAGATGTACATAAGTAAGTGTATAAATTAATTTAATGATCACTCTAAAGGATATAATATTATTAACCTCCATTGAATAAAGAGAAATTGAGTTAGAGAGATGATGTTGAGTATTTTCCCCCAAAGTTATCAGCTAGAAAGGAGAATAGCCAGGATTTAGATCTAGGAAGCCTGGTTCTAGAGCCAATACATGTAACCATGACTCTACTGCCTCCCCAGGTCGGTTGATTGAATCATTATATCTGATGTGTGTGAAGGAATGGAGTTTTGCTAAATGATTATATGGTGACTATAAATGAATATCAGTTATTAAGGACATGTTTTGCATATGCCAGGACTTTTGTCTAGAATTACCTTTCCTCTTCACTATCTACTTAATTCTTATCTTTTAAAATTCAGCTTTAATGTTAGCCTTCCCAGAACTACCAGTCTGATTTACAAACCCTTCTACCCTCATAAGCTTCTATCACAGCATCCATCACATTGCATAGTATTGATATACCTAATTTTCTATCCAACTGGATACTAAACTTCTCGATGAAAGGGACTCCATCTTCTATGTGTTTATATCACTAATAACGTTTATCATGTAGCAGGCACCCCAAACAGGTTGGATTTATAAGTAGATGAAGGAATAAAAGATATAAATACTATAAATAAAGTGTACAAATACTTTGTTGGGATAGATGGATTATTGGATAAAGGTTAGATGGATGGATGAATGGAAGTGTAAAAGAATCAGTGATATATTACATACATATAGGAAATATGTAAGTCAGTCCAATATGTGTGCCAACTTTAAGTGAACAGAGTTTCTTGGACATATTTCTAAATAATAGAAACATGTTTTAACTGACACATTTTCCTACCTTATCTTTAAATACCTTCTTTCTTCTGTTGTTAACTTTTAATAGCCATTAACGATGACTCAGCAAATTTGTGACACTTTGCTCTTGGGAATTTTCTCTACTTTTTTTGTTAAGTATATGTCAAAGCCTTTGCTGTGATTTCACTCATCTTAAGTCAGACATCCTAGATACCCTTTAAACAGAGGAGCTGCGTTGCACTCCCTGGCTGTCTGAAGCCCTCCGCTTCCTTCCACCATTTGCCTGGCAGGTTCTTCTTAAAGATTTGGCTTCTGTTATCCATAGTAGATTTAGCAATGAAACAGCATGAAATCCTAAACCTATTGGCAAGTGTGAATCTTCTACTTCAGAACAGATATATCATCCTGGTCCTAACAAGGAACAGACCACATACTCTTTCCAATATTTTAATATTATGCTATTCCAAGTGTCAAATTATATTTACCTACCTGGCAGAACAAGAAAAAAATAATGTTTTCCTCATTAACCACAACATTGTAAAAAAAGAAAAATTCACCTATTAAAAAAGAAAAAAGGCATGGAAACTGCAGGCTACCATCATGGGTGCCTTTATGATAACATTTGTGAATATAACACTCTCCGAAAAATGTAATTACCAGAGACATTTCTCCACAAAAGATTTGTTTATAACCAGAGAAAAATTATCCACTACAATTACTAGTCAAAGCTTAAAAATATAAAGGCAAGTAAAGACTGGCCTTTTAATTGAAGTCAATAGTTCACTAATTTTTTTCAAGAAAAAGAGTTTACTGCATTTCCTTTTACACTATCAGACAGCTTCTCATTTTTGATTCAATAGACTAGTTATTTTCCACAGTGGTATAATTTATCCCTTCATTATTCTTCAGATATTGATACAGAGCTCACCATTTGTGAGGCACTACAGCGTAATATATTTTCTAACTAGTAGTTGAATATCTTCTTTCTCTTTTACTGTGTTTTTGTCTCCAATGACTTACTATTTATGACTACACAAACTTGACAGCCAAAATCTCCAAACAAAATAACCTTGGGGGCAAAAGATATATGTGTGTGAGTTTGTTTTAATTGATAGCAATTGTAGTCTCCAGCTTACATAATGTTAAGCTACTAGAAGTTTGAGTCAGCCAAAGAACACCTAAATTCAAATTGTTGTTTGTGACTACTCAATGGCAAGAAGGGTGATTGGAGTCTTGCCATCTTCTGGTTGTATAAATTAGAAAATATGCAAAATTCCCCATTAATGTGTGCCTATAAAATTTAGTATTGCCACAGTATGTATTTTTTAACTGTGACACTGTATTTGCTGCAGAAGTGTACCAAAACCTATTTAGGATGCAAATAGCAAGGGGGCAAAAAAACAGAACCACATAGCCACTAGATTAAGTAGTTTGGGAAAGTGGCCTGAAGACCAGTTGATTAATACACAAAGTTATCACAACTTTTCAAAACTACCAAGATCATCTTTTAAACCAAGTTAAAAATTACAAGTGGGAAAATGTTTGTGGGTTATCAAAACGTATTTTTTATGTCTGGCTCGCTCTGTGCTGACTCTTATTCTTGCAAGTCTCATGGGATGCTTCTTAAACTCACTTCACCTTTCTTTCTTCAGTTTCAGGGTAGAAAGGGTCCCTTCAACTCCTGGAGACAGTAAATCACAGTTTGTGTGGTGGTTCTCAGAAGACACTTAAAGGCCTGAATTGGATGCTCTACATAGCACCCTTGCCAAAAGAGTTCGGAAATGACTTCCAGCTTCCCACAGTAATAAAATGGCACTGTTTGGCATCTTTAAGGTAATAAAAGTGAATTTTTTTTTTTTTCATTCTAGTAAATGAGAAGAGAGGCCTGGTTGTTTTAAAAACTGATTAAAATTCATGTGTTTTCCTCAAATTATAGAGCGTGATATGAGCACACTTACATGTGAATTTCAGACCACCTCCGAACATTATTATATCCAGCTCTCTGGGGGAGACAGGATGTGCTAGTTAGTGGGGGGTGGGGATGGGGGTGTTGAAGGGAGCCTGGGAAGGACCCGTCAGGTGCTATGAATACTGAGGCCATGATTCAATAGGTGGCACTCTTCCCTCTGAGTCAGTGGCAAATGAATGTAGAGTGTACTCTTTAGAGGATATTATTTTGCTTGAAGGAAATGATTCGGAAGTTTGTGTTTCTGGCACTGTTCAACAGCTGCTGGGTCTAATTGCAGACTGACTGTATTTTGGTAATGGAAAAAGCTCCAGAAAACAGGTTTTGTGTCTTTAAGAAAGGCTGATGTAAGGCAGTATTGTCATTTGTCTACTGTATAAGATATTTTTAAATTTAGTTTCACTCTCTTCGCCGTTTCAAAGGAAAATCTTTTGTCATTCCTATTTGACTCATTGGGTCTAAGAGGAAGTTTGATCATCTTCCATGTCTCATCTAGTTACTCATAAGGCACCTGCATTTCTGTGATTTCTCTTAGACTATACAATGCTACCCAGAGAAAACAAACATTTGATAACTTTTCAGAACATCAGAACAGAACAGGACATCAGAAGCTTGTCAGCCAAAAGCATGAGATATAGCTTTCTATTCTTATTTCAACGGTGCCTGAAGTAGGAATTATAATTGTTTTAACCAGAAAAGATAAGATTGATACTTTTTTCATGCAGTTCAATCCACATTTGTCTTTGTTTATAATGCTGCAATTAGAAGGCGATTACAAACAAATTAGTAATACACAGAAGAATTTTTAATGACTTGTTGATTTCAATTATTGCCAAATACCTTCATCTACCCATCATATTCTTAATTAAGAGACATCAATGTCTGTATTTATAGAATCTCTTTGTTAAAATTACGCCATAGTGGCCTCTGTAGTTAGGGGCTAGTCCATTAATTAAGTAGACGAAACTATTAAAGAAGTTAAACAGATTATTACAAAAGAAGCAGGATGTAGACACACCCAGTTTAACAATAGTGGGGAAAGAAGTATTCCTAACAAGGATATGGTAAGAGGAAAGGGAAATATCACTACTACTTGTAATAATGGTCGGTAAACACTTGAGTACATGTTTATTAAGCCTATGACAGCTCACTTCAACAAAGAGAGAATTAGATGTAAATGTTAATGTCTTTTGCTCCCAAATACTCCCAATGAGGATGACCCAAATCAGGGCATCTGACTTCAGTGGTTTATTGCAGATGGTTATCTGCAATAAAAAGGAGAATGCTTCCTTCTGGGACAGCACTGAAACACCAATGGAAGCATCATCCCTGCAGGCATCAAGCTAGATAGTCCTTGACCTTCACCTTCAAGTACACATTTACCTATTAAATTATGTGGTCTACAAGCAGACTCATGGCAGAGAAATAAAAGTGTAGTTCTTAATACACTACTGATCATCCATAAAATAAAACACAACATGTTTATAGACCTATACTTGCCCTTATTCCTTTTTAATGTAAATTAACCTTTTCTCTCAATATTTTGAGCTATGAACTTTTCATGGCCCCCGGGACCATATTCTTATTTAACTGTGAACAAAGCAGGCAATCAATACATGTTTGCTGAGTGAACAAATAAATGAATAAACATGTAAAACCAAATTTCTCATTTTTCTCATTGCTAAAATAGAAGTAACCTTACTTTCAGCAAATTCCAAGGTATATAAGGGTATGAACATTCATGTTCTTGAATTTTTTTTTCAATTTAGAAATACAGAAGGAAGGTTTATGTATTTATTTGTTTTCATGTAATTACTTATATTTTTAATTATATATATTTCAATAGTTGTGCCGGCCAAGTGGCGCGGTGGTTAAGTGCTGGCCTGGGAAGCCAGCGGCCCCGGTTCGGTCCCACATATGAGGGCCAGTAACACTGCCCTCAAAAAAAAAAAAAAAAAAGTTTCAATAGTTGTATATCATTGAATGTTTTGTAAGTGTAGTAATTTTATTTCTAAATATAGGGACTATACTCTGCCTGCTCAAAACAACCTTACTGTTTAAATATACTAAAAGTTAAAAAAAAAAAAAAAAAGTAGGCTGGCCAAGAGGCTCAGTTGGTTAAGAGCTGGCTCAAGAGTGTGAGCTGAGCTCTGAGCAACGGCGGTTCGATGCCCAGCTGGAGCTGAGTTGCCGTTGAGCTGCCAACAGGTAGCAGGATGGCTCAGCTAAAAAAAATAAAATAAAATAAAAAAGTAATAGCTAGTAAATTCAACATCTCTACCTCTTATATTAGCAGGGACTTGCTAAAACATTCATGATTACACTTGATGTCTCCTTCTTACCCTGATACCACCTCTGTAGCTTAAATTATTTATTTATCTTCTATGTTCTAAATATTATTATACACATGTAGTAGATAAAATAATTAATTTCCTTTGAAAATGTCTCATTGTGACTTCCTATTCTAACATGTATATTTTGTATTCAAATGATATTTATCTTTGCATAATGAATAAAACCCCATTTATCCATTTATTTAACATATATTGGTTGATTGTCTGTCATGTGCAAGGTAATCTATCAATTGCAAGGATGCAACAGAAAAATATTCGACTTCACTTTATTCCACATGTTTTGTAGTTAGCCTAATTGCACTGGTTTACTTTGATTTGGCTGGTGACCCTAAATGATCATACAGGCTAAAGATTTGCTTTTAAGAGAGTGATTCTGAAAGTCGTTTATACTTGAGAAGCATCTGTGACTATGTATGTAGTAAAGCAGGTTCTGAATTTCATTCCTCTAGAATTAGGCTCAGTAGATTTGGCACAAAGCCCAGGAATCTGCAGCATTTCTAACAAGTTTCCCAT
Organism: Aselliscus stoliczkanus; assembly: GCA_033961575.1. Lineage (NCBI taxonomy): Eukaryota > Metazoa > Chordata > Mammalia > Chiroptera > Hipposideridae > Aselliscus > Aselliscus stoliczkanus. The sequence goes on along the minus strand of CM066730.1, from coordinate 119,866,214 downwards.
GTAATTCTCAGGCAAGTGGGCCTCAACATGCATTAAGAATCACTGCCTAAGAATTAAAGAGATTTTTCTTTTCAGGTCATTCTTTATTCTAGGTACAACATCTTCTTTTATTCCCTCATTATTTTTTTCCTATAAAATACAATTTAAATTTTCCTGAATTGCGTATTATAATTATAACATAATTTGTTGTGACCCATGAGGAATACTGTAGGATTTTTATTTTTTTGTCCCTCTTAAAGGGGTGGGAATAAATGAGTAATATTAAATGTGATTTTTTTAAAACACTCATTTTGATAAGAAAAATACTTTAATTGACGTCATCTGATTGAAATTGGCAATTCATTATGATGACAATCATGGATTTTTGAGCATTAACTTTGACTATTATTTTACAAAATAATTTTCAGGTTTCCACTAAGTGCTTTTCTTTAGTGCTTTCTTTTGTAAATTTCCCTTAAATTCTATTAAGTCCCAGCACAAGTTTTCCTATGACTTTAGAAGAGAATAAGTAAAAAAAGTGAGATCTATTTTTCTCCTTATGTCAATAACTCTTTACTTCAACCACTTTGAATGGATTCTTTCTCTACAAGCCCTTCAGTAATGTGGCACCATGTCACGGGGTGTGAATATAGTGACATTATTTAAGGTCAGGGTAGGCAGAAAGTCTGTGACTAGCTTCTACTTGTTGTTTTTGGGTCTGCCATTCTCCCACAGAAATATTATTTCACAACTTGAGGTCCAAACCCAGTTTTCTTGCTTCTAAAGTTGATAGGTCATTTCTTTAAGATGATTTAGTGTATTTCTAACCTTTTCTATTTTGAATATTGTCATCTTGTTATCTGATGATTTACAGACGTATATACCAGGGGTGCCAAAAAAAATGTATACACATTTTAAGAGATGTTATCTATGTATTTCTTAGTAGTTTGCCATAATCAGAAGTGTCTGGATGCTGATGGTAACCACTTTGAGCACCTCTTCTAATTGCAGAAGTCAAACATGAGTTGTAGTCATCTTTTGTTATAGGTATATATTGAGTATTACAATTTTAATACAATTTTTTTTTCCATTTCTTAAAATGTGTATACATTTTTTGGCACCCTTTGTCTATATCAATAGTCCTCAAACCACATTAGGGGATTTTTGTGGATATTAACCCTCAAAACTATCTCCAGTCAACTGTGGCATCATTTAGACACTTTCTTTGTGTTACAACATCGCATTTACTTTTATTATTTTCTTCCCTTTAAAAAACAAACAAAAAAAAAACAAAAAAAAAATAAACTTATTTTAAGAGGCTTACTTGGAAACAGTTCATAGTAATAGACAATTGTAAAGTGTTCAGTTTCATTGAGTGATTTTTAACCACATTCACCTGAATAGTTCAGCTCACTAAAGAATGAACTCCATTCTAGCTATTTGTGAAAACATAATGTCCCACAATAGCTACCCAACAAATATGCTAGGACTAATCAAAATATAATGAACCAGAATACCTTCCTCTCTAAAAACAAACAAAAAAAGGAATAGGTTTTTATTTTGAAAGTGTAAAAGCCTAAATAAATTTGAAGAACTCTTTAAAATATATACTTCCACATGATAATATGCCCTGGGGCCTGGAAACAATTATAATAAAATTTTGTGGAGAAAACTCCCACTGTTTCTGTGGTGGCATTTCTGTCTTGGTTCAAATTAGAACTCCTATAAATCTTGAAATTGAGCAAATAGGGAAATAAAAATCTCATAAAATACCTGTCTGTATTCAGGCTGAAAGAATGAAGTTGGATAGGATTTCAAATCAAACTTTCTAACTTGTTGAGGTTGATACATTTATACCAACTTTCAAATTTGTGTCAACTTACCTAAACAGTCCCAAGTTCAAATAGGAATTATACTTTAATCATGACTTTTAAAGTGAAATCATGATAATTTTGGACTAATTTCCTACATTAATGTATCCATTTCCCTACATGGATTTCTGTCAGATGCTGCAAATAAACAGTTAAAAGGTTTTGTCCACAAATAATGATGAGGCTGAGAATCCAGAATTCCTATGCACCGGCCTGGCAGCCAACCAGGCAGTGGAATTCAGCCTGAAGTAGACAAAGGAACTTTCTATCAACAACTTTACACTGGTAAAGTGTAAGGTAGAGCACATTTACAATTTTGACTGTTTCTCTTTTAGAAACCTCATACAGAAAGTCTTCTTTATCTTTTTAAATGTCATAATTGCATAATTATAAATGTTATGCAAATTATATATTTACTTGCCAAATGACAAATCCAAAATACTAAGCATCATCATCATCAAACTTTGGAAAATGAATAAATATCTCTAGGACAATATTTTCAGATGATGCATAGGGATAAATACAAATGCCTTTGAACCATGGACGTAGTTTAAAAAAAAAAATTTTTTAAATAGGAAAACCCCTTGAGAAAAAGGCTGACTCCGGCTTTATGAATAAAAATTGCTGCAGTGGGATAGAGGGGGCCCATAGAGTAGTTTTAGTCCATCTAATCCTATCAGAGGGGACACCACTCAAGTATGGTTCTCACATCTCACAGTGAAGGTCTAACTGCCTGTATTGTCTTTTAGGAATATACTGTTGGAAAAAGAATATATTCTTGGTCTATTTAAGCAGTTAAGGGATAAGATATAGTCATAATGAGCCAACAGTTATTGTCTGATAGGCCTGTAATTGTAATGAAAATTCATAATCCTCTTCTTTCCTTGTAAATCCTAATTTATAAATGTTAAAATTTTACCAAAACCAGGGGGAAAAAAAAAAACAGAAAAAAAGAGAGGCAACCTAGTCTATAATCTACTTTTCAATTGCTTACCAATAACACCAAAGTGAAAACAGGTTATTGATTTAGATAATGGCTCCAGATAGAAAAATGTATTTAAAGCATTGTATTTGATAACATTAATACCATAATTTTCATCAGCATATTGGATATCATCCTTCTTCCTCAGAAGACTTCAATCTCATTACATGTCTATCTCTTATGCTTTAGTTTTTTGAAACACTTTTTTGTTTGTTTAAGTACTTTATCTGTCTATCTATCTGCCTGTCTGTATTTGTCTGTCTTTCTAACAATCTACCCATTTATGTAAATATTTATACCTCTATATCTGTAGCTATTTAGTTACCTTCTAAAATTAAAGAAAAGAAGCCTTTTTCAAATACCTTACCAAAAAAGCTCCCACACTAATAAAAGCAAAATAGAAATTATAAAAAAATGATTTTATTTTCCAGGTTGAAACCAGGGACACCTCTACTCTTTTAACTGATTTCAGCTCGGCATGATTTTCCATATATTTTCTGAGTTTTCTCACTGTTCTTTTGGTAATGAGACAAAGTGCAGTCTGCCGTCCTCCAACAATGCAGAATGATGTGAACACAAGAGTTTTGATTTGAAAATCTTTATGTGGCATAATTACACATTCTGCCCAGGATTCCACTGACGGGAAGTAGACTGTTTCTCTCCTTCAGTTGTCGTGTTTAGGGGAAAGGCCAGATGGGTCCAGTAGCTAAAACTACAGAAGAAGCTCTCCTAGGCCGTTGGTGGGAAGTTCAATATTACTGCATCCCTAATAGCAGCTGCTTCTGTTTGAACTCAGGGTTATGAAAGATGAACTACATTAAATGGTAAATCATTACATATCAGCTGAGTAAAAGCACTGTGGTGTGTTTCCCTGCTTCAACCACCAGCATCTGTCTTCTCACATGTAAGAGTTGCTCTTTGCAATCACGAAGTGAAACACTGACAGAAGGGCCAAGACTGAAACCACACAAAAAACCTCAAATAGCATCTTTTGGGTTTTCATTGGGTGAGGAAATGATCATCAGTACACATTCAGCAGTGGAACTAAAGCACAGCATTGCATTTAACACAGCTATAAAATATTTAGGAATGCATAATCCCTTTGGAGCCTCATTTTTTTTCCCCTCCTATTATGTGTTTCTTCTCCAGGAAAAGAAAAACAACAGTTTAAATTATGTCCATCTAATACCTTAGATTTATTGCAAAGCCTACAATTTGCTGGTTTCCTTTTACAATCGATCTTTCTCTTACTTATGGGGATGTGAACCTCATAACTAGAGGTAAAGCTCATACTGATTCAAAACTAAAATTATACAATATTGGATACCACAATGTATAGGACTGTTAGAAAAAAATTAGACCCTTCTCATCTACTTGAATTGGGCAACAGAATAATCTTAAATGGCAATTATAGCTATAAAATACTACTCCCTGCCTGGCTTAGATTTATAGTAGTATATTCACAACTGCAAGCATTGACCATCAGATAGTGGTCTTTCTTTATCCTCATGCTGCATGTGCTTTCATGGTGTTTTGCTCCTTTGTGGGTTTGTCCCGTTCACATAAGTGTTTGAACTGTCATTATGGTGTCATCCATTGTGGCAAGATACTGGAGGTAACCATACAGCATCTCAACTACACATTCCTTTCCCCTCCTCTGAAATATATAGTTCTGAAATAAAAGAAAATTTTTTTAAAAAGTGAAAATCTAGGATTCACTTTTAGATTTCCAATTAGTCTTCTCTCTTTGGTGTAAGACAGATTTATGGGGTTGCTGGTTTCAAAATTTGGAGAGAAAACATAAAGTTTAATTGCATAGAATATGTTCCTCCAATCGTTTTTATGGTGTGCTCATTTTGAAAATATATCCTGTCATGTCATTCCCACATTGTCTCAGCTGTTAACATATCACCTTCTATAGACAAGAGAAAAGAGGGTCTCTAAAATTTTCTCAGCTTTACTTGCTCATTTCATTCAACAGATGAAAGGAAGAATTTTCTTTTAACTTCTATGACAGGAATCATAAAATGTTCTTTATATCAATCATAAAATAAATGAACCGTTGAGGAAAATTGTTTACTAACACCCTACTTATTGTAAAAATACCTGAATCCTTAAAAGAACCACATACTTTTATATTCACCCAACTTCTTTTTTATAGGAATTATATTATTTTAAAAACTATAAAGATGTATTCCATTATGAAACCAAATCCTTTTTTTCATTGCTTTATGAATTAGTACTTACATCTAGTGGGAATAGCGTCAAACAGCTTATATGCATAAAGTCATACTATTGTTTCGGGAAGAAACAATTATATACTCTTGTAAGAAATTATAAGGATCTGAAAGATCATCTTATTGTTTGATCTTAATTATTTATCAGCTCTGTGCCCATTTGTCTAATGGACATAATAATGCCCATATCACATATGTGTGAGAATAAAATAAGACATTTACATACTTATCATTACACCTGACACATATTATGCTCTTAGAATAAGTAAAATGTTGTTTTTCTCCCAAAATGTCATCTTGTTCTATATAGTATGCTTAAAAATGATATTATGTAGTGTATCATGTTTTGCACAGCCTCTGCTCTGCTATACAGTTACCAAAAAAACAAAAAGCAAAAACAAACAAACCAAAAAAAAAAAAAAAAAGACACATCTTTTTACAGCTTCACATTTCTTGTGTTTTAGCCACTAGAAATCTTTCAAAGACCAACCAGTGAGACCAGCTTGCAAATACCTTAACAAAAACATATATAGCATGTTTTTGGGGACATGAATAGACAAACAGAAAATGTCAGGGTGTCGTGTTTTAAAAGAAATATAAATCTTTGTGAACGGCTGTACATGATTTTGCTAACATGAAAAATAAAAAATAAACAATTTTAACAAAATTAAACTTAACCTTGTGGAACATGTTTATATCCCCAAGTTGGCTGCTTTTAAGGTTTTATAGGCCTGTACTCATATTCAGGTCAAACTAAAGATAGCTGAATATTATTTAATGGCATTGGAGCAGCGATTGAGCTGGCTTTCAGGTAGGCCCAGGACACTGTCTAAAACGCAGACACAAGATGTATACCTATTATTCAAGACCGCCTTGTCATTGTGTTAAAGTATATCCATTCAGGCAGCCCAGAATGTTCACTGGACAGCAGAGGCTCTCGAACCTAAAAGGGTTTGTGTAACAAAGGAAGAAATATTAATCAGTCATATGGAATCTGTAATTCCAATTTCAAATACTGAAAAATATAGCACAATTACAAGCATTGTTGGGTCATTGTTTTGCATGTTTGTTAATGAACTTCCTCTAATTTTCTTATTCCCATAAGAATGTTATACATATATAGTTACTGCATAAATAATGAAGATAGAAGCTTAAGTATTTCATGTTAAAATGCTACCTGAAATGTTAAAAGAAAGCACTTAATTAATTCTTAAATCATTTAGACTAATTCCATTACAAATTGTGTCATTCAACAATTCATGTCAGTATTGAAGCCAAGGTTAAATTGCTCTTTTTTAAAAATATAAAGCCAATCTTTAAAGAGCTTTATAAAAACGAAAGGACTGATTGATCTCCCCTCACTCTCTTCTCTTGCAGAAAAAGTGATCTCTCTACTAATGTGTCAACCTCTCGATATACGTCATTCTTATCTATAACACAGTAGTTAAAGTTCCGAAGGCCAATACATTTTAGTAGTATATTGCACATTTCATTTCATAAAGACATTTCAATTTTTCTTCATTTATGAAGGAAGAATGAATTTTGTCACTGAACATTCCAGACCCGTGTTGCCTAAAAGAAGTCAGTTGCACACCAGCATTTATGGAAGTCTTGAGCTCAAGTGTCAGAAAGCATCCAAAAAAAGGACGAGGCATCACCCTGCAACTGCCATCTGTTGAGTGTTTTCCTGACAGCTGCATCTCTTGACCATCGCAAGTGTAGATAGATAATCACAAGAGGCACGAAGGAAGTGCGCAGCCCTCGGACATAGAGGAAAATTCCATGTTCGTCTGTGAAACAACGTTTGCTTTTAATTGCACCATAATGATTTTCTAACAGACACAATGGTATGTAGTGTAGTCTTAGAGCTGATTTAAAGCTCACAATAAACCACAGTGCAGCTGAAAAACCAATTGAGACTTCTTAGTGCCAGGAAGGTTTTGTGTCTTTCACAAATACTTAAGAGCATTTTCACCAGCTACTCTGTCCACAACCCACTTTTACCAAATATAACTACCTCTATTATTGTGCCAGAGCAGTTTTGAAGAGTAAATGAACATGTTTCAAATATCAAGGAATTTAAGCCTTGGCTTTATTGTTAAGCTTTGTGATACACAATCATAAAATAAGACAAGTTCATCAAATAGGTGATGACTCCAAATCTCACTTTCCTAATGTTTTTTTAAAAATCATTTAACATTTTTGTTTTTACCCTTCAGTGCAAAAGTCTGCCCTGCCAGACTGCCATCAGTCTTTACTTCTTATAAAACATTATCTGAATTAGCATTTGAGATGGAATTGAGATGGTGGAATTGGCTGGCCTGACATTTGAAATCCTTGGTTTCTTAATGGGGACAATTAATAACAACACTGGAAGCTGCCATTATTTGGGGACCCAATATGGGGCAGTCTTTCTATCAATACTTCATAGGCTTTGACTTGAAAGTTTCCAGTCAAAACGTCACTTTGTGCAAAAGTCTAATACTCTGTTTCTGGGAATTCAGTTGTCAGAATATGATGGATTAATCAGCAGAGGCTTTCTAAATTCCCCAGCTCTTTCCATTCTGTAGCATAACAGAGAAAGAGAGAGAGAGAGAGAGAGAGAGAGAGAGAGAGAGAGAGAGAGAGAAAAGGAAACTTCAAAAGATCTATACTTTTATACTTTCCATTAATTTCATTATAATTAATATAATAACCAATATATATCAATCCTATCATGTATATACACACAACACAGACACGTGCACATGTACACACACATGTATGTGTATCTGAAACTCCAATGTTGTTCTTTGAGTCCGCCTGCCTGTGTTCACTGGCCCAAAGAAATGCAGGAGAAAAGGTTTGTGGTGTAGAAAGAAAAATAGTTTAATATTGAATTGGCTAAAACAGAGGCAGGAAGCTAATGACTCCTTGGTGGTATGTAGGTTACAGATTATATAGGGCAAGACCACATGACACCATGGGTTAGGGTTTCTGGGTAATTCTGGAAGCTAATTAGTCAGAGGTGAGATAGGGGTAATGAATCATTTCTTCAGGTCTTGAGGAGAGTTCTAAGGTCTTTTCTGGCGTCCCTCTGTCTGGTTTCATGGGAAAGTAGCCAGGGGTTCATTCCACCTTAGGGCTCAGGAACTGGAACATAACTTAGGTCAAGATGCTATCTTTAGCCTGCCAGAGGTCCAGAGCATACCATGTGACCATTAGTGAGCTCCCAGCTACTGTCTTCTGCTGCTTTGGGGATTGCTAATTATCTGGGAGAAAGGCTAGGTCACTGAGGGGTATAGAGAGATAGGGATATGATTTCTACAGCTAAGATTTAAAACTAAATTTCATCAGAGTCATAAGGACCCTCGGTTTTACATGTACTCTAATAAATTCTCATTTTCTTCACCAATTGCCAGATGTCATGTATTTATGTACCATCTTGTTATTACCTATTACTGCTACTGAGAAGTGTGGCAGCAAGAGCAGATATTGGACTCAAATTTAAAAACAAACAAAAGACAAACCCAAGCAAAACTTGCATGAGGTACATTTGGATTCTTTCTCTATTTTTCAGAGGGTGGGGGGAATGTACCTAATGAGTGCCCCCTTGCCTAGAAGTGATATTTTTTTTGGGGGGGAAATAATCTGAACCACCTATCCAAGACCCCAGATGGAACAAAAATTTGGAATATATATTTTAGGAACCTACTATCTATATTTGTGAACTATCCATAATGCATAATGAAAATAGATTTTTCTACACAGACCCACACTTCTTGATAGTAAGGTCTGTCTTTGAACCTGACTTCCCAGTTACATTATTTTTCAGTGAATAATTGTGAGAGATAATAATTAATTGTGCTGTCACTTGGAGGCTACTGTTATTTTTTTTTTTTAACAACAGGTATTTGTGCTCTAAGAGAAGGCAATCGTTCCCTTGTTGTTTCAAAAAAAGAAAGAAAAGAAAAGCATACTCGATATAAGAGCCAGGAAAACTAAGAAGCCATGCCTATTCTACATCACTCAGTAATTTGGAGAGGAAGAAACAGGGTGTAAATACAGCTTCTCTCTGTTTTAGGAATATGTATTATCCCAAATCAGTAGTCCAGCAAGATTCCAGCCTACTATCAGACATGAGAAACGTGACTCATCTCTGCTATTCAAAATCAATTGCAGTAAAGAATCCATGTACCCAATGCCCACTTCCTTTCATTGCGCCCTAATCTATCCCACTAAGGAGTCTTCAGTCTCCTTCTTAAAACAATGGTTTCCATCTACCAAACAGTACAAGCCCGGAATGCATTTTTTTTTGGTCCACAGTAAAATGAGAAAAATAAGGACTATGACATTATACACATATATAACTGTATATGTATTGAGTACCTCACCGGTGCCAGACAATGTTTTGGGGAGCAGAGGAAAAGAGATGAACAAAAGATATGAAGACCATGACCTCATGAACTTTATATTGAAATGGGGGAGCTAAATAATAAGCAAACAAATGATATCTAGCCAAGTTGTACCAAATACTTGAGGAAAAATAAAGCACAGTAAGGAAATGGAGAGGGGTGAGAATAAAGAACAAAGGAAGTGGGGAAGAGGAGGGCTTGTTGGCATGAGGTCTGGGGAGAGGGACTTTAAACAGTGTTGTTAGAGAAGCCTTGCCTCTTGCAGTTAGGTTTGAATAACGAGTTCTGCCAATGTCCCAGGAAATACATTCCCAGTCAGGGGAATGGCTGGTGCGAAGGTAATAAGGTAAGAAGGAGCTTGGCACGTTGCAAGCACTGGCTGTTCCTGGACGTCTGTGGCATCTTGGTGTAAAAGCTGCCAGCTCTCCATTCTTGCAAAGCCTGTCTTGGATTCTGAGATTATGGCTTTCCTCCTCCCTCCCAACCCCCACTGATATTAACATGTCCTTTCTTTTAAGAAATGATGTCAGCATGCGATATTGTGTTTTTCTGTAATAGCCTAACTTGGCAATATGAAACGTTGGCAACCTGAGGTTGTTCTCCTCCCACCCCCCAAACTAGTTCATGAAATACAAAACTCTGGTAAGCTCTGGCTTAAGAGGACATGTGCTGAAAGTGCCAAATCTCCTTTTGTGTCCATGGAAAACTGCATCTTAACCCACTCCTGCTTGTTTTCTGTTACTGATTTAGGTACGTATTTATTATTTTCCAGGTTGATTCTAGAAGAAAAAGAAACCGTGCTCCCCAATTTCACATTTTATATGTTTGGCTTCTAAAATTTTGTTTGAACATGAAACAGGGGTAGTAAAATGTATCCCTGATTCTTTCATAAAATAGCATGTCAGCAAAACAGGTTCGGGAAATGGGGCCCTCCCAAGATCTTTTATAGTGTGACATGAAAATTAAATTGGAGTGTTAGAGCATCTGGGCCGTTAACTCTTCTCTGTTTCCCCCCAGAATTTCCAAGGGATATCCATATTTGTTTCGTGTTTGTATTTTAGGGATAAGGTGAACCTGAAGCCTTTTTGTTGTTGTTGTTGTTTTTTCTTTAAGGGAAAAAGAGAAAACCAGATATTTCCAAGGGAATTAACTAGTAGTGGCCAGTATAACAAAGAAACCCTGCTAAGACTAACCACAACCTGACAGAATGAAAAGTGATTCCAGAGCGCTGCCACTCACCACAAATCCCCATGAAACATGCCAGGAAACCAGCTGAAAGCAGTAGAGAGGCTGCTTTGCAACAAGGGCCACAAATGTGGCCCCCAGAGAATCTTCTGGGTCCATTCAAATTCAAAGTTGCAAAGTGGGGGAGGGATGGAAACTGGAGACAGAATTAGCAACCCTGTGATCACTTTCAGGGTTATGATGGAACTGATTTAAAATGCAAAATTGCATTCCATTGTAAACACAGACACACACTGGAAGCTGAGAGGAAATAGGATTTCATTTGGTAATTTTCAATTTTAGGATTGAAATAGGGACGGGAAGAACCATGCTATTGATTTTTCCAGAAGTGAGATGGCCTGTTCTTTGTGTTGTTGTTGTTATTGGATAATATTACTTCTTTGGGCTTCCATGCTAATAAGGCATACTTCCCACAGAATCTGACAGAAAGGATGAATACTTTGCCCTTGCTAATGGTTAATTTGTAGTGGCATGTGTATTTCTTGAATGTTCATGAAGTTTTCTAATTCATCAGCACACAATTAGGCTTTTTTTCCCTCCCTCTCCACAGAATGAAATGCAGAGGGGGCCAGAGGTTTGGGGTGTTGTATTATCCCTCAACCAGTGTATTTACTAATCCCAAATTATTGCTAACTTCTTTCTACCTCAGGAACAAAATAATTCTTCAGCAAATAATTTCAGACTGACCACACTTTAAAATGTTTATTACTGTTGAATCTGTCGCAGATTGCATCAAGCCACAGAGATGCTAATCTACCTCATGCATGTGAAACCCCTCTGGGAAACATATATTTGGGCTTGCTGCTGAGTGAACATGACTGTTAGGATTATGGAGACCATACCCAGTGAAGAAAAGCAGCATCGGTTTTCTGACTAGAGAGTAAACAATAGGGCAATTGTCAGCTTACCAAGATCCGTAAGCAGGCTTGATGTTTTCTCCTTGGAGTTGAATGTTGTCAAGGATTCAGATGAGCCACCCCAGTGAGTATGCAGGAAACAAAACAGGATATTCTTGTTTAAGGGCTGCTTTCTGTAATTATGTTGATTTTGTAGGCAACACTTGAACTTTTAAAAACTCAAGGATGCATAAGAAGTACTCCAGAAGAGAATAAATGATGGGGATTTTGTCTTAAGTGAAATGTTATCATATGTTCTTAACAAAATTATCTTGTTTGTATTTGTGAGTGGGTCTATGAATTAAGTATACTTAGACCTTGCTTGTTTCGTTTCCCCTACTTCGCCTCCCCACCTCCATTTTCCAACAGGAGGTCAAGTTGTCTTTGGAACATCATATTTCCTGCTTGAAAAAGGCACTGGATTGTATAATAGTCTGACAGGAAAGTTTCAAGAGTACCAGGAGTTTCCCCTGGAAGGCTTGAGGGAGGTGGGAGGGGTGAGGAATACACAGCATCTACGAAGTTCTTTCTTTTGAGCTATCATGAGCTGTTCTATTGTGTGTATACAAAGTCTCCAGAATGGAAACAGCTTAAATAAACTGTAAATACCCTAAGGAAAAATGTCTTTGGAAACTTGTGCTATGGACTTGCCTGGCACATTGTATTTTTATCTGTCCTTCCTCGCTGAGGAAGGAACATCTGGCTCAGCATCTCGTTGGTTAATGCTGTCATGCTACAGACATCCTGTTACTCCATCCCCATCTGAACATCAGTTCTGTGTATGAGACAAGAGATGTAACATATTTGTATGCCCAGAAATTTGATTTGGTGACAATTATTGGCCCTTTAACTTAACCAAGTTACTTCATCCTCCTTTTCTTTAATCAAAATGCCGTGCAATTTCCTATTTCACTTGAATAATTCTCATCATTTTATAACACAATGAAAGGATTATAGATTATCACAGGTCAGTCTTTTCCATATCCTCCTTATTTTTCTTAAGATTCCAATCGACAGAAGGTCACAGACAACATAATACTACAGGGCCAAGGACATGACAAGGTCCTTTTGCAAAAGCATCCCAGCTGGGCAATCATATTCCAATGGCAGTGTGCCCTATGTTTTAACCACTGTGACTCAGTGGAGAAAATGAAATGTAAACTAGTCAGCAACTGCCAACTTTGGTCAGGGGCACTCTGGGAATGCTGATCTCACTCAAGGGGTAAGGTTATGTAGGGCAGAATTTAAAATGATGCTTGGGGGTCAGTCTCCCTTGATTTTAATCCAGATTCTACCATTTGGTGAGCACATTACTTAACTTTTCTCTTCTCATCTATAATGGGAAGATTATAATTGTTTCAATTATTCATTGCTATATAACAAAACATCCCAAAATTGATGGTTTAAAACAATTACTTGTTATTGTCTCTCACTCTCCTGTGGATTAACTAGTGTAGGGGAGGGGAAAAAAATTATTCTATGCTTCTAGGTTCTTTTAAATGGTCTAATAATTAAATTGACTTAACACAGATTAACAGGAGAAAAATAAATTTTGTACATTCAGGAGCCCCACAAAAACATGAGGTTCCAGACAGTCTGATAGTTAAAGCTTATGTGCCACTCTGAGCTAAGGAGAAGGGGTGAGGGGCCTAGAGCTCCAAAGGGAAGGAAGACAACTTACATGAAGACCAGAAGACCAAATATTTGTCATGTCTTATGGAGACAATGGAACGCAGAAAGGACTTTGAACAAACAGGCCTTACCGGACTCTCTGCAGCTTACCATACCTAGTCCATGCTCTTTATACGTACCTCTGGTGAGAGTTCTCTAGACCAGGCCCTCTATCTAAATTCATTTAGGCAGTTAATGGGGAGGTAAAAGTTTTCCTTGAGTTGGCTGGGTCTTGATTAACATCAGGTCAAAGTAATCTACATGCTAAAGTGGCATGTTTTGTGGAGGCTCATTCCAAACTCCTTCACTAGGCACAAATGAGTGGTTCTCACCTGGAGTCTGGCATTGGGGTGCAGTCAGATAGCAGCAGGAATTGGAGTCATTTGAAGGCGTGAGGGGGCTGGCCCTCCAACATGGTTCATTCACATGCTGATTGTAGGCTGAGAACTCACTTGGGGCTGAATTTACACCTGACCTCTCCGTGTGGCTTGGGCTTTCTCACAGCATGGAACCTTAGTTTGACTTCTTACAAGGCAGTTCAAGGTTCCAAAAGAACAAGGCAGAAGCTGCTAGTGAAATTAAAGGTTAGGCCTAAACCTATTGCCTCTTCTGCCCCATTCTATTCATCAAGCAAGTCTCTAAAGCCAACTCAGATTCAAAGAAGAGGAATTAAGCTCCACCTCTTACTTCTGAAGAGTGGATAATAATTTGCCACCATCCTCAATCCACCAAAATACAATATTATCACCTAGTGTTTTGTGAGAATTACATGAATTAATCTATGCAATATTCTTAGACCAGTGTCTGGTGTTTGTAACATATTTTCAATAAAAGTTACTTATTATTAGTATTTTCTAGGTCCTTATCTCATTTTTTTTCATTTTATTTATCACTATTTAACCTTCTGTTTAATTATGTTTGTATTACATCTATGTATGTGTTTATTTTCTCTCCCTCTCATCCAAATATAAACTTTACAACCACAGGGGCTTTTGTGTTTTTCCAGGGTGTAGGAAAATGTCTGCTATATCATGACAATGCATAAATATTTGTTGAATTAATAAGTGAATACGTGAATAAACCTCTGTTGAATATGGAGCTGGAAGAAACAACATTTTGGATTTCGGGTTGTGGAAAATGGGAATGCAGTTGGGGTTTGGGGAGGATTTTTAGCAGAGAGGTTGACATTGTGATTTATTTAAATGCTTAAAAAATTAGAATCAATATCATCTCTCATCTGGAGCAGATTTTAACTAAAATTGTTCTAGGAAGCACAAAATATATGAATAAGGCCTACTCTGCCCTCAGAATAGCTGACAGTTGGGACAATTAGAAAACTGCATTTTGCTACCCATAGGCCTTAGAATAGGAAGGTCTGGGTTTAAGTCCCCATTCTGATTCTGCCGTTTACATGGTCCTTTTTTAACTTCTTAGTTGTAAAAATCTATAAAATCAGACAACAAGGTATACCTCATGGAATTCCTGTAAGCATTACATATAGCTGACAAAGTGTTTCAACAAAAGTACTGGACAATTGATAAAAATGCACCAATCCTCCCAAATATTAATGATAGGGAAACATTATTGATATGAATTTTATTACACTTTATATTAGAGTGAATGGATTTTCAGTTTTTGTTTTTCAAAAACTCCTCATGTTTCCAAACACAGTAAAAATATTAAAATTATTTTAAGTTCATTTTTTTTTACTGATTCAAAATTCGATCTGTGAGTACATTGACCCATAAATTGACCTTTCTACTACACCAGAAATTGAAACAGAACATTGAATAAGTTTTAACAATCATGTTAAAAAAATAAATGTTTACGTTTATCAAGAAAAATTATGACATCAAAGGAAGTAAACTAATGTCCAAAGAATGATTTCCTGGAATCCTAGGGAATTCCTCTAACCTCAGCCACTTTAGTGAGGATGTCCAAAAATAAATTACTTAATCAACAGATGGTGATTCTTAAGAGTTCAGCAAACTCAAAGGACTCAAAACTGTGGGATATTTTTAAAGGGGAAACCACTTGTTTCTTAGAGCGCTTAGTATTTCAACATAAATTTATTGACCACAATGAACTGATAAATCCAACAATTTATTTCCTCTAAACATATCTATATACTATGTATGCATATATAATCAATTCAAGATGAGCCATATATAGGTATACACATGCATATTTATATAAATTCATAGAAGTAAATTGAACAGAAATTTTGTTTCCTTTTTTGGCAAAGCTGTCAAATATTTCTTACATTGAAAGACTGTTCTAGAAAATGTAGAAGATGGGGACTAGAATAAAGGATAATGCACTAGAGAGTCATATGTCTTTAAAAGGAAATAGTCAACACTAATGTTGAATATTGCTCGCAGCTAGACAGTACCCATATATTCAGTCTTTTCTCCAAACAACAAAACACCAGAACGGGCCACATGGCAGGGGCAGCTCAGGCATCCAACAGGAAGGTGGATATACCTGCAGAAGTCACAGCCTACTGTAATAAAATTTAATGGATTTGTTTTTGTTTGGGTGGGGGAAGATGCACAAATACAGGACTCACTAACAGGTTTGATATCAGACAGTGGCAACATTAAAATTACATATAGTTAATGTACTTGACAATTAATAGGTGATAAGTAAATATTAATTTTCTTTCCTTTTTTCTTTTGAATGATTTTTTTCTCACTTTTTTGTCCATTACCATAATGTTTGAGTTCTATAACTAAGAATGTGCTGGGATCACTTTATGGCTCTTTGTTCTAAAGTAAACAAAACTAACTTGGTTAAACTTTAACCAATTAACTCTGTCACGAAGCAGAATGGGAAAAACAGAGGCTCAGATGAAATCAGTATAAATTCATATGAACTTTCTATTGTTCCACAATTATTATTTTATTTATTTCAATATGATTTTATAGTAATTTAGGTGTATAGCATAGTGACACTCATTTATATAATTTAAGATCACATTGCTGATTCGATCCTCTGCTTCATCTAGTCCGCTGGTGATTCCTTCTAATGCATTGTTCATTGCAGTTATTGTATTCTTCACTTCTGACTGGTTCTTTTCTGTGGTTCCTATGTCCTTTTTTATGCTTCCTATCTGTCTGTTGAAGTTCTCACTAAGGTCCTTGAGCATCCTTGTTACCATTGTTTTGAACTCTGTCTCTGATAGGTTGCTTGCCTCCATTTTGTTTAACTTTTTTTGGAGATTTTTCCGGTTCTTTCATTTGGGACATATTTCTTTGTTTCTTCATTTTGGCTGCCTCTCTGTGTTTGTTTCTATGTATTAGGTAGATCAGCTTTGTCTCCCAGTCTTGGCCAAGTGGCCTTATGTAGTTGGTGTCTTGCGGGGACAGTGACACAGTCTCCCTGGTCACCTATGCTGGGTGATCCAGGAGAGTCCTTTGTGTGGGTTGTGTGTGCCCTCCTCTTGTAGGTGAGCCTTAATTGCTATTGGCATATCAATGGGTGGCACTGGCCCCCCATTGGGGTCTGGCTACATCCACAGCTTACAGGTTGCTGTCTGGGGGGCTTACCCCACTGAGTGGGATTTGCCCCAGCAGGCTCTGGTGCCTGTGAGACTGTCCTTTGTGTGTGCCAGTTGTGTGGCTAATAGGGTAGTGCTCTGCTGTGGTCTGAAGCCAACCTCCAAGTGTGTTGGTCCTGAGGCCTCTTGGGAAAGATTTCGGTGCAGGACCAAGTCACCCACTGCCTGTGACTGGCCAGGGACTACCTGGTAGGAGCCACAAGTCAGTCTGTGGTTGTTCACTGCCTGTGCTAAAGTTGGAGGCACATGGGGGAGGTCACTCTGGGAACCGAGGACAGCTGCCACCAATATCAGGCCTGCGGTACTCTACAAAAAGCCAGGACACCCTCAAGCTTGCTGCCACCTGCTGGCTCCCTCAAGGTTCAGCCACTGATAAAGCCTCCTGTGGTATGTAAATTGGGTGAGGCAGGGTCTCGGAAAAACAGTTTAAAAAACAACAACAGTGCAATGCTGTGTACAGGTGGGGCTGGCAGCTCGCTGAAAAAGTGCTTCTGACATTAGGGGAATTGGGTGGGGGGGATCCCAGTGAGTCAGCAGGGTGGAGCAGCAGAGCTCATCAGACCAGTCAGGTTCAGATTTGGCCTGTGGTGGTAGGCTCAACACAAGAAATATGGCACTCACCTGCTGTCTACATGAGAGAAGGACCCCACACAGGGAAAATGTTGACTATCCTCCAGTCCTTGCCTCAAAGCCACACACCTCAGCTTGTTCCCTGTGTGCCTCTGATGCCCTTGAGCCATACCTCCGCTGAAGTCCAGGGTGAGTGCCTGAGAGTGAGCATCTGTGTACGGGCCGTTTAAGAGGATGTCTGAGTTTCTCTCAGCCTTTCGACCCACCCAGATGGTTGGGAGCCCCACTGTTTTTTACAGGCAGATGTTCTGCGGGCTCCTCGTGCCAGCACTAGTACTCTGGGTTGGGGAGCCTGGTGTGAGGGTTGGGGTCCCTCACTCCTCCAGGGCTAATCTCTGCTGCCAAGGTATCCCTCCTGATTCTCAACTGCCATACACAGGTATGGGGCCTATTCCGTGTCTCCTCCCCTCCAACCAGTCTGGATGTGGCTTCTTCTTTATATCCTTAGTTATAAAACTTCTGTTCCGCTAGTTTTCAGATGGTTGTTCAAGTAGATTGTTTTATAATTTAGTCGTTATTTTAATGTGTTCACGGAAGGAAGTACACACAGTGTTGATCTATTCTGCCATCTTGGATCACTCTATTTAGTTTTATCATGATTCATATATTTCAAAGATAAGCATGCCAGAGCTTATCACTCTGTAAACCCCACTTAATATTAAAGGAAGAAACCCTTATTATTTTTTATCAGAATCTACTGGATCAGATTATATAAGGCTTCACATAAGCAGATATTGACATTCATGCTACTGCTATCTTTAATATAAAAGTGAGCTAACAAAATAATTTTTGTTTTTTTCACCTTCCACATCTTACACCTTCAAGAGACTGTCTATATTCTCCTTAAAATATAAGTCCAAATGTTAAGAATTCTCCACATAAGACATTGTAAACATTTACCTGTTACTTCCATACTTGTGGTAATGATAACTAATGTCTATAGTTTGGATTATAATTTGTTCAATTTATCCAACCAAGACAAAAGCCCTTTGGGGGAATTTCAATGTCCAGTCCACTCATGAACAAAAACACTGTGTTCACTCACTTAAAAAGATTCATTGCAAGGGTTAAGAACAGATGAGATGGGTGTCTACATTCTCCTGGAATCACAAATGTACAAACAATAGAACTAATTTTTCTGTACTGTTTAAAAAAAAAAAGGAAAGCTTTTTTTTTTCCCCCCACACTAAGCAAACAGCAACTGATTTAGTCTCATAAATTTACATATCCTAAGTAGTACAGTATTCAGGCAGATTTGATTAACAGGTCTTGTGTTATCATCTAAGGAGAAAAAAAGGAAAATATATCCAAAGTCATCTGGTTAATTGGAGGAGGTGGGGAGATGAAGTTGCTTCCATTAAGTTTTTTTTGGAACAGTTGCAAGATCCACAAAATCTGTTTTTAGCTCAGTCATTCATCCTGTTGGATGTGTGATGTGTTTTCAATTTAATGATAATTGCCCTTTCCATTTCTTTGATAATTGCCCTCTCTATTATCATTTATGGAGATTCAAATTATAAATCAAGACAAGACAGCCAGAAAAATATTATGATTGTCCCTTCTGAGACCACAACAACTGAAGCAATACTGCCAAAGTCTGAGAGCTTAAGCTATTTTCATTTGCATGTTTCTGAACGTTTTTATTTTAAGATCCAGTGGTTTTCCTAAAGAGGAGTTTACATGACAATAATAGGACTGAATGATAATGAATACAGAGAATGTACATTTAGATTCAGTTCAACAGTTATAAGTTTGTATTTGAAATGAAATATGTTCTTCTGACTGTGTGAAAGTGAAGTTGGGGAGTCAGCCAGAAGTGTTTGCTATTAGTCACCTGGCGTACTCATGGAGCCCCTGGCACAGCTCTGCCTCCCAGGAGCCCCCTCTCCCTCTACTCTTGCCTCTTTGGGTGTTGGGGGACAGGGGTAAACCACATTCTTCTCACTGAATATGCTCTGATGACCCACACAATGAGATAACTGCAAAGACATTAACTCAGCTTTTATATAAGATCCCAGGAACCATCTCCTCAAACTAAAGCAGGACAATAAAAATGTGTCCCCAAGAAACGTTCCTTTGAGGTGATTACCACAGTGTGCTGGCACCAGCTTGTACCTGCTTAGCAGATCCTATTATTAAATTTTACCAACTTAGTGAGCTGTTTGTTTCCCCAGAGAGCCACTGTTAAAAATTAATTGTATAAATTTTGAATTAAATACGTTATCTTAAAAAAATAATAATAAATACACAGAACTCCTCACTTCCTAATTATTGCTGTACACTGTATTATTTTCTGTATTCCTGAGGGTACTTTCATCTACTGTCTCTGCATATTACAAATACCACATAATGGTGGTGTGACATTGAGCATCTCTTCCCTACTTTGTATTCAGTAACTGCGTATTAATAGCTAGAGATCAGTAATGGTATTTACATCACTGATATCAGAAAATGCTACAAATCATTGCTTTTTCCCCAGAGAGCTGGTTGTTAAACATTTTGCAGCCCAGCTATGGACAATAATATAGTTTTGTCAGACAAAGGACCTTGGAGCTGGGATGACCTGGGTTTCATTAGGCTCAGTGAATTAGTAGCTGTGTAATCCTTGTTAGTTTACTTAAACTCTCAGAGCCTTAATTTTTCACTCTCCTGCTTAATCCTTTCGATATTTTCCCATTACCCTTAGGATAAAATCCAAAATCCTTAGGACTTTTCCCCCTTATCTCTGCCCCAGATTTCTTTACTCCTTCAGTCTTACAAGTTCCCCCTGCTGAATCAGGGCCTTTGAATGCAGAGGGCCCTTCTTTTCCCTCTGCCCTGCCACCTCCTACCCATGATTTAGGTCTCCATTGAAATGTTACTTTCTCAAGGTCGGCTTTCCTGAGAGCAACCCCCTATGCCTCCTATATAATCATTAGGACTCCTTAATACAGACTCCCACAGAATCCTGAAATTTTCTTTGTAACATATAAAAAGTGTAACAAAATGATTTCACGAGTTTATACATATTAAGCAATGGCAATTTGCTTAATACCAAAACCCTCTCTTTCACCTGTGTTTCTCATGCATGTTGCTATCACTCTTAAGTTGGGCCCCATTCCCTTAGTTGTCCACTTTCCTACCCCATCCACTTACATTTAACCTGTAGGATTTCTGTTTTAATAAGAGCAGCCTTCTTTTTAAAATCACTCATTCTGCCTAAGAGATGGTTAAGGACAGAGGCTCTCAGAATAAGCTCTCTAGGTTTGAATCTTGACTCTACTACTTATGAGCCGTGTGGCCATAGCAATCTCTCTGTGCCTCCATTTCTTAATTTATAAAGTGGGGTTGGAAAATGAAGTAAGTTAACCCCTGCATAGTCCTTAGAGGAGTATTGACCATGTAGGCATCAGTATTTAACTGTTTGATATTATTCCTACTTGGCCTGACTCTAGTTGTGTTTTCCCCTAATTATCGACAGTTCCCAGAACACCCATGTCTATGGAGACTCTTATTCTCCCTAACCTTTAATGCTTATAGACAATCTTACAGCTTTAACTATCTTGTCCATCAGAGGGACACCTGAATCTCTAGCTGTAGCTTCTCCCCTAACTTATAATCTACAGTTCCATCTATTTACTCTCATCTCCATGAGACTTTTTCATATATAAAGCACAAGTTACCACACCCGAATATATCATTACCCCATAAACGAGTTCATTTTTTGACATCAGTATTTCTGTTAATAGCATCCCAGTTTTTTCAATGAGGCTCCACCTTTCTAATCTATCTATGTCTCTTCCCTCTCCTTTCCTGCACATCTCAGCAGTTGCCAATTTCTATCGATTGTCTCTAAAATACTTCTTGTATCTATTTCTTCCTTTTAATTCCCAATGCTCCCACCTAGGCAAGGTTCTCATTAATCTCTTTCTTGTCTGGACTGTAACAATAGCCTACTATACAGTCTTCCTAGCTTTGGACTCAGCTTAACATAACAAGAAGCATTTTTCTAGAATTAGACACCCTCATAACACATTTTTCTCCCTCCCTCTCTCTCTCTTTGTATCCCTTATGTGATGGTTTATGTCTGTTTTCTTTCTGTGAAAGCAGAGACCTTGAGCAGCTGGTTCACCTCTGTATCCTCAGTACCTAATAGTACTAAAAAAGACTATTTATTGTTAAATTTAGTGCTATTATTTTAAATATTATAGTATCAGTATGCTAATATAGTATAGTATTTAGAATAATACTATTAAATTTTAAATATTGCTAAAATTATTTGTTGGGTCAATTATTGAATGCATCCATTTTCTGTCCATTCTGATCTACAGTACACATACTTCATCTACTTAAATTGAATTTCTGGTGAACTCACTCCCCTGCTCCAACATCTTCAGCCCTTCCCAATTGATTATCTGCTCTCTAAATTCCCATTCTGCAATTTGAGGCTTCAGTTAAGAGGCCAGACTTAATCTCTGAGAAAGCTCCATTCCACTCAGAATATTCAGAGCTGTTGTTCTCACTGGGGAAGTGACAACTTTAGTTGTGACTTCAAAGCTATATCCGGCAGGAAAGCAGAAGAGCTAATCTTTCCTTATCGATTACACAAGCTCCTAAAACAGAAAGCACACTGGGCCGGCCAAATGGCTCAGTTGGTTAAAAGCTCACTCAAGGGTGTGAGCTGAGCTCTGAGCAACAGCAGTTTGATGCCCAGCCCGAGCTGAGCAGCCCCTGAGCTACCAACAGGTGGCAGGATGGCTCAGCTGAAAAAAAAAACAGAAAAAAGCAACAGAAGGCATAGTGAGTTAGTTTACTATTGTAGTCCAAGCATAAGAATATTAGTCAAGGAAAAGAGCCATTGTGTATTTAAATAACAAAAGTATTAAGGCTGTGAAGTTTTCTCAAAACTCATCAAGATAAATGTTTCTCTTTTAGATGGAAAAGATAACATAAAATGATACTGGGATGTTCCTGTATTTCACTTAAATTCATTTCACTTCACCTTTCTCTAAATGAGATGTCACTGGATGTACTTTTTCTCTGGCTTCTTTTTATTCTGAACTTTTTGAAATATATTGAATTAGGTACTCTTTTCTCAGTATATAATCATTATTATTATACTTCCTTTGCATCTTGGTGATAAACATATTGCTTTTTCATTGCTTGGAACTTATTTTTTCTTGAATATCATAGACTTTCCTCCTGAATTACAGTTTAAAAAATAGTCTTTCTCCAATAGGCACATGGAAGATGCTCAACATCACTAATCATCAGGAAAATGTAAATCAAAACCATAATGAGATACTACCTCACACCTGTCAGAATGGCTATTGTCAAAAAGACAAAAACAAAAAATAAACAAACAAAAAAACAGCAGGTGTTGGCAAGATTGTGGAGAAAAAGGAATCTTGTACACTGTTAGTGGAAAAATAAACCAGCAGTCACTATGGAAATCACTATAGAAGATCCTCAAAATATTAAAAATAGAAATACCATATGACCCAGTAATTCCAATATTGGGTATTTATCTGAATAAAATGAAAACATTAATTAAAAAACACACAAGTACCCCTATGTTAATTGAAGTATTATTTACCATAACCAAGATATAGAAGCAACCTACATGTTCTTGATAGATGACTGGATAAAACAGGTAGGTATATATAATGGAATATTAGTCATAAAAAAAGAATAAAATTTTGCCATTTGTGACAACATGGATCAACAAGGAGAGAATTATGCGAAGTGAAATAAGTCAGACAGAGAAAGACAAATACCATATGATTTCACTTATGTGTGGGATCTAAAAAACAAAACAAACAAACAAAAAAATAACAGAAACAGAATCATAGCTATAGAGAACAAACTGGTGTTTGCCAGAGGGATGGGAAGTTGGGGGATAAGTGAAATAGGTGAGGAACATTAGGGCTACAAACTTCCAGGTATAAATAAGTCACAGGGATGTAATGAAAAGCACAAAGAATATAGTCAATAGTACAGTAATAATTTTGTATGGTGACAAAGGTAGTTTTGCAGCCTCACTCAGCAATCTGATCAGAGCCTTTGTATCCAGGTGCTTTTTTATTATCCTCCAGTTCAGGTCAAACTTATAGCATGTTGAAAAATTAAAAAACACTGGTCTCCAAAAACTTAGTCTCTTGCTCTCTCACTAGCAATTTACACATGTAAAAGCGTAGGATAGAGGCATTCTTCGCAATGTAAGCTAATCAAGGATATTGAAGAGATATTTATAAGCCCCTTTAAATTCAACAGTAACTAATCTAAAATATGTGAATGTTCCAGAATTGTCACCTTGGAATTTGGTGGTTTAAAAATTAACTAAATCATATTTTTTGAATAGCAGTCATTTTTTGGGCCAGCTCTCTTGGTGAACTTCATGTCCCTTTCAAACTAGAGACAGTGCTTGATTTTTCCTCGCAGGTATAAGACTCACTTGATGGAAAATCTGTCTTATCTACATATTGCTTAATTAGGAATGCATTTTAAGTATTCAAGACTTACATACAATACTTTGTGACTTTTAGAGACCAAAATGAGCAGAAGACAGAACAGTAATTAGTTAACAAGCCTCGAGTTAGTTAGCTTTATGGTCTCACTGCTTTGAAGAAATTTTAACTATCTGCTACATCTCACTATTCCTCTCCCAAATTAGCATTTTACTGCTTGCAAAATGTTTTTGACTGCAATAGGAAAGCAACACAGAGAGCTATTTCTTGATAGTCAAATAAATACTAACTGCTTGAATAGTAATAATAAATCATAAAAAATGCATACCATCATCACAAACAAGGTAAATGAAATATACTCGTTTTATTAAAAGAGAAATAAATACTTATTTGCTACAAAGGTGGGGTGGTCTGGAGTCCTCCCCATCACACAGCGGATGCCTGCCTAGGCGTAGTGTTAGGAGCTGAGAAAAAACTTCGGAGGCCCATTGTAACTGTAGTTGGCAGAGGCTGAGAAGTAGGTAATAGCAGCTGAGAAAAAAGATCCTGCTATCAATGTAAAGCCAAGGTTTCTTCCTGTCTACCAGTGGAGAGCAGGCATTTGCTTTGCTTCAGAAAAGATACAATGTTTCTTTTGCACCTTTAATCATTGGCAACTGATACTAAACCAAGGCAAGTAGACCTTTTCTAATGCTTTTGGGAAAGAATAATTAACAACTGAAAAAGAGTGGTTCTCAAAGATCATTAATGCAAACAAAGCATTTGTAATAATCTGTGTATATCTAATGTATGGCCACTTCAATCTGAGGAAGGTAATGGCCTGAGAAGAAAGAAAATCTTCTAAACCATTTTATTTCTTACATTTAAAATCTTTCTGGAGTTCACATGAATATTAACTTTATAAACTCCTCATATTCTGATGCCTTCATCGAAGAGGAAACCATGCACCCTCCCTTCTCCCGGGGGTAAAGAATTGCTTTCTGATTTGCCCTCACATCTGCGTTTACTAGAGGAACAGATGCTCAGCTTCTAAGGGTCAGAGTCTGGCCTTTTCCCTCCTATCACTAGAGCAGAAAGAAAGGGGGTTCCGAAGCGATGGTGGCAGCTTTCCAATGGCTGGCCTGTACTTTTACATTTAAAGTAAGCAGGTGGCATCAATGGGCTGTCAAGTGACTAACAAGATAAGAGCGCAATTGATCTTTTTATTAACCCGTTTCCCCAGGTGGGTGGCAGCCTGCTCCTCCCTCCTGGGTTCAGTTACATTGTTCAGTTCCAGGAATCATTTTAGACCCTTTCACTTTTTTACCAGAGCTGATAGTTAACACACAAAGGCACCAGCACTGATATCCTCCTGTTCATCTGCATTCTCATCTCTATACCTCCAAACTGGTAACTACCTTTATAGTTTGAATATGACTCAAAACAGTAACACATATGTGAATGTGTCTTCAATCGTATTGATTTTTTTTTCATGCTGAATGTAAACTGTGGGTTTTGCCTGCCTTCCTTCTAGGTCACAGACTATGTACTCTAAACACCACAATTGGTTCTGAAGAATATGGAGCCTACATAGATTCTAAGGTAAGTGATTCATTTCAAAATAAGGCATAATGGATCCAGTTATAGAATGAATTCCAGAATTTGTGTAAATGTGTTGTCCTTTATTTATCTCTTGGAGATTTTCTAAGTTATGATACTGGGTAATCTTTTTGTAGAGGGTAGAATCATGAGCCTGAATAGTGCTGAGAGAAAAACAAACTACGTCTGTGGGGTCTCTTTCTTCAGTCAGGTTGTATATTGCATGAGGCTGACGACCTACCTGGATTCCTTACAACAGTTTTCTTGTGATCTGCCCTGAAGCATGCTGGGATATTACGCATCCCATGGTCAAGTGGAGACTGACTAGATCTGTCATTTTTATAAATGAAACCCCAAATGATTAGGATGTATTTTTTTGGAGAAGTAGGAAGAGATACATGAAACGAAGGCTACTTTTTACCACAGGTGCTTTCAGATGAGGAAGTATGGGATAAAAGGATGTATAGAGAATGGCCTCAAATTTCTATTTCTCTGAGTCATGGTCATCACTTGCTTTTCTGTTTAAATAACTGTATATTCCTAGAAGCTGTGGATTCTATATTAAGGTGGACTGGTCCAGGATCTTTAATATCACCAATAACAAAATGATTCATAAACTAGGTTCAGAGCCAATCTGCATTCTAGTTGTGGTTTTGCCATTTACTAGCGGTGACAGTGTGGGCTGCAATTTCCTCATCTGCAAGTAGGAGAAATAACAGTACCCACTTCCAACAGATGTGGCATGGTAGAAACAAATGAGTCAGTGTAAAGCACTTCAGACACTGCCTGGCACTGAGTAAACACCAAATATGCCAAACTGATGTGTTTCTATTCTATCTCCTCACTTTATTGTTTCAGTTTTTCAGTTCCTCTTTAGTCCAGAAACTATGGTTATGGGAATTACTAAGGGAACCAAACTCCCAATTCCTTAGCAGCCTCCCTCCTGAAGGAGATATATTATACCTTTCATGTAAATGCCAGGAAGGAAAATAATTGGCATCCCATTGCCCTTTGAATGGGCCCCTGGCTAGCCCTAGGTGGTGTGACGTGTAAAGTAACCTGAGAGAGGAACGCCTTCCATCTCCAAGCACAGTATAGCGGGAGAAGGAATTAGAAGGCTCCTTGCCATTTCAGAAACATGCATAGATCAGTTGGCATTGAGTTTCAGGAAGCAGAATGAAAAGGAACCTCTGAAACAAAAAGCCTTTCAAGGGGCTGGAAGCACCCTCCTTCCAAATCACAAACGGATAATTATGATCACCATTAAAACTTAACAGCCTATACATGGCTAAAGACTTCTCCCCAGTAGATTTGCCACTAGTCCATGTTTCCACCCGAATCTATCCTCCTCTTCTCAGAAATATAACCATGGTGCTAGTTGGTCAGAACAAGTCAATGGGTTTCCCCTTCCTCCATTAGCGAAAGCATATTTCTCACATCTACCACCCCCCTGTTTCCTTTCAGGACTGAAGGGTAACAGATCAAAGAAAAGAACAGTAGTATAGGGTTTATAGAACCCTGGAACACCTGGGTTCAATCCAAAAGTGGTCACTGCTCTCTGACCTAGTTTTCTCTTCTCCAAAATGTGACTTGTCATTATTCTATTTCCAAAGATAAGTTTAAAAATAAAAATATGTGAAACTGATCTTTTAACACATGTTTATTTTACTTGATTTGGGTATTTGTTACAAATGGTATCATTGATTATGGCTATATTTTTATTTTAATAACCCAAATGCAGATAATGGTATTATAAAGTTGAAACAAGTTAAATACTGAGCCATTTAAAGACTACTAATTAGAGTAATAAGTAAGACCTAAACTGAAGTTGGAATATTTTTTAAATTAACCATGTTATTATAATATTTAGTCAACAGTGATGCTTAGTGTTAAAAACATTTAAAGAGGCAAAATTTGACAAAGTAGAAATAATGATGTATTCTTCTAAAGAATAGGTATTAATAATAGCTTATTTATTGGAAGAGAAAATTTTAATAAAAATAATAGATATTATTTCCTATCATGATTCTTACTCAAATTTCAGTGTGACTATTCTGTCATTTTTCTATTTTCAAAATATAATCCAGTAAATATAATAGATCATAATTGATATAATTTTTAATAATAATCACACCAATATTATTGTCTTAATATAATCTTGAGTATCATACCACTATAATATTGAAAGCAAGACAAGTAATAGCTATGGTGGAAGGAATGATGTTAGCTATTAAGACAATGTTTTAGTGGAATACTGCAGAAATTTTAAATGGTTTTGTGTTAAAAGATTTCACCATAATTTTTCTGGGGTCTTTATGCTATAAATAAACTTTGATTGCTGTGGTAATGTAAGAAACATGAATGGATAATGTCTATTCCCTGTAATCACTCCGGGATGTCATTGTTAAAAATACATGGCTGGGATAGCGTTTTGGGGTTCCGGTTCCAACTTTCTGAGTCATTTTGAGCAATGAGCATCCATATGAAGAAATAAAGGAGCCTCAAAAATAAAACCTGATTTTTCAGGAAATACTTTTAAGCAACAAAAATGTTTAGCAGATTCTAGCATGCACAAAATCTACATCTGCTGTGTCGATCTTTCCTGACACCTATCTGCCCACTCTTCTTGTCCCATGGAGCCCGTCATTTCAAGAATAAAAAGGCAAGTTTAAAATGGATTCTCTTGCCGGCCGAATGGCTCAGTTGGTTAAGAGCACGCTCAAGAGTGTGAGCTGAGCTCTGAGCACCGCCGGTTCAACGCCAGCCCGAGCTGAGTTGCTATTGAGCTGCCAACAGGTGGCAGGATGGCTCAGCTAAAAAAAAGAATTTAAAAAAAATGGATTCTCTTCATAGTCATTGGAATCTTTAAAATTAAAAAAAAAAAAAGCTAAATTTACGTATTAGTCTCACCAACTAGATATTTAGAGATGCGAGAACTTTTATGTTGTCCTGGTTTTTTGTTTGTTTTTTGAGCCATTTAACTAATTTTATTGGGGGTCTATAATGTGTCTAAAACTCTTCTGCAATGAAGCAATATAAAAAGAATGTAAAGAGTGCCCCTGCTGTCCTCAGTTTATAGAGGTAAAATCAACTTATAGAAAATAAATATTAACATCAGGAAATAAAATGTATATTTGTTATCTCGGTATTATAAATTATGAATTTTGTAGGGGTTCTGATGCAAAAGGTGGGATTGAGGATGTGATTTAGTAATGAATAGAGTTTGGATATTCTCTAGGCTTAATGACCAGTGGTCCTATATTTATATCATGCAGGGTCTATATAATGAACTGTTTGATCAGTAAAAGCAAAACAAAGGACTAGTTGACGGGGTTGGTTGTTTCACCATGAAAGCTAGGTAAATTCCAGCAAACAAGTCTTTCCCTCTTCCATGCTAAATGTAAGTGCTAATAGACAGCCCACCAAAATCCCAAACTCAACTGAAGTATGAAGCTGTCTCCTCAGACTGCAACAGTGAAGATTCCAGGATGAGTGGAAGGAATCCATTCCCCTCAGAGAGAGCTACAGTTACTGTGGTTGAGTTAAGGCCCAAATGTTGGGTTTACGGAAAAGCTCACTAAGTAACCCCATGTGTCTAAAATAGGAAACCAAGTCTCAGAGGCTCATCAAGCATAAATATTCGCCCACTGAGGACTCAGTCTCCTTAGCTCTCCCTGCTGGTCCATCAGCTGCTTTCTTTGGGTTTCTGACCCCTGGTGATAGAGAAAACTGATACCATTGACCTTGACAGAGAAAGATTTGAGAATGTAGATGAGTCCATTTCACACTTAGTTCTATGAATTAACCATTTGCCATCTGAGGAAAAAATGAGATCATTCTCATATTAATAATTTAAAATTTGACTCACTCAAAGAAAACCAAAATTAGATGTTCTTGAAACTAAGTTTCATTGTGTTGTGAAAGTAAACTGTGAGTATGCTGATGGCAATGATAACAATTGCTACCATTTATTGAGAGTTTATTGTATGCTTGTCATTTAGTTATATGCTTTAATTTATGTATATCTCCTTGAATCCTCATAAAATTTACATTAGGAAGAAAGTATTGTCTCAGTTTAAAGATAAATAAATGAAGCTCACATCTTTAGTTTGATCACATTTAACAAGTAGCAAGTGGCAGAGCCAGGATTTGAACCCATGTTTTTCTGAGGCCAAATGCTATGCTCTTTCTATTGTGTGCACTACCTTTCAGACAGTGCTGCCTCACTGCCTGATGATGCTTTTCTTAGTAGTCAGGTATACCAGAAAGACGACTGAGTTGACAGGTTTATTGCATGTATGTACATTAACATCAACCAATACTTATTATTTAGTCCCATGAAGTCAATGAATGTTTTGCAAGCAGATGGGCTGCAGATTCGGAAAAATCAATGGATATTTGACTAAGCAAGTGAATTATGAAAAGTAAAGGCATTATATGTGCTTTTTCTTGGAAGTAAACAGAAAGCGATAGTGTTAATACAACAAACGCCATGCTAATGACTTAGAGCCCATCCAAAGTAGAAATCTATCTGATTCTAAAGTTGATTTTGCTCATTCCATAAACATCCTTCCCAATGGAATTTCTTAATTTTGACATTCAAACTACAGAATCTTGTCATGGCTCTTTACTTTTAGACTCAAGGCCAGTTTACTTCCTAATCTCTTCTCATTTATTATTCACTTTCATATAAGGTTCACTTTACCTTGTTTTCACATTCTTTATGGTCTTATACACTTCTAACAAACTGCTCTCTCTGTCTGAAAGGTGTTCCATTGATCTTACCTTTGCTTCCTGTGTCTATCAAATCTTCACTGTATTCAGCTTCCAGAATCTGTACTTCTGATTTTGCCCAAAGCTTTCCCAATTAATTAAATATAAAACATTGTAATCCTTCTATGGAAATCATCTTTCCTTTCTAGCCAAAGGCACTACCAGTGGTAAAATATATTATTTTTGTATATAGCAGTATTTTCAACTGTTAGATTGTACTTTTTATTGATTTTTTTTTTCTGGTTAGAGTAGAAATGCTATTGTAGAAAGTTTATAAATATCAAAACTAACAAGGAAGATAAAAGAGATTGTTTACACCAACACCTTAAAAAAAGCATTGCTAACATTTTGTTCTATTGCTTTCTAGTCTTTTTTTTTTTTGTAGTTGTGCTTTAACTTAAACTCTCCCTGCCTTAGTATATCTTTATTTTGCTTTGTCCTGAAATTAAACCCTTTAAGATTTAGACTCAACCATTTTTCTTGACTTTTTAAGAACCAAGTAGCCAGTAGGAGAGTTGACCATTAAGAGACCTGGTGGAACATTGACTCATAGACGTGTTCCCATGTCTGGGATCGTTTACAAAGATTTAGCTCCTCCATGGTCTGTGTGCAACTCCTGGGTAATTCTTTTCTCTGCTTCCATCATGTGCTAATTTCCTGTAAATGAAAACCACTCTGTTTTATTTTATGGAAGCTAGAAAAAAATGTATTAATGTTAGATTATATAAAGCATGGCATTATAAAATAATACATCTCTCTTAATTTTTAAATTAATTTAAATTATATATATGAATATATAATATATATTCATCTAATGTTGAAAATGCCCTCTGCAGGTTTTCTTCCCTGTTTGTGGGTCCATCTTAACTGTATGAAAGATGAAATTTTCTTGTTTGGCTTACATCTTTCAGATATCTAGTCTTTTTATCCCCCCCAGCTCATTTTAGAACTCATCAGTTTTTTGCTGGTGAACATATATTGTCTGAAAACTTAACTTTCTCTATATGACTTAACTGACCAATTTTGGGGTTTAAGATTTTATCATTTAGCCTTTAGGAAGGACTTTGCTCTTAGATAATTGCTGTGTTTCTCATTTCTTCCACCTATTAAAAAATGTGTGATTATTCCATCCAGGTTGAGATATATATCCAATTTGGATTTGTTTACTAACCAAACTTTTAAAGATGCTGACTAACTTTTCACACAAAAAAGCATTAAAATGTAAATGAATAAAGAATACTTGTCAAGGCCATCCCCAAGTAAACAAGACGACTGACTTGTGAGGGCTAAAGATTTTCAGAGCTTGAAAGAGATGCAAAAACCTTTCCTTCCACAAATTTATATTTCTTTAAATGCTACCTTTGAAACTCTGGCCTAGCATTTCTCACACCTTTTTTTCCCCTCACACACTACCTAAAAGAACTATCAGACACTATCCAAGTTAAACCCTAAGTCTAGAACTTTTGGAAAACTGCTAAGTATATTCATGTATCTGTAGTGTAGCTTTTACCGACAAAGACAAAGGAGCTAAAGGAAGTGCACCATTGAGAATGAGCCTAAGAACAGAACAGCTGTGAGTGTTGGGGTTCCCCAGGCAATGGGGGTTCAAGAGGACAATCGTGAGGGTTCAGAACAATCAAGACTCTGCAATATTTTAAACTGAAGTCATTCCACATCAGGGTGGATGCTACCAACAAAAAGTCTGTGTTTTATTGAAGTCGAAACTAATTCCCCTTGTTTTATGCTACTGAATGGTTCATTTGCTTTGGGAGTCTCAGGGGTAAAAGGGGGGGTGTGTGTGTGTGCAAATTAAGTCAAAACTGCAAAACTTGTTAAAACTACACAAGGTATGTCTAGCTCTCTTATTGTTATATGATACCTTGGGAGGAAAAAAAAAAAAAATCTGTGGGAATTCCACCCTGACTGACTCCATAACAACTCGCAGCTGATTAAGTTACCCTTTGAAACGTGCAATGAAAACAAAACAAAACAAAAAAACCCAGCTTAATATGCAATAGCATAAACTAGTCATTGTTTCATTTTCTGGAAATGTGTTTGCACCAGGATGAGAAGGAGATGAAAAAAACTCCAAGAACAACAAAGACATTTCTCTGCAAATTAGTAAGTTTACTGATTAATTGAAGAGCCAGACTTTGAAGTTAAGAACCTGATGTGCAATGATTATGAGCATGTCCGTCCATAAAGCCTGCCACTTAAGAGTCCCAAGGAGGGACTCATATATATGCCTGGTGAAAAAAGGAAACAGAGACATTTATGACTTTTGCACCACCCAACATACACAGAAACACACCCTCACCTAATCCCTGTCTATAAAACTTTATGTAGTTGTAAATTGGGAAATCTCAGACATAAAACTCTGTATCTATTAAATATACAATGGTTTAGTGGACGGGTGACTGGTTGTGGCAGGCTTGCTTATGTTTGCTTTTTCTGGCAGTAAAGGATACGAAATCATAGGGAATCCATATCTCTAAAACCAAAGAATAGCTTCCCAGTCATTTGTGGCATGATTAGTAATGTCGTGATGTCCCTTAAGGACAAAACACATAAATGTTCTCTTGTCACTTACAACTGTGTCAAGGAGAAAACCAAAATGAACTTGCAAAGTCATGCACCAGCTCAATTTTGGAAGGAAAAAAAAAAATCTTCCTTTGAAGGAAACGAAATCAATCCCCAGTTCAAATTAAATTTTGACTACTCTGTGAAGCTTCACTACACAGTTCCAATAACAATCAGTACTTATGGACTTAACATGCAGGCAAATAATGTTTCATTTAAAAGAAATTGAATAAGGAACACTGACAGAGAAAGTTTTGATGCTATTTTGTCATTAGAGTTAAATCAGACCATTAGTGGCTCAGTCATGAACATCTCAATCCTCACTCCCCCTTTCTTTTTTAATTCCTTTTTTTTTTTTTCCCCCACATGCACTAGGAGCCCTTTGCCTGGTTGGGCTTGTGTCTTCATCTTATTAAAACCCTGTCATGTAAATGTATTGTAAGTGTAGCCTGAAGACTTCTGTCTCATGCAAAATTTAGCTTCAATTCTACGGCATGAAATACTTTGTTATGCACAAACCTTCTGTTTGGTTTGCTGACATTCTTCTTAGTTGGCTCTCATGGTGATTCATTATCTTGTGATATAGATTTCCAAGTATCATCTTTGTATTGATTTTTATATCTTTAATAACCACTCCACAGAAGATGGCTCCACTGGTGTCATTGATCGCATCAAAAATTCAAGGCTTACAGAAATGCTAGAGGGCTAATTGGTAGCAGAACATTTCAGACTTAATCTTAATGCAGTCTTAATCTTCTGAATTAAACCTACCTGAAGGTTTCCTCTTGGAGTAGGCCAGGGGAAGTTTAGTGCTTCATTGAAAAACACGTGGTAAGAGCATGTAAGAATATTGCAATATGTGGACCACAAACTCAAAAATGTCACTAACAAACATTCAGAAATGAAGAGCCTTCCTTGCGCCTGGGGCCTCCATCCCTGGAATTCTCCTTGCTTTCTCCTTTTATCAGCTCTAGCTCCACCACGCCAGGTGTGTTTATGTGTTTTAGAACCAAACCTGTGAAAGAAAAATCCCCATCTTTCTAAAGTATGTGCCACCCTGGGTTTGATAATTCCCCAGTCTAACAATAGAAGGGAGTCCTCTGCAGAAACTAGGAGTGAGCATCCTGTTTGTGGAAATGACTTTAAACAGCAAATTCAGGCCTGCTGGCATACAGCCAGCAAGTCTGGAGACCTAGCATATGACCAGCTATGTCACACTCTAACTTCCTTCCTTCTATCACCCCATTTGTACTATATCCAGGTTTCTGCTTTAGGTCAGCAGAAGCCTAATCAAAAGGGAGAAGCAGGTACTTCCTGCAAAGCTTAAGAGTAACTTGATTATAAAGTTGGAACTTGGACGTATTGTTTTCTTTTCGCGAAACTTTTTTTGGGAACCTACTCTGTGCCAGTGACTGCATCAAAACACATATGAATATAGCCTGATTCCTGCCCTAGATTCTTTACTTTCAGAAGCCTATGGGTGGAAGTTGGAAAGGACATATTTGATAACTAGCTAGAAGGCAGGATGTACAAGGAAGTTGGCCTTGGAATTGGCCTGTAAACACTGTTAACAGAGCCAGAGCTGCCGTGCCAGGGGAACTGTCTTTCAGGTCTTCTACTTCCAAACTTTGCCCTTTTTTAACAAACAGAGCAAAATAACCTTTGGACTGGGACTAGGCGACCTTGTATCCCAGCACTGTTTGCAAAGATAACAAGAAAGCAGATATTATGACTACAGGACTGATGATTACCAGGCTGAAAATTAAAACCACTGTTTAGAACTGACATCACTATGTTATGGTTTCTGCACCAATATAAATGCCTTTCTTCTATTGATATAATTATTTCACTTCCCCTTCCCCTTTTCATAAATACCCGTTGCCTTTGTCTCCTATTTGGAACATTATTTGGGCTTCTGCCTGAATTAATGATTCCCAAATAGCTATTCTCATTGATCTCAAGTAAACACTTTTTTGCCTCTCACTTTGAAAGTCCTTTTTATTTTTAAGTGAACTAGCCAAACCTGAATTCTATTCCACCTCCAACATTGTGCCCTGTCGCATCTGGTAGATTGCCACCTTGCTGAAAAATTATGACATTTAAAAATTCCCTCCTCTTGATAAACTGTTGCCGTGTATGCAGGGCTGAGTACTGGACATGTTAATCCATGCATCCCAAAGATGTGTGACCTATTAGAAGACAATAAAGGAGGAGACGCGTGTGTGTGTGTGTGTGTGTGTGTGTGTGTGTGTTTCCTTCCTGTAGAAGTTGAACAAGTCTTTTAAGGGAAGGTGGAAAAGAAGCAATAAAAAAAAAAGTATGTATTATGATTTTTTTTCACAAAGTTCAGAACAAAGAGCTAAACATATATGTTAGTACAGCACTTTAAATGTAGCATGAAACACTGAAGTAAATTTGGAATTTTTAAGACATGTGGAATCAGAGTGAAAACTTGAGAAAGACAAGATGAAGGGATACATCAAGGATGGAGACCATAGTGAGATATTATACAGGTCATGGTGAGTTCTTGATGTTGAGCATTTAAGTACTTGACTAGTGGGATTCAAATAATTTTTAAATCACTAGAAATTACAGTTGCATATTTCAAAGTTTCACAGTTTAGAAATGGTATGTAATAACCTCATAAACAAAATAATAAATATGTAAGGGTCTAGGCAATTAATTTAAATATCAATGCACTGTTAGAATTTATTGCTAAGATTATCTTCAAAGTATTACACTTAATGCGTAAGTGTGAATTTCAAATAATTTACTTAGAGTATGAATTTTAAAGAAATGGCAGACACTTGTATAAATTTGTTTTCTATTGAAGTAGTTATTCCTGCTGCATAGTTATTTGCTTCACAGAATGTAATCATGTATCTAGCCTATAAATACCCATTTGTTGGTGAAATTCATTTCATACCTTTATTTGTATCCTCTTTCCTATATGGGCTACAGCTTTCAACCTAGGAGAGCAAAACATTTTTAAACCAATTTTACAATAGGTGTTTTTATTTCATCATTGCGTATCTACTTTTGGAGTTGTCATTCCACAAAACAGTTCCTGACTTTACAGTTTCTTAAATAATTCATCATCCCACTTCCCTGCCTCCTCCTTTTGCCTTTTATTTTCTTCCTCCTGTGCTTTCTCCTTCCTTTTTCTTTTTCGCTATTCGTGGCTCTTTTTTCTAAGTTTCTACTGCTTTTCCTCCACTTCACACACTTGCCGATTCTCCCTTCTCCTCACCTCTTTCCCGTATGTCATTACCTGAACTGAAATCCAATGCAGAGTTGTAAGTTTGATTCAAATGGTGTTTATCCTATGGATATTTTAAATAACAATCCAAGGAGTCCCCCAGTATGGTGCTAAATTCATTTTCCATCTGTTACAAGAAAGGATTATGACATAAAAGGGAACAGAAATTCTACCAAATGCAGCAAGGATAGTTTTCCAAGTGCTGAAAAAATTTCTTTTTTTCCTTAACCTTTGCCTTTTTTATTCTCCAGTATAACAAAAACTACTAAAGTTCTCTGTAGTCCTTAATATAGAAAAAGATACTTTTGCTCAATAGTAAGTTAATATGGAATATGAACATTAATTTTCCATTTTCTATTTTTAAAAACTTCAAAATACGTATTACAGAAATAAAGTATAAATCTCTACTCCTAATACACTTGGAAAAAAGTTAGGCATTCAATACTAACCTAGTTATAGTTCCCAAAATATTTTTCTTTCCTTCTTTTAATACTATTATCTACTCTTTACCATTTTCAGAGAATTAAGTTTTTACATGTTAATACAATAATACTATTAACAATATT
This sequence comes from Aselliscus stoliczkanus, assembly GCA_033961575.1. NCBI lineage: Eukaryota > Metazoa > Chordata > Mammalia > Chiroptera > Hipposideridae > Aselliscus > Aselliscus stoliczkanus. Next base: position 119,829,548 of record CM066730.1, on the reverse strand, counting down.
TGATTATTGACCACTAAGCAAAGGAGTGGAATAAACTAAAATGCCGCTAACAAAAATATATGTATTTAATTTTTCCCTTTTATTAAATTTCTCTTTAGTAACTACAAAAACTACAAAAGTAAGAGTTAATAGAGATTTCCAGCCAAATGAATTATATATATATATATATAATATGATATGTCATATATATATGATATATAGATACATATATATAATATATAATATAATATATATACATATATATTATATGTATATATGGTTTGTATGTAAAATGGCCAAGAGATGAAACATGAACATTTTTTTACATTTTTTAAGCATTCTCTTTTCAGCGCATTCTTTTGATCACAGCTCGGTACCTGTTACATGCTCCAAATGAAGGCCCTACGTCATTATCACAGGGTGCCACCTCTGCAGTCATTATTGATCTCATCCCTGAGAGCAAATCACAAATGCCTTATGGAATTTATGTAACTTCAAATTACAAATTGACTTACCAATGGACAAAACTGGCATCCTAACTTTCCATCATCAGATGATATAACTGCATGTTTTAAGCAACTATAAAGCTTTTATTTGTTATTACCTTGAATTCTTACAAAGACCAGATATGAGAAATATTATCATCTTTATTTTACTGATGGTAAAACTGAGAATCAGATAAAAAAAGAAGAAGAAACAATGTGGCCTAAATGCACAAAATCAATAACTATTCTACATAGACTCTCTGTTCTATTTGGCAAATAGCAATATCCAGCAAAATAGCAGTGTGCCAGTGGTTAGTAAATGTTTTTGCTTCATTGGTTTCATTTATTATAATAAGAACATTTAAAATGAGATCTAGCCTCTTAACATATTTTTAAGTGTACAGTTCAGTGTGGTTAACTCTAGGCACAAGATTGAACAGCAGATCTCTAGAATTTTTTTATCTTGCATAACTGAACTTAGGCAGCAGAATTTGTATATTTAATATGTCTCCCTCCATGGATCGGATATGCCTCTATGGGTTCGAAAAGTCACACTTTTACTTTATAAATGATGAGCGCAATGATACGAAACAGGACTAGAAATGTTTATCTCCTGGCTTCTAGTTACTTGCCTCTGAATGCTATTTCCAACCAGGCCAAAGACAGGTCAGGACACAGGCTAGAAGAAACATTTCCATGCTCTAGGGCTTCCCTGCAAAACTGAGGGAATGTTTGCCACTTCAGAGCCTTCTGTCTTGCATGCCTCAGCCAGGTGTACATCTTATACCCAGTCTAAGAAACAGGAGTACCTATGCAGCAGTACTTATGCAGCAGTACTTACACAGCATAGGGTTAGGATTTAGATGAATGAATGCTTGCACCTGGAAACCAAATATCAGCACAGGCAGACCCCTCCTACCTGCTCAGGGCAGCACCCACCTAGCTGGGCAGAGAGAGAGCTGCCAGATCAAACGCAATCCAGATGTTTCCTCCACCTCCTCCTCTCTCTCATACAACCTTCTATTGTGTTCTTCATCTTTTGGCAATATTTCTAAGTTTTTAAAGCAGTAGAGGAGCCCAGAAAATAAACCTAAATATGTGTTTAAAGCAGAGCGAGCACACCACCCTTGAGTTGTTAAAGCTTTCTTTGGGACTGACTGAGTGGCGTGGTGGTTAAGCGCTGGCTTGGGAAACCAGCGGCCCCGGTTCAGATCCCACATATGTGGGCCAGTGACACTGCCCTCAAAAGAAAAAAAAAAAAAGCTTGTTTTGAAAAATGGGTTTATTTAAAGTCTTTTAAAAGGTTTTGTTTTCATTACCTTTTTCAAAACCATATCAGGTTTTTATAGTAATCTTTGATCGAAGATTTAGAACAGTGTCCTTCATAGCTTAATTTTCAGATTCGCTAAGGCAATTTTTGAGGAAGTGCCATCTCAGATGTCACAGAGTGTCAATAATGTCCCAGGCACCTGCACCAATTCTGACTTTTACATAGTGTTACTGCCCTTTTATTGCATATTACACAGAAATCAAATGTGTTGCTCGAGGTAGTAAAGTATCTTGTTTTATGTTTTCAGAGCACTTTTGCCCTCTTAGGCATGCCATGTAAACTCTTTGTATTTTAATTATCTATCTATCTATCAATCATCTATTTATCTATATTTTTTAGAGAAATAAAAGATAAAGTTTTGCAGATGTGTTAACTTCTGGTCACTCTAAAGCAGTAATTGATCATTCAAAATCTTTCATATAAAGATAGCTTTATAAAACAGGCCAAAGCAGGGTTAGACGAAGGACCTGGCCAAGAATGAAGGGATAAAGGAATAAAATAAAACTTAAAACTAGCCAGTAAACATGAATTCTTCAAGGTATAAATAAATAGCTGATAGCCCAACAAAAACAAAAAAGAAACAAGGGAGGAAGGAAGAAAGGAAGAAGAGAAAGAGAGAGAGAGAGAGAGAGAGAGAGAGAGAGAGAGAGAGAAGAAAGAGAAAAGGGTTAGTTGTTTTAGTCCATGATTGCCCTTCACAGTACATGGACAAAAATGCCCACTTAGAAGCAAACGTAAGCTAATGAGAGATGGTAACTTCTAATAATTAAATGTTTTCCTATGTGATCTACAAATGTGGCATTTGACTTAAAGTTCTCAGGTAGCATAGTCTGTCTAATTCTTAATTATTCTGTTACTAGAAACAGGCCTCATTCATATTAGTACCTTGCTCCTGTATTATTAACTGTTTCAATATTTGACTTTAATGACTTTCTGGTTACTCAAGATCTAAGAAAGCTGTCTATGTTCTGAAAAAACAAAACAAAAAAAAACAGGCCTTCGTGTTTATTCTGTGGAAAATCACTTATCAGTAGGAGGGTAAAGGAAATTAATGTAGAAAAATAAGACAAGTTGTATAAACTTTACATAAAAATTGTAAATAATCATTGTGTTCAGATGCGCATGCAGCAGGGGGATAGTTGGTGTCAGACAGATATGGATTGAATTCTAACCCCTTCCGTTATTAGCTGCACTCTTGGTCTCTCTGAAGTTCAATTCCCTCCTCTGTAAACTGGATATAATAATTTTTGTGAAGTTTAAATCAAGAATATAGACAAAAAGTTGGGTACTCGATCAGCTCTTGTTAAATGTCACTTCTCCTTATTAAATTTGTTTCTTCTTCAAAATATTTCTGCTGTTTGCTTTAAATGATGATTCCCCAAACTAAGAACTTTTGTTACAAAGCTGTTCCAACGACAGCTCTGGGACCCCAGACCTGCAGCTGTTGTCTGATTTCAAAATGAGGAAATGTTCTCCTCTGGCTTCTTTCCCCATATTTCTGAACTATAAAGGTGTTGGGAACGAGTCTTATTTTTATTTGTTATGGATTATCTTTTTGTGAGACAGTTACCTAAATTAGTCAGTACACTATATAGACAGCAAATGAGCCAGAAATGCAATAACCCCGCCCCCTGGGCCCGAGCTCCCTACTCAGTGAGGTGCTGCTGAGGCTCCTTAGGAGACTGATGTGTGGAAACAGTTTCAGTCCTTTGTGGGAAAGTATCCTTAGTGTCATTATTTATTACCAGGTAAGAATGAAAATAACACCACTGTTCTCATTAAAGAAAATTGTACTGAAGCCAACTTTAAACCTGGTTTTCCGATTTGTCAGGATAATATGGAAGGGGGAAAAGTTTCTTTTCTTATTTCTCTCTCTCTCTCTCTCTCTCTCTCTCTCTCTCTCTCTCTCTCTCTCTCTCAATGCAGGCAACCAAAATAAACCCTGTTAGCACTCCTATATCTGAAGGAAGAGAATTGCACACACAATCATATTATCAGGATGCCCCATCAGAATATCTTGAAATGATTGATATTTAAAGTGTTGCCTCTCAGGTGGAAGCTCCCATCAAGAACAAATTTACAACAGTTGCATTTTTTTCCTTCTCTTTCTTTTCCACAAACATGTAATGTGAACCCGAAAGAACCCTGCTAGCTGGCTTTCTTTTTCTCTATTCAGTGCCTTCCTCTTGTCTCCCTGCCTCTCCTCATTATCCAGCCCCAATTTGTATACACACGCCATCCTCCCCCACCCCCAAGCCCATTTCGAGTGGTGTGAACACAGAAAAGCATCTCAGTGTCTGGGCAGCCTATCAGTTTGCTAAGGTTCATTTTAGCTAATCCAGACATCCCACACAGCAGGGAGAAAACTGCTGTATCTAGTGAAACAAGAGCATGAATAATTAAAACTCTGTTATTAATGAACTTCCAGTCGTTATGTAAATGAAACTGATTTCAAGTCTAATTTGTCAGCCTGAATTCTTTTTCTGTGCTCCCTTTGTCTAGGACAAGAACTCATCATAATGGACTTGATAATAAAACACTAGTGGACATGCTGTGTGCAGCGCCCATCTGAGTTAGAGCTTTTAGCGTGGTTAATTGATACAGTTACTCCAGGACAAGTCTATAAGGCATTTTGTATGGCTCAAAATTTTAAAAGCCGCTCTTTTTCCCTTTGACAAAGCTGCCTATTCTTCATACATACCTCATTATCATTTACCTTTACATGAGGGGTGGCATATAATTACCGCCTAGTAAATAGTTTCTTTTGCAATATCCATGATGTTCAAAGACAGCAGAGTTCAAAAAGGTCCAGGGGAAGGGAAGTCTGTAGTCTTCCAAGAATGACAAATAGCCACGAGGGAGAGAAAAGAAAAGAAAAAGGAATACTTGACAAAGCGCAAGACCACTAAGTACCCGTCGCCCACTGTTCCACCATCAAGTGTCACTCATGCTATTGGTGGCATTGTCCGAGTGATACCGTGATGTCTGCGGTCACCTATTTCAACTACATTGTTGAGATTCACTGTATTGTTTTTTAAATCATTCATTACGGTGACAGCTTCAAACACTGCAATTTGATTTTGGAGACTGAGAAATATTTTACACAACAGAAAAACAAGAATTCCTTCAACAGAAAACTATTCAGTGGTGTTAATCATTGAGAATTTACTGAGCTGGGATCTTTAGATTTGAATTTTGAAAATGCTTCTATATTATTTTTAGGGGAATGTATAAATTAGATATTAGAAATTAATTCGCATTTGGATATTTGGCACATGATTTTATAACATAACAGAAATGTACTCTTATATTATATATGTTACATTAAAATAATTACATTTGCTCCACGTTTAGAAAGGGGGGGGGGAATTCTTCTTTCCGAAAAATCCTAAATCCTTTTAAGCGTTAGATGCTAATACATGATTCTTCCTAATCTAGTAGATATTTTTCATTAATGGAATGTTGGTTCACAGTGATATGAAGAACTAAAAGGTTTTTCTAGGTCCCTCAAATATTGGTGCACCAGCTCCTAGAAAGTTTTAGACCCCTATGTTTACATCTACAATTCCTTTGTATCATTGAAATCAGAGGGGTGTTATAGGCATTGTTTAGTTCTGCTATCTTTTGTTATTTCATAACATTGCTTTGTTAATAGTACCAAAGAATAAATAGGATCCTGATCATAGGACATCTCAGCATCTGTCTGAATGATATAATCAATCCCTCAGGGTTCAGTTATTACAGATTCGAAACACATTTTCAGTCACCTAAAATGTGCTAGACACTGGGCTCAGTAAGCAATGGAAATAAAAATTTGAAAAGGTAAAAGCCATTTTCAAAAAGGGGGAGAAAGAAAGTCACTTAACCAGTATTTATAACTTGACATGGAAAGGTACTACAGATACTCCTGGACTTATGATGGAGTTACATCCAGATAAACCCAATGTAAGTTGAAGGTGTTATTAAGTTGAAAATGCATTTAATACACCTAATTTACTGAACATCATAGCTTAGCCTAGCCTACCTTAAACATGCTCACAACATAATATCCCAAATAACGGCAACACAGTACACTGTAGAGTATCGATTGTTAACCCTCGTTGTCACGTGGTTGCCTGGGAACTGCAGCTGGCTACGGCTGGCCAGCATCAAGGGAGAGCATCATGCCTATTGCTACCCTGAGAAAAAAATCAAAATTCAAAATTTGAAGTACTTTTCTCACCAAATGAGTATTGGTTTCATACCATCATAAAGTGGAAAAATTGTAAGTCAAGCCATCATAAGTTCCAGACCATTTGTATACATATCTAGAGATAGAGATAGAGATAGAGATAGATAGATAGATAGATAGATAGATAGATAGATAGATAGATAGATAGATAGATAGATATAAAGAGAGAGAGAGAAAGAAAGAGAGAGCGAGAGATGATAGAGTAGTACGTAGTGTACAAAAACGTTTAGTGTCAGAGAAGCATTCCAAAAGTAATTTATGGGAAACTAGGAGACAAGATGCTTCCAAAAATACCATCTTCTCTACTTTGTCCAATGGCAAAAATATTATCAACCCAGGCCACTCTTAGTGTTATCAAGCACAAGGGTCTGTTTATAATATGATTCCTTTTCTCCTGCGTGTATTATGTAATAATCCATGCCTCAATTTCCCAATCAGCTAAAAGCATACGGTTATTCCAAAACACTTCTTATTTTCACAGTGTCAAAATATAAACAGGAGGTGTAGCTTAAATAAATTCAGTTCCCTGCACTTTCATAGGAACTTAACAGGACCCATGGCATCACAGCAGGAACAACACAATTTGATGTTTGATGGTGCTCAGCTTGACCCATCTCAAGGGACTGTCCCACCCATATCTGTCAAGCTTGCCTTGAAGAGGTTTCATTCCCATTGCACCTGTGGCAGACCTTGCTAAAACCACTGCTCTCTCTCACATTTTGATAGACCCTGGAATTCCTCTAAACCAATCTAAACCTAATAACTACCTAGATTAAAAGACAAAAGCAACCCAGTGTTAAGTACAAGATATGTGATGACATACAACATGTCACTTACACATGTACATACATACACCATTTTCAATTGATAATATGGCTCATGGGGCTAGCAACTCTGTTCAGTCTAATTCCTAGCCAACTCCAGAAGAAGTCATAAAAATAGGTAGTCTGAAATTAAAGTCAATTAAATTACGTTACTTATTTGTGAAGTTAAAAGGAAAACACACATAAGTAATAGAAATCAATTATTGTATATTCCCAAGCCTGTTCTTATACGCAGAAGAGGTAATCGATCGCTCTAGAGAATTCTACAAGGTAATTACTATTTATTCTATAATAATAGTACCGTCTTCCTCTTCTTCCTTTACACCAGTCCCATGCAGCTGCCACCTTGCAGAAAGCAAATAAACTGCAGTTAAAAAGTCAAAAAAAACAAAGCACTGGAAGAAAGTTGGTATTCTGCATTCTGTGTACAAGAAGACAGTTGAACTTCATCCCTATGTGCGACCTGAGGCTACAGTACTTTATGGCCCACGCTGTATATACACATCATTGCCACATTTTCGGTAATAAATGTGGCCATGGCTTTGAAATGGGGCATTGCTACGTAGAAAGAATTAATGAGAAATATCTTTCTTGTGGATGTTTAGTTAACTTAAAAGAACATAGTTTGAAAATAATAAGCAGTTGAAAAAGAACATGGATCAATTAAGAATTTAAAAGAAGTCACGCCCAATGAAATTTCTTCCCCCTCTTTAAAAAAGAAGAGGAGAAAACTACAGAGTAAAAATAGATGTTGCTGCTATTATGGAGAACCAAAAACACTAACCAAGAGCTTCAGTCAGAGCTGAGCTAATGAATATAAGTTACCTTAGCCGGTTTTAGCTGACTTTGAAATTAAAGTTCCAAACCCTCGCATGCAGGGAGAGCTGGACTTGAGCAAAATGGACTTAATAAACTCCATTGTGTGGTTAGATCCCTAGGGAGATTTCCTGCCCATCCATGACCAATCGGTATTATTTTTTTTAGTGACTGGTACTTTTGTGAGCAAGATGGGGGTTTCTGGGAGTGATTAGCACTTTTCACCACTGATTGACAGGTTCAAACAGAAATGAGACAATGGGAGGAATCATTAGGAATTCAAATGTAAGGTTAGTGTTTGCAGGATTTGTGACTGATTTAACAGAAAGGAAATATATATGTAAGAAAAGGGAATTTATGTTTAAAATGTTGACTGATGTAGTACAAATTAATTTTCAAGTTCAAAAAAATTTTTTCAGAATTGAAATTAATCCGAAATAACAAGATAAAACAGCAATGTTTTAAGTGTTCTTTCTAGAAATTTTTCATGTCAGCTATGGATACATTCAATTCTTTGCTTTAGATATTTAAGATCCGAAGATTTAAAATCTTACAGAGATCTTCAGTAGTAAAGGTTTAGATTTGTTTTTCTCATAGATTAAAAATCTTGTAGAAAAAAATAAGTATTGTTTTTCTAAGAAAAAAAAAATTGATGAAGTTCTCCATTATATGCAGGGAAGATTCCTTAGGGAAATAATTACAGTGAATGATATTAGCATTGACCATAAATTGATAATTGACCACAAATAATTAGGGTAGAATATCTTTACTGGTGTAAATTATGCTAATAGATCAGTCTTGTCCCTAGGTGCTGATGTTGGTTTCTTATAAGTAATTTTGTTTTTAATTCACATTATAAATTTAGCATACTGCACTTGAAAATTTAATCTTATTTCACATCAAAGCAAAAGTAGAGGATACAAAATTAAACAAGCTTAATCAAAGAAGAAAAATATGATACACACCACCATTTTTCAGGATGTTTTGGTAAGAGTTGACTTCTTGTGAGAAAAGTTGATTGTGACAATAATGTACACAAACTGTGTTGTTGTTTTTTAAAACATAAAACCAAAGCAAAGTAAGACGTGTGACTGGAAGTCACCTCACAAATTTGAATGGAATATTCCAATACCTCATAAGTTGCTAATACGTGTATGTAAAGGACGGTAGAATAAATCCAATAACCTGTGCATGAAATGATCACTGCATCAGATTTTTATGCATATCCTGTGTGTGGCTCAGCATTCAAGCTGCATTTTTTGAATATGTTGTGACTAATTTATGCAAAGTTTTCATCAAGCAAGCATTTTTCATTTTTCAATTGCCATACAAAGTTCTGTAACTTGTGTGCTCAGTGTGTTAATATACTGAGATAGTAAGAGAAAATACACGGCATCACAATAACAAAAAATAAACTATCAGGGAGCCTCCATAGAAGTAAGGGGTCAAGAAAACAAATACAATCCAGTGAGTCCTGGTGTTAGGATTTGTGGTGGTCATTAATAATCCACATTTCCATATTAAGAGATGATTTCTGTCATTCTTTTTGACCAATCCACCTACCACCTGCTTTGCAGTTTCCCTCCAAAATTTCAAGGCATGCGCTAAAAGTTTCTCACACTTTGCAGCAAATTGGAATCACCTGGGGAATCTTTAAAAAATGTAGAGTAGAGAATTGGCTCCCACCCCAGGCATTCTGACTTCTTAGTATGAGGTGCAACCCAGGCATCAAGAGATTTTTCCAAACTTCCCGGAAGACTATCCTGTGCAGCAAAACTTGGGAAACATGGCTGTACACGCTTTCTGCCTCAGTTTTCTCTAATTTGGTCTGAAAAGACACCGATGTTCTCTCTTCCACATATTTAAAAGAAATGCTTCTCTACCTTACAGCTGATTTCAGGCACACAGCCCCTTAATCTGCTATCCTTTCTGACACTCATCACATCCCCATACTCAGTGCTTCTGCCAAACTTGCTTACAGCCTCTCATCCTCTCTCAACTCCTTTCTTATTCTCCTTTTTATACTCTCTCATCACCTAAATTACTGCAGATGAACATTTATCCCTCTGATTTTTCAGCTCTTATTCAATTTCTTATCATTAGCTATCTTTGGCATCTTACCACCAGTTTAAGCATAAAAACGGTTTCCTTTCAATGTTACCTAGTTATTTCCCTTTATCCAAAACCCCAGGCAGACTCTTCCTTTCTTCAGTCTTCTTCCAAGAACTAAGTTAAGACCCTTAGTAATTTTTTATCTCATTATAGTGGACTTCCCTGTTTCAAATTCTAGTTTGCTACCTGTCTCTCCCAATAGGCTCATTGCTTTCCTGTATAAAACGCTACTGTCAGGCTTCTTGTCATTTCCCTTGCTCATTATGAATACCTCCTTAGTGTGTTTCTTAAACACAACTTATCCAGTCCATCACCCTGTTCTCTTTTCCCAGAGGCTCCTTCAGCCCCAAACTCACCTAAGAATTATAGGTCTGGATGAGTGTCTGCCTTGAGGATTGATAGCAATACTTAAATGGTTATGCAAGGAGGTGCATGCAGAGCGATGTTGCACAACATAGATGACCAAGAGCCCCTCTAGATTTCCTGGAATTACTATAGGCCTTAGAAATGCATGTATTCCTTACCCTTGCTCTTTTTCCCTTCTTTAACTCATTTTACTCAGACTCATACAGCTAATACTGAGTCAGGATTATCCAAAGAACCAGGAAGGAAGACACAGAACCGATAGTTACATGCATCTATGTCTGTTCTATTCTTTGTCGGATTATGAAAACTGTAGTTATTGGAAAAATTATTTAAAAATGGAAGCCCTTTTTCCTTCCACCTCAAGGGCTTGTTTCAAAAAAATTGAGCTCAGTAAAATCCATCATTATCCCTGTTTCTGTCCCCTAATACTTCTACCCACCACTCCCCTTCTCATCAGATCCTGCACCCAACTGCTCCCTACCATCCCTCTTTCTTTCTTGTCTCCATTAGTCTTTATAAGTTCTATATTCTTATTTGCCATGTCACCACCTTGAATTTTATCAACTCACTTGTAAATTTATTTCTTGCAATTACACTGTTCTATGTAGCTTTTTAAATAAGTTTTCTTTCAAAGGAAAAAAACAAGCACAAAAACTTTCTTTTTTTCTTTTTTTTTTTTAAAGTCAAAAAATATTCACCAGTGAGAAAACCCTATATTCTTTCTGGATGTATTGGTTTTCTAAACTACTTAATACCTACGTGTCACATGATTATATATGTCAAGTTCTAGGTATATTATAGAAACATGCTGAAAGTAGCACTCAAGGAGAATAACTGCTCAACCATCTAAAAGCAAGATTGGATTGTCACAAAGTGAGTTAAAAATGTCACAAAGTGAGTTTTTTTAATTGAATTAAAATGACTGATACAATTTTCATAATTTTTAATTTTTATATGAAATCATTAACTTATAGAGTTACTTATATATTTATAGAGTTACTTATATATTTATAAAAAGAAGAGTGGTTTCTCTGAATTTGGACTTGAAAATTGGATGGATTTGTTTCAAATCCTGACTTCAGTTTTGCTAGTTGTGTAAACTTCAGCAAGTAATTTAACTTTCATGGTCTGTGTCCTCACTGTAACATGCGGGTATAAATAATATTTTATATAGAGGATATTTTTGAGGTCTATATGAGATAATATCTGTTAAATGCATTGCAGGGCTGAGACATAGGAGGAACTCTGTAAATGGTAGTTGAAACTATTGTTATTGACATGCTTTAGTAAACCCACTACCAAATATGTAGGAATTTTCCCTATGTTTCTTGGAAAGCTCTGATATGATTCTTCTTTCAGACCACCCTGAATCCATCTCTGGCATTTAACATATCGATACAAAGAGATTTTATACTTTCTTATCAACACCTTAGCATTATTGAGTATTGCGTATACTTTTCCTGTTTTACATTCAAGAGAATTTTAAATGGAAAACATTAAGGTGGTCCATGTGCTTTCAATGCAGTATATCTGTTATCAGCCTCTATAACCACTAGATGTCAATACGATGTTTATCTGGAAGGTTTAATAAAGACTCATTAGTACCCTATTTAATGATTAAATCGTGTAATCCCTTTGCAAGATATTTTAATGTTAAAGGATTTCAAAGCATTTTACTGTAATATTTATGGAATTCACACCACTAACAACTAAAATGCTTCACCTCATCCAGGTGTAAAGATCTGTTGAATAGAAGCAGAGTTTTAAATTTGAATCAAATTAAATTTGATGAGAAAAATGTATATAGACAGAATATAATTGCTCTAATTGGATTTTTTTTCAGGTACTTTACTTTAAGACACATGACATCTTTATTATTTGTAACTGGATAAGACCTAAATCTTATATTTTATTTTAAAGGTAGCATCTTACCTTTTCATAGCTACAATGGTAATTCTGAGAAAAGAAATAATCTAAGGTATTTCTAAAATTATCTTCTGCAGGATATTGGCTATTTTATTAGTGATTTGGCTAAAGATAATTTAAATTCCTGTCAAAACTCAGCTTTAGCAGGCTTGAATATTTACTCTTCAATCTTTAACCCTCAAATTGCAATCAATAACCTTTCCATGAACATACTAAATAACTTTATTCTTTTTGAAGCCCCATACTGATGTAGAGGAATGTAATTCGAATCCTTTTGCCTTTGATATTAGAGTAGCATGACTTAAATGTAAAATAGAGAGAAAATGACCTCAGAACAAAAAATAAATAAAAATCAAATAAACAAAGAAGAAAAAGAGCCACATTATTTTTATCTGAGGAAATTATTAGATGTATTTTCCTCCAGTCCCAACTTTGCATCTTTTTTTCCTCTGAATATATGCAGATATGACCTGTCTGCTAATTTCAGCCAAAAATATTCACACGAGATCTTGGAAAATCCACTGGCCTAAAAGAAATCTTTAGTCTAAATATTGGCTTGTTATGTGCCCTAGCAATCCTACATTGCTAGCCCCCAACCCTAAACATATGGCATTGTAATGAAATTTTACGACAATAATGAACTTTTAGTACTATATTAGGAAGTTTCTTTTATTCTTTATCAGCCCTTCCCCATCCACGCTGGAAGTTGCCAATAGTTTACATAAGATTATAATTTAACATATTAAATTCTTTAGAAAGAACCGAGTAAAAACAGTAGGAGCAAGGAGAGGAAGGAAACTCAGGGCAAGTGGATCTATTTGAGTACACATTCATTAATTTCCCAACCATTTAATGGAAATTCTATTCACTATTAGGACTCCAGTTATCTGTTATGTGAGCTAGATGAAGCAATGTAAGCAGATCAGACATGGGGAGAGAGGAGGAAAGGAGATGATGATGATGGAAAGCAAATGGGAATGAGAGGTCTGGAATGGTGTGGTACGCAAGAAAAACATGTGTGGCTTCAGAATGTTGACTGGACAGTCCAATCATCACAGAGTTTCAGCTGAGGTTCAAAAGGTAGCAATAAAAAGTGACCATTACCCCACTTTCAAGTTAGGGAGTAGCAGTACATGGTCCAACAGGGTAAGTACGGGGTACATGAGCCTATTTGAGCACCTTAAAAGTGGCTGATGAAACTGAGATGTACTGTTTTAAATAAACACCAGTTTTCAACAATGTGGTATAAAAAAACTTATAAATTATTTTTATATTGATTCTGCATTGAAATCATACATTTTGGTTTAATTTGGATAAATAAAATTATTACTCAAATTTATTTCACATTTTCTTTTGACTTTTTAAATATGCCTACAAGATTTTAATTATATCTGAGGCTTGCATTATATTTCTGTTGGACAGGATTGTACTGCACCATCCAGGAGGGCCTTGTTGACAGTAAAAATGGTTCTGTGACCCTTATCCTGTCACCCATCCCCAGCTTCCCATTGTAAGACTATTCAGAGAGTGGAGAATACTTTGTAGAGAAACATAGGCCTCTCAAGAGTAGTACTGCGACGTCTTCCTTCTGTTGACCAAGGGATATGCTTTCTACCCACTTCAAGTGGAGCAAAGAGGAACTTCAGACGAGAACCATTTCTTCAGTTTGAGATGTAGATCCAAAGGGGAGACTGACATGTCATGCTGAATACATAACTGTAGAGTTGCAGAGACTCTTAGGCAACTCTTTCCTCTCATTCATGGAACCAAAGGTGATAAGGAATCTCTTAGGAAAACTTGACCTTGCCTTCTTACAGTTGGAAGGAGTCAGAAACAGGAGTCCATGAAGGGGAGAGAAGGGAGAGCTAGGAATTAGAGGCAACCACTTCCCCTCTCCCTATGGGAGGTGCCGAATGTGGGCAGGCTGCAGTGGGGAAGAGAAAGGAGCTTTGAATTGGATGTGAAATGACCATTTTGGTTTGGATAAAACTGGCCTTTTGTAAACTGGAAGTGACACTTCTAGTACATACAAAAGACCAGAAAACTTATGAAATATGCCTAAACTCAGGAACAGGAAAAGATGTATTGTGTTTATTGCCTGTCTCCTCATTAGAATTTTAACTCCAAAAAGGCCAGGTAGTTTTGTCTGTTTTGTTTTGTTTTCACTTGCATACTCTAAGGGGCCTAAAATATACTTGGCACATAGTAGGTATACAATATATATTGGTTGAATGGATGAATAAATGAATCTGATATAATATGATTGAAGGCAGTAATTGGAGGGGGAAATGCTTCCTTTTGTATCTGTAGAGTCTAGCATGTTAAATAAACATGATATGTTAGGAAAAGCAATGCCTATGTATTTAATGAGCATGAAGTGACTGGTAGATAAAAGGAGGGATTTCTGGTGAGTTCAGCAAATAGAGTCCATTTTAGAAATTATAGAGTATAGTCAAATCACTTCATGATGCGTACTATCAAGAACTCTTTAAAATTTTCCTTGACAATAGTCTCATATTAAGGCTTGTGGTGCCTGAAATATTTCCAGTGTTTTAGAATTATTGAACCTCTTTCAATCAGCAAGACCCTTAGTGAAATTTCTTCCATCATTCATGGCCAATTACCCTTGTTTTTTCAATTACTGGCCTTTTTGTTTGAGATTGAGTTTTGAGTATGATGAACAGTTTTCATCATTATTTTATGTAGATTCAAGTAACAGCAAGAAAGATCACAACTTTGACAAAGATATATGCTGCCACCTGTACAGTTTCTAACCTTTTCTAACAAAATACCTCATTAGGTTCTATGTGAAGATCCAGGGCCGAAAAGCATTCAGAGTCAGCATGATTAGTTTCTTAGGCTTCTAAGGCTTTATTGTTCTATTTCCTTAGTTTTCTAGAACTCACTGACATCAATTTTGTACTTCAAAGTCAATAAGAATATGATAAAATGTTAAATTTCCAGTTAAAAACAGTTTATGCACATTTTTGAAAACATTTTTGAAAAATATACTCCATGTCCATAAAAATATACTCATGGCATATTCATGATTATTGTATTTCAAAGTATAAGATGGTGATGATTATTCTATCTGGGTATGTGCACTTAGCTAAAAAGATGTGTGCATAATCAGCTCATCCACCAAGAACAGGTTAACCATCACAGTTTCCATTACTTTGTCCATGTACCAACTTTTCCTGCTTAACTGCCTGACATCTTTGTTCAAAGGTGTCAAATAGCCTTTAGCTATATAGATGGAGATTTTTATTAAGACATTTTAAAAACATTTTTATATATTTTAGAATATTTTATGGAAGGGAATTAGAAATCTCTATTTTTGTATTTTTTGAAATAAAAATTTGGGCAATTGTAGGTTAATTTCATAGATGTTGGGGAAAAAATGTTACAACCTATAATAATTTCGGAGATGATTTCATCTTTCTTACAGATTAAAAACAACAACGAGCTGTCATGCTAGGAGATAGGCAGAGAACTACAAAAGACAAGGAAACCAGTAGTCAATGAAGATTGGGATAAGTAAATTAAATAGAAAAGGAACAGTGCAGAGACAGCAAGTTGTTGTCAACTTGGGTTAATAGTGACTTTCTGGAGTAGGTTATTTGAAGAAAAAAAATAAGGCTATTACAATCTGTGCAGGAAAGAGTGTTGTAATCACAGTGCAGGAAGGGGCTAGGGTCACAAAAGCCATGTATTTCTATTTATGTTCTACCGGTCAAGTTCTCTGCCAAAATAAGAAAGCCAGTGAGTGTTCAAAAGAAAAAGAGTCACCACCGATGTCAGAGAATCCTAGCTATGTCAACACTGAGGAACTAGATCTGATTTTTTTTTTCCCACTGAGAAAAAGTACTCTTCACACCACACATTTAAATTTAAAACAAATGTATGGTTTGTTAAGAATATAAACCAGAAAGACAGAACACAAAAAGCATAAGATCATTTGACTATTTCAGACTAGCTCACATCTTTGAGATCTCCATTATTATACCTTAAACTACTGAAAGAACTTAAACACATGATTGGTGGGCCACTCCAAGTATAATACAATTACAAGAATTATGCAGAATTATACAAAAAGTGCTAGCTATCCAGTTCTCAAATAGAAGACTAAAAAATGGATTATATTTGCCATGGAAACAATGACCTTCCTCCATTCCAAAATAAAAACCCCCACCTATGCTCCCTTTCCTCATGACAAGAGGAACGCCTCTGTCTCATACAAGGCAGACTTATTGAAAGAATGGTATGCCTAGTAACCTTCCATTTTTCTTCTCCCATTGACCTCTCAATTTCTTAAAATGGATTCCCTTCCATTCCACTGGAATCTCATACAGTTCCTATCTAAATGTCCAGTTTTCAGTGTATCATTAAACATCTTTTATTATACCTTCTTTCAGATACCATTGTGTTATTTTAGCATCCTGTTTTTTTGTTTTGTTTTTTTTTTATTTTGTTTTTGAAGGCAGTGCCATTGGCCCTCACATGTGGGACCTGAACCGGGGTCTCTGGCTTCCCAAGCCAGCACCTAACCACCGCACCACTTGGCTGGCCCCATTGTGTTATTTTAATGTAAAAGGCCCTATGTTCTTTCTGTAGTGGTCCTACATCTTTCTGAAGCTCCTCACCTGGCCCCTCCTACTCTGACTACAGGTATTCTCTTAGATTCTGCCCTCAGTTTTTTCATTGCAAATGTTTGACCCTGGAAATGTTGGTAACAACCATAGATTTTTTTTCTGTCACTGAGCCCAAGCCTACCTGCCTAGTCTAGACCTCCTAAATGTTGGCCTTGTGTTCCAGCTGCCCAGCAGAAATATTCGTGATTGTTCTATACATACTTCAGTTCAGCTCATCCAAAATAAAACTGATCTTTTCTGGTCATAGATTGCTTTTCCTTCTGTTCTCCGGATGGGCTGACCATTGCTGGTGACCTATTCTTGAACCAATACCATGTGCCCACCATGTGCTTTGTTATGGTTTACATGTGTCATATCACATAATATGCACAACCACCTTCTGAGATAGATTATGATGTCCATTTTATACATGAGGAAATGGAGGCACTAAATGCTTTAAGTAACTTGCCCAAAAGGACACTAGGTTAGTAAGTCATAGAGCTGGGATTCCTATTGACATCTAACTATCTTAAGAGACAATAATATTTTCATGTCAACCTGAAGGAAACATGTGTGAGGAGATGTATGTTTATTCTGTTTCTACAGAGGGCAGAATCAGAACAGTGAATAGAAATTCGGTGACTATAGATTTCAGTCAATTTATCAAGGAACCTCTTAAAAAGTGGCATTATACAGCAAATAAACAGGTTTCCTGGAAAAGCAATGGCTTCAGACTCAGGACTGTTAAAGAAAAGTTTTTTGGATGGAGAAGAAATTTAGACTACACAAACTCCTAAATTTCACAACAGAATAGTAGTCCCTGGCCTTGCCCCATTTGGATAATAGGTTCAGTAGTCTGCTTACTAATCATATGAAAAACTAAACAGATGCACATACACATTTAATAAATATACTGCCTATTGGGTAATCAATGTACTGTCTGATGAAAACTTTGGTAATGTAGAATTATCATTTTAAATAAAAAAAAAGTTTTTTTTCTTTAGTAGTTCAGCTGCTTTAGGCCATGTCATGTTCTCTATTTTGAGAAGCAGCTACTATGGCTGCTGCAAATACTTCTAAATGATCCAGCATTATACAATGTAATTCTGGCTCTAGCACCATCGGGAAGAGGGTGAAAAGTGTGAATGGAACAAACCTGACACTGTGTTGTAAAACTGAAGAGAACATTTCTTTTACTGTTGGATGTGATTTTTGCTTTTCCCCCAGAGGTGTAGTACATACATCTGTGTTTTATGCAGCTTAGGTTTCTGTTTTAGCAAAGACTTTAATCTGATTTTTGTTGGTACCATTGTTGTGTTTCCATTCCTGCTTTCAGAAAGGGTCTGTGCTTAACATTTTTGCATCGTGTGTAACTATTCCTCAGGAGAACTGGTAAATAGATGCAAGGGGCAAAAGGAGTCGTCATCTCCATCTGAAACCATAATGGGGGGAAATCTGAAAAGTGAGGAACCTGATAAGAGATGCTGGACTCCATGCTCAGTTCTTGTGGCCAGGCCAGGCAATGTGTCCAGGGTTCTAGCTGATTCTGTGGAGGCCACTGGCAGGTGCCTATAATGAGCCTCTGTTCATCCACTTTAATTAGCACCTCATCACTTTCAGGTTGGTGTCACCCAGCTGGCTAGAGCAAGACAACACCTCCAGCTTGAACTGGGCTCCATTCCATTTCCTTGGATCTCATTGAGACATGTGGTGCTTTCTTTAAGTACAGCTGGTGCTGGCACTTTCATTGTAAATTTAAATCTCTGTTTGGAAAAAGGTGATAAGAACAGTTTGTTTCGAGTCCCTGGTGTTTAAGCCTTAAGCAATTTCCAGCAAATACATTCAAGACTCCTTCTGGTTTGATCGGCTACAATTTGTAGTCTTATTAATAGTAAGCACTCAGATTCTCCTTAATGATATGTACCCCAAGGAAGTCTCTACCAGGCATCACTGTTTTTCTGTGTTTCAAAGTTTGTGTTGATTGCTTTTAGCATTTTTGGTGGTGCTTGTTGATCAGTGCACGTTACAAGAAAAATACCAGCATCTGCCTGCATTTATTTGAGGCTTTTTCTTGGTTTAATGGGACAAAAATGGGATGCTTATTAGACGCATTCCGTTTTATTGAAGTTCTTCCTCAATAACACATGTGCTAATATCCAAGACTGCACAATGAACTGTGTGTGAGAGCATAATGTCTTCTGTTTTTCTATGCAGTTATGGTACATCAGTATTTAACGTATTTGTAAATTATCTTGATGTGTGTCATGCTTGCAAGTTATTATATTAATAACATTTTTACCTATTTTGTGACCAATTTGTATGTATCTTGGCTTTTGTCCCCAAGACAAGAGTTGGTGATTAAAATATCTGCCTTTTCTTTGGTTTCTTCTTCAATCTCTTTATGTACTCTCTAGGCATTGGGTACTTAAGATTTGGGAATTTGGAATTAAATAGCTTATTAAAATTACATCAATTTTATATAATATTCTAAGCAACCTACCAGATGTCTTCATTTGTTCACTCTTCTTTAAGGCCACTCTTTTTTTTTGAGGGCAATGTCACTGGCCCTCATATGTGGGACCCGAACCGGGGCCGCTGGCTTCCCAAGCCACCACTTAACCACTGCACTACTCGGCCGACCCAAGGCCACTCTTTTAAAATGATCATTATAAGTCATCATAGCACCTTAAATTGTTTGCAAAGTGCTTTCCGGGCATTATCTAATTTGATTCTTCTGGCAATTCTGAATTTTGTAGGTAAGGAAGCTAAAATTAAGACAAGTTAAATTGAGGCCTGGGATCACCAAGCTGATGACAGAATTGGCAGGTCCCAAACCCAGCCTGTTACACAGCACACAGTTGGAAACCCACTGACCACTTGAAAGTGAATGACCAACAAAGGCAACTGGGCATCCTGAATCATTGATCATGAACTCAGGCATTATTGGCCATGGAACTTTGGTCTAGTAAGTGAATTTCTCAGAGCTCAGGTTTATCAGTTGTAAAACAGATAAAATCATATCAAACTCACATGAAGACTAGATAATGTCAAATATTTAGCACAGTAAATATTAGTTACCTTCATTTCTCTGTTATACAAAAATCATAGATGCCTAATCTAGTATTACCAGATGAAACTGGAATAGTTTCAGTTGGTCAATTAAGAACTAGATGATGTTTATCTTGACAATCTGTCCTGAAGCAGAGTAATATTTCAAATATGTTTTATTTCAAGAACTTATAATATAAACCCTACTCTCCCTCTGTATGAAACAGATGGGAATTACTTTTTTTCTTTTAAATAGCAGAAGGTATAGATAAACATAGTAGGGAAAAGAAGTATACATTTTTGTAAACTTTACTTGATTCATCATCATAAGAATAGACTAATAGTAATAGCCAACATTCATTATTGAAATAGAGTGTTTTTTATAAATTTATTTTATCCTCACAACAAAATTAACTGATGTATATTTTTATTAAACCTATTTTGCAGATGAAGAAACTGAGCTGCAAAAAGGCAAGGTCGTCCAGTGTAGGAATTCATGCCAGTGGGTTTGATGATAGTGTCCATTTGCAACCATTAAAATATAATGCCTTAAAATAACTACTGAAAAAAACAAAAAACAAAAAACTACTACTTGTAAAAATAATTTTATCAAAATGCATATTATACTAATTAAGAGATGCCCTAAACTTTTGTATTCCCAGATTAGAACATATGTGTATTTCAGCATTTGTCATTTATTTACTTGTTAAAATTAGCCATTGTCAAGGAAACTACTCATTAAAATTGAAAATAGATACACATTAAAGAAATTTAATTAAACTTTGGATAATACTAAAACTATTTTATTTTTTTTTAAGATTTTTATTGGGGAATTGGGGGAGGGGAACAGACAGGTTGCTGTCCTTTTGTTCTTCAGCCTAGTTGCAGAGGACATTGCTTCACTGGTCCATGTTGGTATCATCATTGTGCTCTTCCCCGATGAGGCAGATCAGTCGCCGGCCTCTGGATGGTCGCTCACCGTGACTATTGGCAGCTCACGCTGGCTGCTGGCCACTCACTGTAGCCTATGGCAGCCCACTGCAGCAGAGGCTGTAGCCTATATGGTCGCTGGGACTTATGCAGCCCATCTCCAGGTGGAGCTGTTGTTCACCATCTTAGCTGAAGAGGACAGTGTCACTGGCCCTCAAATGTGGGATCCGAACCAGGGCCGCTGGTGTTCCAAGCCAGCTCTTAACCAATGTGCCACTCTGCCAACCCTAAAACTATTTTTTCACTAAATGTTTGTATTTATTTCTTTCAGTATCTAGTGACAATTATTTTAAACATATTAAAAATAACTGCAGGTATTAGATAATTATTTGTGAAAATGAGAGGAGCTAATTAACAAAACACAGTAAATTATATTAAATAACAATAAAGAAATAATTCCACAAATTTCAAGCTTTAGGAAAAATAAAACTTTCCTGTTCAAATTCTCTCAGATGTAAAATCACATGGGAAATATTTATACAACTGGGGTTATATATTAATTCCATAAGGATTAAAAGAATGAAAAATTCAGCATCACTTTTTTTTGTTTTGTTTCAACTCTGTTTATTTATTTATTTATTGTTTGTTTGTTTGTTTTTTGTCACAGCATCACTTTTAATGCTTTAGTCATCCTTTTGAGGTTTTCACCATCTCTGGTGAGGATGCTGGGAGGAGGTATGGACCTTAGCTCAGAAGCTCTTGGATAAATGGGCAATTGCATGGGGCTGGACCAGCAGCTTTACTACCCCTGATTTGGAATAGAACTAAGATTTGTGTGTTGCTAATCTGGGTAACCTCATTTTCTTCTCATTTAACTAGTGGGAGTTAATTGAACTACCTGCTGAGATCTCGGGCACATAGCTAAATAAGGTGAAATGAGGTTACAATGTTCCCTAACCCACTTCTGGCCCCATTTACAGTATGGGCAGGTTTTCACAAAGGATCAGAAAACACTTTGAAAATGGCAGATGACATTCAACTACTTTGTAGCTACATCTATGTAGCTTCTTTGTTTTCCTAGTCCTTAACTCCACCCCTCCCTTAATATTTAGTTCTTCCCTGTTTCTTCTTCTCCATCTCACCCAGATTCACTCCCCATCTTTTCAAGCCAATTACCAACAAATGCTTAGGACCTTCCCACCCATATCAACATGTTCCATTGATGTTTCCAGACACACTCTGTCCACAACTCCTGTTTTCTACAGCTCTATTTTACCTAACAGACCTCACAAATTCCTGTTTCAGCTTGAAAATACTGTATCTGTACAAGGTTAAACATTGCCTTGAAAAATAAAAATCCAATCCACCCACTGCTTATATCAGTTTAAAATATCACACTGTTCGATATTTTACCACTGTTATAACTGCATTAATCAACTATTTGGACTTTAGTAAAAACAGATACTGGTTATTTTTGACATAAAGAACATAATATGGTTTATGCCCCACCCCAAAAAATGTTGTAATAAACTATTGTATGTTACTGTATCATTTTCCCTTTCAAAAGTGATAATGGAGGATTGATTTCAGTATCTCCTTAAAAATGTATATTATGCTTTTTCTACCGAAGTAATACATTAGAGAAAAAAAATTTTAATTCAAAAAATATAAGGCCGGCCGAGTGGCGCATTGGTTACGAGCTGGTTTTGAGATGCCAGCGACCGGTTGGGATCCCACATATGAGGGCCAGTGACATATGTGCCCTCTACAGCTAACAACAGCTCCACCTGGAGCTGGGCTACGCGAGCCCGGGAGACAGTATAGGCTGCAGCCCCGGCTGCAGTGGGCTGCCATAGGCTACAGTGAGTGGCCGGCAGCCAGCGTGAGAGGGTGGCAGCCAACGTGAGCTGCCAATAGTCGTGGTGAGCGACCATCCAGAGGCCAGCGGTCAATCTGCCTCATCCGGGAAGAGAGCAATGACGATACCAACATGGGCCAGTGAAGCAATGTCCTCCGCAACTAGACTGAGAACAAAAAAGACAGCAACTTGTCTATTCCCCTTCCCCGGTTTCCCAATGCCGTTCCCCTCCCCCAATTCCCCAATAAAAATCTTAAACAAACAAACAAACAACAACAACAACAAATATATATATATATATATAATCACTGTCATTTTTTTGGTCCTGAACTCACATATGTATATTAATATTAAGAAATGAGACAAAAAGTCATTTATACCTTGTTTTGTATGTGTGATTATATAGCTGAAGCCAAGTGCCTGAATTAGCCATATATACTAACTAGATGCCATAAATTTCTACTTTACATTATAAGAATTTGCTAAGTATTTTTCCTTTACTCTGAACTTGTGTTTTCATCACTATCAGTGCTTTATATGAGTAGAGTAATAGTAATTATAAAACAGTTAAAATTAAAATATATTGCAGCATGAATACATTTTTACTCTGTATTTATGAACACAGCAGATACTAGCTAGGGTTCTGTTTGTAGATGTGATATAGATATATATATATATATATATATATATATAATTCCTTCTTACAGATTATCATTTTAAGTCTTACGCCTGCATTATACACATTCTTACATTTCACATTAAGCACATGGAGACTTATTACACAGCATTCTATTTTTATTTAAATTAATCACTCTCTCCTTGATGACTCCTGCTCTCACCAATATTTTTATGCAAGAATTTACCCAAGTTCGTGGGGTTATTTTCCTTATTTGGTTTATTTCCAAACTTACTGTAGAAAGTTGACTACCAGGAGAAACGGTCATCCTCGGGACCCAGACTCCACTAAAACAACTCTGCAGCAAGTGTTACAAAACCTGGACTCTGGTCTAATGTGAATGCCATAGGATTGTTTCTAAAACTATGTCTGTCTTATATAACCTCTGATGGGACGTCCTTTAGACCTTTAAGTTCAAGTTAGGAGTGATAAGTGCCTTTAATATTACATGTTACTTAACCCATTTAAAAAGGAGTCATGGCTGTTGTTATATCCTAATAAGATAGGATAGGTGAATAAGTCAAGAAGAATATGAAGCTGCCAAGTTGAAAGCGCAAGCACCTTTGTGCCTTTAGAAGTGTAGGAGTGTACTGACAAATAACAGAATGTTCCTGGAGTAAATAAAAACGGGTGCTGAACAGTGAATATATGAGCCCATCATTATCTGATTAACAATTATTTCTATTTCAGAGTAATTCATTCTTTCAATGATAACACTTCATAAAACCCAAAACTGCATAGGAATATATATATTCCTTTTCAGATAAAAAAAAAAAAAAGACTTCGTAATGTGTAAACAGAATCAAGAAGCTAGGCATAATGAGGTCTTACCCACGTTTCCACATGTGCTGTCAGTTGTGGAATGATTATAGGATAAAAATAGAAGAGATGTTGACCAGGTTATTTTTTACATTGGATGTGACTTGCTGTTTGAGTTGAAACAAGGTGTTTTCAAGCATATTTCCTTTCATAAAAGTTTTAAGATGGAAATAGAAGACACGTGCTTAGCAATTATAAGATAAGCTCATTAGAAACTCTTTAAAATAAGACTGAACATTCCCTAAATCATGGGGTCTCTGATTTTCAAAAGACTAAGTCAAATTCCCAAAAGAAAGCACTTGTGAATGAATTAATTAAGACAACTCTGTGGCTATTTTTGATCATTTATAAAGGATATATGTTTCTAAAGGGTATAGGTTTTCATGGTTTAAATTGTGTAAGTCTTCATTATAAAGGGGCTAGTTCCCTTCTGCGGATGTATGTGTGTATCTGCTGGAGACTGTTTATGCACACATAATGTGGGGAAAGAAAGCCCTGTTGATTGGACTTCTATAAATCTAAACTTAAGAACCGAATTCAAAGGTTAATTGATCAAGATCACACAAGTGGATAAAAAAATATAATACATTACATTTTCTTATTAAATTTAATTATTTAAAGAGTACATTCTTACACCTTAATCTCTTTTCTCGTTCAAAAGCCTGATTGGACTACAGAGAGACCAAACATCTTGTCCATGTCAACAGATCATTTTAGTTGGGCTCCAGGATTCTGAATGAATTTCTACACAGATTCTTGTAGACATCTGAACTCCATAAATCCCCAGGTGTTTAAGGAGCCCTAAAGGCTGGGTCAGATAGCAGACTTGTTCCACTATGACTTTATAAGGATTTTGTTCTATGTAAATAACACTTCCAAGGATTTCTCTTTACCACTGAGTAAAACCAGTAGCAGGGAAAGCCGCTTTTAATTTTCTTTTCTAAACTATGATGTGGTTTAGTTTTATTTCAGTTATGAGCTGTATATAATAAGTTATCTTGTGCACAATGTAGGCAGCATTCTGGTTCTTTGTTTCATGAACAAGACAACTTGGCACAAAGCATTGCCTCTTAAAAAGAAATTGTAGCCATCTTAGAAGGAGAAATGTATTTTATTACAAAATTTTTTTTAATCTCCCCATGCATTGTACTAAGAAAACAGTTTTGTAATTCCCAAATATTATTTATTTGTTCCTCTTTTAAATTACAAGGCTTGTGGGCCGGCCGAGTGGCGCATTGGTTAAGAGCCAGCTTGGGACACCAGCGGCCGAGGTTTGGATCCCACATATAAGGACCAGGGACACTGCCCTCTACAGCTAACAACAGCTCCACCTGGAGCTGGGCTGCTGTGAGTCCCCAAGATGGCATAGCTCCAGCCCCTGCTGCAGTGGGCTGCCACAGGCTATAGTGAGCGGCCTGCAGCTGGTGTGAGCTGCCAAGAGCAGCTGTGAGTGGCCATCCAGGGGCCAGCAACCGATCTACCTCACCCAAAAAGAGTGCAATGATGATACCAACATGGGCCAGTGAAGCAATGTCCTCCACAACTAGACTGAAGAACAAAAGGACAGCAACTTGTCTGTTCCCCTTCCCTGATTCCCCAGTGCTGTTCCCCTCCCCCAATTCCCCAATAAAATCTTAAAAAAAAAAAAAAATGCAAGCCTTGCATATCTCAGATTGTCTTCCCATAAATGAAATTTGAGTAAAGTTTAGTGTATGCAAATGATGGAGTTTATCCATAAAATGTCTGGAAATCCTAGTTTTATTTTTGTTTTGCTCCTTTTTTGTTTTGTTTTAGTATTTAAACCAGAAACCAGATTCAGAGGGAAAATTCAGAAGAAAAACTAAAAGCTTCATAGGATGATAAATATACAGTATGTGTTGAATACTATGACAAACTATTTAATTCAAATGCCCCTCAATAGAACATTATTAGTTTAGCTTAGACTGGGAAATTGAGTCTAGAGAAGAAAAGCAAGAAATTGAAACAAGAAAAAAAAATGTGCTCGAAGAATGAAAATTAAAAAGAAAAGTACAGTAATACCTTGGTTTGCAAGCATAATTCATTCTGGAAATAAACTACTCATATTGCAAGACATTCCTTGTTTACCAAATTAAAATGTATTATTAGGTTGGTGCAAAAGTAATTGCGAAACAGCTATTACTTTTGCACCAACCTATTAGAAATGTTCACTCATCTTGCAGAACATTTGCAAAACAAGTTACACGCAATCCAAGGTTTTACTCGAATAACAAACTGGGAAAAGGAATAAAAATCATTAGGAGATTTTCAAGATCAGAAGGATTCAGAGGGAAAAATGTAAAGGACTATAAGAGGAAGTTGCCTGCAAAGGCATAATTAACTCAAATAAAAAGCCTGGAGTCTTCATGTTGTCCTGTAGTGAGATTTCAAGTAATTTTAGGATATGCTTGTAATTTTAGGATATGCTTATGATAAAAGATTTCTGTCACATATTAAATTGCTATACTTGGAAATATGTTTGATAATGAAGCAGAATAAAAACATGAATATCAAAATGTCCCTTTACATGGTCTAAATGGTATACCTGGTCTAAATGCAATATTTTATTTTTTAAATTTTGTTTCTAGAGTAATGACACGTTAAAATTTTGTTTCTGGAGTAATGACAGGTCTTCTAGGAAAACAATTTCTTAGCATTTCTGCAGGTATCAACAGGTACCAGAGCCCTGTGACCTTTCTGCATTAGAAAGGTTGCCGAGGAAAATTACCCTGCCTCCACGATGAATAAACAAACATTTGGAAAGGAGAGAACCAGGTCCTCTCAAGTAAACATTGATTAGCAGTCCAGCCTGATTCACCTATCAATGAATCATGTATAAATGATGAATCAAGTGAAGGGCTGAAGATCAAAGACCATCAGCACGTAAAAGTAAAGACTCAGAGTTAACCTCCACATGATTAGACATCAGCCAAGCTAACACCCCTGCTTTTCGTACACCCTCCTCATGCTTTGGGAGCATGTACAGTTTCAGTAGTGTTTTGTTTTGTTTTGTTTTGTTTTGTTTTGTTTTAATGCCTTCTATATATAAGCCGCTGTGCTAGCTTTCTTGTGAAAATGTGCCTAAATCTTTCCTTTGAAGATCTTCATCAGGAGGAGATTGCAATTTCTGAGAGGAGGTCAGTTTGGAAAACAGGCCAGAGTTATTGGTAGCCTTCTTCAATGAATCAGATGAGTAAATAAGGCAGACAATGCCCGTGGGGTCAAAACCCATGTGCAAGCATCCTTCTCTTTGGCTATGGCTGTACTTTCTTGGCATTATGTTTATAAGGCTGATCTTCCCACTCCAAGCTCCTCAAAGACGGGAACCAAGTTCCTGTTATCTTGCTATTTCAACTTCTGGCGTATTCCCCATTGATTGAAAAGAGCTGATGTTTCTGTGTGGTTCGTAAGTTGTCTTTTGTTTTGTTTTGTTTTTGAGGGCAGTGTCACTGGCCCTTGTATGTGGGACCCGAACCGGGGCCGCTGGCTTCCCAAGCCAGCACTTAACCACCGCGCTACTTGGCCGGCCCTTCCATATGTTGTCTTTGAAAGCAATGCAAAAGAGAAGTAGAGAACATCAACATCTCTGTAGTAAGTGTTATCTGTTTGAGAGAAGAAAAATACACATTCTGAGATTTTTAAAAGCTCAATCCAATTATGTATAGATTGATGCAGAATATCTACTACAAACTGATAAAACTTCAATAAAATGCATAGGGCTTATAGTTAGATGGGAATTATTTTAAATGGATATCAACTTATATAACATCATTTCTGTTTTACTCCTGGAGTGCAATATATAGATTCTGAATTTATCTCTCACCTCTAGAACTATAGAAAGTTTCCCCCATCCCAATAAGGGAAAGTACATGGATATACATTTCTCATGCTTTGGATATATGAGTTAGAAAAACCTTCCTCGTGTTTGGCTGATTTCCTGATGATTGAGTACTTTCACTTCTAATTCTAGTTTGTGATCATTGATTCAACAGGGGAAAAGTAACTTCAACAAAATGTGCACCTGTTTGAAAGTATCTAAGACTTGGGGAATGTAGCAGGAAGTGATAAGACTACCAGATGGAAGTAATGGGCATGCTAATTGTTGTGTGAATTTAAAACTAAGAAATATGAAAGAGGTCTAATCATACCTGAAATTTAAGCAATATAAACCCATTTCAAGATATATTAGAAAATGAGGGACATTGTTGACGTACAAAGGAGTTCAAGTTCTATATTCAATAACACTGTCAACTCATATAACCCTTTCAAGGTTGTATTATAGGGTTTGAAAATAAGCAGAAGAGATGTGGAAAAATATATGTATATGTCAGTCTAAAGCACATTGTCCTCACAAATACTAAGAAACTGCTGGTTTCTTTACACATAGTAATATATGTCTTCAATTCAGTGAAATAGTTTAAGGAAGACTATGTGCATTAATTATAATGTTTTTGTTTGTTTCTAGTAGGAAATAAAACTGCTGATTTCCAATGATATTGTTTTACTTTTTTCCAATCTAAGATTTTTATTATCTTTACCTAATATGTTTTATTATCTTTTACCTAATATGCCTTTGCATATGTGGTTTGAATTAATAAAAAAGAAGAAAAGTAAGAGGCAAATACACAGGAGAAATCACTGTATATAAATATTTTTGTAAAATGACCAAAGAAGTGAAGAACACTTTAAATTCTATTCACTTTTTTAATATCAGTTTTCAAGTAGATTTGTGTATATTTCATAAGTTCAAAATTCAGTTAAATGTGAAGAACTTTATTCTGATTATCACAATCTATTGACTGAGATCACATGGGGATGAGAAATGTGATAAAACAGAAATACTTAGGTTATTGCCAGAAAAAAAAAATGGATTGTAAATGAGAACTACTTGGGCCTAGACATGTTATAGTACAAATGTGTTTCTAATCGTTGGAAGTCATCACCGTGCAATCTGTAAACTTAAACTAAGAATGTATGCTTCATTTCTAAACTTGGAAAAACTGATTTCATGTGGATAAAATCATCCTCAAAATTGGACATAATGTTCAATATTCTGGGTTCAGAAAGATGTTTTAAGCAGCAAGGCATTTAATATTGCTGTCCAGATACTATTTTGATGTGCTGATGCAGTGTACTGCTGACGTCGATCGGAAATTTGCTGACATAAGGACAGATGAATACACTTCCCTTCTGGATTTCTTCCTCATCCAGAAACAGAACAGGGAGTTCATTTGTTTGGAGAATAGACTAGTATGTGAGTAGTATAAAATGGCTTGGATTAAGACTTCTTCTGACATCAAATATGTAATGTTTATTTTTAAATCTAGAAACAAATGTAAAAGTATATGTAACTTATAGGTAAGACCTGCAAAAATGGAACAAAAATCTTTTAACTATATAATCCTAGTACCAGTGAAAAATGCACACATCTAAATGTTATACAACTCAGCCATTATAAAAGGCAAAGTTATTCAGCCTCAAGGAGGTCTGTGAAATATATTGCAAGAACAAATAAAAAAAGCAAAATTCTGAAAATCTAAATGCAATAGCATAATAGCAAGCAGATGTAAGATCGAGTTGCCCTGCTCGTCTAGTTAAAGACGGTATATTACAACAACCAAAAGCTAAACTCCTAGTGAAAAAAAAGAAAAATTGCTGTCCATCAAACTAATGATTGCAATAAATATTTCTCTATATATATCACTGGCTACCTGCCTATCTTTAATTTCAGGGCCTTGAATTTGTGTCTCATGAAATATTAAGATAGGCTCTTGCTCTCCTATTTTTAGTTCTATTTCTCAAAACTGTTCTATTTGTATAATACATCAGAAAAAAAAAATAGAGTGGCTGTATATTTCTTCCCTTTGTTGGGATATGTGGAAGGAAGGGCGTGGAGGTTATTTTGGGCACAAGCTTATCTCTGGTCTGCTGAAACACAACAGTCAAGTAATTTCTATTCAAGTCTTGGCTTTGCCACTCAGTTTGTACTAAGCCAGAACTATCAAACAGAAATCAGGATACAGATCAGCAATGGTTGCCAGAGAAAGCACCCGAAGAATTATATTTGTAAGGTCAGATGGAGTGGTCAGCAGTCATTCACAGCACAAGCCAGCAGAATAGGTCAGTAGACACTATGCATCCGTTCAAAGCTCGCATAACTATTTAAAACATGGAAGCAGCTGGATTGTCCTCAGTCTGATTCTTGATGTGGAGAAAATAAGAGGAGTGCTTGGGTGAGTAGGACAAGATCAAGGCCCCTTCCAAAACAATTTTACATTAATAGCTCTCTTCACTTTTAAATGAGCTGAATACTCAAAGAGTGTCAACATTCACAAACGTGTGTCTCCTTCATGTTTTGACAATGTTCACTGACTACCAGCATAAAGTTTTGCAAACTCTCTTGCCTAAATGCGAACTCTGCATATTGTTAGTTCTGTCTCGTTAGGAGTGTCAGAATCTTGCTGATTTTCACTCACTGAAGTAGAAGACAGGCTTCTATCAATCAGTAATATTCTTAGCAATTTACCCATTCCATGTAAACTGAAGCAAGACATGGTGTCCCATTTTTAATGTTGAGTCTATTCTCATCATTTTTAAAAGCATAATCAAAAGACTTGAATCTTTCTTCTGAAGGTGGACAGTTTATTTTGAAATGGCTTTTCCCTGGGCAAGATCGAACGCCCATGCTAAAGCCAAACCACAAAGTAATTTTCCATCATCTTCAGTGTGTTTCATGGGAATTAATAACACAGTCACACAATTTTACTGGTGGAGAAAAATCTTTAATATCACCTATGGCATTCATTTTAGGTGACCACGGAGGAAACAGAAGCTGAGAAATTAAGTAACATTCTTAAGTGTATGTGGCACTTTGGTGACAGGTTATGGGCTGGCACCCAGGAGTCTTGATTCCTGGTCCAGGCTTCTTCTCAGAATGCCTATAAACGTACTTTTAAAAGTGTACATCAATATTTCTCTTTCACAAATTCCTCTCTCTCTCTCTCTCTCTCTCTCTCTCTCTCTCTCTCTCTCCCCTCTTTCTCTCCAGTTCATCAGTTTTACTTTTTCTTCATCTTGGGACATTTAGAATTAACAATTATTTTCTTGAAATACTTTGTTTTAGTACATCAGTTACCTTTTTTTCTTCTTTTTTTGCAATGTCTGTGCTCAAGGCCATTAATAGTACAAGTGTTGTGAACTGACACATTTCAAATAGTGAAGATGCTAACCTACATTACCATTTTTTACTTAACAAAATTAATCTGCCCATGTAAACCCTGTATAGGGTTTGCACTCAGAACACACCAGAGAACCACATTTTGTGACATAGATAGATAACTATTAACTCAGTTGGAGCTTTAGAATGCCTTAGCATGTCTGAGGAAAGGATCTGAAAATTGCAGATCTTATTCAAATGAATTAAGATAGAGCAGATGGTTGAAGAAGGCACAAAAGCAAGAAGACAATCTCCTGTTCTCCCTTTCTGATTTCTTTGCTCACAGAGGAATAATGTCTCAAAGCAAATCATGGCAGATGCCATTAGCATATACCTAATAAGGGAGCTTACATAAAAATTCCCAGAGAATATGAATGACTGCTTGAAGATCACTGTGCAAAGAGCACATTTCCAGCTGCCTACCTTCTTCCCAAATGTGAGCTGTACAAGACTTCTAAAAATTGAAGTTTGTAAAAGATATGGGCAAATGCTAAGGGTTGTTTAAATTAATAACAAAGATGATTATAAGCAAAATAAAGCATGTATAGTATTTGCAATTTTGTCAATGATTGCAATGCTTTACTACCTATGTTTTACCTTTCTTAATTAAATGCCATTTTGTCTGTCACAAAGTCCAAAGACTTACTAAAATATTGAATATCCCTGTTTTTCTCAGCCCTTTGTAATGAAGGACTAAGCAAACTACAGTGAAGTACCTTCACTGCTTTATCATGAATCAATGTGGTAAAATGTTCCTCCCCTCTTAATTGATGAGCAGAAATCATTGAAACAGCAGCACATTTACTCTAAAGAAAAACTTGCATAAAACAATTTTCAAAGGGGAGAAAAATTCTAATTCAGGTGAACTTAACATGCCAATATTGAGAAAACATTTGCAAGTTGTGTTTTTAATTACAATAAAATAATAGATGCTTACTTAAAGTCATACATGACACATTTAATGAGACCTTGTCAATGGTATACATTTCTCTTTGCTACCTTGAACAATTTCCAGATTCCTAGGGGATACAAACATCCCTTGTTGTTTGTCAAGCTGAACATTTAACCCTCAAACATGAGACTAAAGTCTTTCCCCTTTATAAGAACATCAGTCACAAAATATGCAAACACCTTTATCAATAATAAATCTGCCTCGTAAATTAACCATGAGAGACAATATTGGCAGGTCTTCTTGTTAAATAGAGAAGACCTAGGTAATGTCATTATTGATTGGACCAGTAGGAGGCAGATGGCTAAATAATACAATAGGAAATGTCACAATAGTTTTAATCTTATTGAAAGCCAAACCTTCAGTGTTGGTAGACAGATTGCCTTCATTTTTCATCCATAAAACAACCATCTTGAACATTTCATCAAAAAGAACTTTTTCTTACACTGGCATTGCAACCAATAAAACCTTTTATGCATGGCAAGTTGGCAGAAACTATTAATAAAATATCTGTCAACTGCACATCTCTCTTTTTTTCTTTAGCAAAAAAAAATGGGGGGATCATTAATTACAGTTTCTGTCACATACAAAAAACACAATGATTGTTTTGGCTTCTCAACAGGCTGAATTCACCTAGTGACCACGTCTGCTGTTGAATTTGAAAAGTGATCAGTCCTTATCCATCTAAACAAAAAGCTAACAGGAATCCGAACACATTGACTGTGTCTGCCTGGGCAACAAATGTGGTATTTTAGGTTGAGTCTGAAAGAAGATTATGAATATGGATAGAATGCAAATACTTCATCTATCTTAATCAGAATACAGGAATTCAAGCTGTTGAGGGGTAAAAAAAAAAAAAAAAAAAAAAAAACCTTCGAATTCCCATACAAGGAAATTTTATAGTGCTTATTGAATTTAGAAGACAAAGATTAGACATGAACTTAATGAATCCGTTCATCAGAAAGCAAGCAACAGACTTAGTAACAAGTGTAGATCAATTACTTTGATGACAAATAAATATAATGAACTTTCAAAGTGGGAAAAAACTGTTTAACACAATTCAAACGGGAAAAAAAAAAAAATTCCCCCTTGGTGAATTTGCTTTGTTCTCACCTTTTTACCTGATCAAAATTTTTCCCCTCTATTAACTATTTTTAAACCTTCTCCATCCTCCTAAAATGATCTTTCCTCCCTCAACTTTTACAGTGTGCTGTGAATAGTTAGAAAAGAAAGAACACAACTACACAATTTCTGTAACCAAATGTATAGAGAAGAAAAGGGTCAGGAATGACCTGCATAGGTTCCTTCAAAGGTTTCAGCAATAACGCTGTGTAGAAAGCTGCCAGTTTTCTTTATTATTTCAATTTATCTGCTCCAAGTAAGTCAACCAAAAGGTCCAGGTAGCCAGGTTCACCTCATCTGGGTTCCCCATTTCTTTTCACATTTAATGGATGCATTTCCTCCAGGTGCTTAAAGTACTGAATTGCAAGAAGTTTCTTTGTTTTTATTTGAAGAAACATTTCAATGTTGCATAATTCTTAATATGAGCACTAATAATTACCAATGCGTGATGCTATAGGTTTTTAAAATATATACTATAATTATTTTTTGATGTTCATTCAAAGGTTTCTTTAATCTACATGGGTGGGAAATTTGAAGAGATGGAGTAAATCTAATATTATGGAACAAAAAAGCTTTATGATAATCTATAAATCTAAGAAGACAAGAATAGTGATAGGTTCTTAATCTACAGCTTTATAACAAGTTTATGTTGTAATATATCTAGATTCACATCCTAGCTCCACTTGTTACTAGCTGTGTGACTTTAAGCAAATTGTTTAATCTTTCTGTGCCTGTTTCTTCATCTACAAAAAGAGAAAAACACTAGTAGGTATTCATATAAGGATTAAATGATTTAAAGTGCCTAGAACACTACTGGGACTTAGCAAGTGCTATGGAATTGCTAGCCATTATTATGAACTGGTCTATTTTTATTTGCTCTAAGTTGAGCGATGAAAAGATGCTGCATACGCTAAATCTTTACTCTTTCATGATTGCTGTAATGATAGGATAGGTATGGTAAACTTCTAATCAGAATTTTACAAAATGAAAGTACAACCATTCATTCTGAATGGGATGCTATGGGCAACTATTCCATTGGGAGATTGAAGACAATAATATTGGTAATGTTCATGTATGTGTTGTTTTTTTCTCAGAAAAAAAAAAAATGACTGCAAAAATCTGACCGGTACCATGACTGATATTATGTTGTTTATAAAATTTGAATTCAAGATAAGAGGTGATCTTTCTTACTCCAACATATGTGTATGTACATATATATATGTCATCTTTATAATCTTTTTTTAAAAAACCTTTATTGAATAGAAATTTTTATTACCACTAGTTAAAAATGTCATATCATAAGGATCTGGCAAGCATTCAAAACCATTTAATCTTTCATCAAGGTTTAATCATAAGAAGTTTATATCTCTTTTGTTCATTGTCAAGTGCCCACCACAATTTGTCTCCCCCATACTAAACTGACAGATTGAACGAATGAGCAAAGAGCTGGAACATTTGAATATAATTGCAGTGTCAGCACTGTTAACTGTATTTATGAGAAGAGAGTTAACACTATGACATTAATAATTTCATCAGATTACACATGTTTGCTTGACAAACAAGCAAGCTATTCTCTTTAAATTATCTGTGACTAGTGCCATTTTCAGTTGGATAACAGCCATGAATTCCAGTTTATAAAAGAAAAATAGACTCACCAAAACAATATTAACTTATATTGTTATGTTTTGGGGGAGGGGTAAAAATTAAGTCTTTAAATATTCACATCGAGCCAGACTTTATAAATCCTGGTTTTCTGTCAATAAGAAATAAAAAATGGTTAGGAACATACAATAAAAAGTAAGGGCCAGGAAGTATAATAATTGTGTCTAGATGTATTGTAGTTCAAAAATAGCTTCAGGCAGAGACACAAAGTCTTTTAGTTTGCCTTGACTTTTTAAACTACTAGATGCTCACCTGCAGTGGTTTCTGTGATTTGTGTCAGCTTACCAAAGGCACAGGATAATAAAGACAGTTTGTTACCCTCTAATTTTGGAGGGGCATAACACATGAAGTTGGTACAGCAATCTCTTCCCTACATATTTCACTCCATAAGGGGAGACAATAAGAGGGAACATGACATGTATTAGAGAAGTAAATTACAATGTTATACTCTTTGGTCTAATAAACCATTGCGAGCTGTCATTCTCCTGACTACCGAAGTGTTGTTTTATGCTACAGCTTAATCAGCTGGGTCTAGGCTGTGCTTTCATAGGTGGGTGCCTTAGGCAGCATAGATGCTGTGATTCACACAAGTGATCGCAGGAGCCTATATGGTGAGGGGTGCACAACCCGCCATAGAAATTATTGGTTGATGCAATGGATCTCCTGGCACTTAATTTAGAAGGAATGGGACTTGAACCTGATTGTAAAAATTATTGCAAAATATTGAGTCTTATTTAATAAGGGCACCTTACTGGTGTCTTTCTAACAAATGTAATATTTCATCATTGGAGACTGGAATATATATACTTGTGAGAACCTCGCAGGCAGGGAGTTTTTGTGTTTAAGCTACATGAGACAGTATGATGTGAACCTGAATTCAAAATGTTAAAAAGAGACATTTTGATTGTAAAAGGCCCAAAACAAAAGCCCACCACTTCTGTAAATACAAGCAAAATTAGATGTCAAAAGACATCTACTTTTTTAATACTTCTAATAGTAGTTTTATATTCACTTTCATTATTCTTATGGCAGTAGATATTGATAATATACCAAAACAAGTAAAATGATAATAACAGATTTTATATATATATATATATATATATATATATATATATATATATATATTACAGACATGGACCTAGATAATGTATACAGGCATATATACATAATCTCCAATTACAAACACATACAGTATTATTATGCTCTCTTGAAAACAACTAATAGACATTGTAAGAAAGAAAGAAGAATATATTCTTGGACTGAAAGAAATCTCAGCTAGTGTCCATAACTTAGAAATCACATCATCAGAGTTTTACACAAAATGAAAAGAAAAATATTTATGAAAATAAAAAATAAGGCAAGTTTTCCTACTAGAATCACTAGTATCAAAAAAAAAAAAGTGGTGGTGAGAATGGAGAGAAATTAGAACCCTTGCACATTGCTGGTAGAACTGTAAGATGGTGTACCCACTGTGGAAACAGTATGGTAGTCCTCAAAAAAATTAAACATAGGGCCGGCCGAGTGGCGCATTGGTTAAGCGCTGGTTTTGGGATGCCAGCGGCCCCGGTTCAGATCCCACATGAGAGCCAGTGACACTGCCCTCTACAGCTAACAACAGCTCCACCTGGAGCTGGGCTGTGCGAGCCCGGGTGATGGTGTGGGCTGCAGCCCCTGCTGCAGTGGGCTGCCATAGGCTACAGTGACTGGCCCGCAGCCAGCGTGAGCGGCTGGCAGCCAAGCATGAGCTGCCAATAGCCGTGGTGAGCGACATCCAGAGGCCAGCGACCGATCTGCCTCATCCGCCTCATCCGGGAAGAGCGCAATGACGATACCAACAGTGAAGCAACATCCTCTGCAACTAAACTGAAGAACAAAAAGACAGCAACTTGTCTGTTCCCCTCCCCGATTCCCCAACGCTGTTCCCCTCCGCCAATTCCCCAATAAAATCTTTAAAAAAAAAAAAAAAATTAAACATAGAATTATCATATGACCTAGCAATTCCACTTCTCGGTTTATACTCAAAAGAATTGAAAGGAGGCAATTGAACATATATTTATACACAATATTCATAGCAGCATTATTCACAATAGCCAAAAAGGTAGAAATGACTCAAATGTTCATCTATGGATGAATGGTTAAATAAAATGTGATGTATATAGTGGAGTATTATTTAGACTTCAAAAAGAATAAAATTCTTACACATGGCTACAACATGGATGGACCCTGAAGACGTTTTGCTAAGTGAAATAAACCAGATACAGAAGGACACATATTGTATGATTCCACTTCTGTGAAGTACCTGGAATAGTAAAATTCATAGAGGCAGAAAGTAGACTAGTGGTATCCAGGGACTGGGGAGGGGGGTGGAATGGGAAGTTATTATTTAACAGGTACAGTGTGTCAGTTTGGGATGATGAAAAAGCTCTGGAAATGGTGAGCAGTGATGGTTTCAAAACAATGTGAATGCTTAATGCCTCTAAACTGTACACTTAAAAATAGCTCAAATAAAAAAAAAAAAGCTAAAATAGTAAAGGTTATGTTTTATGTATTTTACCACAACAAAAAGCAGGTTTCTTAAAGAAGAACAGGATCCCTCCCCCAAAGCCCCAAGCTATTTGATATATAGAACTAATAATTTAACGCTATTAAAAGGGAACTAATATAAATTTAGAATCTTTAATTAGGGTAAAACCCCAAAGTTGTGGATCTCACATTAATGGCAATATGTGCAAGTTAGGTGAAACGATTCCTATGTATTATTGGATCCATACCCCTTGTCCTAAAGAATAAAGGTGCTCATTAGCACCCTTAAGATGACAATGTCAGGGGCCAAGTCCACCACTGCTGCAATGTTAATTGTTTAAGGATAGATTCAATGGCCATATTAGAGCAATGCAAGTGTGAAAGTATTTTTATTTATAAAATTCACTCTGTTCTCTATACAATGTAATGTTTTAGCACTCTGAGTACATTTTTATGGCTTTTACTGAGGACATCTGAACATTTGTCTAGAAGTGTGTCTCAATACCTTATAGGTATACCGTTCTGCAGTATTTCTGCTATGTGATTTTACAAGCTCTCTGGCTCAACTCTTATGTGTGTTGAGAGTGCAGTGGAAGTTATTTCTGCTTAGGGTTGCTGTTACTTGAATTCTTGTTCTTGTAATAGCTCACACTCTGTTCTGAAAGTGTCCGGAAAGCCTTATAATGTTTGTATTTTGGCTCACTCATCAAGGTATACAGGGCATGTCTCTGTTTCTACATTAACATCAATTACAATAGCAGGGTTCTGAAACCTGAAAGAGAAAATCGGAGTTTTTATTTTGTTCTGTTTTTGCTTTCTTACATCTACCTCAGTTTTTATCCTTTCGAATGGGAACAATATCATTACACATTATGCACAAGATGGGCCTAAATATTGTACAAAGATCATTACATGTAGGTCTGGTCCTTTTGTTCCTCCTGGAGGGGTTTCCGTTCCTGTTCTGAGAGAGAGAGAAGGAGAGACTGGTGACCATGCAGAATTACAGGAAATGTAGAGAACAAAAGGGCAGAACACAACAAAGCTGTGGAATTTACATCAAATACAGGTCAAGAGTAAGCTTGTGTTTGTGTGAAATCCAAGAATATGATAAGCCTTTAAGGGGCAGGACCTGGGTGGGAACCACTTTCTAAGCAGCCCATGAAAGGCTGCTTCATGAAATATTAAGAACTTGAATGGAAAGGGTGGATTTACTCTAGTAAAAGGTTCATTTAAAATTCTATGAGGTCAATAAATTACCACTTAAGACGACATTTTCCAAAATGTGTTCCAAAGAATACTGGTTGTAAATGGAAAAAAAAAAAGGTCCCATACTTCAACTGCCTTGTACACTGCATCTCCATTGGAGACTGACAATGAACACTGAGCTATCAAAGGCTCCGTTAAGCCCTTCAATAAAGAAGATGGTTGAGTTTTGTTTAATCCAGTGTTTCTCAAATGTATTTCACCTTCAACCCCTCCTCTTGCCACCTCCTTCCCCCCCCCTCACACACACACACACATTCATTTATCTAACACATGTTTATCAAGGACCTACTCTAGTTCAAGCATTGTTCTAGGCCCTGGGGATACAGTGATGAAATAAACAAAGACTTTGTCTGGAAAGACTATATTATTAAGAGGAGGCAGACAGTAAGCAAATCAAGTGAAGAATATAATGTGTCAGAAATTGTTAAGTGCAATGGAGAAAAAAAAATTAAAAGCAACAGCAAGAGGAAAGGGTTACTATTTTAGAGAAGGTGATCAGGGATGAGATGATACTTGAGGCACAGGTGAGATTTGCTGATTTGATCAATCGCTGGGGGACCACTGGAAGCTCCAGGGAAATATGAGAACTAATATCCCCTAGAGATGGACCACACCCCACCACCTCAGCACCTTCTCCCCAACAGAAGGAGACAACTGATAGGAAAGTTGTGCATGGAGGCCCTAACATTAAGCAGTTCTAATAAGGGATTGATTTTACCAGTGTGGATGCGTAAATTGCTTATCTTCTAAAAGCAAATTAAGTCTTTGGGACCCCTAGGGTACTGTTCATTTACTAATTCATTTACAAATTGTTTGCTCCTTGGCTTCTAATTAGTGACATTCTCCTTGGTGACCACATGTTTAGGAAGTATGTTATTCAAGTCCTTCATTTCACATTCTGTGGCAGCCATTTATCTTGCTCCTGGGAGGGGAGCAGCACGTGGAGCACCTGGTCATACATCATTTGTCATAAACAGAAAGGTAGCCTTCAAGCTGCCGAGCTGTGTTGAGTGGAACAATGACAGGGGACTGACATGTTTGCTGCCTGAGTGGATTCTTGATACCATAAGAAGGGGCTCCAATTACGATTGTTGTAATCGAGATTGAATAAATAAAAGATAAAATAGTTTAGGAAAGGGGGAAGTTTACTTTAAGCTACTTGGGGACACATAACATTTTCTATTTCCTTGGTAGAAATATTTCCTATTTCCGGATCCGGCTACATAGTTTGTTGGGTTCAGTGCAAATTTAAAATGTAGGGACTTGTTCAAAAAGCAGGGGGAAAAAAACTGGTGTTAAGGATCATAAAATATACAGACTTCTTTTTCTTTCCCCTCCATGGTCTCCTTCCCTTGACTTGTGGTGGTGTTTATTTGCTGTTTAGTTTCATTCTAATTGAGTAATGTTTTAAATTATTAACGAATTTTACCAATTTTTATATTGTGCAATGCCCATTTTAAATCCAAATAAAAGAACATTTAAGTCACATAGAATTGCTGAAATTATACAATTCACATTTCATAACCTGGATATGTATAATGCATTTTATTCTACCATAACAGTAAAAATACTCTGCAGAACTAACTCAACTGTTTTCGTTTTACTTCTTGATACACGTTCATTATACCATCACT
The DNA here is from genome assembly GCA_033961575.1 of Aselliscus stoliczkanus. Taxonomy (NCBI): domain Eukaryota; kingdom Metazoa; phylum Chordata; class Mammalia; order Chiroptera; family Hipposideridae; genus Aselliscus; species Aselliscus stoliczkanus. The sequence goes on along the minus strand of CM066730.1, from coordinate 119,789,127 downwards.
CTCTATCTTACTGAAGAGTAAGGAAGGATTGAAATAAAAGGGCTCTGTGTTATCCTACATTTTCATTCTCCTATATGTCACCATCATCACCATCATCTCCATAACATGTAACATACTTCCCTTGTACTCACTTTGAGACTCACTGAACTCCTACACTTAATGGGTCCACCAGAATTTTGTTCTCGTGAGACATCACAAATGTTTTATGTGAATAGAGAGGCAAGGACGATAGACGCATATATTGCATATATCTTCTCTGTTCACATGCATTCTTCATTATCCCACTGGACTTTACAGCACAAGTTCAAAGATATAATTATTAAGAATTTCATATATCAAACTAAAAAGTTTCTGGGTAGCAAAAGAAAAAATCAACAAAATGAAGAGGCAAGCTCTGAAATGGGAGAAAATATTTGCAAACCATATATCATAGAAGAGTTTAATATCCAAAATATATCAGGAACTCATACAATTTCATAGCAAAAAAAAAAAAAACAAAAAAAAAGATTAATAAATGGGTAGAGCACCTGATTAGTCATTTTTCCAAAGAAGACAGGTACATGAAAAGATGCTCAGCATCACTAATGATCAGGGACATGCAAATCAAAACCACAATGAGATATCTCCTCACACCTGTTAGAATGGCTATTGTCTAAAAGACAAAAGAGAACAAATGCTAGCAAGAATGTGGAGAAAAGGGAACCCTTGTGCACTGTTAATGGGAATGTAAATTGGTGCATCCATTATAGAAAACAATCTGGAGGTTCCTCAGAAAATTAAAAATAGAGCTACAATGTGATCCAGTAATTCCACTTATGGGTAGATATTCAAAAGAAATGAAATCACTACTTCAAAGGCTTTTTGTAGCTCTATATTCATTATATCCATTGCAGCATTATTAATAATAGTCAAGACATGGAAACAACCTAAGTATATGATATTATATAATGGAGTATTATTCAGCCATAAAAAAGAATGACATCTTGCCATTTGTGATAACATGGGTGGACCTTGAGTGTATTATGCTAAGTGAAATATGTCAGGCAGGAAAAGACAAATACTGTATGATTTCACTTATATGTGAATTGAAAAAAAAAAAAAAAAAAAAAGCCAAACTCATAGTAATAGAGAACTGTTGTTGCCAGGGGCTGAGAGTTGGAAGAAATGGGGAGATTTGGTCAAAGGTATAAACTTTCACTTATAAGACGAGTACGTTCTAGCGATCTCATATTCAGCATGGTGACTATAGTTAACAATACTGTATTATATACTTGATAGTTGCTCAGAGATTGGATATTAAATGTTCTTAACACACACCAAAAAAGTCGTAATTTTATGAAGTGATAGATGTATTAACTAACCTTATTTTGGTAATAATTTTGTAATGTACCCATGCATCATATCACATTGTCCACCTTAAACAATGCTCTATGCCAATTATATCTCAATAAAATTAGGAAAAGATGAAAGCTACAAAAGGGGGCTAAAAAGAAAGACTTATTAATAGGAAATACATTCTGATAAATCAAATTGATTCTAATCATAATAGTCAATTTAAGTAATGAAATTGGTAAATAGCATCAAGTTAGGATTAAAGAAAGGGATAAAAATCTATTTCCACAAGTTCTTTCAAGACAAGACATTCACTGGCTGATGCCATCTGATATCAATCTGATTATACTTACATAATAAAGCATGCCCTATAATTTTTTTTAAAAAAGAAGAAGAATTTCAAAATTGTGACAGCAGAGCATGAAAGCAAATATGGGGCCCTGCTGGCATGAGGCCCTGTGCACAGGTTATACACCCAGGAAGCCAGCCTTTATACCACTTTATACCACGAATGAGGGTATCACCACCTGACAGGAAATGTTACAAACACGGTTTCTTCATTTATTTTCTGGATGTATATCTCTGGCATAACCTTTAGAAGATGAAATATTCACAAAAAATATATATTAAATATTAGTTTGAAAATAGCTTCAGGACTTAGTTTGAACAACTAACCTCTAAAAGCTCCCAGCCCATGTGCCCTTTTACTTTAGGCTCAAGTCAGAAAACTTTTGATCCACTAATGGAACCATTCATCCATCTTTTAATGTATGCAATATCTTAGCTCCTCTTTCCCTCTTCTCATGTTCAACTCACATTTTGATTAAAGTTGCTCATCGCTTCCTGCCTTCTTTCAACCACTGCCACATTCCTTGTGTATCAAATCCTTGTCTTTCAGAATGATTAAAATCTAGAGTAACGGGGTACTTCAACTGCCCAAATGAATTGGAGATCAAATGCACAAAAACACACAAAGCCAACAAGCCTGCTGGTAATTCTGATATTGCATTAACTGCATCTTAGGGTCTGGTGGCCTTCGTTACTTCTCTTGGGGCCAATATAGCCCTCTTTCCATTCCAGGTGTACTGTCTTCCTTTTGTGGGAAATCACTTAGAAAAAAAAAAACATGTGAGTGATGTGGCAAAGAAGATAGTAGTACAGAAACAAAAAGGTGCTTCCTGGCATGTTCCTTTTACCACTCTGTCTGCCATCTTACATTGTATTGACCTTTTGCCCTATTCAGATAAGTGCTTTGTAACTCATGTGGAATAGACAGCATTTTGACAGACAGCTCCTATGAATTTATTGTAAACCTAATGCCTGTCTGTATTGTGGTAGAAATCATATTAGCAGATTCCTAAAAAAGAAGCATTAAAATGTAAGAACCTGTTTAAAAAAAAAAAATGAATGAGAAAAGACCCCTTTACACAGAGCCCAAAGAATTAGTTCAAGTAACAAAGCCCTATTTTCCATCTTTTATGCAAAGCAAATGGATTAACAACTGGCACGATGCTGAACTGACACCCTGACTCACTGTGCCAGGCAGGTTCTCTATTGAATTGTTTGCACCAGCCATTTCTTGTGTGCAAACAGGAGGAACTTGTTCAGGCAGCAGCCACTCTGAATGGTATGTGAGGATTTAGTGAAATACATGCTCAGGACAGCTTTCTTAATCCTGCAAGTCGGCCCAACAGAGGGAATGCCAGGGTGACAGCTGAAGGAAACCTCTGGTCTCTCATTGCATACAGTCAATTCCAGAGAAGAAAGTTTGTAGAGCTTTGTTAGATATTCAGTTTCTGATCACCCAACAAACACCACCGGTAGGAGGAAAAGTTAAATGAATGATGGTAATAAACAGGCTAGTACGACCCACTGATTAAAGTGTCACGGTGCCTCTTTAGAAATCAAAGGAGTTATCTTGCTAATGAACTAAATTAGACTGAACTAACATTCATGGTAATAATTATTACTTACAGAGCTAGCTGTGTTGGAAGTGATAATGATAATGTGAAAGCTGAATATAATAATATTTCTCAGGTGCATATCCTCCTGTTTAAAGCAAATTCGACAGGAGCATGCAAGTACCCCAGTGGCTCAATTTCGATGGCTGGAGGGAATTTTTTCAGAATAAGGATGGTAGATTAGGTCCTATGTGAGTAATGAAAAGAGGCCTGAAAAACAAAATTCCTTATGAGAACCAGGAGTGTTAACCTGACAAGCACACTGATTCAAACTCTTTAATACTCTATATGAAATACATATGGTACTCATTTTCCCTTAAAATGAGCCATGATAAAAAACAATTTTATATTCTCAAGGCTAGAACCAGAGAAGATATGCATTGGTGATAATATTGATTTTTTTTTTCTTAATAATTCTAGTGAAAGGCCATTATTAGGCATAGGTTATAGTTACAGTGAAAACTGAGAGCTGATTTTAATCCCCTGTGGGGGAGAAGTGGTGTTGGCTCCTTTTTGTCATTGTCAAGGTGTAGAAAGAATGAAAAATCCTTTGGTGTATTTCATTATTAGTACACATAAACAATTCGAACTCTCCATTATTAGGTTGTCTTTTTCCATAGTCAGTGCCTTTTTCAGTCTCTTTTTTAAAAACTATTTGACAAGGAAAAAATAGCTTTCTTGGCTTGCTTTGTGAGTATATACAAGTTCACACAAGTTTTCACAAGAAAGTAAATGAAGAGCATGGCCTACAAGCTTAATCACATTAGCTCTAAATACAATCAGAGCTTCAAATTTTAACTATATCTTAGTGCTCAATGTGAATGGTAAACAAAGACTATATGGAGATATTTCTTACCTTTGATAAAGTTTCTTTAAGAAATAAAATACAACGCTACCTCTCCAAGTAAAATTTATATTGTATCTAAAACAATATGAAATACCTCAGTTAGCTACAGCCAGATACTGTCACTCGACCATTTTGAATGTGGAATAAAATACTTCTAAAATCAGTAATCATAGATAATCGAAATGCTACTGGTACCTTAAGGGATGTTGTCTCCCTTTCAACTAAGACCACCTAAAGAAGACCACAGACTTTTCAACATACCAGTGACAAGGGAGCTTTAGGACTGCTTCTTTAATATTTCAGTTCTCTGAACGTATTGCTGTTAATAATTATAGATAACTTGGACCTTTATTTTCTTTGTGAATGGAAAAGGTGGCCAAAGGATTTTCTTAAATTAGGAATCTCACTTTTTCCATCGAAGTTTAATTGTTTGATATGATTACATTTTCCACATGTCTCTCGTCTGTTGCTCTTTCTTTTAAGGCAGGCAAGGTGAGTCAGAGATAAAAACATATTCATGGGAATATTTGACTTTGACACTATTTGGACCAAATTATAGAGAAAACAATGTTCTGGAAATGATTATTTTTCTGGTAAACATGAATTGTCAGTATGGGTGTTAGGGAATCAAGCAAGCACATTGTTCAATTTATTTCGGTAAAGGATGGGGAGTTGTAAAAACAACTTCTTAAATCTCAACATTTTGTAATATAGCTTTTTATATTTTATATTTCATAGGGGAATGCTGTTTCTTTAATATTTAGGTGTTTGTCCATGATGTATGCCTGTGTGAACTGAGTACGGCTTTTACCTCATCATGCTAAATGAGCAAATCAAAGGATTTTAAACACGTCTACCTTTTAATACATGAGCCTCCAGCTTGCTATACGTAGTTTTCAAAGGTTTATAGTGTAACGTTTCACATCAATTAAAAAAGAGAGAATAGGTTAGCTGAAGAGTATGTTTCCTTATAATCAACTACAAAGAGACCAAGGTTATATAACAGATTTCTTCTTTCTTTCTAAGCCAGAAAGACTATGTGAATGCAAATTTCTTCATTGGTGAAAGGAATTAAAATTCTAAAAAGCCAGTCTTAAAGAAGTGCAAAATCAGGGCTGTGTCAGAGCAGGACAATATAATTGTGGTACGGATTCCCATATGGGACTAAATTATCTAGATTTTAGTAATGTCAGCAGTTCTGTGTAGTTGCTGGAATGCCGCCAATGTGCCATATTTGCTTCATTTTTTAAGATGGTTATGATTCTACACAATTTTAAATACATAAAGAGCTAAAATTGTCCGGGTATTTTGGTGGCACTTCTCAGATCCAAGTCTATGCATGTCGGGAATTTTATTTGACCATTAAACAGGAAGTGAGTGATACTGATGTACCTTAATTTTTCTAAGCAAAATGCCATGTATTATTATTTCTATCTAGGCTATAAAATCTTCTCAGTAGGGGGGGAAAAATGCCCTCTTCTGTGAGTACATATCAAGGTTGTCTTCCTTTACAGTGTGCCGTTCAGTAACACTGTTTTGTAGCAACTCAATAAAGCTGATAGTTTTTCTGGGTAATTACCCACAGCCCCCTGCAGGACAAATTAGCATTCATGACCTGAATAATGCTTACTAGAAAGAGTTCAATGGAATTTATTTAATCAGAATCATTGCTTTCTCTTGGCTATTTTTTTCTTTTCTTTTACCTAGTCCCCAATGCCTGCTAATAGCAGATATCTTTCAATTCGATGTTTGATAACTGAGAGAAAAAAAAGCATGGATCTTTAAATTTTTGTAATGTTCTTGTGGTCTTGGGGGAAAAAAATGTATATTTTTATATGTAGTGTATGAAAAATTAAGATAGTTAGCTTCTTTAAAATTTTCTAATTGGATTTATGTGGGTTTTTTTCCTCTTTTCAGTGCTTACTGGTTTGAAAGAGAGAGATTTTTCATTTTCCAGTTATTCCTCAACAGTTTCTCAATTTGTTGAGGACAAACTTAGAAAATTGGTCATGGTTTTGGAGTGACTGTTTTGTAACATCTCTGTATTCTTAGGCCTCAAAAATTAGAGAATTTTGTAATAGGTAATGAGTGTTGTTTCTGATGATTTGTTTGTGTTTTATTTTGTTTTTGATGATTTGTTTAATGGTTTGAACCAAAATACAAAAAAAAAAAAATGTAGTCATTAAAATAGTAGAAGAGGGCCAGCCGAGTGGCTCAGTTGGTTAAGAGTTAGTTTAAAAGCGCATCTGAGCAACAGGGCCGCCAGTGCGAATTCCCACATGGGCCAATGACACTGTGCCCCAGCTGAGCTGCCAACAGGTGGCAGGATGGCTCAGCTAGTGAGTGTACGTGCTCCTAACAACAAGACTACCTGTTCCATGGTGCGTTACACCCCCCGCCCGCAACTAAGACTGAACTTGGCACCTTGACCTGAGTTGCCGCCCGGATGACTCAGTGGATAGAGCATGTACTTTTAACAAGGCTGCTGGTGCGACTCCGGCATGTAATGGTGGCTACGCCCACCTGCACCTAAGATTATAACACAGCACCTTGAGCTTAGAGGCCACGAGCTGCCGACGGGCAGCCAGATGGCGACTGGTGCCCTCCACAACTAAGGCTGAAGGACAACAACTTGGCTGGTCCCTCTCCCCAATTCACCAATTTAAAAAAGAAAAGAGAAGGGGAAAGTAACATTAAATGAGCTTTTATTAGGTTCAAACAAATTGCCTGGTAAAACTATTTATTCTATTTCATTAAATTTTGAAATGGCTCAGTAAGGGAGATACTAGTATCTCCATATTTATAAAAGAGGAAAATATGTTTCAGAATTAAAGTACTTAATTTATACATCCAGTAACCAAAACAAGATCTGAATACTGCCTCAATCAAGAGCTTACACTTCTCTATTATTGTGTTCCTGTGTAATGATTTTGCATTTTTAGAAAAGCAAGAAAAGGAAGCCCTAAACCAATTCCATTTACTGAATTGCTAATTTGAAAAAGATTCCTAACCAGGAAAAGGAGTCATTTCTAAAATGCAGCTGCAAATTTGAAGCATGACCCAGTAGACAGCAACCATAGTCTGAGAAAGGTAGAGTTGTCCTCTAAATGTTATTTTAGCCCATTTGTCCTCCTTCCTGTCATCTTTTGTGAATCCCCATGACCCAGCAAGTGAAAAGCAGGTGTGAACTGCTAGGTCACTGCATTTCCTTGATGGAGCTTTACTGAGGGCTGGGAAGTAGTCCAGTCAAATCAAGCTAAAGTACAAAGGTGTGAGATAAGATCCAATGTAACAAAGCAATCAGGGAGGTCCCTCAGTGTTTCTATGTACTTAACTCAGTGGAAACACAAGAATTTCTTTTGGATGGGGAGACTTGTCTGGAGGCTTAGTTTGTAAAACAACCTCACAATTTTTACTTAGGTGGTATGGTTGTTTGATTTTGCATATTATGTGTGTTTATTGTTTATTTATTGAATGTTTATTGGAGGTGACTTGTGGGGAAGCTGATGGAAATTATATGGAGTGGTTAGATTCCTAGAAAAATACCTCTCAGCTTTTCCACTGATTAGATTCTATACTTCAAGTGTATTAAAACAGTTCAATACAACTGAAAAGGGGAATTCACTCATTCAGGCCTCTGTGCCATGCTATGCTGCACTGAATTTGGTACTTAATTAAGTTTCCCGGGTGCAAAATGGTTATCCCATTTCTAAATCTAAATAAATCAAAATGTTTTTTCAACTTTGGGAGTTTCAGAAAACCCACAACACATTTTTGCACAGATTTTTCTTTCAAACACTAGAATATTGCAAGGAAAATTCAATCCATATGTTTCAGATTTAGTTAGAGTTCTATCAAAATCTTGTGTTGCAATTGACATTTGATGTTCATGACGTTTTCTGAATGCTTTTGATTTGCCTTTAACTCAAGAACAGAAAGTTGATTTGTCAAGCTTATATGTACCAAAACCCCAAAATATTAAATTTGGGTTGAAGACAAGAAACTTAAAATTTTGCATCAGGCATAAAATTTAATAAAGCATTTGTCTTGCCATCACTACAGTGTTGCATACTTGCAGATATGCATATATTCCTGGCAATGCAGAGTATATAGGTATACTTTTGATATTGACATAGTGCAGAGAACGCGAGACAATGTAAAGAAACAACGTCAATTTTTTTATTTTTTTTTTTAGTTCTGGGACTCCTTCCTGACTTGAATATTAACAGTATATTGTTTATAATGTAATGCAAAAGAAATGCGCAGTGACAGCCTATATCTAATTTTCTTCCATCCTTCAACAATCTCCTTTTAGTCTCAGGCTGGTGCTTGAGCTCTTCATCCCCTGCCAGTGTGCCGGAGATGATAGATTTTCTGGTCAGTGGTGTCCCTACCCATCACCATGCAGACAGATAACACTGGGAGGAGGACAGGCAAGAGTGAAAATAAATGATTTAAAATGCAGCGTTAGTGTCTTAGGGAAGATAGTAGAAAAGAATTGGCCTTGGTTGCTACTAATGCTGTTTAAAAGGGTTCTAACATGACTACTTCATGGTTAATAAGTGGTTTTGCCTCTGCTTAAGACTGACATGGATGCCTTCAAACCAGAATCCATTCAGAGAGTGGCATTGCATTTCTAAGGAGCCAAGCGTCTCAGGAAAAACAAAAATGTTTTGTGTTGGCACCAAATAACATCTTTTGGAGTTTTTTATGACACTGTCTACGGACAGTTGTAAGAGTGGGCCATTCACCTTGTGAAGTGATTTGTATATATAATCTCTTTTACAGTTTTTACTATTTTTTACTTTCAATGTTTCTTCCCTTAGAACAAAAATATGTACCAAAAAATACTTCACTGTACAAAGATTAACAAACGTACGTAACCAGAAGAAAATTAAAAATTCCTGAAGTCTCTCTTCCCAAAAGTATTATTTACACTTGTCATATATATATATACGCACACACACGAACATTCATGCATTATATGTTTTACAAAAATGAGATCATACAGTATATGACCTTATTCATTCACAGTACAGAGCAATAGATTACACCACATTTTAAATAGGTTTATGGTATTCCATTGTTGGAATTAACTATTTAATCATCCACATACTCAAATATAATCATTCAGAATTTTAGTGTTCAGGTTGTTCCAATATATTGTTTATATAATCAATACTACAAATATCTTCATTATAAATCTTTGCCCATGTTAACAATTGTTTACTTAGGACAAATGGCCAGAACTGAAATGATTAGTCGTAACAGTAAGGCTTTTAAAGCATATTTACAAAAATAGCACATACATTTTTTTCTTTCAAAAGGACAATGGATATATGGCTCTGTTTTCATAACTTCATCCTTGTCATTATGAACTGTCCACCTTTGCAGATGTACCGTGTGGTGGGCGGCCATAAAAGAAAAATAGGCTGAGTCCATGGGGGTTAAAATACACGTGTTGTTCCAAGATTCCATCTTGATATTTAGATTCCTGTATTTCCTTTCTGCATCTTCCAGCATTATTATTTTCCTGCCTCTTGATCAAGACCCTTTTTACACCTCTAAAGTATTACCTGACTTTTAGGGTCTATTTTAAGACTCCTTGTGAGCCTCATGTGTTTTCCATAAATAGAGACCAATTTTATAGTGAACCCTAGTATTTCACAAAATAATATTTAATTGTAAGAAATATTTCCAGTGTTCATTAAAATTCTTTTAAGTCCAGCATTGACCAACCCCACTTCGTTTAATCCTCTATGATGTCTTTGCGAGTTAATAGGAATGAAGTCATTAGAGAATGCAGTCACCCTGACCCTGCTTAGGGGACAAGACAAGAGAGCTAAGTGAAAAAAAGAAAAAAAAAGAAAAAATAATAATATATATTTTAAAAATATATATTTTTAATAATATATATTTTAAAATTATATATATATATATATCCTTCAGAAAAAGACCCAGCATTTATACCCAACCCTCCATTTACTCACTGTATGACTTTAAGCAAAAAGCTCAAACTATCTGAGCTTCAGCATCCTCTTGTCAAACTCTAATAACATCATCCTCATGCCATCACATAAGACGTTGTTGGTGCTGGCGAAGCATTTGGTGTGCCATAGGTGCTGAATAAATAGCAGATACTTTAGATACATTTAGACAGGGAAGATGCAATGTACTCACTGAAGACCATTTTAAGTGCCTTTAGCCCATTTCAGCAAGAGGCCATATTGATTAAGAATTGTATTGCACTGCAAGTAACAGAAAAAAGAGTAACTTAAACAAATAAGGGACTTAATTTTTTCCTTATTTGGGACATAATTTCCTTATTTGGGACATAATTTCCTTATTTGGGACAACAAGTAGGCCTTGTTGGTGTTTAGTAATGACTTAAGAATGTCAGAACCAAGCTGCTTGGGATTAATTTAGTCTTTCCCTCAGCCGTCAACTCATGGCTGCTGCCGCTGCAGCTTTAAACCCATGTCCTCTTTTTAGGGAAAAAGGAGGAAGTGACCAGGAGGAAAGTGATGTGTTCACATGAAAAATCCAGAGCAGACTGGATTTGGTCACTACCACCAAGGGAGGCTTGGAGAGCTGGCACTTGCTTTCCTAGAGAAAACCAGACTGATGTGTGCCTGCCAAGAATGACCTTTCCTGCTCTTACCATGCCTCTTTCTCTTATTTGCTTCCTGTCTCAGACAGAGTCACTCAGTTGATTTGAAGGGTGTTTCAAATTCCACCCAATAATTCTCCCTCACCCACCAGTTTCATAAAATTTTATCATCAGTGAATTAAGCTACCATCCCCTACATATTAAAATGCCTTTTCTCTGGAAAGTTAGCACATTGCTTCATTTCAATGAACGCCTTCGATAACCAATAAGTTTGTTGATTAGACCCCTACAAAGGAAATTAGAGGAAACTAGGTTTTTGACTAGGGAAGATTGACAGCTCAGTTCTGAACAATAGGCACTGACCAGGTGGGCATAAAAATAGGTGAGAGGAAACAAAGAGCAGAAAGGGCAACATGAAGACACAGAGAGGGAGTAGAGGCTGTCATAAAACATTAGCTATGCACATGGATAACCAATGCCGCCTTCTTCACAATTTGTCCTAGGAACAGCTTGATTGCTCTTTTCTATTTAGTCTTCAACACTTGTGAATAAGTTCTATCATACAGAAAACTTTATATTGATATACATCTCAGCACTCCATAAACAAACAAACCAACCAACCTAGCCTAACCTGTGTCTGATACCCTGTTGGATCCTCTTCCACATTATGTAAAGCCCTATGTGGCTACACTCAGGACCCATTAACCAGAGGGATGGGAAGTGTTGGCTACATAGGCTGCTACTCAGGTGAAAGTCTTCTCATTTGATGTTAAGGGATGTATTAGAAGGAGACATTCATCTTGACATTTTTTTTAATATAACAGAAATAGTGTACTATTGTGATTCATCCTAGGCTTTCTGGAACAAAACTGCCGGGGTTCAAACCTACAATGACTGCGGGAAAGGTACTGAAGTTCTCTTCAGCCTGTTTCTTAATCCATAAAATGACCATAATAAAGGTATTTAGTTATAAATTTACTGTGAAGATTAAATATAATTTAAGTACTAAGAACTATGTCTGGGTATTTACTTTATTAAGTTGAAAGCATTCCTTTTTATCTATCTCAAATCTTTGTCTTAGATACTAATAATCATCTATATGTCTTGAGTCTATATAACAATTTTTTAAGTGCTCCCCTAGGTATTTCCTCATTTCAGGTAGGTAAGCCAGTTTTATTATCCCCATTTTACAGATGAGTCAGAGAGATTATGTTTATTCCCCAGGTCGCACAGATAGTGACAACATAGAAATTTCAACCCAGAAATCTGAAGACAAACCCAATGAACTTTGTGTTATGCCACATTGATTTCTATTTGGAAATAAAGAGTTTGGAACCATGGGAAAACGAATGTCTCAGGATTTTTTGTGTGTATTCATGACTCCCAAAAGCTGAGCATCCCTTTATGTATAGCCCAATATGCTTGCATAAGAAGGTATAAGGAGTGTTTGACTTTGTAATTTCTATCTAATTCCTGTATTATCCCAGAAGGACCACAATTTATTCCACTAATATTGAATGACCCAGTAATTACATTTGTGAGAGTACATCCAAGAAAATAATCCTAAACAGAGAGAGGAAGGGAGTGAGAGAGGCAGAGAGAGAGAGAGAGAGAAATATTGTGTTAAGAAGAATTTGGATTTCAGAATTATATATAATAGCCAAAAAAGCAAAAATTAATGTAAATATTTTTGGCAAAGGATTAGTTAAATAAACTAAAATACATCAACTCAAAGAAATTATGATGATCATAATAACTACCATGTATTTATTGAGCATCCAATATGAGCAATGCATTTTACTAGCTCCTTTTAAATAGCATCTCTCTTGATTCCCTAAAAACTGGGCATCATTGTCACCCCATTTGCAAATAATGCCATAGAGCCAAGTTCATAGGACTAGTGTGACAGATGCAGCTAATGACTCATCCTTTAGCCATTTTCCTTTATTGTTAATGGATTCCTGACTGTTTGAGAAGTAGGCGAACAATTCCAAGAGATGAATTGAGAATAATCTAAGCTGATTGGAATAGTCCCAATCTCCTTTGAAAGTAGTTAGTCTAGGGATGGACATGTGATATAATTCTGGTCAGTGAAATTTAAGAATAAGCTCGCTGGGACTTCTTGAAATTAGTTTCCCTCAAACTCTTTTTTTCCCCTTCTCCTGCTCTCTTTCTTTTTTGTCTTTGAACATTTTTATGTAAATAGATAATGGTGGTGGCTAAACCAGCTATTTGGAGGATTATGAAAGGACTAGAGAAAAATGATGCAAATGATGAAGTAAACAAGGAAAATAATCTAGGTCCCTTACAATTGTAGTGAGTTTCCAAGCCACCCTAGGATTGTCTGCTTTTGGGGGTTTGTTTATTGGTGTGTGTGTGTGTGTGTGTGTGTGTGTGTGTGTGTGTGTGTGTGTGTGTTTTAAGTAGTTTCAGATGTACAAAACAATGTAATAGTTAGACATTTACAACCCTCACAAAGTGATAACCCCTCAACCTATTACCCATCTGACATTGTACAATATATAGCTGTTACAATTCCATTGACTATAATCCCTATGGTGTACTCCACATCCCATGTGTGTATATATATATATATATATATATATATATATATATAAAATTAATTATAGTTGACATTCAATATTATTCAACTCTATTTCAACTCTAGCTCTAGCACAGTGGTCAGGCATCTACACAGTCTATGAAGTGGTCTCTTTAATATGTCCAGTGTCCATCTAGCACCTACATAATCTTTACAATATTATTGGTTATATTACTCAAACTATATTTCATATCCCTGTGACAATATTGTGACTGCTGATTTGTACTTTATCTTCTCCCCCATCCATCTTTCCATCTAGCAACCATCATTTTTGCCCCCTATATCTCTAAGTCTATTTCTGTGGTTTTTTTTGGGGGGGTTGTTTGTTTGTTTTAATGGAAACAATACATATCCTTTTAGTGTAAATCACTGTTCATCTATTATTTTGTTCTAATAGCAATTGTATTAAATAAATTAGAATTAAATAAATCTGTGAGAAACTTAGAACTTCTCCAACCTAACTGGGTAAACACATATAAATGTCTCTCTCATAAAAGCCCATGATAGGCAACCTGGAGCAAATAAGGCATTTCACAGATTCCTTAGAGACCCAAGCTTTTCCAGCTTTCCATTGCTCCATCTAAGGAGGGTGCTTTTGCTACTGAGATCAAAATGGCTGCTTCAACTCCAGCCTTCATACATGCATTCCAGGAAGGAGGAAGGGCCAAGGAAGAGCATATTCTCTCACTTTTAAGAGAAAGCCATGAAGTTTCATACACCATTTCACTCACATCACATTGGATAGGACTGCTAGTAGCAAAAAGGCAAGAAAATGTCATCTTCATTCTGGGGGGTCCTATATTCAGCTAAAAATCAGCAACTCAGCCAGTCGGAAAAAAGTGAAGAATATATAGAGGAGGACACATACAGTTGATGAGCCCACATCTGTCTGACTCCAAAGTCATGAACTTACTGCTGTCTCTTGTAGATAATTAGGCTATATAATGATGGGATAAATCTGTTATAGTATTTCTTATACTTCATTTTTAAACTATGTCACAATTGAAACACTTTATAAAAAGAAAAACATGTTTAATATGTTATGTAGGATAAATTATTTATAAAATATAGATGGGTAAAAATATGTTTTCAAAGGACATGAAGGGAAGGTTGTGTTTAAATTTAGGAACATGAATGAATTCAGGACTTATTCCTATATTTCTCTATTTTAAAGGGTTATTTAGTAAGCAAGTAATAATTTTACAGTAAATGTATCTTATACTTACATATATACACCATATTAAAATCATAAACTACACAGTCAGAGAACCTTTTTATGTATAGCCACTAAGCAGAGTCTCTGAGTGGTGGATTTTATGAAAGAAAAATGATAAATAGCATGTCATTTGATGCTTCATAATTTTTAGTTTGTAACTTTCTGGGTCACTGATTTCTCAAAGAGTTTTTATTCTTTCCGCATATTAGTTAGGTGATTGAGGAAGGTGTCAGGCTACTAAGACATGGAAAAAGATGATATGGAGGAATTAAATTCTTCTTTTCTTGTGGCTGAGTATACAAAACACACAGTATGATTTAATGTCCATCCCCTGGGTGTATTAACCTGTGTCTGCTGTGGGCAGTGTTGAGAAGACATTGTCATTGGCATCCAAATGAAATACATACTTTTTTTTTTAACAAATTATGTACTGATTTAATAAAATCAATGCTAACAATTGGTAGAATGGTAAAGACCAAGAAACTTGAGAAAAGGGAAGAATCACTGATTCATTGTGATTATGGAGTGTGTTGAAATAGAGGTCAGAAGAAACATTACTGGTGGCATGGTATGAATATAATATGTCAATTGAAGACATCATCTCTGTTCGGTAAGCACACCATACATATAGGTAGCCAACCAGTTAACCAGCAGCACATATCAGGAAGAAAGAGAATCCTGAGGTTGTCCTGTTAAGTAAATGAGGTATAAATTAAGAAATTATAGGTGCATACTTTTGTTCTCTTTTATATTTGCTTGCTTGCTAACATTTTAAGGAAAAAAGGGAGCAAAAAGTTAACATTTAAAATTACTTAAACCAGTGAACTAACATGTGGTTATGATAAGAAATAAAATCTACATTTTATCTCTTACATTGTATGGATGATAAAGCTAACTCTTGTTTGGTTTGTGTCCATTTTCCAATCTAATAAATTGAGTACACAAACCTTACTTTTATTACAAAAGAAGTTGATGACTCATTTCTAGTAATCTATTAACATCCAAAGGTTTAGTTGAAATTTCATCTCTGAATATGTCCTAGAGAAGATGTCCTACCTTTCAATTTCCCAACTATGTCATTCAAGAACTGTACATTGAAGTACAATAAAAGTTTGGTTTTCAATAGCAATGGTAAAAACAAAATATCTGGGAATAAATTTAACAAAAGAAAGAGAGAGAAAAAGAGAGAGAAAGAGAGAGACAGAGAAAACCCTGTATGATGAAACTTTAAAAGTTACTGAAAAATAGAAATGGCTTGAATAGATAGAGAGGCATAAATTGTTCTTGGATAAGACACACATCATAAAGATGTCCATTATCCTAAGTTCACCTATAATGTTGTGTGATCCTAATACAAACTATCAATCTAAGTATTTTTGGAATGAGAAACTGATGCCAAAGTTCACATAAAAAAAATAAACAATAAAACAAATTCATGAAAAATCTTCTAAAAAAAGTCATGAGTGGGAACTAGACCTTCCAGTTATTGAAGCATCTTATAATGCTTCAATAATTAAAACAATATAATATTGGCATGCACACACGCACACACACACAAATGCAAAAATATAAACAGTTTTAAAAGTCCAGAAAGACACAAAAGCATATAAGAATTTAATATGTAAACATGGTATATAGGATCAGTGAAAAAAGATTAATTAGTTAATAAAGAACGGTGAAAAAGTAGGGTAATCATGTGAAAAGTAATTTAGATCATAATCTATCTATATCATATATCTAGATTAAAAATTATCCAATAAAACATGAGTAACGGGAATGTAAAGAATTCTCATAGAAAAGTAAATATTTTTAAATAAAACAAAAGAGGGTCAATTCTGGGAATTGACTCATAATCTGGGAAATACTAGTCAAAATCATCTAGAGATTTTTTTCGTGTACAAGATTGGCAAAGATTCAAAAGTTTGATAATACACTATGTTGGCGAAGGTTTGGAGAAACTGCCTCTTCTCCACCTGTATGGAAGGCAATTTGACAAAAGCAAACATAATAATAATAATAATAATAATAATAATAATAATAATAATAATACATAGGAACCCTGTGAAACTGAAATTGCACTTTTAGGAATTAATTTGACAATGTACTTAGGACTATACACATACACATGCAAAACCACACTTATATAGAATGCCATAATTAGAACTTTGTGTGTGCATGTATAAAAGCAAAAGATAGAAAATAACCTAAATTGATCAACATCAATGTGAGAGAGTTCAAAGATATAATGAAACAACCATATAATGTAATATTTATTCAGGTGTAAAAGAGAATGACAAAGCTCTTTATACATAAATATAAAACATCTGTCAATATGTATTAACAACAACAACAAACAGGATAACAGTATATACAGTATGCTATTGATTATGTTTTTAAAATGAAGAGCTGGGATATACACATTTGCATAGAATATTTTTGTATTGATACACAAGAAACTGACAATATTGTTTATCTCCAGGGAAAAAATTGGTGACTAGAAGAGATTTTTCATACCTTTTGTTACTTTTGAATTAGAATCTTTTGAGTGTATTAATGTATTTTTAAAATAATTGAAATATAACAAACTTTAAACACCCAAGCTTGTGACTAACAGTCATACCTCATAATAAGTGTGACTGGTATCAGGTATATATTTTATAATTAAAAGGAGAATGGCTCAGTGGTATGTTGGAGCAAAAAAAAAAAAAAAGATCCCAGAATGAGCCTAACATTCCACACAGGCAAAAAATGTCAAAATAGACATCCTGAGTGTATTTTCTGACGTAATTTGTAAAACATCTTCCCAACTCCATGATCAAATTACATCGTGTTGGTAGGTAACCTCGAAATCTGGTGAGAGTATTTACCTCCAGGAAATCAGCAAACACTACAAATCAGGGTTTTGTTAGAGTTAGGGAGGGGAAGAGCCAGTGGTTAGACATTTTCCAGCACAGCAATGGCTCAAATGTTCTAACTCTTGCCATGATTTTTTTTTTTTTTGAGACTTCCAAATTGCTTGACATTCTTTCCACATACCTGGGTTGATATTTACTTGTCGGTGAAGCTGATGAGAGATGCATAATAAGGGAATATAAGCATAATGCAAGTGGAGTGCTATTAATTAAAAATATATCCTCATCTTGAGGCACAAAATGGCACTTATTGAGAAGGATGAGGATGGAGATTCCACTCACTGTATTTACCTAGTTAAAACATACAGAGAGTTTTCTGTCTCTTTTTAAGACAATTACATAAAAGCTAGAGAAATAAAATTAAGCAGATTTGCAAGCTTTATGTGTTTCCTTGCATCATCTAGCACATCTCATTTAATATTTGTATGTTTTATTATTAATTGAAAGTAACTTTGCAACACATAGGCATGCACAATAACTTTGGTTCTATAGGAATTAATGTCTAGTGACATTGGTCCAGAAATAATACAAGTTATGATAACAAAATCCCTGCTCAGCTATTTTGCACTTTAACTATGTACTGTAGATATTTTCCTTACAAGAGTTCCCCCTTCACATGGAATTTGTACAACAAATTCATCTAGGTGTAATAGCTTGATAAGTAGCAAACTACTTATAATCAATATATGGCCATAAAATAAAGTTAGCCTTTTAAAAATAAATATGATAAAAGAAAATGCAAAATGTCAGGCATCTTCAAAGGAAAATTACTTTGAATGTGTAAAAAAAGAAATGTAATGCTTAGCATCATTCTGAGTTAAGCTTTCATAAGACCCCATTAGGGCTCTCTTCTATTGAGGTTTCTCTCTGAAGTAAATAATATACATTCAAGAGGGAGATTTTGTTTTGCAGAAGTGTTTGTATTTTTCCTCTTTCAAAACTATCTCCTGGGGCCGGCCAAGTGGCAAATTGGTTTAGAGTTGGTTTTGAGATGCCAGCGGCCCTGGTTCGGATCCCACATATGAGGGCCAGTGACACTGCCCTCTACAGCTAACAACAGCTCCACCTGGAACTGGGCTGTGCGAGCCCCGGCGACGGTGTAGGCTGCAGCCCCTGCTGCAGTGGGCTTCCATAGGCTACAGTGAGCAGCAGCAGCCAGCATGGGCAGCTGGCAGCCTGTGTGAGTTGCCAATAGCCGCAGTGAGCGACATCCAGAGGCTGGCGACGGAGCTGCCTCATCTGGGAAGAGCGCAATGACGATACCAACATGGGCCAGTGAAGCAATGTCCTCCGCAACTACACTGAAGAACAATAAAGGACCGCAACTTGTCTGTTTCCCTCCCCCAATTCCCCAATAAAATCTTTAAAAACGAAATGAAACAAAAATCTCCTGCTTTTGTAAATATACCTACCTTGCCATTACCAAAGAGAAGTCTTATTTGAAATATACAGACTCTCCATATTTAAGAAATAAAAAGCAAATTAGGTGTTTTGTCTATTTGTTTGTTATTAAAATTCTAGAGTAAGTTTGTCCAAGGGCAAACCTAACACAAGCACACCTACTAATGCTGCTGTAATACACTTATTTACTTGATTTGATGGACTTGTATTGACTATCTTGAGACACTTCTGGCTACAGCATTTCTCTGGCTATCAGGTTTATGGATGTGTTTGGAAGTATTAAAAATCAAAAGCAATGGTCATTAAATCATTCTAGCTGTAAAAGTTGCAAAAGCAAAAACAAAACAAAACAAAATGGATATATGAAAATCAAAATGTTTTTATTCAATAAATTCAAATTGAGCATTTAATCTGTTAGGTACTGTTAGCATTGCCAAAAAAAATGTGAACAGGATCTGCCCTTCGGGAACCTCAAAGACAATGCAAATCATTTATAAGCTGTATGCACATGAGCAAGTCATATTATAGCCTCCCTAAACCTGTTCCCTCATCTCAAAGCTGTGTTAGTGGGATTAAAATAAGCAATATGCATTTGGTACCAAAATTAGCCATCCAATGACTGCTTCAGGAATTGGAAAGAGGGCACCTGAGATTCTTTAGAATAGAAACAGATCCTTATTCATGTTGGTATTATGAACACCCAGCATAGTGCCTGGCATAGAGGGAGCACTCCAGAACCATCCTTTGCAGGATGAAAGTGGTCAGCCATTCATTATTGACTGATATAGATAGAAAACTTGATGGATAAAATAGAATTTTAAGTCAATCTTGAAGGATGGGCATGATTTGTATTGATGAAGAGAGTAGGAGGAAAAAGGATGCTGTACGTGGGGACTGTAGCAGAAGCCAAACTCTGGAGAGGAAATAAGGAAAGTGTTTTAAGAGGACAATGAATAAGATTTCCAGACTAGATCTAAGAGCACATGGAGCCAAATAGAAATGCTGCTAGGGAAGGTGAAAAAAGATTTATGGAGAGCCTTAAACACCAGCGGAGGAGTGTGGACTTTATTAGGCAAGTAAATGAGCAGTGGAGGAAAGACATGATGAAAAATGCTGTTTTAGGGAGTTAACCTGGCGGCTGTAACGGGGAATCAAATCCAAGGAAGGAAGTCTGAGCTGTGGCCCCACAAGGGGAGGTCGATGCAGCGAAACAGCTGGTGTAGAGGTGAAGGGCAGTGGAAATAAGAGGGAGGAACAGATCTGGGAGAAATGCTAAAGTAAGAATCCAGAGCATTTAGTGACTTTCAATATGAAACATGAGATGACGGGCCAGGAAAATAGGATAAAGTTGGTGTTAATAGATGGTAGCAAGACTCAACTGCATGTTTCAGATGGACTCTGTGGCATTCTTCTGAGAATAATTGCATTATTTGTTACAATGAACCACCCAATCCATATTGGACACAATTAAGGTTTTATTGAACGCTTGCTCTTTGTCCACTCTGTATTAGGTGCTATGGAGAATTTAGAGGAAATAAGTCAATGGCATAGATATCCTCAAGATACTGATTAAGATAAATATTAAGAATAGTAAGAGCAATGTGTATTGAGGATATAGCATGTACCAGCTACATTAAACAGTCTTATTTAGTCCTCACAACAACCTTAAGAGTCAGGGGTTATAATTTACCCTCAGTTTACTTACACAAAAACTGAGCCTTATAGTGACTAATCAATGTGCTCAATGTAACAAAGCCAGTAAATAGTAGATTTAGGAAGAAATCCCAGCTGCCTAACCCCAAAGCCTACAGTTTCACCACTATACCATACATGACTGACGTGTATGAAGTCACCAATGCATGACCAAAAACTAACTATTATTGAGCAACAACACCTGAAATATCATGAATTTTGTTTTAGGGCAGGAAGGAGAAAGGTGCGGCTTACTAGAGAAGTTGCATAAGCAGCTACATAGGGAGGATGAATATAATGTGCCCAGAAAGTTGAGAAGATCAGCCTGACTGTAGCATGAGGATGAATAATTAAGGGAAATGGGTTGAAGGTATAAATCTGGACCAGCTGATGGCTACAGGGCTGAATGCCTGGAATAGAGCTGTGACTAACTACACATTGGAATCAATCAATTAATATGTACTGACTACCAATCATTTTTCCAGTAGTGGCGAGCCAGGAGATCAGGATGAATGGACCTTCCTCTCACATTTTCCAGGCTTTTGCTCTTCCTTCTTACAACACAGGCCCAGAATGCACAGGCATGCATCTTATTTAAGATCAATTCAAGCTGCTCCTTTTTCAGGGAGGCATGAACTCAAAAACTTTCCTGTGATCTTCATCATACTCAGCTTCATAAGGTTCAGTCTTATTACGCTGGAACAAAACCTCTGGAGGCTCTGTGTGACACAAGAAGAGTAATATTTCTAGTATAGAGAATGGACTGGAGAGGAAAAAGAACAAAGTTTAGAAGGATAAGTAGCTGGCACTCTATCGGATGTGTACCTGGTATGCAATAAATATTTGTTGAAAGAAGAAAGTTTAAAGAAGGCGTCTTAATAATCCAAGTTGGAAGAGAAGACTTATGCTAGTAGAAAAGGAGGTTTAGGAATGAATCAAAAGACATTTCATGGGGGGAAAATAAAAAAATCAAAGTCATAGATTGGATATGTGAGGAAGCAAAGAAAAAAGTCATAGACTACACCAAGTTTTTGAACCTGTATGTTTGAGAGGAGGTGATATAACTGACAGAAATTCCCAAAGTTAGAAGTGTTGTTAGAGTAGAAATTATCTCTCTGGTTCTCTGTTGCAATCTAGACACTAGCAGCACACTTAATACATAGTGGACAGGCAATAGATGGTTAGGGTGTTGAGTAAATAAAGTTTTAAGAAGAAAACTAAATTTTCATATCCTGAAGCTATGAGTCTGAATTCAGAGCAACGGCATTTACTGCTAAAAATCCATGTCTTAACGGACCACTGCTATGGAAAGGGCTTTGTTACACCCTTTAATAAGCTGGAGCAAGAAAAGGTAGAAAACAGAGTTTGGGGACCGCTGCCCTAATGCCCAGCACAAATGCCTAGTGATAGTCCTTATTTAAAGTTAGGGCTAGAATTAGGACTAAAAAGCAGGGCCTATAGTCACAGGATATAGAGTACAGTGTAAGGAATAGAGCCAGTGGGACTGTAACAGCTATCTACGATGTCAGAGGGGAAGTTAATTAGGGTTTATCATTTTGTGAGGGGTATAAATGTCTAACTATTACATTGTTTTGCACACCTAAAACTAACTTTTTTTAAAAAAGGGCCTGGGTTAGGTATTGGATAGATTTTTGAAATCAACTCCAATATCAATTTATCAGGAAAGTCAATGGATCCCCTTTCAGTTACATGAGTTACAGGAGCCCCTATATCATTTATTTTTAATCTCTTAAATTTTTGTAAGCTTTGAAACACCACAAAACCTGGACCCACCTCTGAACGACTAGCTATGCATTAGGTCCAGCTAGCACAAAAAACTCTTTGAATTTCCCTGTTGTCATTTCATCATACCAGATAACTGAAGTTTACATCTTAGACTTTGGGTCGAGTTACAACTCAGTTTGAATTCCAGTTTTGCCATTTATAAGCTCCATGGTTTTGGTCTGATATTTCTAATTTCCTCATCTGCAAAATGGGAATATTAATAACTATCCTTCAGGTTATTAGAAAGCTTAAATGTGCATAAGAGTACAATAAATTGTAACTCTGTTATTATTATTACTAATTAGTCCAGTGATTCTTATTCACATTTTCCCCATTTTACATTTAAAATTTTATACATAATTGATATTTTGTTATAAATCCTCAGAAGCCATTTAAATAGGATTACCATAACCTGTCCTTTACTTTTCAAGTTATCCTGCTAGGAGAATTCCTGGACATGTTGATTTGAAAGAGTTATATACCAAAATCAGAACATATATTTTCTTCGTAGAAATTTCTGCGATTTCAAAGCCCATCGAGTAAGGCTCTAAATTTAACCACTAAACTTTTATGAATAATTATTTGGCCTGCAGAGGTATTCCAAGTTATTACAAGGAATTTCTCAGGCTGAACAAAAATAAAATTCAAAAAATAATTTAGTGGTTATTCTTACCATCTAGAAATCCATATAAATTATGAAAATCAGTGAATAAAAGAGCATAATTTGCTTCATAAAATTACCAACTAAATAGTGATTAGAATTTTATTATTTGTATAGTCATCTTTTAAAGAAAAGTAGACTCATACCCTTGGAATGGGGGTTGTACTCTCACATACTTTTGCCCTTAAATATGTTCCCCTGAATTTTTCCCCCAATTTACTTTCAAACACAGGAAGAAATGGATTAGACCAAAATTTCCCAATTTTTTAAAGGTCTTTTTCCTAGTAGTTGTATCCTACAATTTTTAAAACTACAAAATACCAAAAGCTACTTTGAATTCAACAATGTTTTCAGAGGAATTTTATCTGAATTATCTGAATTGCAGCTACATAAATTGGAAGCATATGATAGTAATACAAATGTGTGTACATTGCATAATATATTCTATTACAGAAGTCGGTGTACATTTTTCGGGAAATAACTATGTTCAATCCCTCTTCCCACCCTAAATTCACCCTAGGAGTCTAAGGAACACCAGCTGGGAATCATTGGTTTGGGCTCTTCAGAGTCTAGGCAGAATGTCTTGGCTCATTTTGTGAGTCTTGAATCCCTAGTCTGAGAGAAAATTATCGCATGAATTCAGAAAAGAAGGGGAACACATGGGGCCACTTTCAGATCATGGGCTTTTCACGTAAAGCCTTCCCATGAAAACCTGAGGAAAATCCCGTTTTACAGATGGTGGTAAACACAAGTTCTTTTTTCTTTTTTTTCTTTTTGAGGGCAGTATCCCTGTTCCTCATATGTGGGACCGAACTGGGGCCTCTGGCTTCCTAAGCCAGCGCTTAACCACCACACCGCTCGGCCGGCCCCTAACCCAAGTTCTAATTCTGGTCCTGCTGTCCATTAAGATGTGGGTGTCAAGCAATAATATTCATTCATTTGCCAAATATCTCCTCAGTGCCTACTATGTGCCTGACACTGGGGTGCAAAGATGAATTAGGCAGAGTCCTCACTAAGATAGTGTTCATTCTCCTGTCACAGCATTTTCAGCTTGTTGTTATGGATCTGCTCAATGGGGGGCAAATTTTAAAACTAAGAAACATTACCATAATTATACTTTGTAAAAAGTTCGTTAAAGATGTTTAAAAATCCCCTGAAAACACTAACTGTAGTTGAATGATAGAATTTTGGGAGATTCTCTTTCTTTTCTCTATTTTCCCCATTTTGTGTACTATCGCAACATTTTTTTATAATGAAAAAAGTATATTTTAGCCCATCACTACCCTGCTTCCTCCAAAAAAAAGCACTGTGAGAATTAAAACTTACTACCTAATTTTGTGCCATATAAATTATGAAGACTGAGAAAATATCACCTGAATTTCACAATGCAATCAAGTAAAATTTATCACCACATTCAAAAAAAAAAAAAAAAGATGTGTCACATCACCACAATGGGCTTCATTCCCCTTATCTGCTGATCAGAGTTGTATTAGAAGATAATACTTTTTATCTGTTGCATGCTTCACCAACATCAAAGCACTTTCACATATAGTATCTTATTTGATCTACTCAACAACTTTGAGCTAAAAGAAGACAAATAATGCTATTCTCTTTTTTCAGATAAGGAAATTGAGACTTCTCGGTTAAATAGCTTGTCCAAAGTAGATTTAATTACTGTTTGAGGCAGATGCCTAGCAAGGTCTTCTGATTTTTGAACTCCTGACTTTCTGATTGCATCCCACTGACCCCACTTCTACAAATATAAGATTCTAAGAATCATGCCCGATCTTAGGAAGACTTTACATGGTTTATGCCTGAGAACATTCGGTGTCTGGGTAAGACCAAAGAAATGACGCTATTCTATAAAATTGTTTTGAAGGTTACAGAATCAAATGTTAAGTTATTTTTAAAGATTATTTGTTAATTCAGATAGTGGTTGAACATGTGATTTTTTTTTTCTTTTATGACAAGAGCATACATTTAAGTAGCTTTCCACTCCCCATCCCTGCCCCTTTTAAAAAAACTCACAATTAGGGCTTTCTAGTTCTAAGTATTTTGGCATCTGTGGATGAATGTTAGTGATTTGAAATAGCTGCTACTGAACTGTTGTTCAGTACTTTAGTCCAAGTCGGGTCTAAGTGCATACAACATAGAAAGAGTTCTTTTCTGAGGACCGAGACCCTAAGCTTCAAGAATTGTTGAAGGGTTTTGTTTTCTCAGAGCTGTCAAGTTTCTTTGAAAGAACTGAAAAGAAGCAACAAAAGAAGATGTGAGAGTGATTTAAAAATATTTTAAATATCTCTTTAGCTTTCCAATCTTTTTCAAATTAAAGTTCTATTGTTAACCATTCCATAGTTAAAAGCCTCTATCTTTGGAATGTTGCTCTGTAATGATACGACCCTTTATTGTGCATGTGTGCATATGTGTGTGTTCTTTTCTTTCTTTTCTTTTTCTTTTTTCAGCCTTTTCTCTGACTGGTAAAGGTTTATCTGAGAACAAGAACTTCTTATCTTTTCAAAGAATTGAATTTGTAGTAAAAATGATTTGATCTAGAAATAAAAATGGAAGGGACGTGGAAATAAAAGTAACACTGGAAAAATAATAAGGGGGAAGGAACAGACAGCAGACCAGAATTGTACAGCACACAATGTTTAAGTGATTTACTTGGGGTTATGTGTTTTTAAAAGCAACATATAAATGCATAGCAGGATGTTGGCATATGAAATTGTGTTGTGTTTACTTTAAGGAACTCGATGATGATATACAGTTATTTAGTACAAGGAGTATAACTGATGGTGCAAAGAGCACTGAATTAGATACAGTTCCTACAAAGTAGGTTTGAAATCTAAAGACAAATTACAGAGACAAGGTATAAAACATCCAGAAAAAGCCTAACATTCTACACATGTAAAAATGTCATCATGGGCATTCTAAGTGTACTTTCAGGCATAATTTGTAAAATTTCTTAACTACCCATACAAACATTGTAAATAGAGTCGTTTTACACAGATTTGATATGTACGCAGATGTAAGCACATGGATCTCAAATGTGCAATTTAAGGGTGATTTGTTTAGCTGTTAAATATAGGCATCCACCTGAAATTGCTGCTTTTGCTGCTCATCTTCCTGACATTTTTAATTCCTTCCAAATTCCTTTTTAAATTACAAGTTTGAATAAACATGGAAACATTTGTTGTTTCTGAATAATATGTGTCAATATATGTATATTTGAATGAAATATCCTCTAAAGAATTCTTTAATTTTCCATTTTATCCCTGTAGCTGCTGTTTGCTCATTTTATTTTTTTAACTTAGCAACATGGAAAATTGAAGAGCCCTTGGAAAAAAACAAACGAAATTCTTCATATGAACAATTGTCTCACATTGATGTCTTGAAACAAGAAAGATTTCTGCTATTTATTTACCAGAGATGAGTAGAGATAATTTCATTGTGCATTGATTTTCACTAAGGAGGGACGAAGAGTGATCAGCTAAAACAAAGCACTGAAATGGGGGAGTCAGCAGCCATGACTTCTGTCCTCATCTCTATCATCAGAATTTGTCTGACTTTAGAGACTCACTTACCCAACTTTTTTTCATTTCTTTCTTTCTTTATGTCTTTCTTTCGGTCACTGTTTAGTTGTCTTAACAAACACCATCAGACTTACAAAAAGAATTCTCTGAGTTCTTTCTTTTTATTGGTCTGGTCTATAAATACAGCATATTGATTAAATGGGAACCAATGCAATTGTACACCATTCAGGAATATAATCATTCACGATTCATATAGCCAAAGTTTTAGTGAGAGCCTACTTTATGCAATTCACTGAACTAGGCACTGCATAACTACAGAGGGTGCCAAAAAAAAAATGTATGCATATTTTAAGAAAGGAAAACTGTATTAAAACTATAATACTCAATATATACCAATAACAAAAGATGTATACAAGTCATGTTTGACTTATGCAATTACAGGAGGTACTCAGAGTGATTCCCATCAGCTCCCAGACACTTCTGATTATGGTGAACTACTGCTTGAGCAACGTTGACCAAAGCGTCCACCTCTATATAATTTTTTGGCACCCCCGTATATTTGGTTCTTTAATCACAATGTAATTATAAAACTATCATTATGTGAAAATATAAGCTTTCCAGTATGCCAATACTGTATGAATTAAGGATAATTATATTTTTAAAAGATCACATTTCAAATACAAAGAACTCCTTTAGTTTTGAAAAATACTTGTTAAAGACATAAACAATTTCAAATCCCTTAATGTGTTTTTATTCTGTTTTCAAATTACTGTTTTTACCTTTGCGAAATATGTCCATTGTATACATTTGTAAACTTGATATACTTATTTATATATTTATATATGTATATAAATAGAAAAAAAGCATCATGCTTATGCCAGAAACAAATATATCTGTGCTTTTCAAATTATGAATTAGAACTCACAGTAACATTATTTGCAATTAAAATTATTTTATCCTTATGAGGAATGAAGCTGGTATTTTTTTTTCCTATTCTCAAGTTTTTTTAATGCCTGTTGTATCTTCTTGGTGAAAGATCTAATTAATTAATTAATTAATTAATTAATAGTTCTTTTTAAATTGTTGATTTTATATTCATGTTGTTTTTTTCATTTGTCATTGAAAATATTTTTAGGATTGGATATTGAACAAAAGACTTTGTGACTTGTGCTAGATTTTATTTATATTTTGCTCTTCACATTTATGTTAGATAGGAATCTAGCTAAGCTTTTATAACAAAGAAACTTTGAAACATAGAGCTTCAAACAAGTTAAAAGTCTATTCTCTCAGTTAGATGGTCAGGACTGTTAGTGTATAGCAGCTGTACAGTGTCAGGGACACAGGCTCCCTCTGTCTAATTATTATGCCATCCTCAGCTGTGGTTTCTGTCTCCTGACCCATTATGGCTGCTCCAGCTCCAGCCATCATCATGTTTGCCTTCATCAGGAAAAGAGAAAGGATAGAGGAGTGCATGCTTCTTTCTTTTGAGCATAATCTAAAAATTCCACGCATAATTTCTGAAATGATTCACAGTAAATGTTCAGGTACAACCACACTAGAAGATAATGAAATAGTGAGATACTTGCAACTATTCACAGAATTTCTCAATATAATAGCAAGAAATGCATCTCATGTTGGGATGCCGTGTTATGTTGAGGCAACATTACTGTGGGTGATTTTCTGAAGTCTTATAGTGAAATTTGGAATAAGGCAACAAAAAAATTTTCCCTCAATGTATATACTCTGCATTAAAAAAAAAAATAGTGTGTTAAAACGATGCAAAAAAAAAAATCTTTGTGTTGGATGTAAAATAGAATTAGGTTCTATGCTTGGATAATTATAAACAGGTATTTCGCTTACAGAAATGTCTAACAGAGTGTTTAAAATCATGAGGAATGTAGACAATTTTCATTGTGTGGGACTTCCTCCTACTTTGAATGACATTTACCATCTCTGTTCCTGACCACAAAATTCCCTCTTCTAATTATTGTAACAACCAAAACAGCTCCACAAGTTTCCAAAATGTTGCCCAAGGACAATAGAGCTCATACAGACAGCTCTAGAGCTGCGAGGTATGTTGGCACCTGGTCTGATGTCCAACATGTCAAAGATAACAATTTTACCAAATAGTTTGCAATGTTCTAATGAAGGGCCATCTGACTTCTAACCATTAATATTTATATCATTGCCACTCATCACCCAATATCACACATTCAAGGCTTTTTTCAGGCCAGCACACCACTTACGGGTCCCAAAGCATATACTTCTTAAAGTGTAGGCTGTTATACAAAGGGACCCTAAACTGAACAGATGTTTATTTCCTTTTCATGTAAAAGTTTTCCGAGGAATTCCAGAGTTGATGTGGCAGATTGATAATTTGGGGACTCTGGTTGTTTCTGTCTTTTTGCCCGGCCACTTTCAACATATATGGTTTTCATTTCATGGATCCAATGTGGTTGCTCTAGCTCTAACAATTATGTCTGTATTCCAACAGTGAAAGGGAAAAAAAAAATAAAAGAAAAAGGCATAATCTTTCCTTGTAAAGACAAATCTCAAAATTTACAGACAACTTTTCCCAGCATCGCTTTCTCCAGAACTTAGTATTCTTATTTTTCGAGTTTCTAAAACTACAGATTGTTGGTAAAACTAAGCGCCTAGTACATATCTTTCTACAAAATAGGTATCAAGGTGAAATAAACCCCAAACTAGAAATTCTAATTCTGGCTGTGCTGCTAACTAAACTCAAGATCAAGGCACGTCTTTCAAGTTCTATGATTCTGTTTCTCTATCTGCAAAATGAGAAAAGGGGAATTGAACAGGTTATTTCAGATTTCCAAAATCCAGAGTATACTATAATGCCTAGGAGATCTTGTGGCTAGAGTCAACCTTGAAAGCTCTTTTTCCCTAAAAATTTTTCAGTCTGTTCATTGTAGGTGTTTGATTTTTACTTTCAGAAATCATTCCAATTTTACAAAGTACACTAGGAAAACAGATTTTATTTTACTTTTTTATGGCCACTGTCCAAGTCCATTTCGATTGGTCAGTGTTGTGCTAAAGTGATTACTAAATATACTTTAATGTCATCACAGCATTGTTCATATTATTGTCACCTGTCTCCAATAGGGGGTTGTTTTGTTTGCTTGTTTGTTTGTTTGTTTGTTTTTACCTGTTCCCAAACCCAGTCATTTTCCCATGTACTTTAAATCCCTATGACTTATTTATTTTATACCTGGAAATTTGGATCTCTTATTCCCCTTCACTTTTTTTGTCCCCTTTTTAAAATTTTCAATTACAGCTGACATTCAATATTATTTTATATTACTATCAGGTATACAGCATAGTGGTTAGACATTTATATAATTTAAGAAGTGATCCCCCTGACTAGTCTAGTACCCACCTGGCATTATACATAGTTATTACCATATCATTGACTATATTCCCTGTGCTTGACTTTTACATCCCTGTGATTATTTTGTAACTATCAAATTGTGTTTCTTAATCCCTTTGCCTTTTTCATCCTGCCCTCCAACCCTCTCCTATTTATCACCCCAACAAATCTAGTACTCCTCTGACACCATACATAGTTATTACAATGTCACTGACTATATTTCTTATGCTATATCCTACATCCAATAACTACTGTTTAACAACCAATTTGTACTTCTTAATCCCTTCTAGAACTTCTGTTCTAGAGGGTGTACTCACCCTCTAGAACACCCTCCCATCTACCAACCATCAAAATGTTCTCTGTATATATGAGTTTGTTTCTGTTTTGTTTGTTTATTTTGTCCTTTAGATTCCAATATAAGTGAAATTACATTGCATATGTCTTTCTCTGACATACTCCTCAGCACAATACCCTCCAGATCCCTCCCTCTGCAGATTGCAAGAACCCATTCCCTTCCCTGGCCCAGCAATATTCCATTGTACATATGTACCACCTCTTCTTTATCCATTCACCCATTCAGGGACACCCAGGCTGCCTCCACATCTTGGCCATTGTAAACAATGCTGCAATGAACATAGGCACACATCCTCTCAAAGTAGTATTTTGAGTTTCTTCAGATAAATACTCTGAAGTGGGATTACGGGGTCCTTCATTTTGTCTTCTTATAGCCTTTGTTTTAAAGTCTATTTTGTCTGGTATAAGTCAGCTACCTCAGCTTTTTTGTTTGTTTCTTCCTTTTTTCATGAAATATCATTTTCCATCCCTTTACATTCAGTCTGTGTGGTTTTCAATCTGAAATGAATCTCTTGTAGGCAGCATATGTAAGGATTTTGGTTTTTTATCCATTCAGCCTCCCTATATCTTTTGACTAGAGCATTTAATCCATTTATATTCAAAATAATTATTGATAGATATGTAGTTATTGTCATTTTATTATTCATATTTTTTACCTGTTTTTTTTTTCTTTTTCATCTTACAGAACTCCCTCTAACATTCCTTGTAATACTGGTTTGATGGTGATGAACTCCTTTAGCTTTTTCTTATCTGGGAAGCTCTTTATCTGTCCTTCAATTTTAAGTGATAGACTTACTGGGTAGAGCAGTCTTGTTTGTAGGTCCTTGCTTTTCATCACTTTGAATTTCTTTGAATCCTTCCTGGCCTGCAAAGTTTCTGTTGAGATATCAGCTGACAATCTTATGGGGTGGTCTCCCTTATAAGTTACTAGTTGCATTTCTCTTGCTGCTTTAAGAATTCTCTCTTTGTCTTTAAACATTGCATTTTAATTATAACATGTCTTGGTGTGGGCCTGTTTGGATTCATCCTGTTTGGGACTCTCTGCCCTTCTTGAACTTGTATGTCTACTTCCTTCACCATGATAAGAAAGTTTTAGTTGTTATTTCTTTAAATAAGTTCTCAGTCTCTTGCTTTCTCTCTTCTCCTTCCGGTACCACTATGATGCAAATGTTGTTATGCTTGATATTGTCACAGAAGCCTCATTTTTTTTGGATTATGTTTTCTTTTTGCTGTTCTGATTGAGTGTTTTCTGCTGCCTTGCATTCCAAATTGCTGATTTGATCCTCTGCTTCATCTAGTCTGCTGGTGATTCCCTCTAGTGCATTCTTCATTTCAGATATTGTATTTTTCACCTCTGGCTGGTTCTTTTTTATGATTTATGTGCCCCTTTTTATGCTTGCTATATCTTTGTTGAAGTTTTCACTAAGTCCCTTGAGCATCTTATAACCATTGTTTTGAACTTTGTATCTGGTAGGTTGCTTGCCTCCAATTTGTTTAGTTCTTTTTTCTGGAATTTTCTCTGTTCTTTTCTTTGAGATGTATTTCTTTGTTCTTCATTTTGGCTGCCTTTCTGTGTTTATTTCTATGTAGGAGGTAAATCTACTATGTGCCCCTGTCTTGGCTATGTGGCCTTATATAGTAGGTGCCCTATGGGGGCCCCCCAGTCTCTCTGGTCATCTGTGCTGGGTGCTCCAGGACGGTCTCTTGTGTGAGTTGTGTGTGCCTTCCAGTTGTAGCTGAGCCTTGATTACTATTGGGACATCAGTAAGTGGGACTGGCCCTCAGGATGACTGGTTGTGGGGATTAGCCATGTCCCCAGCTTACAGGCTGCTGCACAGGGGACTTACTCCACTGAGTGGGATTCACCCCAGTGGCCTCTGGTGCCTATTGAGACCGCCCTTTGTGTGTGCCACTTGTGTGGTTAATTGGGTGGTGCTCTGCTGCGGTCTGAAGCCAACCACCAAGTATGTTGGTTCTGGGCCTCTTGGGAGGGGTTCCAGGGCATACCAAGGGCAGGCCAAGGTCAGCCACTGCCTGTGTCTGGCTAGTAGAAGCTACAAAGCAATTTGCAGTTGTTCATTGCCTGTGCTAAACCTACAGGCATGTGGGAGAGGCCACACTGAGAACCGAGGTTGGCTGCCACCAGTCCCAGGTCTGTGGTAGCTCTGCAAAAAGCCAGGACACCACGAGGCCTGATGCCACCTGCCAGGTCCCTTATGGCTCAGCTACTGATGAAGTACTATGTAGTACACAAATTGAGTGAGGGAGAGTCATTCTCGTGAGGGAGTCACTAGAATGGAAAGAGTTGTGAATCACAGTTTAATGTAGATTCTGATTTGGTGCCAGTGTTGAGCTTGCAGCTACTCAGCAAAGTCTGAGAACACGCTGAGGCCAGTTGCTGCCCACCTGGGGCTTGCAGACCCAGATAGTTTTTTTTTAAGAAAGATTACAATGTAGGCGGGGCTGGCTGCTCTTTGCCTCATGTGCTAGGGGAGTTTTGTGGGGTGGGGTATCAATGAGTCAGCAGAGTGAAATAGCTGAGCTCAACAGGCCAGTTCAATTCAGATTTGGCCTGTGGGGGAAGGCTCAAAACAGGAAAGATGGCACCTGCCTGCCGACTGCCTGGGAGGAAGGACCTGTGTGACTCTCCCTCCAGTTCTCGCCCGGAAGCTATACAACTCAGTCTCTCCCTGTATGTGCCCGACGCCCCTCCAATCCCCACCCCTCATCACTGGCCCTCTGCTGGAGCCCAAGGTGAGTGATCAGGAGCAAATGAGTCTGTGTACTGGCCATTTAAGATGACGTCTGGGGGCCGGCCGAGTGGCACGGTGGTTAAGCGGGAAGGTGGGAAGCCAGCGGCCCCGGTTCGGGTCCCACATATGAGGGCCAGTAACACTGCCCTCAAAAAAAAAAAAAAAAAAAAAGGAAAAAAGAAAGATGATGTCTCGGTTTCTCACCACCTTCCATCCCACCTAGATGGTCAGAATCCCGAGTTTTTCACAGGCAGATATTGTGCGGGCTCCTCTTCCTGGCACCAGTACTCTGGGCTGGAGAGGCTGATGTTGGGCTGAGAACTCTCTCCTCTGGAGGGAACCTCCATGTCTGAGATATCTCTCCCAGTTCTCAGCTGCCAGTTTTGCAGCCAGCTCATTTCGCGTCTGCATGCCTCCTACTAGTTTGGCATGGCTTCTTCTTTATATCCTTAGTTATAAAACTTCTGTTCAACCAGACTTCACATGGTTCTCCAGAATGATTGTTCTATAATTTAGTTTTAAGTTTAATGTGTTCATGCAAAGTGGAAGGCACAGTGTATTTATTTACTCCCCCATCTTGAATCTCGCAATTTCTTTATTCATTCATCTATCAGTGGACACTTAAGCTATTTCTATATCTTGGCTATTGTAAATAATGCTTCAGTGAAAATGGAGATGCACATATCTTCTCAAGTTAGTGTTTTATTTTTTTCAAATAAATAACCAGAAGCAGAATTGCTGGATCACACAGGAATTCTACTTTTAATTTTTTGAGGACCCTCATACTGTTTTTCATAGTGGCTGTACCAATTTATATTCTCTCTAATAGTACACAAGGATTCCCTTTTCTACAATCCTCGTCAACACTTGAATTTTTTCGTATTTTTGATAATAGCCATCATTATCACATTGTAATATCTCATTATCACAATGATATCTCATTGTGGTTTTGATTTTCATTTCCCTGGTGATTAATAATGTTGATCATCTTTTCATGTATCTGTTGGCCATCTGTGTGTCTTGTTTGGAAAAAGGTCTATTCAGATCTTCTGTCCATTTTTAGAATTGGATTAGTTAATTTAATTTAGATTTGTCTTATTTGCTAGTCCATTGTATGAGTTCTTTATATTTGGGGGATATTAACCCCATATCAGATATATGAATTGAAATATCTTCTCCCATCAATAGGTTGTCTTTTTGTTTTGTTCATGGTTTCCTTTGCTGTACAAAAACCTTTTAGTTTGATGTAGTCCCATCATTTGTTTATTTTTCCTTTTGTTTCCCTTGCCCAAGGAGATGTATCAGAAAAAAATATTACTAAGAGTAATATCAAGTAACTGCCTATATTTTCTTCTAGAAGTTTTGTGATTTGGGTTCTTACATTTAAGTATTTGATGCATTTTGAGTTTATTCTTGTAGGTGGTGTAAAATATTGGTCCAGTTTTATTCTTTTGCATGTGGCTGTCAAGTTTTCCCAGCAGTGTTTATTGAAGAGTCTGTCCTTTCCCCATTGTATATTCTTGGCTCCTTTGTCATAAATTAATTGACCATAGATGCATGGATTTATTGATGGTAAGAACACAGAATTTAACGAAAAAAATTCTTTAAGTATTTGGCATAATTCTTTTAAACAAATATGTATTGAACATTGACTACGTGCCAGACACTGAATTAGACACTGGAGATAAAATGGTGAGCAACATTGGCACAATTTCTTTTGTTATACAGATAAATAATTGTATTTCATAGAAAGTGCTGTGAAATAAACATATAAATATCTAAACAAGAGGCTAAGAGACTAACCAACTTTAAATAGGGGATCACAAAAGACCAGAGACCATTATAAGAAAATGAGCTAGCTATGCAAATTGTGGGATCGTAGGGATAGGAAGCACATTCCAGGCAGAGGGAAGAGTCTATGGAAAGGTCATAAAATGGGGGAGTGGGGTGAGAAAAAAGACCACTGAGGCATGAGAGACAAGGCAACTGACCCAAGAAGAAAATGGAAAAATAAAGTGGGGCCAGATCATACAGGTGCTGATAGGCCCTGGTAAAAAAACTGGACATAAACTAGTTTATTTTCAGGAAAGGTTTAAGACATTGAAGCAGTTCAAACAGGGAGATTATGTAAATCAATTTTCAGTTTAACACCACTTTTGCTTTTGGTGGAAAAAAATAAAAAAGAAAGCAGAGAAACCAGTAATCCAGGGGAAAATGGTAGCAGTTAAGACAGAGGGGTGACAATAAGAGAGAAAAAAATACCTTACAAAGTGCAATTTAAAATGTTTGACGCTGGCTTGGGAAGCCAGCGGCCCCGGTTCAGGTCCCACATATGAGGGCCAGTGACACTGCCCTCAAAAAAAAAAAAAAAAAAAGGCAAAAATGTTTGAATATTACATACAATCAACCATGAATAATCACATTTTTAGGCCCTACCATATGTGCAGCATGGGAGTGTAAAGATGCTTGATGTATTGTCCCTGCCCTCTGAAACTTATAAATTATTAAGGGAAAAAACTAACATATAAGAAACCATATCAATAATCTCATAGAACCTCCCCTGACACCTTATAAATGGTCATTTTTGCGGGTTAACAGGGAAAATAAGTAGAAATCTGAAGACAATATTTTTGTATCATTGCGGCTGCTTATTATATTTATAGGCTGATTTCCCTGTGCCTGTAATCAAAATGTGAGAAAAGTCCAAATAGATATTTCATTATTTTCCATATATCATATTTTTCCTTATTTAGACCAGGTCTTGGACATGGGGTAGGTACCAGATTGCAGCAGGTGGTGGGAAGATTAAAAGAGCACTCAATTTAGACTTTGCAAGTATATTCCAAGCTCTCACTCACACCTGCCTACAATGATCCTGAACTCTGGCCTCCACAGATCCACTTGCAAACACTTCTGCCTAAATTAGAGACAAACTCACAGATGGCCCACACAGGCTATTTGCTTTCTAGAAATTATAAGACACTGATTTAATTTCAAAGAAGAAAAGATTGAATGTAGCAAATGATTTCATTTAAAATAATAAGTACACTGTATTAGAAATACCTTTTCAAAGCAATATCTTGGAATACACTGAGAGTCACGTGCCTCCCACTTCAAGGTCCTAGATTAAAGGCTCTATACATTTGCTACTTAAATTACTCTTTAAGGCAAACTTTCAAAAATTATTGACATTGGAGAACTTTTCGTTATAGACTCATGTTAATGGCATAGGGTTTTCGCTCCATGCCATGGGTTTAGAAACTGCCACTTTCACATTCATAACAGTAACCCCAGTTCTCATGGATGGTAATGTGGATGGTTGTCTGAGTGTGAAAAGAACAACTAGAATAAGGAAAATAAAAAAGAAGCCAAAGACCTGACACTGAGGGCCATTACCATTCCTAGCATGCCTTTTGCAGTAGGGAATGGTGATTCTGATATCCTGAGCATTTTAATTTGAGTAGTAACACTTTGCCTACTTAAATGCCCCCTGCTGTTTCAATTAGCTGGACTGGCTTCTGAACATTCTTTTGCTGTTAGGCAAGGCATCAGCCAGCACACATTGCTTCAGTGGTGAATAAAAGGATGTTCTCATCTAGAACCAACTTTTCAAACCTGTGCAAGGTTAAGGATATATTTCAAACTTTTAGGCCCTAATCTGCAAGATATTTGCAGAATAGCAATAGAACAATAACACTCATATAATATTTAATATATGGAAGAGGCATAAAATCCAAGAATATAGTGGCCTATTATTTTGATTATCAATTCAATAAATAGCATCATGGCATTATTGCTACTGAATGCCTAGTTAATAACCACACAATAATACTCCAAAGCTCACAAGAAATATAAAGGATATTCATAATTCAGCAATGGCTTATTCAGATTTTACAGTCAATATTTCTCAGTGAATAATATTGGTTATAGAAACCATATTCCCCTAACTCAACATTTCTTCCCTGTTTCAAGGAAAACTGGTGCCCTTGGAGGTGTTAACAGATGCCAATCAACAATAATTTATGTTCCCTAAGAAGTTTGGAATATGCTGGGTTGAATAAAGTTTAAAAATAATTTATTTTGTTTTCACAATAACTTAATAATATGCTGGCTTAATTTGACCTCCAAGAAAAGGGATATAGTATGTAAGATTATATTTCCCCAATTTGTGTGACTATAGAACCCTGGAATATATATTAACATAAGTGACATATATGTACACTGGTTATTTTCTCTGCTTGGAAGGATCTCCTTTAGAGAGTCAAAGGGCTCACTTGCAGCTCCTTCAAGTCATTGGCTTAAATGGAACTTTCTCAGTAGGACCTCCTGTCACTAATGTGTTTAAAATGCTCACCTCTACCCTTACCCATTTGGCAATCATAACGCCCCTTATCCTGCTTTATCTTTTATGAATTGCATTTATTATCTGCATAATTAAATTATTTATTTATTTACCTACTTATTTACATATTTATTTATTTATTTTTGAGGGCAGTGTCACTGGCCCTCACATGTGGGACCTGAACCGGGGACACTGGCTTCCCAGGCCAGCGCTTAACCACCTCGCCACTCGGCCGGCCCATAATTAAATAATTTATTGTATTTGTTTTCTGATGCCTTCCACTAGAAAGTAAACATTTAGGAAGGTGGTTATTTTTACTTTGATTTTTCTTCGATGAACCCCCAGTTCCTAGAACAGGGCTTAGACTATTTTAGGTTCTCAATAAATATTTATTGAATGAATAAGAGCGAGAATGTTTTCCATATGTTTTTAAACTCAAGATGTGTCATATACATTATGTTTCCTTTTTTCCTGTTATACAATTTATGGTGTATGTTATGGTCAGTTATATCTTAGAGTATAGGAAGTATACATCAGGGGACACTTGCATTTTTTTCTGAACTTATTGCTGCCAAGAGTTAATATCATATCTGGTAGAGAAGAAAAAGTTTAATGTCATTGGTGACTTGTCTTTCTCTAATTGCATCACTCCCATTCCTCTACCTGAAATTAAGTTTTTGCCAAGTTGCCAAGCCCTGCCAACTCTATTTCAATAACAACTTCCTCATTAGTCTCCTTCACTCCTTCCCCACTGGGAAGGGCGCATGAAGGGGCACAACTGATAATAATCCTGGAGAGGAGGCCAGAACCTTATCATAGGTGGCTTTAGTGCAATTAGACTTCCTGTGGGGAGCAATAGGAAGCCACTGCATTGTTGTACTCAAGACCTGAATTTTAGAAAGATACCTCTGACAGTGATGTATCAAATGGCCCAGAGGTCAGCATGATTCTCATTTCTAATTCTGCACTAACTCTTGATTTCCCTTCTTGTGATGCTCTTACCATCAGTTTCTTATCTTTGGTCACCTACTCAGATCTCAGACCTGCTAGTTCTCCAAGACAGCCTGGATATGCAATAAAGACACAGACTCAAAGACACCCTTGTTCCATCTGCCCTACATCTTTCTGGCATGAACCAGAGAGAGGCAAAGGGAGGTAAGGGAGACGGGGAAGAGCTTGACACATATTTCTTATCATAATCACTACGCACTGTCATATAATGTGAATAAGTCTCATTTTTTTAAATGAGGAAAATGCAGTTTAAAAAACTTAAATGTTTTACTGAATTTCATGTAGGCAGTGAGGTTCGAGCCGAAAGTCACCTAAAAGGGTAAAATAATAAGGTTGGCTGACTTCTAATGAGCCTATCCGGATGGTGAGATGAATGTTTTAGATGAATTGTCTCATTTAAATTCCAACAGCCTTATGAGAAACTTCAATTCTTATCCCCATTTTACAGAACGGAGACTAAAGTTAGGGATATTAAGTCGTTTTTCTGAGTTCACACAGCTAAGAAATGGTAACTCTAGGACTAAAGCTGATTTATCTAACTGGAGTGAGAGGTCCTAATCCCCATATTATCAACACATTCCAGTTTCCACTCTGTCCTCTTGCCTCCTGTTACATGGAAAGCAAGAGCCACAGGACACACACTAGCCTGGCCCTGACCATTACTACAAGATGATCTGTCAACCTTGGTTATCACTGAGCCCTCTGCCCTCCTTGCTGTCAACATGCCTGCACAGCCATTTATCCTGCCAGTGTTTGTGGGGGAGAAGAAATAGTTCTGAACAGATCAGTGCCCTGCAAAGAAAAGGTTCTTTTTATCATATCTCTTCCTGTGTTGTTTTAGCAATTTATATCACCACCACCACCATCACCACCATCACCATCACCATCACCATCATCACCACTGTCACCACATTCCCCTACAATTGTGGGGAAGGGATAAAACTCTAAAGTTTAAAACATAAAAATTAAAGTTGAATTTCAACTGGCTACAAAAACAGAAAAGTCCTCTCTAAATTTTAAAATTTTACCAATGTTTTCCTTCCCAGCACTGTAGAAAACCAGAGACTGACTTCTCCCTTTTTTCATTATTTAATAATCATCTGGGATTGGTTCTATAGTTTAGGTTTTGGGTAGAGTCATCTAAATTAGATAGTTGTTAATTTGTATCAAAGGAGTTATTACTCAAAATACTCCTTAATACAAAGACGGGTGCAAATAAAGACTTAGAAAAATGTAATTCCCATAGCTATGATGATATGACACAATAATAATGGTAATTCAGAAGCATCATAAATGTGTTTACGTATGCTCAGATGTGCATTGAAATTGGGTTTCTTTATTTCTTTTTAACTGATCAAGCTTTCTCCACAATCCCACATCCACCAGGTAGTTTAGAAAAGTTCTTTTAGTTAAATTGTTTATTTAATCTTATTTGTTAATTCAACCTCTCTCTTTATGTAACCCAGTTTCTGCTTAGATGAGCCAGGGAAGTGCTTCTCAGCATTCTGCCCTGTCCACCTGGATATACATGGATGAGTGAGATGTGTGTAACCTTAAGCAAAGTAGAGTCCTGGAGTACATGAGTGTTCTCTAAGCTCTCCTGGTTTGACCCACACCCACAGCTGGTAACATCTCAGGAGTGACTTGCCCATACCCTGGGCATTCTGATACCCCATTGCTAGAAACTACCTTTATTGATAACCATTCATGTTTTGCTCACTCAGCTCTGGCAATGCTCTGAGGCATCATTTCCCCTTGCTGACTGGCCTCCATCTCCATTTTCACTGAGAGGATATATTCTCTGGCACATGACTATGAGTCCCAATTGGATCTCGGTCTATGGTAGATGGCTTCATTGCCCTGGTCTCACCTCCTCTGACAAAGTTTCCAGGCGTATCCTTTAACTACTTTCAGCCAGATCCTTATGGTTCATTCCACAGGATGCTCAGGAACTTCTGGATAGCTACCATACCCCATAGGAGCTGAAGGAGCTTAAACTCAGACCTTTCTGTATAAAACCATCCTAAGCCACTGAATTTAATTTGATATAACAGCTCCCATGTTTAAGCAGAAACCTGTAAGGCAAGAGCTTCCAATATCCTCTTGAAGGGCAGAAGCCATTCTCTTCTCGTCATTCCCCTCACCTTCTCTAGAACATCTCTACACTTCTCTCCCACTGAATCCTCACCTCCAGGGATTTTTTGAAGAGAAAAGAAATAGGAGCAATGCTCACCTACCTATCTGCCTTCTTCTACCAAGAATCCAAGGGGAACTGAGAAGCCAGGCATTTCCCACCTTCTTCCTAACTATCCTGCGCTCCTCTCATTTAAGACTTCCTAGTATTGTTTGCTGGCCAGCTTCTCAATATGTTAAAGAAGAAATAGAGGAATTTAGAAAATGCTTTTCTTTCTTACAACCCAAATTTCATGACTACTATGTTGTTTTAAGAGTCAGCTTATGAGATCCAAAACTGATCACTGGCTTCTTTGTTCTAACGTTGGGAATGCCCAGCTTCTTCCCCGGGGCTATAATGCTCAGGAGGTGAAAGTTTACAAGGGAATTTTATTCAAGGGAGAAGTATACATACTTTGATTTGTTATTATTTCAAATGATTCAAATATTATTTTAAGTATAATTTCAAATAATTCTCATTATAACTCCCTAAAATAATAATAATATTAGACTTTTACTGTGTCAGATACTGTGTACCAACATTATTCTATTTTTTTACCTAAATCTTACAACAATCCAATGTGGAAGTCTTATTACATATATTTTCAAGGAGGAAAGCCAAGGCTCAGATGAGTCACAAAGTTGGTAAGCAGTTCTTGCCCTGTCTACTGTAGTCTGGAATAGTGTTTTTCAGTTTGACTACAATTTGCATAAGAAATATAATTTATGTCACAACCTAGATACACACATAACTAAAGAAAGAGTTTCACATAACAATAATCAACATCTACTCATTGTCTTATGTTCTATTTAATTTTTTTTTTCTTTTTAATGCTGATCACAACCAACTAAATTAATATACAGCCCACTAAAGGGTCATAATTGCTGCTCCATCACCTGTGGTATCAATATCACCAAATTCTAATAGAAATTACATCAAACTGTTTAACCATTTGGAAAACAGGCTTAGGTAGTTTTTCATGTAGTAGTTGTAACTGGGAGAGCTTGAATATGAAAGATTTGAATCAAGTGAAATAGTGAGTAAAATGTCAATTAAATACTGTTAAGGAACTTTAAAACTATTATCGTTAGCAACAGGAAATCCAGAAGCTGGACAGGCATACATTTGTGGTTTAAAGACTTGCCATTTTCACAGAGTCTTCTTTAATTTGGTCTCAGAACGTATATCTAGATATGTTTACCCTTAATTTTGATCTGCAAGACTTAATTGTATCTCAGGATTCTTCCTCCCTCCCCTCCACCCCTCAAGGATTTAAATTAAAATGCAGAATTCCTTCAAAATTGTATTCCACACCCGTAGTTCCAAAAGAAAAAGGCTTTCCTGAGCTCTAAATTCTTGGACCATAAAAGATTTGAGTCAGTGGAAACTACACACTTAGAATAAACAAGTTAAGCCCAGGATTGATAACGCCAATTAATGATTTTGGGGTGAATGAGTAACATTTCAGGACACGTACTTCAGAAAATGTTTAAGAATTTCAAGATTGTAAAAACCTAAAAACATCCAACAGATATCTGCCTTTTCAGCCCAAAGATCCTTACAAGTTTGTGTGTTAGAGTAATTTGCTTTAGGCAACTTTCAAGTAAATCAAGAAATGAGCCCTCTCCCATGTTATTACACTTTCTAGTTCTCACTAAATTATACCATTGACCTCTGAGACATTTGCAATAGCACTAGGATGTGGCTACAAATTGGATTAGTATTGCCAAGCAGATCCTTTTGGCATGCTAGAAGCCCTAATCCATCAGTTACCTACTGAAGCTGAATGGATGACATTAGTAGCTCTGAGAGTTAGGTGTCTGTGATACACAACTGGAAGGCAAGAGAGATGCTTTAAAAAGATGGGGAAAAAAATATTCAAAATACAGTAAAGGGGAGAGTGCTTGAGTAGATGCCAGAAGACCTGAGTTCTAGTCCTACAACCACTGCAAGATAGTTCTGGAAGCTCTACAAAGTTAATCGGCCTTTTTAGACTTCAGATTTCCCACTCATCAATGTCTCCTAAGCTTATCACCTATAAATAGTCTCCTAGTTACTAATATTATGTCCCATATTTGGGATCAGTTATTACCCTCAAATTGCATATAAGATCAAAATCATCATTGTAGGCTCATTTTTCTCAATACCTGCATTGGATAGCACACTTCAGAGAACACTACAAATAAGCAATCCTCCTGGATTCCAGCATCTTTGACAAGAACCTAGCACTTGGTGGTTTCAGGAGAGTAAAGTGTAAACAAGATTATGGAAGGAGAAATTCCTCTAACCTGCAGGGGGCACTAAGGTACTTTTAAAGAAGGCAGCTGATTAATGGGCATGAGAGGTACCTTACCTGTTACCTCAAATGAAAGGAGGAAGTGGGAAGAAAGGAGTAGAGAGATATCTTCATTTATCACTCCTCATACAGTTCTGTTACTCCCTGCTTTCTATCTCAAGTAGACATCCCAGACAGCAGTCAATGATTAGAAAAGATAAACTACAAACAGATAGGAGAAGGAAAAAAATCCAAAGAGAAATTTCTTTCTAAGGAGTTGATAAACAAGCCCTTGCTACCCAATAACTTCAGGATTTGCCACTTAGTCAAGATTAGGAAATTAAAGGAGAAATGATCAGAATTTATGATGTATTGATTATTGGCAGAGCAGAGGTAAATTACAGAGAGAATTCCAGGAGACTTAGTTCTTCCTTTGTTCTTCCTAGGGTCAAAAGATATCACAGACGAAAGACTCAAGGCAATGCCTTATGCTGCAGGATTGCTTCTCAGAAAGGAATGAATCAGATTAAGAATAGTGCCCAGAAGTGCCCTTACATTTATATAATACTTGACAATTTGTAAAGTCCTTTTGTATAGATATTACCTCACTTTATCCTCATGACTGCCATTTTATATTTGAAAGTTTAGGGAGGTTAAATGGCTTGCCCAAAGTCACACAGTAAGGACTGGCCGAGTGGCGCGGTGGTTAAGCGCTGGCTTGGGAAGCCTGCGGCCCTGGTTCGGTCCCACATATGAGGGCCAGTGACACTGCCCTCAAAAAACAAACAAACAAACAAAAAACAAAGTCACACAGTAAATTTCAGACAGGGGTCTTTAATGGAAATATTGATTTCTTGTGATTTTTTTTTTTTTTAACAGATCACTGGGTTGCTCTACCAACCAAGTGTTTTTGGGGGATTTATTCACAATGGAAATTTTCTGTTAGAAACCCAAAAGATGTCAGTTTATGTTTTAAAGTGAAAATCAAATGGCAGATATTCACAAAGCAAAATAAGGAAAATTTCTCATCATATGGCTTGTAGTTCCAAGAAGCTAACAGGAATTTTCACAACATCATCGAGCCAATACAAATGGCTAATCTTAACAGCATGCTAAATTGGCAGTCATGTTGTCTGCCTGATCAACAATATGCCATACTGCTTGAATCTATCCTGTTACAACTCCTCCAATTGAAGGTATCATTTCCAAAAGGTCCCTGTCAGAAAGCAAATACAATCTTGTAATAAAAGTAAA
This sequence comes from Aselliscus stoliczkanus, assembly GCA_033961575.1. Taxonomy (NCBI): domain Eukaryota; kingdom Metazoa; phylum Chordata; class Mammalia; order Chiroptera; family Hipposideridae; genus Aselliscus; species Aselliscus stoliczkanus. Next base: position 119,745,025 of record CM066730.1, on the reverse strand, counting down.
CTAAAATAGTAGAATAAAAATTAAATAACAATAATAGAAGTACAGTTATGTATGCCTTCCATCGACCTACCTCCTTCTCCCACTCCTCCCCTCAAAAAAAACCCCACTGAAGTCTATTTATTACTGCCTATATTCCAAAGCCTCAAAGCCACAAGGAATCTGTAGTCAAAACCAGAAGAACAAGTTTGGGTGTGAACTCCCCAAGAAAGACTCAAGTCTCACGATGAGACATAATGAATGATGTCATGAGCTTGAGGAGGGGCTTTGAAGTCAAACCTGGCAATGAAACCCAGCTCTGCCCCTTGGAAGTATTTTGGCTCATTGAGCATCATTTTCATATCTGTGAAATGGGGATAAAATACTAATCCTGCAAGTTGATATAAGGATCAGAAATAATATATGTAAATGTATGGCACATAATAAATCCTTAATAAAAAGTAACTAGATTTTTGCGGTTCCTGATGTTTGGTGGGAAACGTAGAACAAAGCAGTATCGAAAGCCCTGAAGGCAAGATGCCCTCTTCCCGAGCCTGCCTACAGCTAGCCCTGACATCAGGTCTTGTGGTGACTCTGCACATGCAACAGGCCAAGGACCCTGTCAGAAGACATCTTTCCTCTGTCACTTTAAGTTCCGAAGTGTAAGTGTTTATTATACGTTGATTTGTATGAGTCCTCCAAGATTAAAGATAGATTCTGCATGGTCGTTGTCAAATGAACAAATGATTGTGAAACTATAAAAGCAAAGCAATTCACGTTGCCTTAGGAATAGCTCATTTGAAAAATCTAATATGCTATTACATTGACATATTTCCTCATTTCATCTATAATATTAAATCTTCCATGTTAGTAAAACTAGATTGTCTCAACCTAATGCTACCATTATGTACATTTATGTACACTTTGTATGTGTATAGTCTGTCCATAGTGTCTAAAGAGTACTGGTCTAATCTGAAAAAAGAACAGGAAATTAAGGTCCAAATGTGAATAATAGCTTTGGAATTTTAAATATCTTTGAGTGTGGCAACACTGAAAAAAAATTCTAAAGTTCATATTTTTCAAAAATTTTAGTTCTTCTAACACTTAAATAGAATTGAAAATCATTCTTAAAAGAAATCTCCAGTTTAAAAACCTATGAAAATAGACACCATGAATTGAAATACCCCCAGGTGAACTATAGTGTGTAAATGGATACTACTGCTCATGAAATATTATGTTGGAGATAGGGACTCACTTTCCTGTTCTGGGCTTTTACTTTAATCTTCCATCTAGGATTTGGCCTATTTTATTTGAATTTGGCCTGAGAAAAAAATGCTTAAGTAAAGAGTGACCTCTTTCTGGTCTCTCAACAGCCAGTTTGTGGTGCGGATGAGTGTGTTAGTTCAAACTCTTCTGTTCACTGTTGAAGACCTTGAAGAGATCTCCAGGCTCCACAAGGCCCAAGAGGAGTATGTTGAAAGTCTCAGCCTTTTTCTTCCTGCCAAGTTACTTTTTTTTTTTTTTAATGAGGCTAATAAACTGCTGAATTGTTGAAAAGCACTCTGTTCAAAAACAGAATTAACTTTGTATCATGGAGCTTCTGAATTGGGAGACGTATACCTGCATCTGAGATCCTTTGCTCCCTAGCACATTTATACCTGAGTGACCTCTCTTTCTAGCTCTAAAAAGTTTTCTGGAATGTGATGGAAACACAGCACGATTTTTCAGATAAAGCCATAACTATTCAATTTTTTTCCCCTCCTGTCTCCCATCCCAATGTGGATATCTCTCTACAAACGTTAGACTTTAAAAGTAGAATTTCAGGTCACTTGATGTTCACAAAGTGAATACTAACCAGATGGGGTAAATGGTGCTTTGCTGAAAGAAAGAAGAAAGAGAAAGAGGAGAGAAGGGAAAGGAGGGAAGGGGAAGAGAGAAGAGGAAAAAAAAGAAAAAAAGGAGGAAAGAGGGAGGGAGAGGAGAGAAAGAGGAGAAGAGAAAAAGAAGAGAGGGAGAAATGAGGGGAAGAAAAGAAAGGGAAAAGAAAAGAACCTAGCCACAACACCATGAGTTCTGACTAAGGCTAAGTCTGGTTAGATGCCTGAAAGGGTGTAGACTGCTAATTTTCACATATTGCTCAAGTAGGCAAAACTAAAAGCATTTAATTTTTCTGATAATCTCAGACATAGTTTCCTCACAATGCATTACACAATCTGTATTGATTACTCTATGGGTGAAATATGCATTTAATAATAAACGTTTATTCCAAAGTGAAGTATAAAATCAAAGTTTAAATTAACATTTTTGAAAGCAATTTTTTCCCCAGTGTGTCAAAACAAAATGTCGACTAGTGGGAAAAAAAGACTTACAGTTCAATTGTTTCTTGGAAACTAATTCATAACAGGCATTAAGATGAAGAAGGTAAAAACAAGCAACAGAGGACCAGAGGAATAAATTCTATACTTTTTAAAAACAAATTAGATGTAAGGACATCTTCCATGAGATCATTTGGGGACAGAAAACAGCTTACTGGGAATATATAAAGGAAGAATAAAGTTTTATGCTTCCAAAAACAAACAAAAATGTCAGTAATACTTTAAAATAGTTGAACTCATCAAAATATTTAAACATTGATCCACTAAGTCTGCCATTTATATGCATGTAATAAAGATTAGAATATAAATTTTTACTGTTATTTACAAAGGTCATTATTTACATGTAAGAGCAAATGACTTTGCCAAATTTAAGCAACCAGTTTCTGAATGCTTAGTATCCCCCAAAGCCTTACATGCAGCTATACAAAAATTTTACACATTTTTAATGCTCCTCAGAAGAGGTCTATATAAGAAAGGAAATTGTAAATGTGCAAAGTGGTAAGTAGAAGGGGTGAATAAAAGGAAAAGTGAATTTATGTTGTAGTAATAGAGAGTACTGTTGTTTTTTATTTGTTATATGCTTTAATCTGGCATGCTATTTCACCCTTCATGACACACATCAATACCTTCTTTATGTCTGGCTATTACCGCTCATTTAAAAATCTATTTTACATGATTCTTCCAGCCAAAAATGGACCATAATGACACAGAATACAGCATGTGCTTCATAAATTCTGTAAGAATCAATACTTTGGCTGGGAATTTGTCAGTCTTTCAAAGTTATGCATCATTAAACTTGACTGTTATTACAGTGGACTCTTCTTCAAAGTTCAGTACCTAGCTCATATTGGAGAAGCACTTTTAGGGCCAGGAAAGGTTGAGAGAAGAAAAAGCTACTTGCAATGGTATATATAACGTCATATGATGCTTAATTCGCAAAATGCAAATAGAACAAAAGCTATTTTGCTTATGTATGGGTAGGTAGTTTGTAAGATTCAGATTATGTTTAACTAAAGGTCACATAGATGATACTCAAACAAGTTTAGAGAATAGGAAAACTATTCATCTACTGACCAGATTCCACCTTCCTTCTAATACTCTCACAATTGTGGCATACAGGCTAAGAAACAGATGACACCTGGATTCTTCACTGATTTTACACTGATCCCTGGATTAACTTGCACTGAGAACACCCTGATGTCTTTTGTTTTCTCTTTTATAAGAGGCACTTGGTATTTGTCATAATGACTGGTCTGTGTGTAGACAACTCCTTTCAGCCACACCTATAGGGATTCCAACTGTAGTCATGTCACCTACCAAGGACCTCAGGAGCATCAGAAACAAATATTGATAGAGTTTCCTTTGTACGCTGTCTCCTAACTGCCTCTCTATTCCCATCAGGCAAGATCTCACTATTCTTCTACCCATAGTAGAATATTTAAAGTTCCAGAACAGACAGCACTTGCTAGTGGGTTTAAGGCCTTGGCTCCTCTAGTTCCCTTTACCTGTTTTGCCATTTCCCCTCTTAACTATTACTTTCTTGATGTTCTCAGAATATTTGTCACTTTCTCTGGGAGGTTCTCCCTGACCACCTTAGATTGGATTCAGTACCCCTCTATTCACCTCTATATTGTCCTACATTATGTTTATACTGTATGAAGTTGCCTGTTTATTTTCTGGCTTCTCTATAACAATGAAAATTTTAGTAGGTACTGTGTCTTTTTTTTTTTTTTTTGGATTTTTTTTTTAAACTGTGAAATAAACATTTTTTTTAAATTAGCTTCAAGTGTACAACACAGTGCAATAGTTATACTCTTTACCTCCCAAAGTAACAACCCCCCTCCTCCAATTCTCCACCCCACTCCTCCCACCCATATCATACATATCTATTACAATTCCTTTGACTCCCTTCCACAGTATAATCCACATTCCATAACTATCTATATATTCAATTACAGGTGGCCTACAATATTATACAACATCAGTTTCAGGTATACAGTTTAGGCACTGTGTCTTATTTGCCATTGTATTCCTTCATTCAAACCAGTGCCTGTCACAAAAAAAAAAAAAAATCATCAATGAATAAAAAACACAAAAGTTTTCCATGTGCAAGTAGAAGGGAAACACTAAAAATCTTAAAGAGGTATGAGCTTTAGCTTACAAATGAGGTGCTTACAATAGGTAGGGAAAACAGAGCATAGACATAGATTTTTTTATTAAAGGAGAAGGAACTCAGAAAAAAAATCATAAAAATTATTTCCATCAGCTACAAGAGAGTCTTACTTTCTTTGTAATCATACCCCCAAAAGATTATTTCTCAAATTAGTCAATTATAGGCTACATGAATAAGTAAAAACTAAATGGCCATTTGAATGAAGGAATTATGTGAAGTCAGAACGCCTTTCGTAAGCATGTTTTCACTTATTCCTGTGGCTGAAACGTCTCACCCACTGGTTTGTTGACAATGCCTTCAGGGCCACATTGCTGCATGGGAGACTTCTAGGTGCAAAGACTCCTTTGTATTCATTCCTTTACCCAGCCTTTCAGCTCCAGATATATTTCCAAGTTTGACCAAAGCTTTTAAAATTTGTTCTTGGAAAAAAAAAAGAGGAAAAAGAAAACCAAAAAACTTGATGTATAATAGTGCCTGGCCCCTGGTTAACTTTCAACATGTGCTTGTTATTCTTATTCCATACCACATAGTATCTTGAAATCACCTTTCAAAAGCACTGTATCTGAGCCTAAAAGCAAGTACAGATGGAGATTAAAAGTAGTATAATGAATCTTGCAGCAAATTCTGAGACTATTGTATGCATTTGAAATTATAGCTCAGAGTTCAGTCGTTCGATTTGGCTGCTAAACAACAGAGTTGTGCCGGGTCTGAGTAGGTGTAAGCAAGCTGGAATCTGGCCCAAGCAGGATTTTCACAGGTCTGTCATTCTGGCTTTGTGTTCTCTCCCCCTTTCATAATCTTCACCTCCAATTTTTCTATCAACTTGCAAAGAGGTCTGGGAGTTGGTCTTCCTGCCACCATATGCTGAGAGGCAGCCCGGTATGGTAGGCTTTTGGATCAGAAATTCCTGACTTTGAAACCTGGCTCCACCATTAGCCTCCCTAAATCTTTTTTTCTTTATCTCTGAAAATGGAATTAGTAACCAGTCATACTTTAAAATCTCTTAAGGATAAGTGCTAAATAATATAAAAGGAATTACATAGATATACTCTGATCTTGATGGGAGAAAAATCTCACTACATAGGTAACTGATTCAAGTCATTTTTGATTGATGTAAATACTATGAACAACTGGTATCATGTACAGTTTAACAGCACGCTTGTTCATCACAGAACATGGTCCATGCCCATAGGCTATGGTCCATAGTTTAAAAACATGTTTATGACACTGTTTTACATTTGTTCAGAATTCAATATGCATTTTTCTTTTTTATTCTTTTTTTTTTTTTTAAGTTGAGCCATCCTGCTACCTGTTGGCAGCTCAGTGGCTGCTCAGCTCGGGCTGGGCATCGAACTGCTGTTGCTCAGAGCTCAGCTCGCACTTTTGAGCGAGCTCTTAACCAACTGAGCCACTCAGCCAGCCCTCAATATGCATTTTTCTAACTGAATTGAATTGAAAAGAATAAGAGACAATCCCAAAAGAATGGCAGGAATACACTCAAACTTTAATATCTTATTATTGTACAGATAATAATTTTCAGCAATGCTGAGTTATCTGAGTTTATATGGGGATATTTTGGAAGACTCTATCAATAAAGTCCCAAATGGTCTCATAGAAAAGAAATGAGTTTTCTGACCTACTATGGGTAGTTTGTGTTTTGTCTCTAGGGAGCAATGTTTTGTTTTCTTTTACTTGGCTTATATAGGGATGTCCTGTACAACACTTCAGGTTGTGCATTTCACAAGGACATCACATCTAAAGGGCATTATTTACATCATAAACACCTTTAATATGTTGGCTCTCATATTTATTCTACCTTTGGAATGAACTGCAGATAAATGTGTATATTTATTATGGCAATTTTTCAGCAATGGCAGTTAAATATCTTGTTCTTAAAGGATCCGAATATTACAGTCATTTTCTGGCAGAAGAAAACAAAGTGACTTGAGGAAGAGACACGTTTTACTAATTCACACAAAGACACCATAGAGGCTTGCAGCTGGCTGTCCTATCTCTACAATGCCTAACAGTGCTGAGAAGACAGTAGGATGTTAATAAATATTTGGCGACTGAACAAGTGAATAAACCAAACATGTCAAAGAGTATGGGTATTGTAAGCATTGTAACAATAGAAGGCAGTTTCATGAATGGCCAAGACCACAAACTCTGGAGACAAACATTCCCGAGTGCAAGTTTTAGTTCTATGCCTTACTGTCTATGTATCATGGATGAGTTATGTAACCTTTCTGTGCTTCATTTTCCTCATATTTAAAATGGAAAAATAAAAGTATCCATTTTACAGGGTTGCTGGGAGGACTAAGTGAGTTAATACATATGAAACCTTTAGTATTGTGTCCTGTTCAAGAGTGGCCTAGAGAATCATATCCTATAGCCAGTGTCCAATAGACCACAGTCTCTATGTTTTAAATGTACCTAACACAGAGTTTTACACATAAGGAATTCAACCATATTTTTGGATTGAATAAAAATGATAGGAGGGCCGGCCGACTGGCGCAGTGGTTAAGAGCTGGCTTGGGACGCCAGCAGCCCCGTTCGGATCCCACATATGAGAGCGAGTGACACTGCCCGCTTAAAAAAAAAAAAAGATAGGAATAAGAAAGTGGGGGAAATACTCCTAAAACTTTAGAATGCTATTTGTTCGCATCAAGGTAAATGTTCAATAAATGCCAATGAAGGTGACTATGGTGAAGAAGGAAGAGGTAGAAGAGAGGAGGAAGGGGAGGGGAAGAAGAAGAGGGAAGAACAAGATACTGGTCAGTCAGGAGTCAAAGTCAAAGTCTTCACAATGGCTTGTAAGTCCTCAAATAATCTGTACTACCACCCCTTCCCCAGACACATTATCTCCCTTCATTCCCCCTTTGCTGCCTCTGTTCAGCCACATTTACCTTCTCACTATTCTTTGAATGTACCAGACATACTCTTGCCTTAGGGCTTTCATTGAAGTTATTTCTTCTACTTCAAATGCCTTTTCTTCAGATATTTGTTGGGATGCTTTTCCTTACTTTCTTCCAGTCTTTGCTCAAATATCACCTTCTGAGTAGGACCTACCTACCATTGCTTCCCTAATATGCCACCTATGTCAACCATTTCCTCACCTTACCTCTACACACACTCTCCTCTTTTTTTTTTTTTTTTAATAGCTGAGCCGTCCTGCCACCTATTGGCAGCTTAGCGGCAGCTCAGCGGCAGCTCAGCTAGAGCTGGGCATTGAACTGCTGTTGTTCAAAGCTCAGCTCGCACTCTTGAGTGAGCTCTTTACCAACTGAGCCACTCAGCTGGCCCTTCACACACACTCTCAATTTTCCTTCCCCTACTCTACTTTTTCTTTTATCCTTGGCACATGTCACCTTCTAACATATTATTTAGTTCATTTCTTACGCTTGTTGTTTACTTTCTCCCTTCACCCAAGTGCCCTCCTCCAACAAGATTGTAAGCCTCAAGAGGGTAGAGTTTTTTTGTTGGTTTTATTCACTGATATAACCCAAGTATCTAGAAAAGTACCTGACCCATAATAGGTACTGTATAAATATTAGTTGTACGAGTTCTTATTTTCTTAAATCCTTTTCTCTCTTACCATTGTTTTTTTCTTTCTGTTTAATTCCAATAATTTTGATTTTTTAATTTTTCACTAACTATTTTTGTTATAAGATTTTCATGAAACAATTAATGTTCTCTAGTCTAGCCTAGTTCTAATATCAGCAAAGATCATACAGAGCTTAGAAGCATGAGATTTTGCTTTGTTTTGTCTTGCTATGCTCAGCCAAAACTTCATGCCTTTCTGGGCAAATCACAAAATTAAATAGTTTGCGTCATTCATATAAAAACACTCCTGATACAAATCTTCCTTGAAGAAGCTAAAATATTAAGCAATATAATTTTTTTTTTTTTTTTTTTTTTTTCCTGAGGGCAGTGTCACTGGCCTTCATATGTGGGACCCAAACCAGGGCCGCTGGCTTCCCAAGCCAGTGCTTAACCACCGCACCACTCGGCGGGCCCCAAAGAATACAATTTTTAAGGTACAAGAATAAGTGCATAAATAGCTTTCCAAGGAACATAATCAACATTCACAATCACCAATATGTATTTCTGGTTATAAAGTACAATTTAATAAATACTGAATAGAAGATAGGAAAAATATGAATAGAGGAGGAACCTAATTATGCAAAGTAAAAACCCTTTAGGAGGGCAGTGCATAAACAAAATATACAGTAATTTAAAACTGTTTAAGGCTGTTAGGCAGATAAGAAGGGTGATTCCGTTATAAACACCAGTAACTTTGTTCTGTATATAAATTCTCAACTGTGTGTTTATATATATATCCACTCTACCCACACATATTTTCATTTAAAGACTAGGAAATAATTACACCCAAGCTGTGTATGTTTACTGTCCTTAACTAACAAAGATTAAGAAATCAACCCTTTTTTCTAATGCAAACTTTTCTCTGTTTCTACAGTTAACTATTTCTCATTCTCAAAAATGGAAATGAATTTTGTTTCCACTTAACCCCAAATGTTAAGTTGCACATTTTCAGCTGTAAAATATATAGTTATATATATTATATATATAGTTATATATAGTTATATATAGTTTATATATGTATATAAAATACAAATTATATATAATTTATATAGAAACTATATATTTGTTACTCTTTCCCAATAGATATTTCTGTTATTTAAGATTTTAATGCATTTAATATTTTGTAAACTATATGAATTTTTCAGTTAAAAAAATTTTTCATACCAACATTCTGTGAATATTAAGAAATGTATTTTCATATTTACTGTCAGTCTAAGAAAGTGTTTAGAAAATAGCTTTTCCTATTTTGGTTTCATTGTTTTCAATTTCTAAATTCAAGGGGTTAATGCTCAAATTTTAAATATTATAAAAGACAAATGAATTTTTATTAGTATTATTTCTATAATATTTTATACAAACTTATATAATTTTGTAAAACATTTTATTCATTCATTTATTCATTTACCCATTCAACAAATATTTCTACATTTCTTTAGAACGAAAGCAAAGCTTGACTTTTTGACTGATTTGGGCAGGCTCATTTTTAGGCAGATGCCATATTGTACCTGGTGCTGATATGTTGTATTTAGCTGTCAATATCTGTAAACGTTTCTCAATATGACCTGTGAATGTTAAACTGTTTACAGTAGTTCCTCCAATTATGTCTTCGGAAATGTGACAGAGGAAATGGGCTCATGTCACCCATAGGATTTGAGAAGCATCTAATGAAAATCATTGTAACTTGGATTCATTTTTAAGACATACACACCAATTGTTGTAATGCACTTGGATTATTTTTGTGTCTTGCAAAATATTTTAGAATAGTTTTTATTGCTATTCATCCTACTGATATTCGGGTCACTATTATTTCCTTTTTTAATGGGAGTTCTTTGATTACTTAGGGATTAGGACAATGTCATTTGGGGTTAATTATCAACCTCTTTTTTCAGAAAGTATTACCTAAAAAAGGAACAAAGAGAGGAGAGAAAGAAGAGAGAAGCTCACAGAATGGTTATACAATTGGCTTGTTTTGTTTGTCTTATAAATGGCATGCCTGATATACATGGCATCATTTTATATGTACTTCAGTAACTTTCAATGTAGACAGAGTTACAGAACTTTACAGTTAAAAATGCCCTTTTTCTTTCAATAAAGTAACTAAGACCTAAAGGGAAAATAAAAGTTGTCTGCTAACTCTAATATTAGCATTTTCTCTATTTCTCCTAATAAATCTTCATCCTGCCTATGAGAAGTTTAATCTCAAAATAGGAACATCATATAGAAATATAAGTACCAAATTTCTTCTTCTTGGACGAAGTACTTGCACATGCAAAAAAAAAAAATGCAGTTACACCCAAAGACACATAGTTGTAATAAAGAAAGGAGAGTTTAAGGCATAGGAAATAATACAGTTTCTCAACACCACTAACCTGATCGTATCCCATCAGTAAGCAATATCTAAATAAGGGAAATCACTCACCTGCTTTTTGTGTTCCCTTGGTTCCTCCTACCTAAAGTAATAGCTTATATTTGTTTATTGATAGTTACAAAATGCCACTGATTATTAAGTCTTTCCATAGAAAGAAGAATGTTGAGAATGCAAAACCAAAGCAAGTAGATGTAGTTAACAGATTTAAATTCAAATTAAGGATTAATTGTATAAAAATAACGAACACTTTTTGAGTGCCTAGTAGATGCTAAACATTTTTGTTTCAGTTTCATGATCACACACACACACACACACACACACACACACACACTCCCCTATGAGGTAGGTAGTGTAGAAGATTGTTTTGCACATGAGGAAAGGATGGATCGGAGATATTAAATAACTTTCCCAGTGCCTTAGAACTAGTAAATGGCAAATCCAGACATAGCCCAGATGTTTCTAATCCCAAAGCAATGAATTTATCCACTATACAGTTTTCATAGTTACTGACATCAGATCTTTTTCCAAAAGTAAGTCTGGAGAGTGGAAAGGGCACTGTGTACACAAAGGATAGGAAAAAAGAATTCTGTTAAAGTCAATGTGTTAGTTATATATTGCTGTGTAACAAATTACTCCCAAAACAGCAGTTTAAGACAATAAATATTTTATCTCACAGTTTCTGTAGGTCAAGAATTTGGGCACAGCTTAACTAGGTTCTCTGGATCAGGTCCTCACAAGACTGCAGTCAAGGTAACCACCAGAGCTACAGTCACCTCAAAGTAAGACTGGAAGAAAATCCACTCCTTAGTCCACTCCAATGGTTGTTGACAAGATTCAGTTCCTTGTGGGTTGTTGGACTAAAGGCCTCAACTCCTGACCAGCTGATGGCTGGAGCCTCCCTCCATTCTTTGACACTTGGGCTTCTCCATAGCCAATGGCAGCTGGCTTTCATCAGGATGGGCAAGCAAGAGAGCAAGAGAAGGTGGACAAAACAGAAGGCAGTCTTTTTGTAACCTAATCTCAGAAGTAACACACCGTCTCATTTGCCATATTGTATTCATACGAAGCAAGTCACCAGGTCCATCCCATGCTCCAGGGTGAGGGGAAGGGTTTTACATGAATACCAGGAGGAGGGGAGCTCTAGGAACCATCTCAGAGGCTGCTCACCATCATCAAGAAAGTGTTCTCAGAGGATACCGAGGACTAAAGGTTCAGTTGACTCTGGTCTGTATCTGGCTCTAGCAAAGCCCCTGAGTGAATGTCTTTCAGCAGCCTTCATCCCAATGGTTCAGGCAGAGTTTAACATTATGCAGAGTGCAGCTTCCCCGCTTCCAGCATGGCATAAGAAAGTGTAAATCTCTCTGCCCAGAAGTAAATCACCTACACCAAAATCTATTTCTTTTCAGAACTAAATTTTCATCTAAAATATCAGGAAAGTAAAATTGTTGATGTAAGTAACCCATTTTTGTATACTATAATGAAAAGAAGGCAGCTTCTGTAATTTTCTGACCATGTTGAAAGATACATCTCAAAGACACCACCTATTTGAACACAGGTCCCTTCCTTGCCTAGCAAAGCCTCATCTCATAGCGCTATTATGAAAGTTAAATAAGATGATCTATATGACAGTGTTTTGTTAACTGGAAAGTGCAACATATACATTTTATCAGTATTCTCCTTAGCTAAAGGACAGGCTAGACTGTTAAGAACAGCTACTTAGCATACTATTTATCTACCTTATTAGAGCAATAAGTATCTTTGGAATATGGATAATAAATGGGCTGTGTTTTTATCCCATTAAAGTACCATGAGTAGCCACATTTGGTGTTGATTAACGAGAGAGAGAGGGGGGAAAAAAAAGAAAATATTTCAGGACAGTTCGTTTCAAAGAGGCACTTGGGTTTTAGAATTTGCTTGCTTTGACCCACTGCAGAGGTTTCAAGATAATGCAACAGCCTTTGACCAACACTCTGAGCACGTGTGCAATGCCTTCAGCCGTTTTCCTTCAGTCCACACTTCCCCCGTTAAAATGTTCCCATTGTGTATGTCATTGACTTGAGAGAAAACATTTTCCCATTTCATATGAGAACTGCATGGAGTTTAGGCCCCTGATGGACCAGGAGAGTACATTAGCCTTTTCTTCTTTAGTGGCCCAGATTGAAATCTCATCTAATGTTTTCCCATTAGAAATAAGATGGCCAAGATATTTTCTGGGAAGTGATATAGGTATACAAAAACAATCTATAAGGATCTATTGATTAGAAGTAGACTTGACTCAAATGTGATTTGTGTGCAGTGAAGTACCTTGGAAGGTGATATGATTGACAAGCCACGCAGACTAGACTGTGGGCTGGAATAGTTATATTGCAGCTCTTTATGAGGTACATGGGTAGAGTAAATCTGTGGAGAACAGAAACTGACACAGGAAAGTAATGAATTTAAAGTGCTAAAATATTGCACACTCTGTGGTTTTGGTAGCATGTATAAATGCAAAAACACCAACCAAACAAAGAATTTTGCATACAGAGATGTAGGAGGAAGGAAATTCCAGAGACTATCTAAACTTTGAAAATATTCCTATTCCCACAAATATGTATTGAGGTCCTGTAGATTATTCCTAATTAGTTTGGTTATTCACATAGTTTTAAAATAACTTGTAATACATCATGGTAGAGACTAGAAGAGAATAAAATGGTGATTTAAGAATTTCACAACTGAAGTAATAAGGATAAAATGTATATTAACATAATAAGTCAAACCCTGGCCACTTATGAAAATGCAAGAGTCTGTTGAAAATTTTGCATTCATTATTCCCTTTTACTCCACAAATTTACTTGAACTGAAGTCATCATATAAGCAACATTTAAAATAATATGATATTAGGTTTCTCCAGGCATATTTCGCCTCAGAAAAAACTGAGACAAATATTTTACTTTTTCATATAGGTAGGAAATCATAATCTGATAGCATTTTATTTATTCTCAAAATAATTTTGATATTTGTATGAAGAAATTTTAAACTAATCATAGTGCCGAAATAGGAAGAAATTCAGCTATATGAATAAATCATAAATTTGAACAACTAAATTTATATTAAATTTCATCTGAGCAACTCAACTTTTTGCAAAAAGCAGTTAAATCTCATATTGTCTGTATATGCAAAATACTTCAAAGGGTAGACATTTTCTAGTAAATTTAAGTCTGTAGAATTTAAAATCATCAAAAGATTGATCTTTTGAGACATTATCAACATAGGAACAGGAGTGGCAAGAGCTAGATATGAAAATAAATAGTTGTGTAGAATTAGTGGTTTTACAAAAATCTGATCATAAATTATCTAGCCCTGCACTGTTCAATATGGTAGGTATTAGCAACATGTGGCAATTTAAACAAATTGAAATAAGTAAAACTAAAAACTCAGTACCTCAGTTGCACTACCACATTTCAAGTGTTTTATAGCCACATGTAATTGGTGGCTAAGTTTTGGGCAGCATAGGTCTAGTACATTTCCATCACCACACAAACTTCTTTTGACAGCACTGAATTCTACCTCTCATGTGCCATGTCCCTATCCATCATCTATGACATGGGTAGAATCAGGAAAATATGTACAGCACTTGATATTCTGTCCCAAATGCTGACAATTAGATAGCATTTCTCTTCTTCTTTAAAAATTAATGAACATAAAATACTTCATGGCCCAAGGTGTCCCATTAAACTATGGAAGTTATAACAAAATGCCGGTTGGAGATACTTAGAATTACAAATTGGGTTCAGTGAAGCACTAAAATATGCTTCTCTTCATTTGTCCTCTGTGTTTCAAAAGAAATTAATGAAAAGGAGTATATTTTTAAAATACTTTTTACACTAACTAAAACAATTTTATGAAAGTTCTTAGTATGTGTAAAAATTAGAGTGTCATTAAAACAAAATACCTGATAGAGTAAAATGCATTTCATTCTACCGGGGGCGGGGGGGGGGGTAGGAATACTTTCCCTCCTCATATTCCAATATTTGTTTTCGCAAGACTTAAATTGAATATGCTTAAATGTTCAAAGTCATCAATAATAAGGTAAATCATAGTAATTTTTTTTTGTATCTGAAAACTTGCTATATGAGGATCTCAAAGTAATACTTTGCCTTGCTGGAAAATATTTTTAAAAAAGAAAAAGAAAGTCAGCCTATCACATTATTTTCTAGATTTTGCTGCTGGTTGTGGTGTTAAGTGAAATACAATGGCTTCACCAAGACAAATCAAGAATTCTGAAACCTTAAATTTAATCATTAATATAAGGACTTAAATAGAAGGCAGATTTTCTCTAAGAAAAATATAGTGGTGTTTTCCACTGTTAAAAAGAGAAAAGCAAAAGCAATGTCTTTTCTTCCATGTAATGTATTTCTACAAACAGGGGTCATTCTCTCTGAACTTTCTTGACCTTAGCCTGTTCTCTTTTGCTGAAGTCATTAAAATGATTAGAACCTCAAGGAGGGTTACAGCGTTATGTTCTTTTTCTCTTTTTAACTTACTCTAAACTGAATCAACCAACTTTAAATCCTCCACACATTCTATTAATCCCATCTAGCTCTTCTGTCTGCCTGGATGGGTTTCTTCAACAGATTTCCTGAATATACATTAAAAAACATAAATCATTGGATTAAACTTGTAGAGAATGATGAAAGCTAAATTCGTGTATATACATGTAGTGGGACAAATGGACCCTTTTATTATTTAACCTGAATGAAAGCAATAAATTTGAAACAGGTTTAACTGATGATATTGGTAATCCACAACAGATTTCATAAGTGTTTCTGAATGAACATTGGTTTTGTTCAATAATCCCTTGGATTAAAGAAGGGTTAGATAATTCAAACAATCTGCAAAGAGTCGCATTATTTTGTGATTTATCTTTTATTTTTACCAAAAGAAACCCTAATATGTATGGTTTAGGCTTTAGCAAATTAGACCAAAAATTACATTTGTCATTTTGTTTTCAAACTCTTGTGGCTGGGGTTTGACTGTAGAGTTTTACCTATGTTCTTGGTTAGCAGCCTGTTCTTCATCCTCTGTTGTTTATACTAATATTATTGTGGATTGGTAATATGTATCTTATTTTCAGGTATATTGACAATAGCCTCTTCTCTTAACTACTTGCTTTACTGACCTACCATAGTCACTTTAGGTGTTCCAAGTTGTATAAACTCTAGAATGTAGGATAGAAGTTCTTTAAATTCTAGTATGTGTTCACTGAGTTGTCAAAAAAGGAGGTTTGAAAAAAATTCTTAGGTGGATTCTTGGAGTCAGTTCTAGTAATAAGTAAAAGCAAATAATTGTTAATGTTTATTTAGCAATTGGTACTTGCATTACCTCATGGAATTCCTCAAAACAATTCTGTGAGATATGGGCAATTAAATCCTTGTTTTTGCAGATGAGAAAGCTATATAATATAGTTAAGTAATTGGCCCAAGGTCACACATCTAGCAGCTAGGTAGATCTAGAGTTCAAACATAAGTTGTATGACACCAGAGTCCACATGCTCATACACCATATTAGTTATCTATTGCTACATAACAAATTGCCCTAAAAATCCATGGCTTAAAACAGTAAACGTTTATCATCTCATAATTCTAAGAGTCTGGAATTCATGAGTGACTTAGCTGGGTGGTTCTGGCTCCAGGTCTCTTAGGAGATTGTCGCCAAGATATCAGCAGGAGCTGTTAAAGACTTGACTGGGGCTTGAGGGCATGTTGCTAAGATAGCTCAATCATGGGTGTTCACTGGATGTCTCAGTTTCTCTTCAACTGTTAGCAGTTGGCTCAGTTCCTTCCCAGATGGTCCTATCCAAAGAGCTGCTTGAGTTTCCTCTCAGCATAGTAGCTGGTTCTTTGAAAACAAGACAGAAATCAGAGTCTTTTAGGACCTAGACTCAGAAGTCGCACTCCATAATTTCTACAATTTCCTACTGATTACACAAGTCAGCTCTATTCTGTGTAGGGTAAAACTACACAAAGAAGTGGATATCAGGAAACAGACCATGTTGCAGTCTGCCTATAATATCCACTAAAATATCTACTGCCTCTTGAAACAAGCTTATATCCCCAGCATAGAATGTATTACTACAAAACTTAGGCATTCCAGTTTTTTATATGTATATTTATATGAGGTGTGATCAAACAACCTGATGAATGTTTAAATTTAAAAAAAATATTACAGTAAGAGACACATTGCCATAATCCCCTCAAAATACTCCCCCTCGCTTTGAACACACATATCCCATCATTCTTGCCACTTTCTGAAGCAGTTCTGGAAGTCCTCTTTCGTGAGTGTCTTTAGTTGCACTGGTGTGGCTGTCCTGATGTCCTGAATCATTTTGACTTTGAGGAAGAACCAGAACTCTCATGGTGCCAGATTGGTGAATAAGGTGGATCAGGACACACCGTAATGTTTTTATTTGGCAGAAATTGCTATACCAGAAGCAATATGTGACATAGAGTGTTGTCATGATGGAGGATGATTTACAGCACACTTTAAAACACACCTTCTCTTAACTGTAGTTCACTCCCAGTTGACGCACTGAACAAGCTGAAACTTGTCACACACTAAGGTTCGATGTGATGCTCTGCTCCTGTCTTGAAGATCCCTGTCTCTCCATTGGATAGCATTTGGCAGCGGCACTCACCATATTTGTTGATCACGATGGAAAGGCTCCGTGACACTGGACCTGGCACTGTGGGACTTCTGGCTCTTTCCCTAAGTCAAAATGACCATAAAAGGTAAACATTTTGAATTGATCAGAACATCAAGGCAGCAACGACAGCACAACTAAAGACAATCACAAAAGAGGACTTCCAGAACTGGTTCAGAAAGTCGCAAGAATGATAGTGTGTTTGAAGTGAGGGGAAGTATTTTGAGGGAGATTAATGGCAATGTGTCTTTTAATGTGATAAATTTTTTTAAATTGAAACATTCACCATATTTTTTTTATCACACCTCATAGATATTGAACAAAAGAACAACACTGAAATGGAATTCCAATTGCTGCAATTTAGATCTTTAATGAAGAGGATATTGTTTTTATTGGATAAGAATTTCCAGAATTGGACCGGCTGAGTGGTGGGGTGGTTAAGTGCTGACCTGGGACTCCAGCAGCCCTGGTTCAGATCCCACATATGAGGGTCAGTGACACTGCCCTCTAAAAACAAAAAAACAACAACAAAAAAAGAATTTCCAGAATTATATTAACATCATATTCAACTATAGGAACCTAATTATATCCAAAGGGATACATTGAATAGTTTTTTAGTGATCTATTATTTTTTGCTCACCCAAATTATCATTTGGGTCTAACTCAAATTACCAAGGGTTGTCTATGCTACTTCAATAAAGGACCAGATAATAAATATATTCAGCTTTGCAGTCCATAGAGTCCCTATTGCAAGTATGCAACTTTGGCATTGGAACAAGAAAGCAGTCACAGACAATACGTAAGTGAATGGGCATAACTGTGTTCCAATAAAACTTTATTTACAAAAACACAAGGTAGGTTGGATTTGGCCCATAAACAAGGCATAGTTTGACAACGCTTAGTCAAAACCAGTTTTGGGGAGGACTTTGCTTATTCCTTCTATTTAAAGTAACTAAAATTACTCTAAATTTTATGTGACAGAATTATATTAACTGGTTTTGTCCTGGCCAATAAAATATTGTACAATTTTACAAAAGTTGACAGCATTATCAAGATAAGAAAAGAAAAACCTCTGTAAAAGCAGCAAAATAGATAAAACAAACAATTTACACATTAATCATTGCTTTAAAAATATCACATCATTCTAGAGTGTAAACTGATCTGAGGGAATGAAACTTTTATATTTCTTAGTTCTATTGATATGTCTGATGAATATTTTATATTTGGGGTTGACCTTGAATAGTTTAGATTTTATGCATTGTGTCCAACATAGAATAGGCATTCAATAAATATCTGTTGAACAAATTAAATATCTTACCTCTTTTACCTCTTCTATCCCACACACTCTTCGGCCATAGGCCTTCACTGTCTTTTCTTGTTTCTTCAGTAAGTTTGTCAGAGCATATGAAGTTCACTGCTAGTTCTGTTTTTAAGAAGGCATTCAACAACAGATAAAGGGCACATAAGAAATAGCTATTGAGGGCCGGCCGAGTGGCTCAGTTGATTAAGAGTTGGCTTAAAGTGCATGCTCCGAGCAATGAGGCTGTGGGTTCAATTCCCACATGGGCCAGTGAACCCTGCACCCTAGCTGAGCTGTCGCTGAGCTGCCAACAGGTGGCAGGATGGCTCAGCTGGTGGAACAACAAGATTGCCTGTTCAATGGTGGGCTATGCTCACCCCCAACTGAAGATTGAACTCGGCATCTTGACCTGAGCTGCGACCTGGATGGCTCAGTGGATAGGGTGTGCACTCTTAACATCAAGCCTGCTGGTTTGACTCCCACATGGAATGGTGGCTATGCCCACCTGCAACTAAGACTGAACACAACACCTTGAGCTTGGAGGCCACGTGCTGCCAACAGGAAGCCAGATGGTGACTGGCGCCCTCCACAACAAAGATTGAAGAACAACTTGGCTGGTCCCCTCCCCCAATTCCCCAATAAAATCAAAAAGAAAAAAAAAAAAGCTATTGGAAGATAATTAAAGATATAAAGTCTTAAATTGGAAAATTATAGAATAGAATAAACATTGACTTCCAATAGACCCGCCAATAGGAGCAATAAACTATCAGACAAGAGCGATTGGTGAGGAATTTATTGGCTCCTGACAAAATGTTAAAGACCAGTTCAACATACTTATTCTCACCTTCACTTCTGTTATTTTATTTTGAGGCCAAGAATTCTTTTTTGAAACCCACATTCTAATGTGGTTGTATCTATGGCTTAAAAACTTGTCTGCTACAGTGTTTATTCATTCATTCAAACGAATATTTATGAGTGCTCACAATATGCCAAGCACAATGCAAGTTCTCAGAGATACAATGGAAAGCAAAACATGTATCATGCCATTCATGTACTTAGAGGCTGAGGGAAATACAGAAAGAGCATCGCACATGGTATTGGGATGTCCGAAAAGTCATGACATATGTTTGCAACAGATGGTACTAGTTCATTTTTGGAAGTACTAGAGTCATTTGCATCTATGTTATTGCTATGTCATTTGACAGCTGACAGTACTAGCTTCATTCTGAAAAAAAAATTGAGCGACGTGGTTGAGTTTTGGAGATTTTGCAAGTTGAAGATGGAAGGCCAATGCCGTATTTTACTGTTTTATTTCCATAAAGGAAAGAACACACATTAAACTTGTGAAAAGTTGCATAAAGTTTATGGTGACAATGCTCTACAACAATGTCAGTGCCAACCATGGTTCATGAAATTCCGTGCTGGTGATTTTGATCTCAACAATGCTCCTCGGTCAGAAAGACCCAGCAGGGTTGATGACGACAAAATAAAGGCATTGATTGAGTCAAACCCATGTTAAATGACATGAGAGATTGCAGAAACATTGAACATCCATCCTTCAAGTGTTCACAACCACCTGAAGAAGCTGGGATACATAAGCAGGTTCGATATTTGGGTTCCACATGAACTCAAAGAAGTTCATTGGATGGCGAGTATAAACATCTGCAATATGCTCAGTAACCGCAAGGAAAACGATCCTTTTCTGAAGGGACTGATAACTGGTGATGAGAAGTGGATTGTTTGCAACAATGTGGTGCACAAACGGTCTTGGTCCTGATGTGATGATTCGCCTCAAACGACATCAAAAGCAGATATTCATCAGAGGAAGGTTATGCTCTCAGTGTGGTGGGATTTTAAAGGTGTTGTGTTTTTCGAGTTCCTACCAAGAAACCAACAATCAAATCAAGTGTGTACTGTCAGCAATTGGACAGTCTGAATGAATCCATCATCCAGAAACGTCCAGAGCTTGTTAATTGTAAAGGAGTTGTGTTCCATCATGACAACGCGAGGCCACACATAAGTTTGATCACCGTCAAAAATTATTGGAGCTTGGATGGGATGTGTTGCCACACCTACCATACTCGCCTGACCTTGCCCCATCAGACTTCCACTCGTTTCACTCTCTTCCAAACTCCTTGCATGGTGTAACATTCAATTCAGATGAGGTTGTAAATCAGCACTTTGTTCAGTTTTTCACAAATAAAGACACGTTCTTCTATGAACAAGGAATTATGAAGCTCATTGAAAGATGGCAAAATGTTACTGAACAAAACGGGCAATATATCATTGATTGATCTTTGTTCTTTATATAAATAAGTGACCTTTGAAAAACAAACAAAATATGTCATGACTTTTCCGACAACCCAATAAAAATGAACAATGTCTTAAGGTATAAGGTTTATATCCAACTTAATAACTGCACATTAAACAGATGTATTAAACTTTGATATTCTGGTTCCAAAGATGAAACCTACCATGTTCTACAGCTATTTCTACTTTTCAAAACCAAACCAACAACTACTCAGTCATAAATATTAATACTGGAATATATTGCTTTACAAACCTGCTCCAAAAATGCAAATTATTAATAGTGTTTTAAGGGGAAAAAGTTTCCTAGTCAATTTATTTTTAAATGCTGGGTTCAACATAAACAATTTTCTGTTGTTTTTTTTTGTTTGTCTGTTTGTTTTTTCGCTGCAGGACTTCTCAGTGCCTACAATTTGGTAATAAGCATAGTGACTTACCCAAAAGGCAAATATGATTTAGTTTCTTGAACTATATTTGAGGGCATGCTTTTCTTAAGGAAATATGAGTTAATATCCAGCAGGACACGGATGCTTCTCAGAACATATTTTTAGAAACACTATCACATATGATTTCACACATGTTTTAATCAAACCATATTTATTACATTCTAGGAGAGCTAATTCTTTAAGTGAAATAAACACATCATTTTTTTAGGTAACAGTGCTTTTGTAAAGCTCTCTAGTTTTGCATCTTTCAAATCTAGAATTTGGTTGCTTTGCTCTTTTTAAAATAAATATTTGCCATGGTCTCATTTAAGACTATGTTCAGGGGAGTCCAGCTAGGTAGCAGAGGCATGTGTGGTCCCAACCTGCAGAACGCGGGCAAAGGATGAGCAGGTTAAGCTAATTGATGGTAGCACTCAATTGTCTTCCCAGTTTTAAGCTTTCGATTTTCTTTTGCTTTTCCTTCCTCCAACTTCCCTCTCCTTCTTATCCCTTCGTAACTCCTTTTTTTCCCCTCCTTTCCTACTCTGTTTTTGTTTTTTTGTTTTTTTGTTTTTTTCTTTCTCTCCCTTTTACTCACCTCCCTTACTAATGACATAGGTCTGTCTGGCCACCAAAGGTTTCAATTTAACCCTAGTGATGACCATCATAGGAACAATATTTCAACAGTATTTTATAATTCATGTGTGGGAATGGAAATAGTAAAGTAGGCAGCTCATTCATAGCAATGGAATGGATAAAGAAGCTATCATCATCGACAACAAACTGACATCTGGTTTCACAATCTCTTCTCTACTGATTCTATTGGTACTGGCTCAGTCTTGCACAAAGTAGTTTTGGAAGATAAGACCCTACTGCGCTATCTTAGTAAATGTGAGTGGAGGGGAACTTCTTTTTTGATAGGATCTGACATAGGCGCCCTCTCAACTACTTTTTTTGAACAATAAAGTACTCTCTGGAGAAGGCACACAGCCTTAAAGAAACTCAAACAACAATAGTTTCTGCATTGCTAAAGTCTCTAATTGAATTGGTAAAAATAAGAGACAAAGAGAGTTAACACAGACAGTAATTATTTCTGGAGTCTTGCTCCATAATTGCAAGTGTTAGATAATGTTGTAAACAAGGCTTTATTCGGATTACTTTAAAAAAAAATATAGTAAGTTATTACAAAGTAGAGATCAAAAGGATACCTATGAAATGAATATTTTTTAAAAAATTTAGAAGCACTTTTAAAAGAAGCCTATGGGAATCCCTACAGGCTTGAGCAGGAAAATCATCTACCATACAGTGAGTACTTATAGAGGGAGGCCAGGCAGAGGGGGCAGGACATATGAAAATGAAAATGGTTTAAGCTAAAGAAGAAAGGAAAATCAGAGATTGCTGAGTGACCAAAGGAAGTACCTGCTTTCCGGAAATTAAAATCATATTATTAGGCAGTTCTGACTTAATTGCCAAATGGGGGGAAGCCCAGTCTCTAATGTAAAAGGGTCCCAAATTATAATTGGGCATCATAGATTAAAATTCAATCCCTGAAAATTTCCTCAGAAATGAATAGGCAACTGGGACAGACTGCAGAGCCTAGTACAATATGCTTCCCGCAGCTGACACTGGCAGGTCACTTTATTTGGCACCAAATAAAGTTCCCAAGTGGTCTTTAAGGGCATTCAGCTGCTGAGTGCTTATTTCATTCATTCCCTTATTGTGCTGCCAGTGGCAGATCCAAAGAAGTAGCATGAATCAGCTCTGTGGATGAAATTTTCTCAGGCTAAGTGATGGAGATGCAACTGGACTTCCTTCGCTGCTTTAGCGGGACCTCTGCTAGCAGGGATACCCTGAATGGTAAATGGCTTTCACTCAATGCCATTCAACAGGAAATGTGGAGGAAGGCAGGATAAAAATTAGCACTAGGGTACTTCCAAAACAGATACGGTTTAGTGAGAGGGAGAAAAAATGTTTTAAAATAAGAAACATTGTATATTTTTGTCAATACCAAATTGTGAAATAAGGCTGCGGTTCCCCTTTGTGTGTACCTCCAGACACAAAGTAGCGCCCCACCTTTGATTTCCTACATTAAGAAAAAAATGACAGTCCCGTAGTTAGCTTTCTTTCGGTACTTATTTTTAAGATTCCTGGAGGAATAAAAGTCTATCCATTCAATAACTTGAGTTTTATATGCGCTAATTTCAGAACATATACTCAATATTAGAATGTGTTTCCTCGTTGCTGTCAGTTCTAGTAAAATTGTCTAATCATAAAAATAATATTTCGCATCCTCCCCCATGCCGGCTAAGAGCTGCAGGAGCTAGAGCAATTCTCGTGAGGTCATGAACCCGTCTGATGAACTACAGATGAATGTAAAATACTTCCAAGCTTAACAGCCCTTATTAATGTGCAGTTCCAGGACACATTATTTATTTAAATTCATGGAAAGGTTAAAAAGCAGTAGTTTTTATTGTTTTGCCTTTGGTTTAGGACAAATTTAGCATGGATCTCTAAGAAACAGTCTGCTAATTATTTCATATAGTTCACTGTTGGCAGCAGTGTCTCATAGTGCTATTATCGCTGAATAGTTAGGAGTCTTATATTTCCATTAGAATTAGGACCAAGGGCTAATTATTTTAGTGAAAGCTAAATTTGATCTAAACAGGAAGCATATTTGGCGTTCAGTCTGGAAACCTAAGGCTGTTGTAAAAAAACTTGTTTGTGAATGCAGAGACTTGGAAAATATATACGAATTTTTTTGGTTTTCCATTTTTATGAGGACTTGGTACAGTTACAGTGAGGTCATTAACAAAAGCATAGTAATATAATATAATTAATATAAGATAATCTGTTATCATGTGTATTGCCAAATTTTACAGGATAAAGTGAATTAATTTGCCCAAATATAACTGTACAAGTATCTAAATGTTTCTCTAAATTGAATTTCTTTTAAGTTTTTATCATGGAAAATTCCAGACTTATACGTAAGTAAACAATGGTATAGCAAACCCCATACACCCACTATCCAAATTTAATGATTGTCAACACATTATCTTTCTTGTTTCATCTATACCTCATCCCCTTCTGTCATCACAGTTTTCCTCTTGTGCAGAATAAATGTGAAAGACACAGAGTATGGGATTTTTAAATTGGCAGAATTTTTTAAAACTAGTGCATTCTCAGTGTCAAGCATGTTACTTAGGAGGCACTTTTCCCCAGTTTACCCAGGAAAAGAATGGTGCACTATGCCCAGAACGTGAAATTATAAAGTGGCTATTTAGTAAAATCCTACCTCGAACACCAGAAATTCAGTGATCTGGATTTTCATTTTCTGTATCTTTTCTAGGTAATTGATATGGTGCTCTTTTTCACCAGTGGAATCTCCGGTCTTCCAATTCTACCACTCTTCTAAGCCTCTCAGCCTTTCTTTCTTTCTCTCCTTATTTATTTTTGCCTCTCTATAAAATCATAGGTAATAATAGTTCCCACATCACAGCTTGTTAGATTTTAATGACAGCCTCCAAGGACAGGTGTCAGTTAAATAAAACATATAATTAAAATTTGTGCTATTCTAAAATTGGGTTACTTGGCAATACTCCAATCAGAGACTAACCCCATTCAGATGATGGGCATGTCGTCCTCATCCAGGTTACAGAGTGTGCGGCAGATCCAGTGGAGACCAGATCCAATGAAGGCCAGTCTTCTGTAGGTACCAAAAATATGATGGAATGTGTAGTACAACACACCCACATTTCAGGTGTTTCTACTTGGCAGCTGAATAAATGTCCTATGCCTTGCAACTTGGCAACCAGTGTTCTTGTTCTTAATTAACTCAACAATTTGGATGAAGGCTATGTATGTTTTACCATGAAATTAATTTAGGTATATGCATATGTGTATGTGGGCGTGTGTGTATATGCAATTGTCATACTTATACATGTGGTACTATAAATGTATTTAACCTCTAGTACTGCCTCACTAAGAAATGGGGTGGCATAGTCTCAGTCTCCGTCTCAGTCTTGGACAGCACACCATCTTGTTGGACCGCATGTTTCTCCTTTCAGGCATGGTTATCATTTTCCTACAAGGGATATTCCTTTGTAGAGGCTCCTGAGATGCCTTTGGTGTTCACTCAAGAGCAAGCTCTCTGACTTTGTTATTGTCCCTGTAAATCGTGCTCTGGTAACTCTTCACCTATGCATTGATTTCTGTATTTTTGGATTTGCTCTTTCTGCCCTGCACCACTCTGCCAAGGGAGAAATACATAAATTCTACTGAGTTGAAAAAGTCATGATCTTGGGCTGGCTGAGTGGCACGGTGGTTAAGCGCTGACTTGGGAAGCCAGCGGCCCCAGTTCGGGTCCCACATATGGAGGCCAGTGACACTGCCGTTGTTGGAGGGGAGTCATGATCTTTTCATCCATAGTCCTTGACTATTGATGCCCTGCATAAATTTGTGCAAGATTCCAGGTCTCTTGACCCCCCCCCCCAAACCACTGAGATGCATTCCATTCTACTCCTGGGTTTCTGAGTCTTCAATCTGCATGCTACACAACTGTCCTCCAACAAGTCTCCCCTACCCGTACAGTGCCTCTCAGACAATATGATTTTACTGGCAAGTCTGATCCATGTTCTCACCAGGCTCTTTGGTAATACGCTGGCTGGCAGACACATCAGCCAGACTCAGCTCAGTTTTGTAGCCAAGTCTTGAGTCTCAATGATGTCTCCATTCTAACTCTTAAGCCTGGGCCTCTGCATATCAGCAGACAGCCTCTGACAACTTATTTTTCCCAATCACGTGTCACTTGCAGGATGATCCTGTTAGGAAATTAGCCCCTTCTCTATGCTCATTTATCCAGTTTTCCATTTCAGGTCTTTCCCTTCTCCCATAGCTTCAGGGCACAGGGGAAATATCTAAAGTTGTTACCATTCAACCAGAAACACCTTTATTGTAAAATTATTTAAAGGTTCAATTTTCCTGCCCCACTGTATGTGGGTTTCACACTAACAAATGCACAATAAAAACATTTGGGGGCCGGCCGAGTGGCGCGGTGGTTAAACGCTGGCTTCGGAAGCCAGCGGCCCCGGTTCGGACCCCACATATGAGGGCCAGTGACATTGCCCTCAAAAAAAAAAAATTGGGGTGTATATTTTATTTGATTTTCTTTTAAATAAATCTGCATTTTTTTTTCTTAATCATAAGAAAAGATGCAAACTATTAGGAAAGCATTCAGAGTAGATTAATTGCTTATCAGGTTTTCACTCTCCACACCATATTGAACCCCTTGTTTACACGAATTCCAAAGGCTGGCACTCATTTTCACTTCAGGAAATAAATGACACAGGGTATTATATTTTAAGGACCATTAAAACCTTGAAATTGCACAGTGACTTAAAGAACAAGTTGTTTAGCCAGGATAGCTTTGTAATAATTATACAACGGGGAAGTTCATTGTTAAATGACCCTCCCACTCTAACTTTACGTATAACGCCTGGCAGGAAGAGGAAGGAGAAATGAGATTAGCATCTGGGTACACAGGGTGTAATGTAAATGATATAGGAACATTATGTCTGTGTACCAAGTGGATCAGAGAGAATGCACCAAATAGTCCTCGGAATCTTGTGTTCATTGACCCACAGCTGGTGATTAGAAACTATTTTTGCTTGGACTATCGAGGCTGCTTCACTGATGTTGTCATAATTCCAAACCTCTATAGTCTGATACAGAAATTGTTCTTTTTGTTTTTCTTAGCTGAACCATCCTGCCACCTGTTGGCAGCTCAGCTCGGGCTGGCATCGAACCGCCGTTGCTCAGAGCTCAGCTCGCACTCCATAAATTGTTCTTATCTGTACGTTAATATGCTTGAGATAAGCAACAGAAGGCAGCTCTGATATTATTAATGAAACTATTCTAATATAAATGATTTTGAAATTATATTAAGTGGCATTTGAATCTGGTGCTTCTGTATCTACTTTATCACCTTCCTAACCTTTTCTTTTACACCTTCCTTAGAGCATCTATGGAGGTGATGAAACCTAGCTACCAGGTTAAAGGCAGAACATGACAACTTCTAAAAGAACAAGAATGATAACATAAAGAATTCTTCTGAGCAAAATTACAAACCAACAACAACAATAAAACAGCAAACCCCACCTGTTTTTATGATGAAAACCAAATAACATTTGAGTCTATGAAGAAGCAATAGTTGCTTAACTAACCAAAGCGATACAGTTCATCATTTTCTATTGCACATTTACGTAGTTTTCCCCCCAACGCACACACATAATTTGAGTTTTTTTAAAAATATGATTTACTTATGGCACTTGAGGAGAGATGTTTCAGAAAACCATCAGCTCTTCCTTGTAAAGCAATGTCCTTTCTTGTAAATGCCAAGGATGCTTTTCCCCAAGCACTCATTCCCTGCTCAAGACATTGTAGCCACTAATGAGGAAAACATGGCAAGTACCTCAGTTAAATGTTTTCTTTGTTAATCTACAGGGAGTTTGTTCTGCAATGGGCAGAATCCCTTAGTATCAATATGTCTGAAAGTGCTCAAGTTCTGCCAAGAGAAAAGTTATCAAGTTTTGTGTACCTGTGGTTTAAATTCATCTAAAGCAATGCAAAAGGAACCCTTACCATCTCAAAGAACATCAACCACATTTCTTCCATTGTCTTCATTTATAAAATACAGTAAAACCTTGAATTGCGAGTAACTTGGTTTGCAAGTGTTCAGCAAGACAAGCAAACATTTCTAATACGGTTTAACATGGTAAATGAGTGATGTCTTGCAATACGAGTAGTTTGTTTCCAGAACAAATTATGCTCTCAAACAAAAGTATTACTGTACATTCCATCTTATTTACATGGGTCCTGTCTCCACGTACAGGGTCACTGCTTGGCAATACTAGAAGATAATGCAAAACGCTGCATCTAAAGGGACCAACTCTGTTACTGGCACTTGACACTTATTAAAAGTATATGATTTTTTTCTAGCCTATTTGAAATTTCCAGAGTAGTTCCAGTTACTGGCAATCAGTCCTTCAAAAACAACTCTTTGCCCAATAATAATGAGCACCTTCAGAGGGATTTTTTAAAAAAAAGATGGCATTAATTCAGAATATAAATTAAGAGAATAACCTACCCACACATTTTAGTCTCATGTATAAAATATAAATAGCATATGAACTCTCCCTTATGTCCTCAGAGAGACCTGCAGCTTTTTCTTTTCTTTCTGAAGGGTGTTCAAAATGCTATTTTAAACATAATAATCCATAAATAAAATACCATGCTTGCCAAAATTATTAGACACTGTTCTAACCTTTGATTTTCTCCTGAGATACAATTTAAGAGCTTTAAAAAGTCTTTAAAAGACTTCTCAAGAAATACGCAGGTTTTTTTAAAAATTTGTGTTCCTATATGGCCAAATGACCCTGTTGTTATGAATACTGTATGAAAAATTACCAAATTGCCTGGCATTCCATTTTTATAGGGGATCCTGCATCATTAAGCATTGAAAGAATATAATATAACTATTCAAACTGCTTAAAATATTTTGTAACCATGAATTATTATCCAAAAATATTTTTCAAGTAGATAAAAAGAGTTGTCAATTCTGCATAGTGAATGCCTCATAAGGGGCTCGTTTGTGGTTGAAAACTGAATAAAAGCAGTAAATTAAGACCAGACTTAACCATAGAGAAGCTGTAATCCACTGCAGATTTCCTTGGTGAATGAAGTATTGTTGTGTGGATTTATCCTCCTTGCTTGTACAGTTAACCAGTCACATCTGTGGCCAGAGTGCTGTCTGTGCTCACAGACAACGTGGGTCCCTAACCCCAAGAAGGCAAACCTGCACTGCTTTACATTGTAATGATAAGCGCAAAATAAGCTTCACAACTGTTTTCATGGGGGCTGCCTTTGAAGGGCAACAGATAGGATAGTGAAACTAAACTCGTATCGTTGAGGATGGAAACCGGTATGATGAAACAAGTGGGCACTGGAGAAGCTGCACGTGACACTGGGGGTTCAGCTTTCTAACAGACATGATGTTAGCAGAGGGGGCTGTGATGAAACCAAAGGAAAGGTGGGTGCGAAAAAAGGACAGGAGCATCTGGGGTTCCTGAGGGCGGTCAGAGCTAAGTACTGGCAGAAATGTGGTATACATTAAAGGAGCATCACTCATCATAAATATTCAATTTCAAGAATTTAAATAGTTTACAGACATAGAAGCCCTTGATGATTATTTTATCCAGCATTGTTGATTTTCATCTGTTGTTTGTTGGCAGCCATGATAATTAATGAATAAAACCCAGGGAGTCTTGACAATGAGTCAGTTTAGTCTTAAGTCTATGTGTTTTCCTTTGTGATTACATGCCAATAAAGTAATTGATTTGCCTTTTTGTAAATTAAACTAAAGGGAGCCAAATAAGTAATATTTCTCTGCTATTATTTATTTTTTGTCTTTTAGAGCCCAATGTTTTCAACGGACATTCATTTTTATTTCTCTGATGAAGGCGTGTGGCTGCCCCTTATGCTTTACAAAATCTTACGAAGTCAGAGACAAAAAGAGAATCGTAAGTGAACATTATTTCAAAACAGTTATTTTTCATTGTTTAGGAAAAAATTCTCAGATGTCTTGGTAACTTATTCCAATATATTCACTTTGTAAGAGATGTGGAAAAAGAGGAGAGAGAGAGAGAGAGAGAGAGAGAGAGAGAGAGAGAGAGAGAGAGAGAGAGACATCACTTAAGTGAAAAATGGCTTTTTATTCTGTGGAGGGTTGATATTTTAAAATTTTAAGAGTCCAACACCTTTCCAAAACAGTATTTTATAAATAAGGTCAGCCTTGCAAAAAAAAGAAAAAAAAAAAGGAAGTTTATTGTGGAACATAAGCAGTTACCTATACTTTAGTGTTACAGTAAAATGTATGTAAAGTGTGTACATACTAGCTTGTTACAGTATTTCAATCCTTCAAATCGAGAAAGTTTTTCTTAGAATTCTTCAAAATTAAAATATTTCCTTTTTTTAAGAGGTAAAATATTTAGGCTAATGAAACCTTTATCTGATTCAGCAGCTCTACTGAAGTGTAAACTAGGTTATGTGCTCAAGAAGACTGACTATTGGGACTTGAGGTAACATGGATCTCCATATAGTAGTAAAGTGATCCCAGAAAACATTAGCTCTTCCTAATATGTACTGGATTTGTTTAGATTCCTGAGAAGAAGGTTTACAATTACCATCTCCACTTAATTAAGGAAAACCATGACTTGATTATACCTATTACATCTTTACATGGAAAGATGTTTCTGAGGAAATCATAATCTCAAAATTGCTGACATTACAGGATATATATTCTATCGATACTTCTACAGTTTCAATAGCTTTTCCTCCCAATTAGTGAAAATGGGTACCGTGCTAGTTGTATGTAGATGGAGCACAGATTGCCTGCAAATATTGTATAAGCGTAGGAACCTAAAGACAATGTTTTTCTAATCAAATATAACTCTTGAAATCACCCCTACCCCACCCCGACACACACCCCTTGGAAGGTGAGGGGAGAAAGTTTCAGTAGAAACTGTCATTGACAATAACTTTGATGCTTTGGAGTTATATTTTCTAAAATGCTTGCAGATTGATCACAATAACAATTTCTTGTTATACTTTTCCATAGCTTCTAGATACTTTAGTAATTTAATAAAGTAATAGGGCTTCTCCCTTCGGAGAGAAAGTGCTCATTAGCATTTGTAATTTCACATTGCATGGCACGTTAAGTGTTATGAAAAGATTATGGATCTACTACTCCCTGGAGCATCAAAAGTGTAAAGGTGATAGGTGAGATTCTCTTTGTTGCAAGTGCTGAGAAATAATCATTTAAAGGTCAGTTGCACTCAAAAAAAAAAAAAAAAGAACATTTGTTTAATAAGTAACTCATTTTGGGATATGCTGCACTTTTAAAGGTTACAGACTAGACCAATTTGCCAGTGATGTCAGCAAGAAGTACTATTAAAGTCATTGGTCCTATTAAAACAATCCTTTGTAAAATTCACATTGCATGCCTTCTCACAGATCCCAGCACACATCAAAAAGTGCCTAAACTATTTATAGTGTGGTTTCAAGGAGACATTGCCTTGTGCACTTTGCCTTAAGTACTCAGCGCCTCTTAAAAGTAACAGTGGAATGTTAGGTAGGAAAATATGTCAGTACACACAGGTACATGCCATCCCACATCTGATTCATTCTGCGTTGGGTCATTCTTTCAGTTTTCTGAATGTCTAAGGACATGTCTGTGTGTCATGGAGTATAAGAGTTCTCACTGAATCATACACCAAGAACCATCTTGCTAGAAACTCTTATATAAATGAAACAAATATCGATTCAGCTATATAAATTTAAAAAACTATTAATTTCTATCTTATAAAATTCCAAGACCGAATTCCCTCCATTACCCTTCCCCTAAAAAGTCAAAGAGAATTTGGTTTGGCAATAAAATGGAATATAAATCTGATAGGTAGACAAAAGAGAATTAACAATAATTATAATATGAGGAAAAATGTTTTAAATACCAGGGTTTTTTTTAAATCCATATAAAGGTGGAGGTTTATTTAATATAATTTTTATACTATTAACATTTTTGCCATTAGAGAACTAATGCACAAAAATTAAAAGTTATACATATTTTTATATTTAGCATTTCTGAAGCAGTGTTGTAAATTGTCAATAATTCTCTCTAGAAGATTAGCTCTTAGTTTCAGACGAGTATATTAATAAAATGACTTCACAAAGCAATCCCTCTGAACACTTGATTGCTTAAGATTAACTTTTATGTTTTTTTTACTCTTTACATAGGCTGCAAAGCTTCCCAGTTGTAACATTTTGTTGGTGGTAAACAGTGAGTTATCAGATTTTTATAAGGAGTGGATTTTTAACATATGCTGAATAAGAAATTTAATTACAGTACATTTTCATGCAAACTTCTAAGATTCGTTATTTAGATTAAAGGAACTAGAAAGCTTATAACTCTTACCCTATTGTAAAGTAAGAACTGTCTTTATGTACATAAGACATTTGCAATTAGAAGAAAATATAACACTCTTATTTCAAGCAACTTCGCTAAGAATCAAGTTGTTCTCTTAATTTGCCTTGCTTTTCATTTGGAAGAGGGCAAAATCTATTTCCTGGGCAATTTTACAGAGCAAAGATATTAATACTTTGGGGTTTAATTGTATCCTGTGTTTAAATACACTGTGGGTGAAACCCCAGACCTCTGTTTAATTGCTGTGAGAAAATAGCCTGATTTCTCTGAGATTAGGCACACGCTTATGTATACTTTGACCCAAGAGTGCCTCCTTCAGAATTAATCTTCTAAGGTAGAGGGATTTGCTTTTATATGTGTAACAGGGCCATTCGTGACAAACGGGGCCTAATAAACTAACTTCACCCTCCAGACCTCGCTTTTGCTGTTAATGTTTTTCTTCGTCTATTCATTTCATACATCTCTTATCCAGTGGCTTATTAGCAAAACCCTAAGCTGGACAGGAGGAATAAGTTTAACGCTGTTTTTTTAATTAGAGGACTTTGAAATTAAATCAAATATTTCAGAATTAATACTGTAAAAAAAACAACTTTCATTGTTACTAATGAAACATAAAGTGTCCTAAAATAACTCCATTTAAGTAAATACCAGGGCCCAGTGAAAAGACAAACAATTCATATTTACTTAAAATTTTGTTCTGCAGCTGTATTTTGTTGGATCCGTCTAATGTATGAAAGCACTTTTTCTTTCCCATCAGCTACATCAGAATTGTTTTTGTAAGATGTAACAGAATGTTCTGGTTTTTAAATATTTATATTAATCAAAGTTAGGGCTGTTTATATTTTTTGGCAATAGGGCTTTTCTTTAAAAGTGATGCACTTCCATTTAACTAAACAAAAGTGTTGAAATGGCCTGTCATATAAACCTCAACATAGTATAGTTGGTAATAGAAATCTTGAAGACAGGAAGAAGGGGAGCTAGTTTCTAGGCTTTGGGTTAAACATGGATTAATAAAATGTGCGACATTGGTAATTTCCAAAATTTTCCTGAGGAAATGTCATTCATTGCCACTCATATACTATAGAGTTACCTGGTTGAAAGGTTTGCGTTCAAGTTTCTTGCTTTGTTTTCCTGGGGCAATGGTAAGTCAAGTCTAAAAGCTGGCTAAAAAAAATGACAAGCCACTAAAGCTGGGGGCTTTCTAAACCATTCAATTCATAAAAAAACTCATTTTTATTTTATACATTTCTACACTATTTTAGTAATGAAGAAAATACCTTCATGCTACTGACCCACAGTGTTCTATATTTGTGAGCAGAAATAGTCCAAACTAAGTCATTTTTGAGGTCAAATCTCCAGTTATTGTTATTGCTCTAAGATTTGATTGGGTAATATGGAACCTTATGGTCAGTATAGACTTATAAAGAAAATAGAGTCTTTATTAAAGAAATTTAAACAGCAAGCCAAACTTGATGAAATTCATTCAAAGTTTATATAATTCTTTTGTCGCTTGGACAATCCCAAATATTCTGGAAGCTTAATAAGACATAGTTTTAAGCCTTTAATAAAGGCTTCATTGGAGATTTTGTTGTTATTTTTATATTTAATAGTTTAAATTGTATTGC
The DNA here is from genome assembly GCA_033961575.1 of Aselliscus stoliczkanus. Lineage (NCBI taxonomy): Eukaryota > Metazoa > Chordata > Mammalia > Chiroptera > Hipposideridae > Aselliscus > Aselliscus stoliczkanus. Next base: position 119,711,159 of record CM066730.1, on the reverse strand, counting down.
TTCACTTCTCTGGGAAATAATACTAAACAGGAAGAGTGGGACCAGGACACTTAGCCCCTAATATGGGGGTTATAAATGTTTTTGCTTTCAGGGAATAGCAAGTACCTATGAAACAAAAAGGAAGTATTATTATGCATTGCAGGCAGAAGGGCTAAAGGTCCCCTGTTTGAACCCTTGGCCCTTCCAGAATCCCTGATCCTTCATTATTTTGTTTAACTTGGTGTAAGTCATGACCAGTAGCTGATTCGGAGAAAACACATCCTGACATCATTTTCAGAGGCTATGTGGGATTATTATGCTTGCCTTTTCATTTTGGGTAGAAAATGAAAAGTCCAACGGTGGTTCCTGGTTAATATTTCATGTATGGTCTTTTAATTACCAGGTTGGGCTAATTCAATCCTTTGGCCTTTAGCATTCATTTTCAAACATTGGTTAAAATAATCGATTCACATCCATACACACATTCTCACACACATACCGACACACACACACACCCCTTTAAAGCGGCAAAAATGTGTTACAGGGGAACAGGGAAGAAATAGACTCTTTAATTACCTCATTCATAATATGAAGTGGTGAAGAAAGAGCAAAAAGGTCAGGGTATAATAAATGTAAAATGTAAATCTCTAAACTAATTTACTTTTTTTATTGTACCAGCTAAAGCCAATGAAAATAAACATGTATTGCACTATGTTACACCATTATGGATTATTATTAATGTCCTGTTTCCAATTTTATGCAATTTTGGTATAATCCAAATCGGCGCATTAGCCTGGGTAGGGGGCTTTGCTTGAGGTAATAAGCATTATATAATCCAAAGCACAGAAAGAAGAAAACATATCTATAATCTTTACCCATTTCCAGAGAGGGATAATCGGACCAATTCTCCTATTGTGTGCCCTCTTTCTTCATGCGGAGTTGGAGATTTCTTTGAAGTCAGAGGGAGCTGGAGGAGCCAAAGCTGAGAATGTGGCTGGAGGAAAACAAGGAATATTATTAGCAGGTCAGATTCTCATAACCAGGCTTTATGCCACATTAACCATTGAGTTCCTATAATACAGAGCCTTTATTATTGTTTTTACATACTGGTTTATTCCAGATCACTAATACAATTTATGATAACATAGCGGGGGTTTTTCTTAAGTCTGTTTATTTGAACTTCCTAAGGCTAGATCCACCATCCAGCCCCTCAAAACATATAAAGAAATAGTTTTTAAGAAAAAGTGGAAACCTTAAAAAAAAATCATTTTCTGCTTCTCTGGAAGTCCAGAAGGCAGAAACACTGACCAATGAAACGGGCCTCCAGGGTGACTACAATACAGAGAAGTTAGGGAGGAAGTAGGGTTTACTACTTGTAAAGCAGATTCTTCCTGTGCTTGCTCTGACCTTCAAAGAGAGAAAGTATAGGCTTGCATTTATGTCACTGTGCTGAATTTCAGGCTTAACTACTACTGCCACTTGGAAATATTTTTGTCAGTCCATTTGTTGCAAATCACTTGGGGGCATGAATGTGTGTGAATGCATAGGATTTAAAGGTATATAAACTCATGCAATAATGGACAGAAGGTACAGACAAACACTGAACACAAGTGGACAATGGTCCAAAGACTCGCTTCAGTTTCCAAACCTCCAATCAGAAGAAAATGACTGAAGGCAGGAATTGTAATAAAACTGACCAACTTGTCAGGCTGAAAAGCTGAGAACAAGCCAAGCTCTTCATTCAATTTGTATATATATATTTGAAAATACTGTGCTTAAGCCATGTGCTAATTATTACAGAGGCAAAGACATGGCCCTTGAAAAATCCAAAGTCATATGGGGGAGAAAGGCATGTTAATAAACAATCACAAAAAAAAAATATGACAAGTATCATAACGTAGGTGTAGACTTAGTGCTATAAGAGCACAGAGAGCGATGTCATTAGTTCTTCCTGGAGTTTGGAAATAAGTGCTGGGTTGGTCAATAACTGCTTCACAGAAAAGTTAATCAATATACTGCATCTTTAAGTATAAGCAGGTAGTCACAAGCAGGAGAGGAAGGAGGGGCCATCCCAGGCAGAAAGAATAGCATGACTTCAAACCAGAGTATGCCTCATTCAGGGAAGAAGGAGTTGTTGAGTCAGGCTGCAGTACATGGTGTACAGGCTATATGATAGGGAAAGAGGCTGCTATAGTTTAGTTCCAAATTGCAGGCCAATAAACAAAGCCTTGGATGCTATGTTTAAGAGTTCAGATCTCATCCAGGAAACAGTTGAACGTCACCAAAATGTTTAAGTAGGGGGATAACACGATCACAATTATATTTTAAAAGATAGTTGGCATCAGTATAAAGGGAGGCTTGGAAAGTAACAAGAATAGAATAATGGTCATCAGTTATAGTGAAGTTGAGAATTGAAAATGAGTAAGAGCCTTGGCTGTGATCATAAACTAAGGAGAGATTTTAGAAAGTAAAAAAAAAAAATATATATATATATATATACACACACACACACATACATTTGGCAACCTCAATACAATTTTTCATGTGCATTCTCTCAGGTTTGGGTGGAAAAGATTTTTTTTTCCAATATGCTTAATAACAGAAGATGGTGTCTTAAGTCAGAATTCCTAAAGCAGGGTGTGAGATTGAAATTTTTCTGAAAATGATTTATTAAGGGAGTGCTTGCTCTCAGGAGAAGGGGAGGAAGAGAAGCACAATAGGCCAAAGAAGATAGCCAAGAAGGACATGGTCTCGGGTGAAACTGGCTTTAGCTTAGCCTGGCCCCTGGCGGAGCTCTGAAGCAAAAATTGTTCCACGGGGATAGTCCCTCTTTTCCCCAGGGAGAGTAATTCTCAGGTGAGTTGGCACTGTTCAGCTAAGGATATATCTTTGGCAGGGATGCAGCCATGAGCTGTGAGCAGCCAAACCCTCACAGCTGCTGGGGAATGGGAGAGGCGCCAACAACTACCACTGCGGTCCACCCCTTGCACTGCTCAGACCGACTTGCTTCTTCCATTAAGTTTACTCCATCCAGGCACAACTTCTTCAGAATTCTGGTTAGTCACATTTTCTGGGCTAATATATTAGAGACGAGTTGACAGAAGAAACCACAGCTTCTCCTGCTGCAGTTTGTCCCAAGGCCATAACATAGCCATCATCTCCTTTGTCCGGCCCCCTTTTACGTGTTCCTCCTTAGAGGCTTGTGCTTCGGCAGGTCTGGGTTTATTGACTAAAGAGTCTCCCCTTTTTCGCCAGTGGACATTTCCTAAGTAAGTAGCTCTTATCCTTTGGGGGAAGGAGTGGGGAGTCACACACTTTCCATAATGTTGCAATTCCTTTCTCATGGGGACCCAACATCTCCTTCAGCCAGTGGGTTCTGGATGTGAGAACTAGCTCAGGTCTGCAGACAGAGCAAGAGATTAAGAACCTCAGCCTTTGGCTCATCTAATTTTTGAATCTCTTTTGATTATATATACAAATAATACCCTTGTTAGCTGCCCACTTGTCTTGCCCTTACACAGGTAGCCATTTCCATAGATACTTTGGGACAGCCTCTACCCCACAGGCAGAACAGACATTCCAGCCTTACTTCACCAGCTTTGCTTCTGACAGTTCATTGCTGCCCATAGCCTGTTGATCTATCATCTTACCTCCCCATTGCCACAGTGGACCCAGTCCTGTAGCAGCACCACCCACTGCCCCTGGCCTAAGCAGGCCTAGGCTGCTTCACTGCCCAACCCCCCTTCAGCAGATTCCTCAGCATGTTAATAAACAGGATGTTCTCAAGCCCTCCTGAGGAACAGTCAAATAGGGCTTTTTCAGTTTTACATAATGATCCTATCTTTGCATGCCCATTTTTTTTTTTTAATCTGCTTTTTCCTTCCTCCACAATCTATTACTAAAGTGCTGGGATCTCTACTTCATTTCATGTGGGCCACTACATTTTCCAAGCAATTAATAGCTATCTTTATATTAGCCCTAGAACCCAGGACCAGGGTAGGGTGTGAAATTCTGCATCACAACAGAGTAACTCCATATCATCAAACTGTGCATTTAGCTTTATGTTCTGCCCACTTTGGTGCAGGACTCTCAGAATACACTCCCAGGCAACTCTCTGGGCATACATGTCAGCTAACTCCTGGCACCCTCTTGGTATATAATTTATCTCCTCCCATAGAAGGCCATTGCTTTCCTAGTTGGGATATGCTGAGATATGGCCCAAATTATCAGTCTGACTCCCATGGGGGGAAATGCAGATCCTGAACATTGTCTTGTAAGAAACCTGTCACATCTGAGACTTCTGTATAGTTTTCAAGAAAAATGTCTCTTTTCCAACAACAGAGAAGGGGAACGTATTCAGGGGAAAATGCAGGTTTCAGGTTCTCAACTACCCAGATACCCCTATCCCAAACACAGAATCCATGCTTTTTCTTCCATGGCCCTGAATTTGGACTTGTGTGGGCTGAGAATTTAGCCATCTTTAAAGTTCTGCCCTTTTTACAATTATGAAATGAACCTGGGGCTGGCCGAGTGGCGCAGTGGTTAAAAGCTGGCTTTGGAAGCCAGCAGCCCTGGTTTGGGTCCCACATATGAGGGCCAGTGACACTGCCCTCAAAAAAAAACAAAAAACAAACAAACTGAAATGAACCTGATCTTCAAATCTGTCTTCCTTCTAGCTAAAAGAGATGCGTGTCTCTTTAAAAGCTTCAAATAAGTCTTTCTGACTCCCACAGTTTGCTTTAAATTCTGAATAATAGATTTGAGCTGGTGTGGCAGACAGACTGTAAGATGGCTGCCAATGAGCCCTGCCCCATAGCATTCACAGGATTGTATAATCCATTGCCTTGTGTATGGGCTGGCCTTGTGACTTGCTTTTAATTAACAGAATATGATAAAGGTGATGGGATGTCACTTTCATGATTATGCTACATGAGATTGTCACTTCCTTCTTGCTAACATAATCCCTCTCTTATTGGCTTTGATGAATTCATCTGCTGTGTTGGAGAAAGGCCTACATGGCAAGGAACTGAGGATGGCCATTAGCCAACAGCTCACAAGGAATGGAATCCTGTCAATAATCACATGAGTCTGAAGGTGGATAGTTCCCCAGTCAAGCCTTCAGGTGAAAGCCCAGTCCTGGAAAATACCCAGATTATAGCTCTCTAATAGACGCAGTTTAGCCACCCCAGGACCCTGACCCATAGAAGCAGGGAGATAGTAAGTGTATGTTTTCTTATGATGCTAAGTTTGTGTTAATTTGTTACTTCAGTAGTAACTAATAGAAGATGCCATTTTCTCTTTTTAATGAATCAATGATACTAGTTACAATCACCCAAATCCAGGGTCCTTAGTGTTCCAATGACTCCCTACCTCTCAAAGCTAGAGGTATCACTTTCCATGTGTATCTAAACCCAGTTTACCACTATGGGTGAACAAAGCTGGCAAAGTTTTTTTGTAAAAGGCCAGATAGTAAACATTTTAGGCTTTGCAGGCCAGACAGCATTTGCCTCAAATACTCAGCTCTATCTGACAATACATAAATGAATGTGTTCCAATAAAACTTTATTTACAAAAAGCAGTGAGCTGGATTTGGCCCACAAGCCATAGTTTGCTGACTTCTGATCTTCACAATCACAGTGCCACAGAATGCCAGGGACTGCCAATGCTGTACCTACCAGGAGTGACAGGGGTCTCGTTGTCATCCTCTTCCAGAGTCCCATCTATGACTCTGCTTCCTAGGTCCACTTCCAGTACCATCGATCTTGGCTTGAGTTCCCTAAAAGCAGAACCTAAGAAAAGGATTCTTATAAAAGTGATTTATTGAGGGAATGGTCTAAGGACGTAGAAGAGAGCAGACAGAAGGGGACAAGCAAAGAAGCTAAGCTAGGATGTGTGTTCAGTTGAAAACTGTGGGTGTCTAGTTCTACAGATAGCTCTGGAGTGCCAGGATATTCAAGCCACTCATGCATCAAGATGGGGGGGGGGGGCGGGAACCTGGAAGGGAAACCTTTTAGACTTCTTCAATCAGTAAAATATTGGCTGCAGGCTGCCCCAGTGGGAGAACATTCCAAACAAGGCAGTTTCCCATCTCACAGGAGGAGGACAGCTATTAGTAACCAACATCACAGCTGCTGGGGTGGGGTACTTCCCTGTTCCTCCCCTGGGGCAACCCTTTTACCCCAATTAAACTTCTGTCAATAGCCTGGAAGCATTTTCAGTAATTTCTAAAAGACAAAAATAGGACAGTTAAAATACAAAGAAAATCAATGATGCCAAAATGATGCAATGTCCTGTTAGTTTTCTTTGTTTGTTTGTTTTTTTAATTTTATTGGGGAATAGCCATGGTCATTGGCTACACATTGCTTTCATGCTACAATGGCATAGTTGACTCTTGTAGGGAGGGCACAGCTCACAGTGGCCCATGTGGGGATCAAACCGGCAACCTTGGTGTAATCAGCACCATGCACTAACCAACTGAGTTAACTGGCCACCCCCTCCTGTTGCTTTTTGTTATATACTTTTATGCATTGCTGATTATCATTTTCTTTAGCTCATTTGTCATAACTAGAACAAACATAGTCAAACAGATAGAATTGAATGACAGTTTGGGGAGCAATTAAGGGGAACATGGGTAGTACCAAGATGCAAAGCAAAGCTCTCATATCATCTTGTGCTTACTAGTACATAGTATAACAGCAACCACCACGGAGCCCAACTGCTTCGAATTTCTATCCCATTGTAGATGTAGGAACTTGAGCAAGTTACCTAAAATTTTGTCTGAGTTTCCTATCCATAAAATAGAGCTTCTATCTGCCTCAGAAGGTCATTGTGGAAGAGAAAAATGAATGCATGGAAATGTTTACAATAGTACTTGGTACATAGTACACACTTAGTAAATGTTAGCTGTATTATTATTATTGTTTTTAATTTTTTTAAAGATTTTTATTGGGGAATTGGGGAAGAGGAACATTGTGTTATTCCAGGACCCATCAGCTCCAAGTCAAGTTGTTGTCCTTCAATCTTAGTTGTGTAGGGCACAAGCTCAGATCCAAGTCCAGTCACCACTTTCAATCTAGTTGGGGGTAGGGAGGGAGAGTGTGTAGTCCACCATCCCACATGGGAGTCGAACTGACAGTCTTGTTGTAGACTGAGCCATCCAGCCTCTGCCACCTGTCTGCAGCTCATGGCTGCTCAGCTCAAGGTACCGTGTTATAGGGGGGCACAGCCCACAATCCCATACAGGAGTTGAACCAGAAACCTTGTTTGTTAAGAGCCCACGCTCAGCTCAGGCACAGCTCACTGGCCCATGTGGGAATTGAACCAACGATCCTGTTGCTCAGAGTTTGCACTCTTAACCAACTGACCCACTCGGCTGGCCTTGTATTATTGTTATTATTATTATTATTATTATTATTATTAGTGTTACATTTATGTGATCATCAACTTATCTATCATTGTATTTTCTAGCAAGACAATTCTTTATTTTTAAATTTATTTTATTTTAAGCATAGTTGCAACACAATATTAGTTATATTCATTTCATGTGTACAATTTGACATTTTTATTGTTATATTTAAAAGTACCTTTTACAGTGTACCCCTAATTACACTGCATTATAGGCTCTATTTCCTCTTAGTCCTGCACTTCAAAATAGGAAAACACAGAATTAGATTAGTCTGCTCTAAAGAAAAATCCAAGCCTCCCTCCTATACCACAAAAGGAATTCTGCAGAGTCATAATCTTGAGTCATCTCTGTAGAGAAATAATACCTATACTTCTAAAGAAAAAAATTTTCTTTATTTATACCTGAGATAATTATCCTTTAGTAATAAAACTTCAAGAGCCTACAATTTTTGGTAAGGTAAAACTGTGCTTTAATTTTGTGAAGTTTGTGGGCCTGGCTGACCATCAACAAGAATTTTCAGCAAGATGGAAAATAGTCTACATTATTTCCATACATAGATTTGCAACTATGTTTATAGAAACACATAAAAAATATTATTTATTGTATATTTATTTATTGTATATTTACATATATTTATGTATATTCAAGAGATTACAAAGTTTCCAACTTTTCAATTTACGAAATTAGTTTTCAATTTATAATAATGTTCGGAGTACAAGATTCTGTACCTTGGACACATGTGAAATATATCTGATCCCTAATGTCTGTCTAGCATTTCAGCTTCTCTTCATCTTTATAAATCACTGCTCAATAAACAAGGAAATAGGAACCAAGCAACCAGGGAGATTTGGAAGGAAGATCACAATTATTTGATGAGTGAACCATCTGGAAAGGGATCATGGCCTCATTATCTTTCAAAAATAGTTAATGAAACTCTTCTTTTAGTTCAGTGAAGAATTGTAAGTGGAAGTGCTTCATCAAACATTAACTAAGAAAATGTATGCCAGTGCTTTGGATAAGTCAGGTTGTCATTCTACTCCATAAATATTTATACTGCAGATGGTTTTTAAACCTACCAGTTTCCTTTTTATAAGGAAAAGTTAAGTTGGTATATTTATTTAAGATTATATTACAGAACTTTTCAACAGTTGGGGTTTTTAAAAACATTTATTCAATTTCTTTTCCTATTTAAAATCAGTGGCTTAAATTGAACAAATCATAATGTAGTAGGAATGTTCACACTTATCAGGTGAAAGATTGGTCTCACCTATTATGCTTTTTCCTTGGCAATGTAAAAATATGTTTTAAAAAATTAGAAATCTTTCAAAATCCTACTCTTCAGAAAGAAAATATTTAAAATATATAAGCCATTGAACAGCAAATAGCTTTTGAAAGATAATTAAGCTGTAGAACTACATTGTTTTAACCCAAATGTGATTATGCCTTTCTGGTTTAAAAACTCATTTTTAGGGGGGAAAAAAGGCTAATTCTTTTAATAAGGACTTAAATATAACATAATAAGGAAACACTAGTGTCATGTGAATCAGTAAACAAATTAAATATCAACACACTGCATTGTGTCTATTTGATTCAATCACCAAAACACTTATTGAGCACTGACTAGATGCCGGGGATGGTGACAGGTGCTAAGAATGCAAAAATGAAATGGTGGCTACTGCCTTCAGGGAACTCATAGTCTAATGCAGGCGACAGCCATTTCAGTAGCTATCTATAATCCAGTATGACAAGTGCTATACTAGCAGCATCAGCTAAGTATTATGGGAGCAGGAAAAAAAAAAAAAAAAAAGCGGTGGCCCAAATGTGGTTTAAAAATGAGAAATGCAATAATAATTTTTTAAGACCCAAGGATCAGAAAGAGTCAGTCAGCAATGGGCCAGCTGAGTGGTGCAGTGGTTAAGCGCTGGCTTGGGAAGCCAGCAGCCCGGTTCCATCCCACATGTGAGGGCCAGTGACACTGCCCTCAAAAAAAAAAAAAAAAAAATTAAAAAAAAAAAAAGATTAGCAAAAGCCTTTGTGGGAACAAATATAAAGGAAAGTTCTTAATTGTGACTTCCCAGAATAAAATGGGAGTAGAAATATTGAGAGAGCCACAAGATGGAGAGCAATGTGCCTATTTTAATATCTCAAAAATATTCTGACAGAACCTAAGTTGTGACTCTAATGACAGAGCTATTGTATCTCTGTAATTGCTGTGAATGTGCTAAATTTCACTAAAATCATTAACAATTACAAAAGATCATTATTTCAATATGGCAGTCAACCACATGCTAAAACTAAATATGCACTGTGTTATGTTCAGTTCTAGGGCAAATGTGGTCACAATTGATTAATATCTAAGAAAATTATGTGGTGACAAAACTGTAGTGAAGTACTCGGCTCCTTATTCAGTTAATAAAACTCATTTAGCTGGCAAGATATAATTACATGAACCTGCACTATGAATGCATTGCTTTGGCATTTGCTTTCTTATCTCTTTAGGCTATGAAGTATATTACAAACCACAGTTCTTTATCTGAGTTATTATTTTACTTCCACAATGCATAGATTTTTTTTTTTTTTTTTTTTTTTTGCTAAACAGGTTTCTAAGTAAGATGGTTGAAGTGTATCAAGCAATAAAAGCCTCTGGCTTAACAATTTTTTTTTTTTCTGAAACATTTCCCACATATTTGCTTTTGTTTGGGAAGTAACACACAGGGTTAAATTGTCTCTAATGCAATGCCTCCATATTCAACTTTCCCCTTGGATGGTCAATGGACACCATTATTAAAACTGCTGCTGCTTAAACTCTTCCCTGGGTCTGCCCCCTACTTGTCTGTTTTTGGTCAGCAAGATGGTTTCACCTTATCTTTCTGAATGTTTGAATAACATGATTAACTTTTCAAAGCACTGTACAAAAATGAAGATTTAAATATAGTCCTTGCCTTGAGAATTTATAACATAATGAAAAGTCACCTTCCAAACAGAGAAAAGATAGAAAGATATTCTTCCCTAGAAGAATAAGTGACAATAGGGAAAAACCAGTTGTCTGTTTTCTAATCCTTTGGATTTGACATCTGTCATTTGGGGGAGAGGGTTCTCTGGGTGTTGGGTGCAATTATAGCAGTAGTTGAAAAGATCCCTTCATCCTGTGGTGTTTATCCTCTACCCTTTGTCAACAATGTCTTTGCTTACCTTGTTTCAGATATTTTTCTCTTTAGCTCACAGCTAAAGAATTACGTTTGCAAATATTTTATATGCTTGAATTAAAGTTCAAAAAACCCAATAGCAATGGCAATAATAATGGTTAAAATATATGAAGTTATTTAGTGTTTCAAAATTTCAAAGCACACTTTATATATATGTAATTAGCTCATTTGATAGCTCACAGTAACCTTGTGCACAGGTATTATTGTTTTCATTTTACAAAAGAGAAACTACTGTGATTGGGTTTCCCCAGAAGCTTACTCTAAGACAAGGACCCAATTGCAAGTAATTTATATGGGAGCTGATCCCAGAAAACACTGACAAGGAGTGAGGAATGAGACAGAGAATGGAAGAAAGCCAACAAAAAAGTGGGTTTTCAAGGCACTTTCAAATTTGGCAACTGAAGCTCAGTCCTGCTGGGGAACTCCGAAGAATGGTGTAGAACACAGCTCAGTGTTAGCCCAACCAAGGGACACAGAAGCTGGGATATTTATCAACCAGCTTCCTCGACCCTCTTCCATTGATGTTGGCCTCCAGAGATAACAACTCTACGGCACTTCCGGCTTCTGTTTTTGTAAACTGAGTGTATTCTCAAAGCTAGAAGTCTTCAGTCCCACAGTCACAAGTGTTCAGAATAAGCAATCTTTGGGGTGCAAAGGTGAATGCTGAGGGAATGTGGGTTGGACAGACAGAGTCTGCAAGCTCACCACTAAGGTTAGGTGATTTATCAATCCAAAATCCTACATGTAAATTAGAACAAGGCCAGGAAGGGAACGAGGCCCTTGATTGTTGGGTATTCCCTGATACAGCAAAATAGGTGGCATTCCTTGTGCTCAGTGTAGACTAAGAGGGGGAATGGAGAAGAGACCGTTGAAAAGGTCTTAACAATAATTGAAGATTTATTCGTCCTATACATATGAGTATAATAAAATTACTCAAACCTACAGCTTTTACAGAATGTAAAGAAATCTCAGCACATGATCCTTTACACAGTAAGCATACTAACACCCTGCCAAAATATGTTGCCAAGTTTTTCAGTCCAATTACAGTCATTTGCCAAGGACACTGGAACACATTTCAGTATTTACAAGTACCATAATACATTTACAGGACATGTACATTGCAGGAAAATATGACAAACAATTGGTTAAGCAAACATTCCGTGGAAAAGTCACAGCCAATGTGTATGTGTTACCACTTGACAGCCTCTTCAAATCAGCATCACTCACTCATCAGTGGTAGTGGATTTTCAGTTGTGAAATATTTGCATACAGATGTGAAGGTATTCTTGTGGCTTACTCAATAAGTGAGAATGGGGCTTTATGCACTCTTGAGTTTTCAATTAATGTCATTGACAGAATGAATGGCTATTTATGCCAACCAGCCTTTCATGTTCATTCATGGTACACAATACCTAAGTCTTAAAGATCTCATCTAAATGCCTCCCTCTTAGGAGGGTGCTTATGGATTCCATTGTATGTATAGGGTAGCATAAGGTTCAATGATTCTGTCTAATCAGCAGAGTGGACCTTACATTTCAGCAAAGGCTGCTTAAGCCTTTGTTCTGCAATGGGACATTATCCTTCAAGTTCTACAATAACTTGAATGTCTAATTGCATAAAGATCTTAGGCAACCAGAGCCTGAACTTCACTTTTCCAAGTATACCCATCTTCACCATATCCTAGCACTCAAAAACATTTGGGGAAAAATTACCTAGACAGGAAAATGATTTTCCTATGTGTAGTAAATCCTTCCTGTACTCATCCATCAGCCTGTGTGAACAGGGGCCTGGCACACACTTGAAAAACAATAAATGCTTACTAAATTTAGTCAACAAGCAACTTGCAAAACTATTAGCCTTGGCCACTGTATGTTTTAAGATTTCTGGAACATGATACAGTTGCTGGGAGGTGAGAGGTAAAAGTGTGTACCAGCCCTTCATCCCACCCATCTCACAATCTCTTCAACCAGGAAAGGGAATGTGTAAATGTTGTCTGAGAAACGTGTTCATAGTAGATAAGTGAAATTCCATTTTTCTATTTGGATTAGAAATGGAGAATTCCAGGGGCCAGCTGAGTGGCTCAGTTGGTTAAGAGCTTGTTCAAGAGTGTGATCCCTGAGCAACAGGGTCCCCAGTTCGATTCCCAGCCCAAGCTGAGCTGCCAACAGGTGGCAGGATGGCTCAGCTAAAGAAAAAAAAAAAAAAAGAAATGGAGAATTCCATTGGTTTTGGTCATTATTCATATTAATTAAAATTAAAACTTTAATTTTTATTTCTATAAAGATGTATTGTTTTAAAAAAGAACTCTCACAAATATATGATCTCTTTTTTAGTCACCCATCAGCTCAGTTAAATGATTAAGGATTACTGTCTCCATTTTTCAGATGAGAAAACTAAGTGATTAAGCTTAAGTGATGTCTCCCAAGTTGTATATTTAAATGGAAGAAAAAAACCAGAATTCCATTCAGGTGATATCAGAGACTGGAATACTGATGCAAATTTATCAAATGTAATCTAAAATAACACATTTTTAAAGTTCAAATTATATTTCCAAGTTTAAGGCTCCCTATAAAATGTGTAGGCATGTTTGTTTACACTTACAAAGCAAATTAAATGTGTAGCCCATGCATTATTGATGTCTATTATTTTAATTCCAAGATGTGTATCAAATTGCCTTTACAAGAGAAACTGTATTAAAACAACTTGTATTTACATGCCTTTTTAGTTTACACTTCAGAGTTTATTTTACTGCTAACTTAGAACAGTGATATAACATGACACTGTTTTCAAAATCTGACATGCTAGTGGCTGTTCCAGAGCACAGATCCGTGTTTGTACACCAGGGAACTCCAGCCTGGGATGGGAATGTACCAAGACGAGAGGCTCCTCATTAAGTGTTCATGTGAAAACAAGCAACGAAGTCCGACCAAATGGTCACCGAAGGCCTTGCATTATAAACTAACCCCAAGGGATCTATTTCGAGTTCTTACAACATTTGCTCATCATTTCTGGAAGAATCCCAGTGGTTCTAACCCATTTCTAACTTCTTATTCTTTTCAAGTGTAGCTCATTTCCTCTTGAAATCTCACTCCTCCTCTAAAGCCAGCATGGACAAAAGTAGGCAGACAGGCCCAGCCCAGACTTCAGGCTTCTTAGAGCTATTATAGGGCAAAAGCAGAGAGATGCCCAGAGCAAATGTCCATCAGGCTCTCAGGAGCACCCCCAGCAGGGGAGACCACTGCCCAGTTTGCAGTCATATACTATGACTCTCAGAATTTTAAACTGGAAGAGAAATTCTGAGAATTATTTAATACCAATAACCTTGTTGGATAGATTAAGAAGCAAATCTCTGAGAACCACATAACTTGCCCAAGTCAGTGCACCACTAGAGATTAAACATATCACTCAGCATGGAATAAAGTAGATTTATTAGTTTAAAAACATGAAACATAAGCAAGATAGACTAGTGTTGAGGCAGGTGGACTAGACTTGAGAGCAAAACAGTTCTACAATAAGTATATCTTGATTTACTTAGAAGCCTGGAGACAGGATACAAGTCAGCTTGGCCTCCCTGCCTAAATAATGAGGTTAATATTTATTTCTGAAAAAGCTTAGATCTATCATCTAAAGCCTTAAATCATATTCATTCAATGTCATGCATAAGCATTACAGTAATGAAAAGGCACCGCCAGTCTGAAACACAGAGGCTGCTGATAGATGCTCAAATAATGAGTACGCTTCCACCCTGTGCATAGGTGATCATTGGTGAGAGAAGGGTATGGCTAGCAACTGCTTTTTCCTCAGTGCAGTGTAGAGCTGAGCAGGGTGATTTATAAACCTCACACATTGAAGACCAAAAATATAAATCATTAAGTAGCGTGGCTCATGATTCAACTTGCTTTCTTTCCCCCTCTAACATGGGTAATAAATTGTGTGGGCTTTAATAATGTATAGGAGATGTTGTTATAATGTGAGAATATTAACTTTGGTGAGTCTTTTAATTTGCTTGTGATGTCAATAGTGTGCTGAAGTGTTTCTTCGGCAGAGCAGCAGCAGCACTGGTGCACAATTGTGTGTTGACACTTCAGTCAGAGGCTCCTGGGGATAAGATGAGACAGTTCACTTTAGCACTGAGCTTATCATTTTGGTGGATGTCCCTGAGGAATTACATGGCACAGAGAACATTGAACCCAATAGTCTAAAAGCACTTAGAATCGTATTAACACATTCACATAAAACCCCTTTCCCCCATGTTCTTGTGGAAGCAAAAGACAACAACGTCCATTTTATTTTTGCCCATGACTGCTCCTAAGTTTTGCTAGGAAAATAAATAAATAAATAAATAAATAAATAAATAAATAAATAAACGCAAGAGAAAATTTGAAAACTAACAGAATACAAGACCAGGAAAGCCACCAAAATACTCTAGGCTCATCTGGGAATGTGGCCCATCTCTTCCCAGTTAATAACATCCTTACAGGGCTGGCCCAGTGGTGCATTGGTTAAGAGCTGGCTTGGGATGCCAGCGGCCTCGGTTCGGATCCCACATATGAGGGCCAGAGGCACTGCCCTCTACAGCTAAGATGGTGAACAACAGCTCCACCTGGAGCTGAGCTGCTGTGAGTCCCTGGAGACAGCATAGCTGCAGCCGCTGCTTCAGTGGACTGCCATAGGCTACAGTGAGTGGCCAGCAGCCAGTGGAAGCTGCCAAGAGCCACTGTGAGCTGCCGTCCAGAGGCCGGCCACCGATCTGCCTCATCCGAGAAGAGCGCAATGACGATACCAACATGGGCCAGTGAAGCAGTGTCCTCCACAACTAGACTAAAGAACAAAAGGACAGCAACTTGTCTGTTCCCCTTCCCCGGTTCCCCAACACTGTTCTGCACCCCCAATACCCCCAATAAAATCTTTTAAAAAAATAAAATAAAATAACGTCCTTACAGATTCCCTCAGATGTTTTCTCATCATTTTACAAATATATGACAATAGTGACCCTCCCATATTTCAGAAATAATTCCTCATTGCCCTGCCTATGTTTTCACTCTGGAAGGAAAGAGCCATATAACTCTTTAGTGAACATCAGAGAAAAAGAAAAGAAAAGAAAAAGAAACATACACAGCAAAAAACAACAACAAAGAAGCAGAATGAGAGAGAGGAGGAACCATTTCAAGAGATGATACTATGAGAAAAGGGAGTGTCTGGGTGACAGCACTGAAGAGGTGGAAAGCATCAGCAAGGCATCATTCCCAAATTTTAACTTTACTCTAGAAGCTACACATATAAATAAAAACCTACCTTTTTTTGTGTTTCAGACCAACATCTCTCAATACATAGTTTTTGGATTTTATTTTTTAACTAAAAAAAAGTGAAGCCGAAAATTTGAGAGATTTAAAAGGAAGTGACCAGGGCCGGCTGAGTGGCTTGTTGGTTAGGAGTTGGCTAGGGACGCCAGCTCTAAGCAGCAGAGCCCTGGTTCGGATCTCACATGAGGGCCAGTGATGCTGTGCCCTCTACAGCTAAGATGGTGAGCAACAGCTCAACCTGGAGCTGGGCTGCCATGAGTCACTAGTGACAGCGTAGGCTGCAGTGGGCCTGGCCAGCAGTTGGCGTGAGCTTTCATGAGCTGCCATCAGCTGCCATGAGCAGATCTCCAATGGCTGGTGAACGACTGCTTCACCCAGGAAGAGCGCAATAATAATACCAAAATAGGCCAATGAAGCCGCATCCTCCACAACTAGACATAAGAACAAAAGGACAGCAATTTGTCTGTTCCCCTTCCCCGATTCCCCAATGCTGTTCCCCTCCCCAAATTCCCCAATAAAATCTTTTAAAAAAACACAAAACCAGAAAAACCCCACATTTTTCTTTTGGCTTGAAATATTTAGTTTCTCGTCCCAAATTTAACCTTAATTTAGGCTTTTCTCTCTTGATCAAACCCAAGAAATTCTCACCAATCTCCCTTAGCCATCTGTTTTTGATCCTTGACACTTTATCCTTCTTCTCTTACCCGTTCTAGATCAAGGTTTGTTTTTTTCCAAAGATGGTGTGTGTGTGTGTGTGTGTGTGTGTGTGTGTGTGTGTGTGTGTGTGTGTGTATGTGTAATCATATGTGCATTATACCACATAATTATTGTTTTTCAGAAAATGTAGATGCATGTCTGTGTAATAAATCCCTTTCATAACTAAATTAACATATAATAACACCATGTCTATATGTCAATGTCCAGGCTAACCCACAGGATACCATACATTTGTGGCATACTAAGAAAAATTTTGAAATTGCAAGCATTTAAAATTGTTTTCTTGTATTTCACCATCTCATCTATTAGTCAATCCCCAGCATTCCAAGGGATGCTGACATGTGAACTAGTAATGGTAATGTGTGCTATCAGAGAACATAGAAAAGAAGCTCTGAAAGAAAGGACAGTTGGGGAAAATATTTTACTATTATCAACAAATGACTACTACTATAGTATTTTTTTTTTTTACTCCCAGCAAAGAAGGGAAAAACACACAGGTTATTCTATCGAAGTCTAGCTCTACTCCTCCCCGTTTTTAAAAGGCAGTCTGGCTTACTTATTAAAGTCTAAATAAAGTTAGTAATTTGGTTAGGGCAATGGTTCTTGAACTATGTTTAACAAAGGAACCTCTTTTCACTGGTCACTCTTATGTAAAATTCAATGTCTTAAACAGAATGTGGAAGAGCTATTTTGATTAAAATGGTAAAAGGAGAGCTTGAGCTTTCTGTTCCGGACTGCCTGTGCAGGGCTTTCAGTGGCCTTCTGGAGTGTAGTGAGATATAGCTTGAAAACTCCTGGGTAAGCATAGCACAAAGGTAAGCATAAGTTGCATTCCAGCAGAATCAAATAAATAGTTAAGGTCAAAGCAAATTGTCAGAGAAACAGGCCACCATCTAATATTGTTGAGTTTCATGAGCGAGTCCTAAGAAATGAGAAGCAATCAAGCCCAGGACTGTAAGGTTTGAGGATGACAATTTTTCATTGCTAAAATTGGGACAGTCCTTGTCAAATCAAGATAGTCACCCTACTGAGGGACCCTTTATGAGAGTCCAGGTGACAACAAAATCATGTCTTTCAATGCTAAGCAACATCTTCACAGAGAGAACACACAACATATTAGGATTCAGGTAAGCCATGTGTAGTTGACATGGAATGCTCAAGGTTCTTTGACAGGAGAAAGAGGAGGAAAACAATGAAAGAGTACCCGTGTTGTAAACCACAGCACAAAGGACAGGTATACAAAAGCACACCCACACACTTTGAGAAAGATTTAATATGTTCATTCATGGTTTATCACCAATTGGTTCTTCCTCAGAATAGATAGCAAAGCACTTGCATCTCATTTCAGCCTCCAACACAGGAAATTTTACAGGTGAAACTGAGCCTCAGGTCTTTTCACTCCAAATTTAGTATCCAGTATCCTACTAACCACATAACCTGAGGATATGATTTAGGGACACAGATGAGAACAACAGAGGGGCAGCAATTCCCTTGAATGCTGTAATGCCTGCCATCCAAGGTCAACACAAAGAGCCCTTCCCCCGGGCTGCAAATTCTTTTGCATCAGACCTGTCTGTGGAAATTGGGCCCTGCTTAATTACAAGGCTGAATTCTTAATGTGCTTGGTATTTGTCAAGTCAAAAAGAGAGAAAACTATTCTGTCTGTGATTTATGTGTGCCCATTGACAAACTATATTATTCAAGTGAGAAGAGCAGATGGCCCCAAAACAAGGCAGTTATGGCCCACAATTACCATAATTATGGTACCCAGTGGATCTCCAGGATATCAACTGAACAAGGAATCTAACAGTCACCCAAAGACACTTAAAGGAAAAGGAGGTTAGCCTAAACCCCCAAGTAATAAAACAAATGGAGATCCTTCTTCATCAAGATGAAATGGTTTATTTCCTCATGGTTCAAGGCAGCACCACAAGGAGGGAGAGTGTGTCCTGAGCAGTCGGTGGCCCCAGGCAGGACTGGCAGTCTCTGTGGGTATGTCTGTCATCAGTGAGCATTAGCTTTGTGCGCAAGGGCATTTCACTGATTTGGGTTATCTTGGGAGAAATCTAACTTTTAGAGGACTGATTTACATCAGTCATTCCTGTCCCTTGTTTCCTTTGCCCACAGTCTGGTTCTATTGTCTGTGACAATTAGATTTTGCAGTCTTGAAAATAGCCATGCAAATTACCAAAATGTTTTCCATTTGAGACCTTATCCATATTTGAAAAAAATCAACTCTAAGCTGTGAAATGGAATTAAATGAAATGGGCTAAATCTGATGACTGAAATTTTAAAGCTTCTGTAAGAGGCTCCCCATATCCCAACCTCTTTATTAATGGCTACTTGTAAATGACTTTCACAAAAGGAAACACCATTTGTCACATTTTTTAACAAGTACTGTACTGTATGTACTGTCTCAACTCACCCCCCCCACTCAATTTAAGCATTAAGATTTATAGCTCATAGTGAGCTCCTCTATCTTTCTGTTTCTTCTTTGTACCTCTCCAAATGCTCAAGCAGCTTTTTTTAGAATAAAGTGAAGATAGTTTGTATTGAACTCAAACAGAACATTCTGAGACTTGACTTTCAAAAATGTGTGTTCTCCCCTATTCCCTTGATTATGTTCTTTCGTGCAGTGTAGTTTGTTTTCCTTCTGTCCTGTCCCAGCAGCATCCATATTCTATATTAGCCTACTGTTTCTTTCAAAATTCCGACTCTGTGTATCCTTTGTTTTGTTTTGGTTTTTGCTATTTTGAAACCATTCTGTGTAATCTTGATTAGCCAGTGAAGATTTACTTGCCACATAGCAACCAGTTACACTAAAAATTCCAGATTATTTCATTTCAATTGATCTTTCTGCAATGTGTGATTAAATGTTGGTCATTAGAAAATTGCTTACTATTTACTTGATTTGTATAGAGGAGAATTTTGTCAAAAATTAGGCACCTGATAACAACTTCTGTCTAAGCTAATGAACACAGTAGACTAGCATTGAAATGATCCCTACATAAGTGCATGCACATACACACACACACATGCACACCCACACACATGCACACACACACACACGCATGCACACAGGCTTCAATTTAGCTGTAGTAATCAAATATCTGTTTGATCTTGTTTGGTTAATTTATTTATACCCGAGACTCAAAAATTTGGCTATGAACCCAGTTTCTTCTCTCTCTGCCTATGTGTTTATTTTCTGTTGATTTATTTCTTCCTTTCTCTTTCTTTGCAACCCTGCCTCTCACACACATACATCCTAACATAGCCATACAAACACACATGCAAATGAATGTCTCTAGAATAACAATGTGTGCATGTGTGTGTAAGTGTGTGTAGTATAAGTCTTTCACCCATTTGCTTATTCATCTGTGGCTTTCACATAAATACTTGATCTCTACAATCACATGACTAGAAAACAGCAAAGCAAACTCTCATATATTTTGATGAATCAAACATCTTAAGCAGTGAAATGCCTCTCAATCATCTAACTTTGACTTTGTAACCAAAAGCAATGCTTTCGTGAAGTGAATCGTTTCTATAAACTTGCAAAGCTCAAGGTTACCTCAGAAACTTCATCTCTTAAGTTTTTAATTTCTAATTTCCATAATTCTTAAAATAAGCTTTTCTTTGACTTCTGGGTTAAATTGTCCTGGAGCCAACTCCAGGAATGTATCTTTTACTGAGTGACTATGAATATATATATGTGTGTGTGTATATATATATATATATATATATATATATATATATATATATATTCTTATATATGTAATTATATATGTAATTGTATATCTATATCTATATCTATATCTATCTATCTATCTATATATATATAAATTAATGTGTATTCCAATGTAAGTTTCCCCAAATGTAACTGTGGATATCAAAATGTAGGTTATATTCTGATTAAACCAAAACTATTTTAATTAACCAATTTATTTCCTACCAGGCAATTCTTTAGACTCTGAAGACTAACCAATGAATGAGATACATGTGGCCCCTGCCATCCTGGAGTTTTTAATCTAGTGGTAAATGGGCAATTAAATACACAACCAAGTGTGATAAGGGAAGTTACAATTGGAACACCTACCCATTTTCTTCTTGACTAGGTGGGTGGACCAGAAAACACTTGCCAAAGTAAATGTTATCTAAACTGAGGACTGAAGGATGAAAGGCCATTAGTGAGGCAAAGGTGAGACCAAAGAGTTCCAAGTTGAAAGGAAACTGCATATGAAGATCAAGGGGATAGGAAAGAACACTTTCCCTTTGTTATTTTTTTAAAATTTTGTATACATTCATATGTCTCTTGTGTTATCCAACATTTAGCAATGTAATTGTATTTTGGAGTATTTATATTTTAGGAATTTCTCCCAAAATGCATTTGCCTAACTCTCTGACATGATTTGATTTTTAACTAAAATAATAAAAGAAGAAAAATAGTCATCTCTTCGGCACTTACTGAATTTAGAAAAATCTAACTGATTCAGATGTTTTAGTTGCAGTATTATGGAAAAGAGATTGAGACAACATCCAGTAAAAGTAGCTTTTCTTTTCCTCCCTCTCCATCCCTAGAGTTTATTCTCAAGGGCATTCTCAAGGCCATAAACTCATGAACCTGACTAAAGTGAAACACCTTCATAATATTTCTCCCAGGGCCAAGGAAAGGATGCATTGAGCATGTGTGAGCATTAGGCTGATCTTTAAAAGGATGTAGTAAATGGGTTTCACTGTACTGGCAGCTCTCAAGGGTTCATTTTTTCTGCTACACTGGGTAGCACGTTCAGATCTGATTTTCAGTGCATGATTGCTCCTAGTTATCTCTCAGTATTCCTACTTTGGGAAGGTTCAACTATTCAGTCCACCTTTCTTTCTCTGGGTAACAGTAGGTCAGAAGGCAGAAGGAGGCTGAGAGCAGTTTCCCTAGCCTCTTCAGAACCCAGTTATAGATGCTCTCCATGCACGAGATGTGCGGAAAGCAAAGGGTCAACTCTCTGATTGGAACTAGCTTCACAGGATAATCAAAGCACTGGTATTTTTCATTGCAAATTTCCTACCCACAGCCTTTATGCTTTCTAAAGCCTTTTTCAGAGTTTGTCAATAAGTGTTACGGAGAAAAAAAGTTGCCATGCTCAAGTAAGTTTGAGAAATAGTAAAACCAAGTTAACAAAGTGTTGTGTTTCATGTGTGTGTTCCCTAAAATTCCTCTCAGAAGCTTTAATATGTTCATGTGCATTGTGAATATGTGAGGAAGAGGTTGATGTGGCTCTTACTAATCTTATTTAACCACTAAATATGTTTGTTTGTTTGTTTGTTTGTTTGTTTAATAGCATCTCACAGGGCCAGTATTCCAAGAAACACACTTTGGAAAGCATAACTATTACTTTTCTTTATTGCCTATTTAAAGTCTAAGGACTCTTCTGTTTGTTGATTACCTCTCCATGCAGCCATTCTTCATCCTTATCTGTTTCTTTGTTCTAATCTTACCTTTGCCCATCTGCCTCCCTTTTTCTCTCAGAAATTTTAAATACTTATTGAATAACTGAGATGGTGCCTTCAAGGTCCCAGGCTCCAGTTGAGGTTCTGGGAAGAAATCACTTAAGAGCCTTGCTCTTGGGAGATTTACTTTCAGATGCGGGTGGAGAAGATACTAAACAAGTAAACAAATATGCAAGTGAATTTTATCTACTAATTCTTGTAAACTAAACCAAAACCCATTTGGTATGCACAAGTCTTGAGTACGTTTTGGTAGATAATGCACGGTATCATAAACTTTGAAATGGATGAGAGAGAGCTACCGTTGCTACAACCTTGCTGTTAAGTTATAAAAGAAAGCAAGACTCAAACCAAATTACACCGCACATAGAACTTTCTTAAATAAAATTTATTAGCTAACGGGCATAACACAGTTAATAAAACTTGTTCTGTGGCTTGATGGAGGGCCACCTCTCTGTCCTTGTCCTTTTAGGTATTCCCACCGTTTTACATGAAAATTCCCTTCACAATTGTTGATATAAGAACATCCAAACCTGTAGAGAATGGTTATAAAAATTTATTTAATCCAAACAGAGAACACACCTGGAAGCAAGATCTCAACAGACTGAGATAAATGCTTCCAAGAAATGACAGTCTTTTATGCTTTGGAATTAAGGAGGGGATTTAAGAACCATTATTACATTAAATTGGGAGAAAGTAAGGTGCGTATTAGATTATAGAATAGTTAACACATGATTAAGTGCTCTCTGAGGATGTTCTAGCCTGAGAAGTAGGCATCTGAAAAGAGGCATTTCAAAGGTGTGTTAACCTAGCACAGAAACAATGGACAGGGCTTGCTTAAGGCAAAGATAAGCCTTTTATGAAGGAAGTTATATTGACTCCTACCATGACCTGAGCCCTCAGGAATTTATGATCAGATCTCCCTGAGGTTCTTTTCCATAGAATCCCTTTTTTATCCGCCAGATGGATGTGACAGTATTCCAGAGGCAGGGTTCTGCCCCCCCCCCCCCCCGGCACACACACAACAACCCCCACTCCTCCCGGCCCCAGCCCATCAGCATCAATCAGGCAACCCCAATAAAATCTTTAAAAAAAAAAAAAAAATTGGGGGCCGGCCGAGTGGCGTGGTGGTTAAGAGCTGACTTGGGATGCCAGCGGCCCCGGTTTGGGTCTCACATATGAGGGCCAGTGACACTGCCCTCAAAAGAAAAAAAAAAAAAATTCTTCTAAACCAATGGTGAGACATGGGAAATATGGAGATCAAGTTTTGTATTCCAATCCTAAGGAGAAAGCATTTTCTAGTTTTCTATACCTTGTTCATGCCACATTAGGGAATATAAGCAAAATATTTTTGACACATCCACCTTTAATTTTATTATTAAAGAGAATCCAATTCTAGCATTCATTATGCTAATTAACAAGGCACTGATATTTCACCAATAAAAACCCACTTCTGACATTCATTATGCTAATTATCATAACATGTTTATCAGAGACAAAGATAGCTGAAGTGCTTGTAGTAGCCTCCTCTGGAGTGTGGCCTTTCCACAGTGTTAGCTAACAGCCTCCCATGCTCCTGTGGGGGAGTGCATCCCTGATTAGAATGCTATCTGCACCTAGGTGTGACTTCAACTAATTCATCCTTAGGTCACAAGATCTATTCTAATACATTTTATGTAAATTTCAATGTAGCCTCTCTAAGTCCTATAAAGAAAACAAAACAGGTTAGTGACTTGGAATTTACTTGAGAAGTTCTCTAAGACCAGAACAGCCTCCAACTAAGAGACGCCAACTAATATCTGAGTGAAGAGGGCCACTAGACTTAAGAACTCCTTGGGGAATTGCATTCCAGGCAGAGGTAAAAGAAAGTGCAAAGGTTCTGATACAAAAGTAAGCTTGATGTGTTTAACGTGCCAACACAAGTCTAGTGGGACCAGCAGCGTGAGACACTGTTCTGAATGAGAGATGAGGTCAGGAGGACAAAGAGAAACTCAATCACCGAAGGCCATGTTAAAGAGTTTGGATTTTATTCCAAATGAAATGGAAATTTGCTGTAAGGTTTTAAGTAGGGAGCAACATGAGACTTTACATATTGAAAGCAGCCTCTCTGCTGAATGTGGACAATGGAATCCAGTGGGGCAAGACAGGAATCTGTGAGAGCACTTTGGAGGCTATTGCAGTTTGTAAAAGATTACGGTGGTCTGATTTAGGGTGGTACTAGGGATGATGGAGAAAGAAAGGTGGAGAGAAATGGACAATGTTAGGATATATTTGGGCATACAGCCAATCAGACTTATGGCTAAATAGGAAACAGAGTGAGGGTGAAAGGAATCAGTTTTGAGCTTGTGGTACCATTTATTAAAATGGGGAAGACTGGGCTGGCCGAGTGGCACGGTGGTTAAGTGCTGGCTTGGGACGCCAGCGGCCCCGGTTCGGGCGGGTCCCACATGTGAGGGCCAGTGACACTGCCCTCAAAAAAAAAAAAAAAAAATGGGGAAGACTGAGGGAGAACTATGATCTTTGAGGGAGGGTGTGGGGAGTGGAATCAATATCGTAGAATGAGATCCACAACATGTAGGTCATCCACCTGGAAGGCCACAAATTCTAAACCCATGGTTCTCAAGCCAGTTTCTTCTACCAAGCCTAGCAGAAAATTGTTTTAACGTTTGCAGAAATTGCTAGAGGCATACTAAAGCCTTCAGCAGCATTATGTCATCCATTCCTTTCAGCAGTTTTACAATAAAAACCTTATCTTTCTTATCTTAAGAATCTAAAAGCTTTGTGACAATAGAATGTAGTTCCTTTTCATATAAAGACTAGCAGCCCTCCTGTAAGAGTCACAAGCTACAAGGTAGTTTAGAGGCATTTAATACATTTTGGCACTCGGAATCAGGCGATACAAGATCAAATTCCAGCTATGCTCCTGATTCGCACTATGACTTTCGACAAGCGTGAAAGTCTCAGTTTTCTCATTTGTAAAAGAGAAATAATCTATGAAATGAGCACAGAATAAAGTAATATATGTGAAAAAATTTTAAACTGCTATAAACATTAGCCATTATATTTATTACTCTATTTAAAAAATCCAAATAACACAGGCCTCATTTGTGAATGTAATAAATGTGAAACCCCTTCATTGAGCCTACTACTGTAAGGCCCTCATTTTATAAGCCTTGGGTATTATAATTTACCAATTTTAACAACAACAACAACAACAAAAAATGTATTCTCCTGAGCCTCCCAAGAAGTGAGCCTGGATAGTAAATGGCATTACCTCTTAGCTAAAAATCATTTAGGCCAGTGATATACAAAAAAATTCACTGCAGCAAAATCACCTGAGGATCTTTCAAAAACACTTTCTTTACACCTGCAGAATCCAAATCTCTGAATGGGACCCAAAAATCAATGTTTACCAAATATTCCCCTGGTGATGTTGATGTAGCTGGCCCACAGTTTAATACCGAGGAAGTTGGTTTTTAGGAAAGAAAACTGAAATACAGAGAAAAAAAAAAAGTGACTGACCCAATTGCACGATTGGATTGAGAGCCTTCTTTCCAATCTAGACCAACGTGCCCTCCACTGTACCTCACAGGCACCATCCAAGGCCTGGCTCTTGCTGAGAGGTAGCAATAGTAAGAGCCAAGCTACTCTGATGCCAAAAATAGTATGTTCAATTTAACCACAAAAAGAAGCAAGTGCCCATGAGACAAAAGCTTAGCGTGAATCAGAATGGGCTCAAGTTAAGTAGATGAACAGGCCTAATAAAAATTAGATAAGAGAGCCTATATTGATGTGTGTACTTGGTCTCTCCCATGTGTTTAAGTTGAGGCTCATTGGCAATTGTTTGTTGTGGAATCCTACAGCTACTATGTCTATTTTCTTTCAGATGAGAATGCAAAATGATGTATCAAAAAGAGTAAGAGCTTATGGGGCAGATAGACATAATGTTGAAATTGTGTCTCAATCCTCTAAGTCTCAAGTATAAATGAGAAATTATTTTATCCACTTTGCAATGTTTTGTGAGTAATGAACACAAAACAACATCTAAATTTCCTAGCACATAATTAGCACTCATTAAATATTAATTATCCTTGTTGTTGTTGTTAAGCTATGTATCACATGCCAGTTACTGTAGATACTAGGTGATCATGACGTGGTCCTTGTCCTCAAAAAATTTACATAAGTAGGGGAGACAGGCAAGGAAACAAATTACTATAACAGTATAATTTTAAAAGAGTGGACTCTGGAAGCAGTTTGAATCCCAGCACTGCCACTTACTGGCTATGAAACCTTGGGCAAGTTACTTAACTTAGTGTTATATATAGAACTGAGATCATTATCCTTGCCTCCTAAGGTGTGTGTGATGATTACAAAGACAATGCATGAGAACATAAAGTACAGAGCCTGGAACATAATTAAGTGCTCAATAAACATAGCCATTATCACCATCAACATATTACCTTAGAAGTGGGCACTGGGTGTGATGGCAGGACCAAGGAAGGCACCAAACCAAACACAGAGCTGGGTGGTTTCTGTGTACAAAAGCCTGGGGTGGAAGTGAGGATAGAGCTGAAGGTCAGATGGGGATGACCCAGAGAAGAGAAAGGGGTGGAGTGCTGAGGAGATGGTACAGGTGGTAATAAGGCGCCATGCAATCAGGGAGCTACAAACACTTAGCCTGGATGGAACAAGGAACGCAGAGCAGACACACATGTGAAAGAGGCTAGAAAGATGGACCAAAATAGTGAATGAAAGGTCACCTACAGGACTCAGGAGCTTCGACTCCATCCTGTAGGAAACCCAGAACCTTTCAAAGTTTTCAGAAGGGGAATGGCATGACCAGATTTGTATTTTTAAACGATAAGGATAAACAGCATAATCCAATGAAATAAAAATAGCTGGAGTGGGGAGAGGTTAGCACTTATAAATGTGAGCAATGCCTGTGAACATTGTCTGAGCGAAATGACTTTTAAAACAATTTCCATTGCTGATTTAAGAGACTTTGCACAGATGTGGAAGCACATTTTTTTTCTGACAGAATCTCATTTCTGTTCTAAATTCTTTTTATCCTTTTGTTTGCCCTCATTTGTGTTTACACCACCTGTCAATTTAGTATAATCTGTGATTTTAATGTGTTTTCTCCTCCTTCCAGATCATTATTAAATGTGCTAAATAAAACCAGGCTCATCACTGCCTCTGGCACTTTCCTACCTGAACACTTCTGACTAGTTCAATATGCTGATTGTTATTGGCATAATACCTCCAAACTCCTTGAAACTTCCTTTGTATACTCCAGTCCATATCAGTGAACAAGATAAACAGACAAGTGTTTCTCTTTAACTAGGCAAGCCCAGGGCTCTCTAGCTTGGTCCTGTGAACCTTAGCCATCTCCATTTAATCCCTCACAAGGGCACATATATGTAGTCCAAAAAAGATGTTACTTGATGAGGCACCTGTAAATCAATGGGTTGTTGCTCAGTGTGCTCTTCAATACAAATGTCCTAATGGATAGGCCTAGTCATTCTCTTCATTCCACAGTACAGTAATTGGAGAGAGAGAGAGAGAGAGAGAGAGAGAGAGAGAGAGTGTGTGTGTGTGTGTGTGTGTGTGTGTGTGTTGGGGAGATGGATTTCTAAAGTCAGATTTCATGACATCAAAATCTTCTCTTTTTACAGTGAAGACAGTTGTCCAGAAATCTTTCATGTGAATTTGGAAATGCATAAGTTAGTCACAGATGTCTTCTTAAGCAGTCAAGTCATCCCTTCCTCTCCATTTCTCCGGTTGTACTCCTAGATTCCATTTCTTCAGGAAGTCAAACCAGGGTTCATGGGCATTCTGGAATAGCATGGCTAAGGAAAGGGGAAAGGCTGTCCTCATTTCAGGGAGCAACTCTAGAAACAGATATCAGTAAAATGAAAAGCAGTAAACATACACACAAAATATTGTAGACCATTTTTTATCTTGGTTCCTAGATTTTGCCTTTCCATTCATCTCTTCAACCAACATTTCCTGAGGCCCCATCTAAATGAAGAATAGTTGGTCCTCATCTTCAGGAAACTAAACTCTAGCTGGGAGAAATGACTAGAGGGAAATAAGCCAGAGCTTATGTTTTTTCTTGCACTTTAATTTTTTCCCCATATCCAAAGTGACATCTCAGAGAGTGGTTCTGTTATAGACATGCCTTTAGCTGATTAAGTTGGGAGTTTCAAAACAGGCAGCTTCAGATTGCATGTATCAATCATTCCACCAGGACCATGCCTTAGATCAATGCATACCCATACCACACTCTTCCCCACTCCCACCCAATGTCAAGGGCTAAAACAGAGTCAGCCTTATTCACTGGTGCAATAGTTACCTACACAGCCACCCCTAGAAGTGTTTGGAGCCTGAGCATCTCAGCCAGCACAGGGCCTCAAATCATCAGATGTAAGAGGAAGTCACACAGTTGAGAACTCCTACAGAACCCCTGACAGGAACTTTGGAACTGAATTTTGGTGTAGTTCAGAAAAGAGGAATAAGGTATGGCACTCCCTTCCATCAGACAACAAGCATAGGACCCAGTGAAGCTGCATTAGTTGACCTAAACAAGAGGCATGTTTAATCATCTCAATTCATCTGCCATAGTTGAAGTTTTGTAGTTTGACTATTTCTAGTCATCTGTTGCCTCTTTGAGCTGAATTTCTCTTTGCAGGTCCCATCCCTTCACCTCACTGAGGGTACAGGAATTTTCAGAGACATTGTGCTTTTCTAGTTGTTCATTCCTTAAGGCCAATTGGCTTGATATTCTGTTTTATTAAGCTTCTAATTCTAAGTCTCCAGCATTGTGAATTCTTTCACTTTCCATCTGCGGCAGCCTACTCATCAATATCCAATTTTAGTTTTCAAAGAGGCCAGGCACTCTCTTCCATGGGCAAGTTCAGTGGACCTGTCTATATGACTGCTTAAAAGATAGCAGACAATACCACACCAGGGTATCTTTCACTTGGGTTATCTATTGCAAATGCCCCAAGTCACCAGCAGAGCAGTTTTTTCTCCTAGTTTTTGGTAATAGTCTTAGTTTTTCATTTCCTCTTTTGCTTTTGAGTACTAGGACTCCATCTGGGATGTAAACAACCATGGATTTACAAGTATGTCATTGATATAGGGCACACAATCCACACAGGGGAACTTTTCCTTTTCAAGAACAAACTCGGCTGCTTAGCTGTACCAGGAGTTTAGCAGATCTCAGATGTTCTGTCAATGTTTCTTTAAATGGTGTTTTTCATTGCAAGCACCACTCCTGTAGCATAATCTAAAATATTCCCGGTAGAGTTACCTCCACAAACAAACACACTTCAGTAAGTAGCCCTTTGCCAGGGTCATTGGAACTAAAATGAACAACAAAAGAATTCTATCCACTCTTTTTTCTGCTCGTGACCTAATGTTACCCTTGAAATGTGGAAGGAGCAACACCCCAGGGCATCACCTCAGTTGGTTGTGGACCTTCCCTTTGGTTACAGCGCTCATGTATTTTCAATTGCTAATTTTTATGGCTACATAACAAAAAGCTTTATTGTTAAAGGCCATGTTATTGTTTTCCCTTCCAATTATAAGGAGTCTATCTTTGTCTTTGCCACATAGGGAAGGCAAAGAAAATAAAAGACCATTAAATTGGTATATTAAGTGATTTATTTTTATCATCGGTAGTTTGGATTATGGTACTTGACATAGACATTTCACTATATCAAAGCATTGGGAAACAAAGCTTAAATAGTAAAGTTTTAATAGAAATATCAGTCGCTGGTCATCATATAACAGTTGTGTGGATCCCTTGCCCCTGAATCCCTTGCCGTCACTCATAATGCATGGTTCCCAGGCCACTCAGAGGCTACTGTCTAAACAAGATCGACTATTACAAAGGGAAGGACAGCAAGTTTCCAATGTAATGTCACCAATTTTTTTACATTCTGAGAATTCTTCCCCAGGCACCAGTTTCGTTTTAAAGGCAGAAAGGTGACCATATTTTTATGACAGTTTTTTTTTTCTTTTTTCCTTTGGTCTAAGATTGGAGCACAGGAACAAAATAGCTCTTTTTGTTCATTGTACCAAGAAATTCCCTCCTGGATCTATCAAGTGTGACTGTTCACCTAGCAAATAGCTTGGACATATCCAGACATAAACACCGTATGAATAAAACATATTGCAATAGCTGGAGATAGTTATGTTTTTACAAAGGCAAGGTGTTCTGCTCTACGTTATCTGCAGAAGTTTGCGGTAATCATTCTCAACTGTGACACTTTATCTTATTAGCCGAATAAAAATACTTTTAATTACCTTTGTTAACTCTGTTTATTGTGACAGGCTATGCATTGTTAATTTGGAGGAGTTATTTTTTTATCTGTTAATGTAACATAATGGTATGTCTAGGTTGAGTAATGAATTGTTTGGTGTTTTTTTTTTAGAAAAAAAGGTTGAAACTTTGGTTTCCACATTTCAACTCAGACATTTATTTATAAATTTTCTTTTCTGTTAATGGTAAATGAAGTCCCGTAAAATAAAGACTGCTTGGAGGTAAGGATCATTAATCAGTTCTATGTTGATGTTTTACAGATAATCAAAAGTTCCTCAAAATAGGCAACTCTGTCTAATCCCAATTGCTGTACCATGTCTAAAGAGAATATAATCCCTAAAATGAAATAAATCTAGACCACTCAGGGATGTATAGGCTGAGATCAGCACCTTGATTTGCATGCACTAGCTGAAGTAGAGGCCTGAACACATCACCATTTCTGAGGGGACTGCCAAAGCCCAGCACAGTTGTGATTTTTTGTTTTGTTTTAAATGTCTCCCTTCAAACCACCTGCAGTGCCTTTAGTACCTCATTGCCCCGGGCACTGACCCAATGGAGATTTCCCTATTCACCAACAATCTAAAGCAATTTGCACTTATTGACACCATAGCAACTAATTGGTCTTCATGACCTGCAAACTTTCAGGAAGGTCAATTTAAGCAGCCTTTGTTGTGTCAGGGATCAATATAACATTTCTCCAATCAGATGCACTTCTGCTCTCTAACCCCACTGGAAAGTTGTCTGAAGTTTACTTAGTTGCCACAATGAGAAGGCATCAGACTTATCCAGTCTGAGGCTTAAAGATTGATATAATGCCATTCTGTGATCCCTGTGAGAGGAGGAAATAAAATATACCAATATATCTTCTAAAAAGATCATTAAATTGTATTGAATTCTCTCTATAAATTAGGTCTGGTGCTAGGTGAGGGGTGTGTGTGTGAGGGGAGTGTGGGTGTTTTGTTTTGCATTTAATCTTCATAATACCAGATTAAATCAGGAAAGCAATACATGAAGTAGATAAGGGAATAGACTCTAGAGTCAGACTACACTCAAATCCCTGATCCTTGCTTACTAGGTGTGTGACCTTGAACAAGTTACCTAAAAAATTCTGTACCTTCATTTCCCTGTCTGGAGAAAAGGGTGGAGGGCGGAAATAACATAGGATTGTTTTTGAAGATTTAATAAATGAATACATACAAAATCCTTAGAACTTTGTGAGGTAAATAGTACTTAATAATAAACATTAGTTTTTGCTATCATTATATTTATCCTATATTTTAGAACTCAGAAGGTCAAGGTCTAAAGAAGGTAGAGCCAGATTCTGAGACTAGGAATAGTTTGCACTATATAAGTAAATCCCATCAAGTAGTATAAGCATTCCTGATGGTATAGGGAATAATTGTAGGTCACACATGAACAGTACCTTATTTTGACATTATACATTTTCAGGTGAAATTGAAAAATGTATAACTAGTATATGAAGTACATAGTTTTATTGATATTGTTTAGGTTGAAGTCAAGAAAGATTTAATTTAAAGAAAAATATTATGTAAATTGTAGTACAAGAAAAATACAACTATGGCCAAAAAAATTAAGTAGTTTGCACATGAATATGTAGTTTGGGAACACTGCACTATAACATACTGCCTCCCTAAACTAATCTCCTCTGAAACAATAGTTTTCTGAATCCAAGTTAAGCACCTCTGTGGAAATGAAGTAACTGTACTCCATCTCTATTTTCTGAATTTAACCAATTAATGAAACTAAATACATACCTGTGATATTCTCAGAAATCTGCTTGATGTAAATATGAGATTAAAACTCTATCTACAAAGAAAGACAAAAATCCGGAAAATATGAATGAGAACTTAAAAACTCATAGCCTGCGCAGTAGTATATATAAGTAAATATTCAAATATGTAAGTTCAGGATAGAGAAATATTAGCACAGACTGGAGTAATCAGAGAAGGCTTCAACTGAACATGGAAGCAGAGCAGGGCTGCATATGCTTTAAGTAGGTGTCAGGAAGCACAGAGAAGTTTGTCTGAATCAGCTATGGAACTTTGAAAAAGTGGAAATACCAAGGTTGTATTTCTACTCCAGAATTTTAAAACATCAGAATCTCCAAAGGAGTGGGCAGGGTGTTGCATTTTTTTTTTTTTTTCCCCCTACACCCTGGTGATTTTGTGGCATATATAGCTGTGTCCTTTTCTGGTTATTTCTGCTTTCTGAAGGCTGCAGAACTTTCCACTCTTTGGCTACTTACAAGAACAGCACCTAGCTGAAAACTCCTGAGGCGGGAAGGAACTAGGCTTTGGGGTGAAGTTCATCCTTCCTGCTCTTTCTCTGATTGTTCCTTGGAGACTTCCCAATGTGCTTTGGCTTGTGTGGTAGGCAGAATTGCAAGATGGTCCCATAATCTCCATGACCAAGTGTGATGATCTATTTCCGCTTTTGGAAGTGGGTAGAACTCTGACTTTCTTCTAGTTCATAAATATGTAAACTTTAAGATTCTATCGTAGCCGACTGGAGAGATTCTCCTATAAGCTTTGAAGAAGCAGACAGCCCTGGTATGAACCACCTATGGAGAAAACCATGTGGAGGGGAACTGCAGTGGCATCTAAGGCCTGAGGGCATCCAACTGATAGCTAGTAGGAAGCCAGGGCCTTCTGTCATAGAGCTGCGAGGAAATGAATTTTCCAACAACCTCCATGAGCTTGGAAGTAAGTTCTTCTCCAGAGAACGTAGCCTAGCCAACACCCAGAACATATGTAGTCTAGTGAGGCCCGAAGAAAAGGACCCAAATAAACCATGCCTGAACCCTGAAATCTACAGGTAATCTACAGGCATGTGAAATAATAGATGTCAGTACTGTTTTAAACCTCAGAATTTGCATCGATAAGCCTCAGATACAGCAATAGGAAATTAATCATCTGACTTTAGCCTAAATAAATGGAGTGCCAAATCATTCTGTTGTCTGGATCAAAGACACAGCTTGACCCCCTCGCTTTGTCCTCAGCAACTAGTTGTAGGCTATCCTGCATTTACATTTTCCCTTGGTGACTTGCTAGAATGAGTGGTTCTGCCATAGGTGGGAAGCATCTCCCTTTTCAAGCACCATTTCAAATCCCATCCCATTTCCAATATGCAAATGAATCTTAAAAAGTAAATGTACATAGATTTATATAGATAAGATTTTTTAAGAACAACTTCTTTATTTCTTAGTACAGAACTAATATGTGTTCATTGCAGGAAGTAAATTATAACAGGATAAGCATCATCTAAAACAACAGCATGAAAAATGTCCACTCTTAATATTGTCCAATGTTTTGCCAGTCTTTTTATATACATATATACTCAAAATATGGTACCACATATCCTTTAGAATCATCATTTTTTAATTAACAACATACAACGCATGCTTTTCCAAGTTATTTAGTGATCTTTGACATTATTATTAATTTTATGTTTCTTATATATCCCATTTTACATATTTAATGTGATTTATTTAATCAATCTAGATAGAGCCAGAATTTGAACAAACTTTAAGAATTTCTGACAAGTTAGGCATTGGGAAATATTAAATGGGCGTAATTTTGCTCTGAACCACATCAGTATTCATATTTATTATGGCAACTCTAAGAAACTAATACAATTATCTAGTTGTTAAAGCTGTGAAAACAAATAGAAGTATGAGATTGAGAACACACCTTTTGGAGATACTGGCGTCAATTTCATAAACTTTAGAATAGAGATTGCAGTTCAGGTTTATTTATTTTATTTATTTATTTATTTATTTATTTTTTGAGGGTAATGTCACTGGCCCTCATATGGGGGGGCCGCTGGCTTCCGAAGCCAGCACTTAACCACTGCGCCACTTGGCCGGCCCTGCAGTTCACGTTTAAATCGTTCAAAATGCTAAGAAAATAAACATATAAAGAGAATTGACAGCATATTCTTGAAATCACTCATAGGTGAGGAAGCTGAGCAGGGAAGTATAGTAACCCAAAAAAGTCATTTAATGTCTCTAAGCTCTATTATCCAATTCTGAATAAAAGAAAAGGCTGTATTTGACAATCTTTGAGTTCTTTTGCAACTCTATTATTTTATATTTATCATTAAGCTACTATTTGGCTAGATGCTGGGAAGCTAAGGAGCAATATGAGGAAAGTACAGAGTATCTTTGGTGATAATGATGACAATAGTAATACTTTATATTGTGTCTTTCTGGGGACTTCAAAATATTTTTAACAATAATATACTAGTAATCCTAACATCTTTACTATGAAACAGAAAAAGCATTCTCATCATTTAAAGGATAAAGAAACTGAGACACAGGAGAGTTAAATGAAAAAGATTCTTCAGGGTAATATATTGCCTGAATGAGGCAAAATGCTTATCAGGAGAAAAACTAATGACAATATAAAGAGCATAGAGATACCAGTGAGAGATACATCACATTCTTGTACTCTCCCTCCTTTCCTTCCTCCTTTTCTCACTCTCTCCTTCTCCCTCCCTCCCTCTCTCCTCTAAATTACCTTGCCCCTGTTTGTAAAAATAGATTTTGGTTACAGAAAATTTGACACTCAACAAAAGGGAAATAATTGACATGTTGGGTGATCAGGAAAATAGGTATTTTTTTTCCTGGTTATTTCAAGTCTTTTCCTTCTTAGGATTAATGAATAAAGAATAGTTATGTTAGATACTCTATCATTTCTGTAAAGCTGTCAGTTTTCTCCAGTCTTTAAGGACCGGAGCAGCTATCAATGGTATTTTACTTACGAAAGAAACAACAGAGCTTCCAAATCTATGTCGTGAGAGTTGAGCCTAATTTTGGTTTTCAGAGAAAGCCAATTCTTAAGCTGTCTTACCCCTTCAAAAGAGATATTCCCAATGTGCTTCAACAAAGTATTAAAAATTTTATCCTTTCTGTAAGTTATTGTTGCATTCTTTGGAGTGCTGGTACCTAAAACTTGAAAACACAGCAATAACCAAAATAAATTGGTTCACATTAAAACACATACTCCATCAGCAATGACTTCCTATTGACAGTAACCATCTTCAGAGCAAATAATATTTAAACATAACGGCATGCCTTGTGCATGTTGAATTGTGGACTATATACAGTTAAAGTTCTTTGTTTAAAAAGTTGCCAGAGAGGAATTTTCTTTCTTTCAGTTTCCTTTGAAGAGCAACTAGCCTGCAGCAATCTCAGCTATATTTTTTCCACTATGATGCAATAGCAATCCCAAATGACACACCCTCTAAATGATTGGAAATTGGGTTAGGCTTCAGGAACTTGGGACCCAAAACACAGAAGCTGAAACATTCTGCCACAAAGTCCCATCAGTGATGGGTGGCTTTCTAGCTTGGATTCCTAGTTGTAATTCCTAGAAGTGCTCCACTCTTTGCCACCTCTTGACTGGTAAATACCAAAGACCAACCAATATCACCAAGGACCAAAGGTAGCCGTGTTGCTACCAATCAGTGAACTGTTGCTTTAATGACCTGCTTACCCTTTCATAAAAGCTATAATATAGGAAAAGTGTTATCACCACTTAAAACATGTAAAAACTGACATATAGGCAATTTTGTTGAAAAGATTCTTCATTGTAACACAGTGAACTGGCCAGGCGAGTGGACCCCTGAGTACCCCAGGGCCTCTGGAGTAGATGGTCCATGAAGGAATGTTCTACCTCACTCCTTTGACCAGCGCCTCAGAACAGGCATTTAATGAATATTTGCTGATGTGCAAATGAATGCATGTTACCTATACTTTGCCAGCAGGAAGAGAAAATGAACAGTTATACAGTTTAATGATGCTTTACACACTGGTGAACACTGGAATGGCAAAGAGCATGGGTGACTGTGTAGGTGGGGACAGCCGAGGTAAAGGGAGGGGGAGGGGAAAGCGCTGCTCTTTCTGTGTTGATATTGTGTTCATTACAGTGATGCCAAGCCTGACATACATCGCACTCAAAGGGTTTTTGTAGCACCCTGAGTAATTATCAGTAAATTTTAGCTGTTGTTCTTATTACTATTGTTATTATTATTAATTGAAATGGATTCAGAAGTCATGAAAACTGAATCCATATTTCCATAGAAAATGTGACTATAAAGGCATACAACTATTTAAAAATACATACTTGAATATATATATTCAATTCATCCAACCAGCATGGTGCCTTTAATGGCTTTTTCTTCTCCCATAATCTGAACTCCAGGCTTCTATAAAAAGTTCCCTACCTGAGTAAGTGTTGTCTAGTATCCTCTTTTGAGTAAATCCAAGAGGCACAGGCCTCTAATTGAACTGGGCACAGAGGTAAATTGGGCTGTATTCAGCTGCTATGAATAATAATAATAATAATAATAATAATAGCCATAATTTATTGAAAATCTACTATATGTCAGGTGAACTATTAAGCACTTTATTTTCATTATTTTATGTAATCTTATAACAACACTACTGGAATGCACTATTATTCTATCAATTTTCCATATGAGAAGTCTGAGGCTCAGAAAGGTTAAATTAACTTTTCCTGTGATCGTTGCGGAACTGTCTCATTCTGAGTAAAAACAGACTGTGAATACCCAGAGCCTATTTAAAACAGCAAGACAGCTTGAAATGGATTAGAACTATATATCCAGCCATATCTCAGCTAAAACAGATTCCAAGCTTGGAGTTTTGAGAGATACCCTAAAGCTCTAGATTTCCACAAGCTCCCAAGCTTCAAACTCCCAAGTTCAGGGCCTCAGGGCACCAGGAGACTCCACAGGCTGGCCTGGCCAGCAGATGTGGTTTGATCCTCAGCAGCTGGGAGCCATCCTTGGCTAGTTGACAAAGATTTCCATCACTAGTGGTGAGTCAAGCTGATAGTCTAACAATCACATTAGTTGCAGTGAATCACAGCATTTTTTGAGTTCCTCTTTTAATGTTGCCTTCAGGTCCTGCATCACATTTTTTTTTTTAATATCACTTTACTTTTTAAGATTGAATTGGACTTTGGGAACCAGCCAAAGTAATTGAGATCTAAGTCTGATGAGAAAAGTAGAGAATCCAGCTGGGTAAATACTGAATAATATCAGTCATACAATGTGACTATAAAGTAAGATTTTTTCTGAAGAAAATTCCCAAAGAGGAATTTCGAAGATGTTCAAAGTGAACATCATCACTGGTCTCTAGATGAGGCCTCTCAGAACTATCATTTGGATGTGTAAGTCCCATGGGTATTTAAGCAATCAGAATTGATTTGTGGTTTCTATGACTTCTCTCACCAAGCTAGCTAAATGTCCCCTCTTGATCAACCTTGATTGATATAAATGAGCATTTACTGAATGACAATGAGTCAGTCATTCAATACATTGTCATATTTTTTTTTGTCACGACAACCCTATGAAATGGTATTTATTATCCCATTTTACTAATAAGAAAACAAACTCATAAGCAAGCCCTATGCGACCTATTTCTTTAGTATAATTAGTATTTAAATCAAGGTCTTGCATAGGAGAATGCTTTCTTTCCACTGTCCACAACTGTCTTACCCCTAGCCTTTCTAAGCCCCTCTCCAGGAAGAATATTTGTAGGAAACATAGTACTTCTTCACTTGTAAATTAGTCAAATAGGAAACATATGTCATAACCTCGTCTCAAGAAGAAAATAATTTTTTAGATTCAAAAACTAAAGTTCTTTTACTTCACTGTGTGTGTGTGTGTGTGTGTATAAAGTTATCATCTATATTAGATATCTTTACTTCTCTAAGAAATAACCAGAAATAATCTGATTTATTTTAGGTAAGGTTTTAAGATAGCTTAAAAGCTCTTACATTTGGAAGATAGTACCTGAATCACATATTGTATATTATTCCCAAGTCTCATTAAAGTTTTCAAGGAGAAAGCCATCTTTATATCCACCAGCTAGTAGAGTATCTGCCAATAGAATTTATAGTGCAAGAGTGACCATTAACTCCTGCTTCTTTAAAGCGCATTTTCTCTTAGAGACCTTGACAGTTTAGACATAGGGCAAAAGCTTCATTTATTGACTTCTAGTTGAAGAAGATGAAAAGGGCATTTTGAAAAGAAACACTAACAAAAACTAATAAAAATAAAGGTTTGAATCATATGGGCCTTCAAGGAAGAAGATAATAATATCATGCATATGCCAGTTACATATATTTTTCCTTGGTATTAAACATTATATCATATTGAATGCCTGAAGATATTAACAAAAGCATCCTTATACCTTATAAAATCAGATATGACACTAAGGCAATATTTTCAAACTGATTGTCACAACTCTTAAGCACATTGTTAAATCAATTTAGTGATCATGAATAGATTTTTTAAAGAAAAACATAGAATACAATAGAGTACAAAAAAAACTATTAGAATAGAATACAGTGTGTCAGCCTGCATGACACATGGTTAAGTTTTGTATTATAAATGTAAACACCATATTCACCTCTGCTTCCCCCCACCAATGAGACAGAGAGCTGTGCTTGGCACATAGAGCCACTACATAAAGATTTGTTTAATGAATAAATGTGTGTGTGTGTCTTTTAGACTGGGTCAAACTGTAAAATGTACTTTATGTAGGACAAGATAAAAATTTTGGAAAGTTTTGTGTGTATACATACACACACACACACACACACACACGCATATGTCTAGTAACCACACATATGTACATAATGCCTTAGATTTCCTAGAAGCAGAGTGTGAGACAGAAGTTCCTGTGCAGGTGATACATTGTGAGTGTTTTCAGGAGATACCTATGGAGAGAGATGAGCAAAAGAAGGCAGTGGCGAGAAAGCAAGGCAAAGTTGTGGTTTTAGAAGTCTACCTCCCACAAAAGGAAGCTTCCATCAGCCAAGGGCAATCGCCCTCCAGGGAAGGGGACAGTCACAAGCCAGACTCCTTCCACACTAAAAGCTGCTAATATTCATTTCATGTGTTCAACAAACACTTCTGAGCATCTACTCCATCGAAGAAAGACATTAAGCTCTGGAATCTTACCCTACCTCAGAAAGATTATCATTTAGTATACCAAAGCCCAATTTTAATTCAAAAACACAGAGAATACGTGTGATAAAATACTTTGTAATAGAGAAAGGGGCTGTTAACATCACAAATCAGATTCCTTGGGTCGTTCTCAAGTTTCTTTCACTGAGTTTTCCTATATTTTCCTAAGTTTTCACCACGAAGCCAGCACATGCATTTAAAGTGAGGTGACACAAATGTGAAGGTACAGATCAGGCCTGATTAGCAGCCTTGAGGAATTTTTTAATATATCAATACTGTCTTAAAATATGTAAAAAGGTTTTACAATTCTAAAGTTTGCAAATGTAAAAATAGTTACATGGAGTGGGAAAAAAATCACATCAACTGTGCTATTGATATGGAAATAGAAAGTTATATTTCTGAAGAAAAGAATTTAGCAGAATCTTAACAAAGCTAGCAGCAAAACAATTTCTAATCTACTGTTGGCTTCTACATGTTCTAATTTTTGGTCTTTTTTTTTTTTTTTTCTTCAGGATTTTATTGGGGAGTTTGGGGGAGGGAAACAGCATTGAGGAACCAGGGAAGGGGAACAGACAAGTTGCTGTCCTTTTGTTCTTCAGTCTAGTTGTGGAGGACATTGCTTCACTGGCCCATGTTGGTATCGTCATTGCGCTCTTCTCAGGTGAGGCAGATCAGTCACCAGCCTCTGGACGCCACTCACAGTCGTTCCTGGCAACTCATATTAGCTGCTGGCCACTCACTGTAGCCATGGCAGCCCCTGCTGCAGGGGCTGCAGCTATGCCGTCCTGGGGACTCACAGCAGCCCAGCTCCAAGTGGAGCTGTTGTTCACCAACCTAGCTGTAGAGGGCAGTGTCACTGGCCCTCTCATGAAGGATCTGAACCAGGGCCACTGGCATCCCAAGCCAGCTCCTAACCACTAAGCCACTAGGCCGGCCCTAGGTCATGTTTTTAATATTTGTAGATTAAAATAATAAATGGGGCTGACCGACTGGCTCAGTTGGTTAAGAGCTCGCTCAAGATTGCGATCTGAGCTCTGAGCAATGGCGGTTTGATGCCAGCCTGAGCTGAGTTGCCGTTGCAGGATGGCTCAGCTAAATAAATAAATAAATAAATAAATAAATAAATAAATAAATAAAATAATAAGCTACACAACCTAATCTTATAAGACTTTTTGACACACATTAGTATTGAAGAATAGTAAAAAAAAAAAAATTCCCACTTGTTCTTATACTATCCTCACCTCATTATTGGTTTTGGCTTTTGTTTTTCCAGAAGTGCATTGAGAATTTCTACCTGTTCAATTTAAGACCAAATATATATATTTAATCATGTCACTAACCTGCTCCAACACTATCCCCATCTGTGGCTCATTTACAGTCTGGAGCTAACCTATCATTCCAATCCTGTCTCCTACTAGTAACCACACACTGGATTTTTAAAGCCTGCCTGGTTTCCTGTTCTATTGACTGACCTCATCCCAGAGTTAAAGCCACTTGTTCTGCATTGGTAAGCCCCCTATGCCCACCCACTCTCAGGCTCTGGATCTAACAGATATAAATCAGAAAGCACAGTGAACGCAGTACACTTATGGCCCTCTAATTCACCCCAGGGAATTGAGGATTAATGATCTATTCTCCTGCCTCCCTCAGACCTGTGGTCTATATTAGCACTTCTCAAATTTCAATATGCATACAAATCACCCAGATCTTGTTAAAATGCAGATTGTGATTCAGTAAGTAGGTATAGTGCCTACAATTCTTCAATTCTCACAAGTTTCTGGTGATGCCATCGCTGCCAATCTGGGGGCCACACTTTGAATAGCACAACTTACGTGCACCTTGGAATAGCTCACTGATATCTGGGTCACCTCTCCAGGTATTCTGACTTTATTGGTATGGGGTGCAGACTCATCACTGAGAGTCTTTAAAGCTTACTAGTTGATGCTAATGTATAACAAAATTTGAGGAACACTGGCCAAATATATACCCTAGTTCTGGGCATTAGGGCCTTAATTGTTCTGTTTTGCCTGAGAATTAGTCTTGATAGTCAACACAATATGATTATTGCCTTCTAACCTCTTCCTTCCCCACCCGTACCTTTAAATCAGACACTGAAGCTCTGAATGGCTGGTGAGGGATCCACTAAATTTTGAGATATCTTCCACATTGCTGATCATAGGGCCTTCCTGCCAAGATCTTTGAATTTAGGCTCTGAGATTTCCAATCATAACTGGTTTCTCCTGCACATCAAATATTTCTTATGTGGCATTCTATAACATTCTACAGCCACATAAAAAAATATTTGTTGACATAAATTTTTAAAGAATCATTTGTTCATTTATCCAATTAAATTCTTACCAAGGACCTCTTCTCTGTCAGGCAATGTTCTAGGATCTGGAGATACAATGTTAGACAAAACAGACCAGATAAAGCCCCTGGCCTATTGATGCTTCCCTGCTAATAAGAGACACAGACAATAAGCAAATACAATAAATGTATAAGCTAAGCTCAAGTAGCGATAAACATTGTAAAGAAGAATAAAGGGAGGCAAGGGAATAATCAATGACGGAGTCTGATATTTCACATAGGATGGTCTAAGAAGGCATTGTTTTGTGGGAATTTTGAGCAAGACCACAATGAGGCCAGGGCAGGTGCTACGCACACATCTGGGAGGCTCCAAGTAGGCAGCTTGCAGTGTTTAAGGTAGAGTAAAAAAGTCATTGTGGGCTGAGCTGGGTGAACAGGAGGTTATATTAGGAGAAGAGAGGGATAGGGAGGCAGGGGCCAAGATTAGAGACAATCAGGTCAGACATAGTCAGGACTTATAAGTGAAATGGGAATTCTTTGGAGGCATTTGAACAGAGGGTTTTTAAAAGATTGACTTGCCTATAAAAGGCTTTTTATACCAAAATCTATTTGACCTTGATCGCCTAAACTTTTCAATTGCTAACTGGCCTATGAATATAAAATTTACTGCAGAGGATTGTTTATCAGCCCATATCATCCTCTGCTTTTCTCAAGCATTTAATGGTTAGACAAGTGGTCTTCAACTCTAGTTCCAATATACAGAGAGAAATAGAGAGCTTTTATATGGGTTATATCTTTGTAAAAAATCCTCATTTGGCTTGTTAAACATAGATATGGGTGAGGGGATCTCACCTTTAGATGAGGCACTGAAATGCCTCACACATCGTATTTGGGTGCCTAACAAGCATCTCAAAAAAAAAAAAAAAGGGGCCGGCCGAGTGGCGCGGTGGTTAAGCGCTGGCTTGGGAAGCCAGCGGCCCCGGTTCAGTCCCACATATGAGGGCCAGTGACACTGCCCTCAAAAAACAAACAAAAAAACAAACAAACAACCAAGCATCTCAAACTTAACATAGTCATAGCAGAATCATTGATTATTTGATATCAAATCTATTCCTCCCTATTTCAGTAAAGGGCACTACCACCTAGCTAGTTGTTTGGGTCAAAACTGAGTTGCCAGTTTTGATTCCTTCATTTTCTCACATCTATTTCATCATTAAGTCTTGTCGGTTCTACCTCCAACATGTTTCATGAGCCAACCGATTTTACCACCTCCACTGCTACAGTCTTAATCCCTACCATCATCTGTAGAGGAATGGGGGA
Source organism: Aselliscus stoliczkanus (assembly GCA_033961575.1). Classification (NCBI taxonomy): domain Eukaryota; kingdom Metazoa; phylum Chordata; class Mammalia; order Chiroptera; family Hipposideridae; genus Aselliscus; species Aselliscus stoliczkanus. Next base: position 119,668,076 of record CM066730.1, on the reverse strand, counting down.
ACAGAATTCAAGTTTTGACATGTTAGGTTTGAGAGGTCAGTCAGACACTCAAATGATGATAAAGTTGATATTGACGTAAATGACTCTGGAGTTCAAGAATGAGGACTGAGCTAGAGATAGACGTTTAAAAGTGGTATGGAGGCCAGTGATACTTAAAGCCATTAAGACTACATGAGCTCACCTAGAGAGCATGTAAAGATAGAGGAAAAGTCCCAGAACTGAGCCCTGGAGCAAAGAAAGGAGACTGAGAGTCCCAGAGATAAACATCCCAGAGAGTCAGTAGGAAAATCAAGAGAAAGAGGTATTTTGAAAGCCAAGGCAAGAGTGTTTCAAAGGGAAGAAGTGATCAATTGTGTCAAATTCTGCTTATAGATTGAGTAAAATGAAGACTAATAATCTACCACTGAACTCAATTGACTTATCTTTACAAGCCCTCTTCCACAAAAACAAAACAAAACAAAACAAAAACACTACTGTTTTAAAGCTTGATCATATCAGATCATTTCCCCACTTTAAACCCTCCAATGGCAAACAGATTTAATACAGGCAATTACACATCATCTGGCTTCTGTCTGTGTCCCTGAACCCATCTCCCTCCACATTCCCGCTACTATGCTCCAACCAAATTAGCTGTGAGTTATATTCTGTGGAAGAAAGATACTGTTGATGCCCTGCATTATCCTCCCTGCAGTTGAAGAGTTTTCAGCATACTGACAGTTTCCTATGTTTAGTACTTGTGTCTTTCTTATCTGCCTGAGGACTTTCTTTAGTTCTTCAGGAATTTGCTTGACCTCCACAGGTACAACCTAAAAATGCAGAAGAGTTAATACCCCAAGAATAATACTCAGCCAGTGGGATATGTGAGAAGGCAGATATATCGCCTAGCCCCCCAATCCTCTGAGGTGAGCTCCAAGTGTTTTCTCCAAGGGGCCCCGATTCGGGGCTCCAGTCCACGAGGCATGACTGGGCTAGGTGGGTGTGGAGAAGGGATGGCGAAAGCCCCGTGCAAGAAAAATAAGGCCCCCCATCCGTAACCTGCTTATAACACACTCTCTCCTTGTCCACTTTCTTCATTTCTTTTGTGGTGCTTCATGGAATGACCTCCCAAATAAACTACCTGTACCCAGTCCTTATCTCTGGGTCTATTATGAGAAACACATGCCAAGCCAATTCCCATCCTTGGGCTTTGGTAGGTGCTCTGCCTTCCATGTAGAAAGTGCTTCACACAAACCCTTGCTTGGCATCTTTCTTATCAGTAGGCTTCAACCTGAATTCTTTGTCTTCAAAGAACCACCCTGACCCTCTAGTTCAAGTAGCTCGCACCAGTCACTCCGTTACTGTAATCTTTATAGCATTAATCAGTGCTGAAAGTTTTCTTGTTTACTATTTCATGAGTTTATTGGCTGTCTCATTTCTTCCTTACTCATGCTCAGCATGCAAAATCCACTCCCATTCATAGGATTCAAGATGGTAAGTGAGTTCCTGAAAGGAATTCTTGCACACTCTCTCTGCCCCCTTGCTCAGCTCCTACTACAGCACCCAGACTAGAGGAAGCAATTAAAATGTGCTGACTGGCTCACTTATGACTTTGCTTCTCATACTGGAGTATATGTGCTCCTGCCATGGCCATTCAGTATTATACCAGGGAGTCTGCATTTATATGCCCAATAAGCCCGAAATATGACATATCGCTCAAGAATATAAAGTTGGTCAGAAAAAAAGTGTGTGTGTGTGTGTGTGTGTGTGTGTGTGTCTGTGTGTGTGTGAAGAAAGAGAGAGAGAGAGAGAGAGAGAGAGAGAGAGAGAGAGACTAGAAAAACTATTCGGTTATTTACTTTTCAATAATTAAAGTTTTTGTTTTTATATTTAAATAAACAGATATCTTATGGAGTAACATGGGAGGTATTCATGGGCTTTCATGATAATCTAAGTGTTCAGTGTCCCTTGCTTTAGGGATACTTAGATAGGAAAGTCTGAAAGCCTTCCTCTAAGGGACCCCATACTCTAATTGGAAAAAGGGAAGAAACTCTAATGGGAATGGATGACTACACAAGCTGTCCCTAATTTTTTTCTAAGCTTTTTCCCTGTTCTCATGAGCCTTAAAGCCATTACCCATACTTATCCAATTTTCTGGCCCAGTTTTCCCCATACGGAGTTCCCCAGAACCATTAATTTATGTTCTCTAGAGATTAAAGAAAATCTCTGTTCAAATAAAATTGGAAAACGCCAGATTAAGTCTCCTTGGGACCTTTAATATGCTATTGTGCATTTTCTTGTACCAAACAGAGGGACTGAGTATGGAGCCTTTCCACATCCTTTTTTTTGGAGTTCTCTGAAAACAGGTTGGGAGACACTTCAATTTCTGAAGAGAAAATTGAGAAGTAAAAGAACTTGACCCAGGTTCTACAGCTAGTTAAGTGGTGGAGAAAGAATTTGAAACCATGTTGCTCATTTCCAGGGCCCTTTTTTCTACTTAGCCCAGCTGAAACAAGGCTGGAAGGAGCTTCTGCTGAAGCTTAAGAAGAGTGTTTCCAGATGTCCTTAGAAAGAAGGGCCTTGACAAAGAAGGCTAGGGAATAAAGATTTCATATTTTAAAATTATTGCTTATTTCACCCGATATTTTGTATTTATTGTTTGCAAAATATTTATTTATTTTATATGCTTCCTAGAAATAGTTATTTTTAAACATTTGCATGGAACTTTGAAAAAAACTCAAAATTTCAGGTGAATTCATTCTGATAATCAGTCTATACATGGTTAATACATTGAAAATTCTTCTTTCTTTTTTTCTGAAAGTTTTTAAGAGAGTAACCATGCAAGTTTCTTAAGTAATTGTGAAAACATTAACTTAAAATTTAACATACAGTGTAACTAGTGAACTTCATTTTTTGGCCTAAAGATGTATCTTATCCACATTTGTTTACATAACAATGCTGTTATCATTGTCAACCATAAACAAAAGTTGACTAGCTATTCATCACCAAAAGTGATTATTCCAAAAAAAAAGAAAGGATTGCATTTCCATATATGCGGACTTGGTAGACCCAAAATCCTATGAAGAAAAACTAATTGGGAAATAATTTTTTTTAAGCTAACAGTTTTCTGATGGTAGAGTAAGTTATGTGACATCACTTAACCAGCTCAAGGTCCCAATTCCAAGCCCCTGCCTTTTTTCCTTCCACTCATATTTTTGCACCAGGAGACCTTGAGGTAGGTATATATACTCCCAATTCTTGCCGGTATTAACAGCATTAGGTCAATTTGACGACCTCATAAATGGTTGAGGAGCTGACAGCACTTTGTTAAGGTAAACAGTACAATTCTCACACTCACTGAGAGGTCATTTGCATAGAGTTCCATAGTTGGTTGTTTACTGTCATCCTTTAAGAATGCAGGCTGAATGTCTGCATTCTTACTTGCAAAAGAAACTATCAGTGAATTTTCTGAAAAACAAAGCAAGTGAGTGAAACTGTGGAGATCTGGATCTCTCCTACTAAGTGACTTTAGGCAAGTCATTTTATTGCCCAACCTCTTGTCTTTTTCATTTGCAAAATGAGGCTGTTGGAATGTCTTTCATTTTCTGTCCAGCAGTCATAACAAACAATTGTTTGGAATATAATACTGCTTTAGGCTGAGTTCAAAGTTTACTCTGCCCAGTTGTAACATTGCAAAGATTTCAGGAGTAAGAAGCACAAGGCAACTAGTTCCTCTGGTATGGCAGTTCCAACTGCATTTTCAAATAGCTCCATTTATATTATTTTTTACATTTCCATATCAGTATATATTGATTGTCCTCATCTTCATTCTCTTCAACTCCTACCTGTAATTTCATGATATGAATGTACTCTATCCAGTGAAATTATTCTTCCTTTGCTGGATATTTAGACTGTTTATTTTTATTATGCTAAAGAATTATGCATTGGACATCCTAACGTGTCTCTTTGGCCACAGGCATATGATGTTCCTTTGGTTAGCTACTGAGATGAAATTTAATTTTAATATACTGTCAATTCATCCTCAAAAGTCACAGTAATGATTCACTCTTCCCCCAGCAGAGTATGAGAGAACTCCATAGTTTAACCCATACTTGACGTTATCAAACAACTTAAGTCAATCTAAGGAGTAAAAATGTTATCCTTGATTTCAACCATTCTTTTCTGTTCCAGACCTTCTTATAGTTTCTGGCCTCTATCTAGCCCCCTCCACTACGCGCCTCTCCCCCAACACCCCTTTAGGGGTTTGGACATTGTCCTTCCTTCCAATAAATCTTTCCTCAAGAAAGAATCAGGTATCACTTGCCTTAGTACAAATGTAAGTCAATTAGCTACTATTCTCATGGGTATTTGCATTTGAGGCTCCATCTCTAATTGCAGAATAAAAGACTATAGAGCAATTTGAAGAATTATGTAAGAGGAGAATTATTTATTAGATTAGGAAGCTTTCACAGGTCCAGGAATCACATTATGACAGGCTATGGTTGTGATCCACTAGGAATGACTTATTGGCATGTGGAATATCATGATGTTCCGGTTAGAAAACACTTGTTTATGCTGATTACTACTCAGATCATCATAATTCTTCAAGTAGCAAATGTGCTAAACTCCCTTTTAAAAGGCAATGTGTTATGGCTGTTGAGGGAAATGAGATACTAGAATTCTGAAACAAAATTCATTTATATTAACAGGAACCCTGGTGAGGCATAGTTGTATATTTATGGATCAAAAATATCTTCCTCCAAGCTTATGAGAGGATACAAACATTTCAACCACTCAGCAGGTTCATTCTGGGGTTGACAGAGCTCTTCCTATTTTTTTCATTAGCAAATAGGCTGCCTCTAAGGAAGGACTGTAGGTCTAGGATTCAGTTTGAAGAAATATATGATTCTAATCACTCTGGACCTCAATATTCTTGTCTCTTAAATGAAACTAAAATGCTTTAACAGCCTCACAAGGTGCTATGAGATTACAATGCTATGCTATATGTGAAAATATGTCTATCAACTCTAAAATGGGGGCTGTAATAATTATTAAGTAAATAAACTAATACAACAATATTTTTGAATTCCTACACATTTCTGAGGCTCATATTTCTACTTAGAAAGATCTTAAGAGATAGATGTTGTTGTTGCCAAGAGAAAGTGGAAGCCTGAAAAATTGCATATCATACCCAAGGTAAATTCAGCACCAGCAATAATATTCATACAAAATCTGTCTGCATCTAAAATCTAGATTCTTTCTAGTACACAATCTGCCTTCATTATTTTACAGTATGCTACACCTACTAGTACTTAATTACTATATTTGAAATGAACACGTAAACCAAAGTTTACGTTGCATTGAAATACAGAATTCTGAGTACCATATTTCACTTCATTTACATATGCAAGTGTCTAAGCCCTAGTATCAGTCATATCAATATCACTCATAATGCATAATAGCTCAAGGATCACTCCCAACAAGATAACCTCTTTCCGTGGGTAATGTGCTGGAATTTGGACTCACAAAATGGATGGTAGGACTGACAAAGCAACTAGAAAGTTGCTATTCCGTGCAATTTCCCCGGGCTGGTGCCAGTACACATTCTGGGGAGATGCGATAACAGCACATTTTACATCTTCATGTGTTGAAACCAATAAATCTTAGTCCTTCTAGCAGCACAGCCCTGCTTTGGGGTAAAATTGCAGCCATTGATCTACAGTTCAGCTGTAACTTAACTTTGTGCCTTTTTTCTTTGCGTGCAGTCTCCACCTATTTAGATGTGGGTCACTGGGTGGCAAAATGCAAAGGGAACCAAATGCAGGGATGATAGGAGGAGTCGATAAGCTAGTATTTGGGGATTTCTGCTTCTAAATCGAGGCTAGAAAAAAATGGATTTCAAAAGCAAAGGCCTTTTCCATCCCAGAGCCAGCAGTGAGATCAGAACCAAAGGGCTAGTGACTGCTAATTTAGAGCTAAACTAAAAACCAACTTTATATCAAGGATGACTAGATCCAGCCAACTCAGAGGATTAGAAGCAGAGCCCAGCAAATCTGACTCTTTCATTTTATACACCAGGAAGCTGCAGACCAGACAGGGCACACAGCTGGAATTCACACTCCGAACCTGGGCTCAGTTCAGGGATCTCTGTCCCAGTGGGCTGCCTTTGGCTACCCACCTTCCTCAGCGGCAGCAGCTCACCACCGAGGGCATCCACATGTTGGAAACTAACACTTTATAAATCCATTCTGTTTACTGAAGCAAAACAAAGAAAAGAAATATCTTCCTTCTCCCAGAATACTGGGCACAGATCCTACACAGATGCCATGGTTAACTGAGGTTAAAATGTAATGCCACAAGGCTGGATTTCCGTAGAGGGGTTTGGAGAGTTAATAGGCTCAAAAGAGAACCGGATTTCTGATCCTACTTGAAGGATGGCTTACCTGGGGGCTTTGCAAAGCTCTTAGGATGCATGTTACATAGTGACATTTCCATAAGCCTCAGGTTTCATTCCAACCAACTCTTTAAGTTGGTGGGGAAGAAGTATTCCTGTGTGTCCTAGCTTGAAATATTTCAGAGAATACATTGGAAGGTACAATTTAAATAATGAATGCAGGCAGGTTTCAGGGAGAAAGCAAGCTCTGCACTCCCTGGGATTCTGACTCATTCTACTAGACAAGGATCTGCCTACACCAACCTTTATACACAGGGAACCAGAGCCCTGTGCTGTGCTGCAGGGCTTGCCCTGACCAAGTACCCAGGTGTCAGCGCCATGGCAGTGGTGCCAATAGCAGGCCAGAAGAGGATTTTTATTGACACCAGGCAGTTAGCAATCCTAAATTGCAAAATAAAGGAGATTTATTTTGGAGCTCTCCCACATTTTCCAGATTCTTCTTCCCCATCTTGGAATGCCCTGCCTCTCCTCACCCCAGTATATAGAGTCCTCGGGCTTCCACCACCCTGACCAAAGTTATTCCAACCTTCCACCTGATTCTATCTCTTCTAGACCCATCCTACCCTAAAGAGCACCAAACTCTCCTTTCTTCTTACTGTGCAGGAGATCGCAAATAAGATAGCATTTGACTAAAAGAATTTATAACAGCATGATCACTAAGAAATGCTATTACTTTGTTTCTCCTGCCCCCAAATATTTGCATTTTAAAGCATCTGTTGACTTATTCCAAAGGAATCTCTTAAAATGTGGAAAAGTTGTTTTGAGCTGAGGTCCTAGTCTTCCTGGGGCACACCCTACTCCCAATACTAGTCCTGACCAGTAAGATACATTAATTGTTCGTCGCCGACAACTTGTTTCTGTGACTCCACCCCACTGGAGTTTCTTCCGGTGTTAAGAGTCCTATACACAGTTAACAGGGAATTTCTGATCCTGCTTGAAGGATGGGTTAGTCTAGCCTAAGTCATCAATTCTGGGTCTGGACTCCGTGCTAAGCACAAATCTTACGTTACTTACTCCTTCCCACAACCCTCTGAGGGAGACCCTATCATGATCACCGTTTTAGAGAAAATAGGCTTAGAATGGTCAAGCCACTTGCCCAAGGTCATGGTAAGTGAGGCGCAGATCTGCAGTCAAACTGCAATCCTCTGGATTCCAGAACACACGTTCTTAGCCATGCACCATAATGAGACAAGAACTAATTCCCAGTCAGAAGACCCAAGTTTATGTCATAGCTCTGCCCCTGACCAGTGATAATCACCAGTTTCCTTAAGTTTTCTAAAACTCCTTCGTAATCAGTAAAATGGGTTGATAACAATACGTATCACACCAGGCAAAACTGAGAATTCATGTGACAAGTAATTTATAAAATGGAACCACTGATATAAATATGGTGTCTATTCTTTTTTATTTTTTTAAACCACCTCTCCCCAAGGGAATTTTATTTCTACGTGTATGTGAATTCCCTAAAATATGGACTTGTAATGTAGATGATGATAAACTGGGACCCTCTCTGTTATCTTCTTCACTCAGGCTCTTAACAAATACTTGTTAAATAAATGAATGATTGATCTTTGCTTGGAAAACAAAAGAGAAGCATGGCAGGCGAAAGTAAAAAACCTTTGTTAATTGAAAAATTGTCACTAGTACCAAGAAACACTATTGACTTTTATACATGGTTATCAAGTCCTAAGTAGCTAAGGAGTAATAAATACACTCTGGCATCATATTAACATGAATGAAATCTTGTATTAGTTTTTAACAAATCAGCAGGGTTTTAAGGTTTGACCTGTAGCCCTATTTTGACCTACATTTAGTTGCATTAAGTTTGCTAAGCTACCTTAATCCTACTTGAACTTCTGTATCCCATTTCCCAGTAATTTGCAAGTCTTTAACAACATGGCTGTGTGCAGAGTGTGTTTGTGTAGTCCAGTTTCTTTCCCCACCCCCACCTCCATTTTCTATTTTCAACTTTCACCCTCCCCTCTCCTACCTGGCATGTTTCCCAAGAAGTGCTTCAGTTGCAAAGAAGGAAAATACTGACAGTGCATAATTTAAATGAGAGAGATGTGCTATGCCACATTTTCATTAAAATTACAGAAAAATCCAAGCTGTGTGGAGTTTAAGGGAGATCAGAATAGAGTCCAAAGTACTATCATTACATTTTGTAGTGTTTTTTTAGCTCAATAAAGCAGCTGTCCTATATTTGCAAAATAGCTTGGAAATTGTTGGTCGTGAAAAAGGAAAGATGCACACTGGGTTTTTTCTTCATTTCAGTTTAGAGTTCTCTAGTAGTTACAAGAATTAGAAAAAAGAAGTGCACAATTCCTATCATCTCTATCTGAATCTAAATATGAGCCCCAGAATATGTTGAAAAGAGCTCCTAATGTAGATTGGGCCAGAACTTTTCTAACAGATTAACAAGCTCTTACCTATAAACCAAACACTCCTCTGGCCCACACGCTTAATAAAACAAAGGCACTTGTTTATAATGGTGTTCAGTAAGCAAAATTTTCTGCAGACTTACACAAAGCAACCAAATAAAGATGTGATTCTGGGGAAAAGACCTGACACAAGTGTGGAGAATAAAGACTACCAAAACAACATTAGTTTTCTCCAGAATTGTAAAGTTCTATCTCTCTTGAGCTCAATCATCCTTTAGAACTGAGTGTTCATTACATTTTGATATTAGTTTGTCATGTTTTGGCATCATTTGGACTAACAGAATGTTTCTGTCGTCAACCATGAGATTTTCATCTCAGGAGTTAATAACTTTCCTGTACATGGCTAACGCCCATTTCGTTACACTATCTTAGGATCTAGCCCCAAGGATCAGAGATATCAAATATTGGGTTGTTGGAAAAGTCATGACGTATTTTTTCTATGTTTTTCATTGCAAAATGCGTCATGACTTTTCCGACAACCCAATAATAAAAAATTGTGCTATTTTGGAATCCAACAGAAAGAAGGCAAGAATATTTAGAAATGTTAGAGGATACAAACTTAAAAGCTAACTCATTTCACTCATTATTCAATAAACTGAATTTCTGTGGTTTCCTAACTGAAGGTTTTATAATTATGTATCTCTGAACACAATATTCTTATAAATATAAATTCATCTTCAGCTTTTTAAAAATGATTCTCACTCTGACATACACCTAGAATTTCCATTCTACCAATTCACCCTATATGTACTATGTTTCTGTCTTTTCTCTTTTAATGTTATATTTAATTACACATATATTTCATGAATACATTACTGTAAAAAGAACAAATAATACAGAGTAATTTATTACTCAAGTGGCCATCCTTACATTCTGTAGTTTTGCCAGTTTTGATTTTTTTTTGTCTCTTTAATCATAGTTCCAGGTCTTTCTCATATTTTTTTTTTTTTCATGATTGCAATTTGTTGAATAAACAGACTCATTTGATCATCTGCCTTAAACAGATCCCATCCGTTTGGATTTTATTGATTGCATTCTCTTGGTGTTGTTATCCAACATATTCCTCTGTTCTCTGTAGTTCTTGTAAATTGGTAGTTGATAAAATAATAATAATAATAATAATAACATACCATAAAACATTCTTTTTATGAAATGTTATAATTTGTAACTATTATTTTTCATCATAATGAGACATTAAAGATGTCGCTCCTTGAAATATGGATGACTAAATTTTAAAAAACAAACAAAATTTATATACTATAAATGCGATTTTCTAGATTATATTTGTATCTGAACAATTTATTGTGTTCATTTTTCCTATGTCAATAAATTTTCTTCTACAACACCAAAAAAAAAAATTGTAGTTGATCTAGAGACTTATGCAGATTCAATGTTATTCATATTCAAAACACTTCATAGATCATGGGATATTCCTCATCAAAACGTTGTCTCTCTTGCAACTTATTTTTTCACTTAAAAATATGTCCTGGAGAGTCCTCCCTCCACAGTGTATGTAGGTTTACCTTAATTCTTTATTCCATAGACTGATGTGTTACAATTTGCATAATTATTTTCACCTTTATCAATTCTACATTGAACATCCTTATTACAGAGATTTGTATACACATGTAAGAGTTTAGTCCTTTTTTTCCTATGTGCACTGTCAAGGGACCTTGAAAGGGGAGATTTTCATTCACAGGAGGAGAAATAATAGGTCATTTTGTTTAGTACAATGCATTTAGGCTCCTTCCCAACACTGAAAAGGGGTCTAAAATATAGCGGTCTCCACAGTGGGATACATGCCTCCCAGAAAGTATTCAAAAACATACACTGGGAAATAGGAAAAAATATCGTTGTGTATTTGTTATATGGAGCTGAGTTCCTGCCCAGCTGACGGCCTACTATGTATCTCCACAGAAATAATTTGTCATCACCTCAAACTCAATATGTAAAAAAAATGCAATCATCACTTTTTCCCTGGAGGCCCAGTCCCTCCCCCTGATTCTATGTTTCTATTAATGGCATCAGCAGCATTTTCTGTCACCCAGCCTCGAAACCTTGAGTCATCTTTTGTTTCACCTTTTATCCCAGTCTCTGCAATAGCTTTTCCATGTTTCCTCCTTTCCATCGCCACTGCCACCACCTTTTCTCAGGCCCATTTAATGACTTTTACAATGAAAGCCTAATTGGTCTCTACTCATTTTCTCTCTTTTTAAACTGGTATATCCTAAAAGGTTAATCTTTCTAAATCACACGACAAGCCTGTTACAATCCCACATATAATTACAAATTGCCAGCTGGAAAATGTCCAAATCACCCCTAAATATAGTATTCAAGAGCCTTCCTATGACTTGGCTTCAACCTCTTTCTCCACCCAACTTTCCTCTCCTTTTCTGCGGGAAGATTTATTCAGTTGAATCCTGACTCCGTGCCTGACACTTTGCTAGGATAGAAGAAGAAAAAGATTTTCTGGGCCTTCTTAGGGTCTCTGGCTGGGTCTGAAAATTAAACTGACAGTTTAACTGGAGAAAGGCATACACATTTATTTAATACAAATTTTAGATGACATGGGAGACTTCATACAGAAATGAAAACTAGAAGAAACAGACCTGAGTATATTTATGCTAGGTTTGATGACGAGTTCGCAGTCTTGTAGAAATATGGTAGCTTGGGGAGAATAAGGAATGTGTAATAAAGGGCCTGTGTATAGGGTTTTTCTTGACATCCCTTGGTCTTCAAATATAAGGATGCTCCTGGGCCAGCCGAGTGGCGCAGTGGTTAAGCGCTGGCTTGGGAAGCCAGTGGCCCCTGTTCAGGTTCCGCATATGAGGGCCAGTGACACTGCCCTCAAAAAATAAATAAATAAATAAATAAATAAATAAATAAATAAATAAGGATGCTCCTTTCCTCTGGGCATATGGAGGCTTTATGACCCATGTCAGGGTAAAAGAAGAGGGGTGAGAGGGAAGGACTCTGACCTTCCTGCTTCTGCCATCTTCTCAAACTCCTTGGGCTGAAAATATTCAATATGCCAAGGTGCTATATTTTGGGGATAGCATGTCCTGAATCCCATCATCAGTAGGCATGTTATGGGTGTTATTTCATTAATTTCATTGTTTCATTTTTATCATACTCTGTGAGGTACATGACTGAACTAACAATGAGGGGGCTTCCCAAACCAGAATGCCTGGATTCCAATCCATGTCTTATCAACTGCATGCCAAGTGACTTGACAGACAGGTTTGGTAACCTCTCTTGTCTCAGTCTCCTCATCTGTAAACTTGTCGCAATGATTGTGCCTGCTTCAGAGGGTTGTTGTGAAGATTAACTGTGTTAACAGCTTTATAATGCTTAGAACCATACCTGGCACAGAATGAGTACTCAATAAATGTTACCATGCTCTATTATTATTATTATTATTTCCATTTTCATAGAAGTTAAGTCAATTGCCCCTATTCACACAAGTAGTGTCAGAACAGGAATTCAAACCCACATCTGTTAACCCATGTTAACATAGTCCTTTGTTACCTCAAGTTTCCAGAACTATATTTCCTATTTCCTATACATGTGTACTAGAAGCTCTAGTTAAGTCAGGTTACTCACACATCTCCAAAATACTTTGTATTTTTCCCTTTCATTTCTTTTAATATTCTACCTTTCCTCTTGATATGGTTCTGTTAAAATGCATTCTGTTCCTCTCCTTTCTCTTCAATGGTGATCTCAGCCTCTTAAAATCCTACCCATTCCTGTGAAAGGCCACCTTCTTGGTGATACTGTCATTGACCCTCTTCTTCCCTCTTCCATGAAACAGGCAACTGTGACCTCTGTCTGTCTGAGTGAACATATACGTTATGGTTGTATCATTGTGCCTTTTATTATAGATATTTGTGCACCTGCAGTAGAAACCAGGATTTTATATTTCAAAGTCCCCTAAAGGGCGGGGGGGAGGGGAGAAGGGGGGCTTTGCCTAATGACTCCAATGAGGACTCCAGAGGCAGCTGGGAAAGATGGAGTGGGTGGACCTGTGTCCTCTTTACACACACCCACACCCCTTCGAACAGAGTATCCCCTTTTTATCTGTTTCACATATTGGGATAAATGTCTACATGAATCCTACAATAAGTTATTGTCTTCTCTCTCCCACTACATCTCCAACACTCTGCCAGAGAAGGGAGTTATGGATAGTGTGTCTCTAGCAGCAACTAGCTCAGGGCCTTGAGAAACTCACTGTTTATTCACAGCAGATCCACCCAGGGCATCCTGGGAGGTAAGCATTGCTTCCATTGTAAAGATATGAAAATGGACTCCCACCTCACTGAAGTTAAGAAATCTGCATAAGTTTACACAGCTAGTGAGTGATAGAAGGAGAATTCAAACCTAGAGCTTTCTGACTCAGATTCTCAATTTGGATGGACCACGACTGAAATCCCTGTCCGTCTCTAACTAGCTCTATGATGTTGTCAAGTGTTTAATCTTCCTGAATTTCACCTTTATAACAGGCCATATCTCTAAACACAGTTCCTAGAATTAGATTCTGTGTGCCAATTGTTTGGCTTTCAACCAAAGTTGCTTAAATTTATTTTCATTATACCACGAATTATACCATTTTCTGAGAAAACTCTAGGTTACTCTACCTTAACCTCTGAATCTTCTTTGGCAACAGGCACTAAATAGCAGCATTCTGAAATATTTTGCCATGTACCTTATGTCATTTTAAAATGTTCTGAGATTAATGCAGTTTTTGTCAGGGTAAGACAGTCATTCAAGGCCCTCATATGAACCAGTTTTTGTTTTTTGTTTTTTGTTTTTTTATAGCCAGCATGAGATCTGGTGAATTTAATGTGCTCAAGGGATTCCCTCGTGGTTAAAACATCCCCTGAGAAGTAGCATTTCTTCTCCCTTCCCACTTAGTGCCTAGATCTCCAAATCTTCTTCTGGCAGGAGGAGTAGAGTCAATTATGAAATGTGTGTGGGGGGAAGGTAGGGTGGGCATCTGTCCATATTTGACTGTTATGAGAACATGTAATTATTTATAAGGCATAAAAATAAAAAGAATGGCAAGTCTAAAGGCTTACCTGCACCTGGAAGCACATTCGTGATAGGCTCATTGCCATATAGTTTTACCATATAATCATGTCTTATTATTTATTTGTATATATAAACATTGTCGGTTTTAAAATGCTTACCTCTAAAATGCAACTTGCTTTATTGCATGTCTGTTATTTATTTATTTATTTATTTATTTATTTATTTATTTATTTATTTATATTTTTATTGGGGAACTGGGGAGGGGAACAGTGTTGGGGAATTGGGGAAGGGAAGAGTGTTGGGGAATTGGGGAAGGGGATCCATTGTGATGGGTCCTCCAGGACCCATCAGCTCCAAGCCAAGTTGTAGCTCTTCAATCTTAGTTGTGGAGGATGCGAGCTCAGGTCTAAGTCCAGTCGCCACTTTCAATCTAGTTGAAGAGGGGCATAGTCCACCATCCCATGCGGGAGTTGAACCAGCAACGTTGTTGCACACTGAGCCATCCTGCCACCCATCAGCAGCTCACTGCTGCCACCTCAAGGTGCCATGTTCAATCTTAGTTGCGAGGGGGTGCAGCCCACCATCCTATATGGGTGTCAAACCGGCAACCTTGCTGCTAAGAGCACAAGCTCTCACCAGCTCAGTGGCAGCTCAGCGGCAGCACAGCTCGGGCGCAGCTCATTGGCCCATGTAGGAATCGAACCAGCAAACCTGTTGCTCAGAGCTCATGTTCTTAAGCATCTGAACCACTCGGCCTGCCTTGTTAGTTACATTTTTGAGAAGACAGTGATGGCTATTTGTTGCACCTGTACCCAAAAAAGCATGCCAGTGAAAATGAAAGAAGTAAACTTAGAACCCAGAAAGGAACTAGACTACAAAAGAGTTTAGTATAAAGGTATTTTTCTTTTAAACCTGTCTAGATGTTCCTCTCTGAGATCTGGATTCTGTTCTTATCTGAAAACCCAGTTAAAGTGGTAATTGGTTCCTTTTATCAACCTTCCTAGAGAACACATTAATTTCAAAAATTGATTGACCACACACGTGGAACATCTGTGACATTAGAACATTGCCATATATGGAAGGGCTCTGAATAAGTATAGTTTCATGACTGCCCAATGTAGATGGCTATTACATGTTACCATTACCTTTTCTTTTCGTGCACATTTTCTTTTAGTGCATCCAGCTGGTTTACCACATTCTAATCAGATGTCTCATAACTGAATTTAACAAAATATATCAAAAATATTTCTAAATTATTTTCTTTTACTGGCACTAATTTAAGTAGTGACCCATGAATTAATGTGTATTAGAAAAACAAAGCTTTACATACAGTGAAATGCTGTTTGTGTGTGGGGAAGCAGATTTTTGCAAAGAAAACCATTATTTCAATACACAAGTATTTTCAGAATCTATCACCCTGCAAGTGCCTAATGTGATCACTATCGATGATTTTCAGATTGATTTTTGCCTTTTTGACAATCTATTGCCAATATCATATGGCCATCCTTTCTTCCTTCCAAGCAGAGATTCCTGTAATGATTTGGTATATTATAAGAATTTGGATGTAAAGTTTCCTTCACTAAGTATGCCTATTTTAAAGATGTGGCCTAAAGGGGAGAGCTGACCAAAGTATACTTCTTAAGCTTACACTTGTTTGATAGGTTCAATTTATTTTAGCATTCTGAAAAGTAATAATATGCTGTCTTTTGTGTATTAGACCTACAATCAACTGCTTGTTTTCCAAACTGTTAATAAGTTGTACTGAGTAACCTATACTCTCTTTGTAACCCAAGAAAGCGTACTGAGCTTGGAGGTATAATCTGTGACTCAGGCTGTTTTTCTCTGGGCAAAGCTAATAAAACCTACAGCCTTCCCCTGATTAGTGCTGTCCTCTCACCAGCTGAGCTAACACCTTGGAAAGTGAATAGATTATTTATACAGAGTCACATTCCCATTCAATTGCCAACCCAGAGTCACAGTGGAGGGGGATCCTATGGTGAAAATTTATAGGAGTTTTAATAGTTCTTATAAGCTTCCTTTTCCAGGATTTAGTGGAAAAGGATTCTTTGAAAAAGGTCAAATATCAAATTCAAAAGAAAACAGAATCTGGCAAAGATCTAATAGAGAGTATTCACATTCAAATAGAGGTGTCTTATTCTGTTTCTCCAAGTTTGCCATCAACATTAATAAATTTGGTAAAAATAATTTATTGCGTATCTACTTTGGACCAGTTACTATGCAATTTAATGATAGATAAAACATAGTTAGTTGGGCGTTACAAGGCATACAGTCTAGTAGGGAACAAAGATAAACAATATCAATTAAGTGTTATAGGGTTGTTCAGGGTGAAATTACAGGATCTAGGGAAGGCTTTCTGAAAGTGGTAGAAAATCATCAAGGGCTGAAAGTTTTCTAGTCAGAAAAATCTGTTTTCCATGTTATTTAAACATATTTCTCTTTGTATTATTTTAAACACTGAGCTTAATTCTGTGTTTTCAGACTCTTTATGCCTCCTCTTTTGCCTTCTTTATAACTGCAAAGGTTTTGACAATAAAATATTTAAACTAAAATATTTTAGGTGTTTAAAGTATTTCCATAACCCATCACTAGGAAATTTAACAAGTGCTAGTATTACCTTTGTAGCAATGAAAAAATTGCTTTGAAATGAAATGTGGCAAGGAAAAAAAGGCAAGTCCTGCTTGATCAGTGGTGCAGTCAAAACAATATCCCAGGTTTCTTAACTCCTAGTTTAATCGTCTCTTTGTTTGGCTCCAAGTTTTGTGCATCTTGCTTCTTAATCACGACAGGATTTTGGCTGCCCAGGAAATTGTATTGCTAAAAGAGTTTTAGATGATAAAAGCTTTAAGAAAAATAAAGATGAAGAATCCCGAACTATTCTTTGGTGGGGGGGCAGGGAGGGAAGTATGTAATACAAGTCATATAAACCATAGAAGATACAGTGGAGCAAGTTGTTTTGAGTCAATGGCATGTTTTTCTAAGACTAGATAATCAAGTCTGTGGCTCAAACTTTAAAAAATTTTATTTTACACAGTCTGTATACCACTAACTTCCATGATTTGTCTTAACTCATTTAAAATTGTCTAGTTATGGCTAATTATTCATAGGTTGATCCTGCATTTCAATTTGCTTGGTATAATCCCAGTTTACACCAATTGCCTGGCCTAATTAAATAGATCACCCCCTTTCACTTGAAAAGTACTAAGTTTCGCCAATAAATTCTATGGTCACCCTAGTTATTCCCCAATTTCTGGTCCCATGGGTTGAGAACAACAGGAGCATGCTCCCCTAACCCACCCTTATTTCCTACCACATACCTTATTGTCTAAATAATTTTGAATACCTACCAGATAAATATTATTGCTATGGTATGATAGAGTACAGGAGAATAAAAGAAATACAGTCTGCTTAGACAGTCTTTAAGTATTGGTGACAAAATTATTTCTGTGTCATTTGGTAATAGTATTGTGGTCCAATTCTTCTTAACCATCACTGTATTTTGGTTGTTTTAAAGTTAGGCCTGATTGATAGCAAGAGGGCATGAGCAGGTGGTGAGCATTTGGCCATTTGCTCTTGTTGTTAAATGTCCCATTTGTAGTGTCCAGGCATTTGCTTGCCATACTAATTGTTAAAACCAAGTTTAGAAGCATGATAATGGAAGATGCTAAGAATCGGCTCCTTAGTTACAAGGTGCAAACTTCCAGTAATAAAATAAGTCATGGGGATGTAATGTACAGCATAGTCACTATAGTTAATAATGCGGCACTGCATATTTGAAAGTTGCTAGGAAAGTAAATCCTAAGAGTTCTCATCACAAGAAAAAAATTTTTCTTGTGTGGTGATGGATGTTAACTAGACTTATTGTGGTGATCATTTGCAATATACACAAATATTGAATCATTATGTTGTTTACCTGAAACTAATATAATCTTGTATATAAGTTATACCTCAATTAAAAAAACCAATTTTGGGGCCAGCCGAGTGGCGCATTGGTTAAGAGCTGTCTTGGGACGTCAGTGGCCCCGGTTTGGATCCTACATATGAGGGCCAGTGACACTGCCCTCTACAGCTAACAACAGCTCCACCTGGAGCTGGGCTGCGAGCTCCAGCGATGGTGTAGGCTGCAGCCTCTGCTGCAGTGGGCTGCCATAGGCTACAGTGAGTGGCCGGCAGCCAGCGTGAGCTGCCAATAGCCGCGGTGAGCGACCATCCAGAGGCCGGCGACCCATCTGCCTCATGTGGGAAGAGCGCAATGACGATACCAACATGGGCCAGTGAAGCAATGTCCTCCGCAACTAGACTGAAGAACAAGAAGACAGCAACTTGTCTGTTCCCCTTCCCTGATTCCCCAATGCTGTTTCCCTCCCCCAATTCCCCAATAAAATCTTTCAGAAAAAAAAAACAAAACTAATTTTTTAAATTGACTCATTTTCTTAGCAATTCCTATGTATGATTTATAGATTTTTTTCACGTATGATTAATAAATGTTGTTTAGATTGGTATTGATTTTTGAAGGGGGAAGGGTGGATGTCTATCTTTGATTTGGGTTATCATAAGTTCATAAAGCTAGAAGAATCATTGTCAACTGTATATCCTGCTGTCCTTAAGTATGGCTACAAGTTATGAAATATCTCAACGGTCAGAAGAGAATACTGAATGTTAAGGATCTTTTTTTCTTTTTACTTCCTATTTTATGTTTTATTTGTATTTCTAAATTGTTCTAGGAAATCTTTGTATTTTCCATAGCACCCAACACAATGCCTTATAACTAATACTCAAAGAAATATTTACCACGTGAACACATGAAAGAATGACTATTCTTCATATATTAACATATATCTCAGATTTCTAAAACATATTGTATAGTAAGGTGCACTACACCCAAGATTTTATAATAAAATATTTTGCTCATGTTCTCATAATTCAAGAGTATGTAAAAATCTGCACGTATATGTGCACCCCTCTCAGGAAAGCAATAAAAAATTCCAAGCAGAGAAACCCATAATTCCACTCTAGTTTCACTATGATAATATTGATGTGCTTCCTTGGGAAATAATCAATGCCATTAAAAAACAAAAACAAAAACCCAGCATGCGGTGATTAGAATATGCATTCTATGAAAGGTACCAAACATTTTTGTGAATCAAATTCTTTTGATTCTCATGAGTTTCCCTAACCAGGCATAGATTCAAGAAATTTCCCAGTTGATTGCATTGCTTACCAGAGAGTGATTGGAAAAAGAACATATACCAAGTCTCCAAAACCTGAAAAGATTTCTGAGGGCATAGATAATTGAGACAATTTAAGGAACTACTTTTATTTTAGTCTATGAACAATAATATTGCATTGTCCTTTTCTTCTCTCTGTTCCTCTACAGACCTAGGATTCCCATAAATATATGTCTTGGCATAAACTCATTTAACTTATTTATTATATTTATCTGGGTAGAACTTTAGATTGAAAATGATTTAATATATGTGGTGTTTAGGTCACATACATTTATTTCATATATATTTATTGAGTCACTATGATGATCCAGGTACTGAACTTGATGCTGAGAATACAATACAAAATGAATCTGACATTGTCCCTTCCTACAAGGATATCGTATTCAGAGGGGGAGGAATGTATAGAAATGAAATAAATACTGTGTGGCTCAGACAGTAAGAAAGGGCTGATCCAGACATAGCAATGACACAGAGAAGAAAGTGATTCATAATGAACTCTGCGTGGAATTGTAAAACAGAAAAACCCTTAGAGATTGGTGGATAAACTGAATCCTTAAAAATTAGTAGAATTTACCAAGTAAACATAAGTGTCATGAAGATCATCCCGGGTAGAGAACATGCAAAGGTACATTATATGGTGACCCATAGTATCTTGAAATCACAGGGCAAGGATCATCCTAGTATATAAGCAACATTTTCCTTTAAAAATTAACATCTTTGTCTGTTTTCTATGTATATAATAAAACATTTGATCCTTTCTGACCATTCTCTTTAAATAAAGTAATATCTAAGCTGAGATTCGTTTTATTTCTTATTCAGCAATGTAGGCAATAAATTCTCAAAAAAGCATCACTATCCCAACTTTTGTTTTAAAATGCCATTTTTCATACAATTATGTTTGTTATTGGAAAGAGGAACCAGAATCCACATTGCATCTTCCACCTCTGTGGGTCTAGAAAAAGGGAGGCTGATGTTCCTTTTGAGAAATATGTTAGGTAAACGTCATATTATCTCTGTATGATAACCTCTAGATGTTATAAATCATCAATGTCTGAATGAGAAACCGTATCTAGAAACCCCCCGATATTAACAACAATGCAGGTAGTCCTGTACATCGAGATATTTAAGGTACCTTCCATGTCTAGTGTACCATGACTGACTAATTTCCTTATGAACCTGCAGAGATCTAGTCTATGACAATGACCTCCAGGATACCCTGTGATGCTCTGAGTGGTTCAAGGTAACTCTCCTTATGACACATAATAGAGTCAGCTGAACTGAAAGAAAATAATTCCTGTGAATGATGATCTCACCTGTTAGTTCATGTGTTTCTTTTCAGTCCAGAAAATAAAGTTTTCTGCCTAAAGCTGAATGGTTGGGCTACGTAAGACAAGGTTGTGGAAAATCCTTAAAGAAACAAATAAGCAAGCACAACCTAGTAAACCTATTGCCCTGCCAAAATGTAACATGTCCTTTAAAATCAGCTCTGAAATTAGACTCTCAAGGAAAGGAAATGCTACTGCGTGTCACAACATCTGCTAAAGTGCATTTATTTCCAGCAGAAACAATGGGACAACTTCATGTGGCACTTAGCTAACCGAAAAATAGCAAATTGCTAAAAGAGGCAATACCATAAATATACATTTGTAAAGGTTTGTCAACTTTAATGAAGTGCTTTCTGTGAACTCTGCTCTTTTCCACACCCCTCTGCATCTCCTCACTCCTATAATAAACACGTGCATGCACATACATGCACATACATACATAATGCTGCTAAAATCTTCACATAACTTTTTCAGCAAGAGGTGAAAACATATTGGTGACTGCTGAAAGCCATCATTCAACTCTCAACGTTTGATTTTATTTCTTCTGCTCTTATTTTACTTTATTTATTTATTTATTCATTCATTCATTTATTTATCTATTTATTATTTAATCACCCCCAGGCATCCTGGTACAGACTGACCCTGCTAGTTCAACTATTAAAGAATTTCCATCTCCAAGGAGGCCTGATGTAAACATGATAATCAGTTTGACGTCTCCTATGATGATCCATGAATAAAACATATGACAACTCAGTTGGAGTTGAAGCAGTTCCCCATTTGCTACCAAAGAGAACATTTGGAAGCTCCAGGAAAGCTTCTCCAGGCTTAATCCCAAAGGCCTGAAATTTCATTCTCGGTTCAAACTAACCCACAAAGTTTGTGCTAACTACTGGCCTCACTGTCAACCACCCTACAATATCTTATTAAACAGGACCTAGTGTTAGGGATTGGTTCTGAACACTCCTTTGATTGTGGCAGGAAGCAAGTCTCTGCTTTTAGAAGATATATACTATTAATATATCCTTGACAATAGAAGAAAATTTTGACTAGGTGAGATTTGGAGAGAGAAGTCTGAAAACCGAAGTGAAAGAGCTAGAAAGCAGCCATATCTCTTACACTTAACAGTGCACACACTGAAATCAAAATGCAGTTACCTACATAGTTCTTTATAACATTACAAAGACCTGATTGGATATTGTTTGCCTTTGATTACCTGTTCAGACCAAGACAAGTTTATAACTATAACGAAAGAAAAAGTGGTGCTATACTCATTGAAATGTCACATCAAAGAGCAAAACCTGTTCCTGGTTGGGCGGATGGTGTTGGGTGGATAAAATCAGAGATGAATTATTTCATGTGACCTTTCCCGTACAACAAGAGAACAATTGCTATTATAATTCAGGTTTGTTTTTAAAGCATAGTCATTAAAAAACTGCTTATAACACATTTTTTTTTTCCTGAAAATCTCTCCCTTTGTGCATTGACTTTGGCCATAGTCCTCTAATTATATTCTTGTGTATATTTAATTTTTGATCTCCTGTAGAAAGAACCATAAAATGAAAATTTTATATAAAGATGGTTTTATATTGCAATGTAATAGCTACTATTGACCAAACAACTTTCCTGGGACTGTCTTGTCTGTCAACAAACAAGTACTCCTTATCATTGCTGACACACTTTGTACTTTTTTTTTTTTTTTTTTTTTTTTTTTGAGGGCAGTGTTACTGGCCCTCACATGTGGGACCCAAACTAGGGTCGCTGGCATCCCAAGCCAGCTCTTAACCACCGAGCCACTCGGTCGGCCCCACTTTGTACTTTTCACATGCAATTCTGCTTTTAAAATTGGAATTTCAAATACAATTTTGGATACTAGCAGCCTTTCAAGATTTAAAATACATTTTTGCATTATTAATATCCAGTTAAAGTAAGCATGATTTTGAGGGTCAATGTGAGTGTATATGGTTTTGTAAAATTCAGCATTCTATAAAGAGCACTGTCAAAATACAGGGGCATAATTAATGTAAAATTATAAGTTAATGTCCAGGACACATCTACTTTTAAAATATTATGAATAATAAAATTTGCATCTACTGCATATTTATAAGACCTATTCTATATTATTTATGCACTACCGTAGTAAGATTTAGATAACTTAATTTAAAGATAATGTCTAACTCTCAGTAAATTATTATTGAAAAGAATGTTGGCTTTTAAAACTTTTTGAAATCATAATCAAATCTCTTCCCAATAATTCTCTGAAGAATTCAACTTAAACACTTTTTTAATATTCAGTGAGAAAATTGCTGTGTCACCTAATTCATCAGCTTCACCCTGGAATGAGGTGTTCCAAATAAGCAAATTTTCCTGACAATTGTAGCTTGTCCCCTCCTATATTTTATGAAAATCAAATAAAGTATAGAAAAGTACTTTATAAACTTTAAAATAATATTACTTTTATTGTGCTACAAACTTGCTTTGAGAGTACTTATACAAAAACTTTCCAGAATATATACTTTTTTGCCTTTTTAAGCAGCATATATGGAATATAATTTATCTGTAGTTTTAAACTGAGATTTACAATTATCAACATTAATTGTGGAATTCTGAATATTTACAAAGGTACCTTCTGCAATATTTTGCCTCTAATAGTGGCTGTGCTTTGTTATATTCTTTTAGTTCTTTTTTCTGTGGTGGTCTGTTTTCTCCCTCTGTGTAACTGTCAATCAAGTTGGCCTTTTTCGTTTCTCCCTTCTCCTACTCCCTTCTTCTCTTTCTAGTTTACTACATGATTCTGTCATGGTTTGGGAAAATAGATAAATAAATACATTTGATTGTGTCTAAATAGTAAATATGTCTGGGTGAGGATCCAGTAAATTCCTGTAAATCTCGGTGGATGTGCTTTATTGTAAGACTTTTGGAGTTTATCTTTAGGCTGCTCAATGTGAATTTTAACAAATGATTGAGTGCCAGTGTGTTTCAGACACATAATTAGACAGACATGGCCCTTGTCTTCATGACGATTACAGTCTACCTGGAGAGACAAACGTATGATTACCCAAGTATGTAATTAGAATGGGTAGGTGCTATGAAGAAGAGATGCAGGATGTTCTAAGCATATTTAAAGGAGGATATTTAAGCTAATTTAGGAAGGCTTCCCATTTCAACTGGAACCTGGATGAGGGGTTGAGTTAAGAGGGGCAGATAAAGAATATTGCCAATACTGAAAATAAGCAGTGTTGAGAGAATTTTTCTTTATTCCCAGAATCTTCTAACTAGGTGCAATGGCTAATTTAAAAGACTTCTTTTTTTTTTTTTTTTTTTAATTTTCTGGGGGAACGGCCATGGTCATTGGTTACACATTGCTTTCATGCTACAATGGCATAGTTGACTCTTTTAGGGAGGGCACAGCTCACAGTGGCCCATGCGGGGTTCGAACCGGCAACCTTGGTATTAGCACCATGCTCTAACCAACTGAGCCACCCGGTTACCCCTAAAAGACAGGTAACTTACTACATAATTTCTTTTAAGGGATTTAAAAACACTCCTTGGATGATTGGCTGTGGTTCAACTTATTTTCACCTGCTTCTCCTTCTAGAACTTGGGGGAACAAACTCCCCTCTAAATTGTCAATGCATTTGCTATTTAATTGTGGAGCATGACTCTTCTGTAACCAGGCCACTTGTGCTGTCTTACCTTGAGGACAAATTTACAATCCTGCACTGTGCTCTGCTCTCGGTCTGATTGTAGAACTCCCACTGATGGCAGCCGGAGCTGGGCTTGTATATCTAGGGAAGTATGCTGCCCTCTGTGTCACTGTCAGACTCCTCTGGCACAGAGCCTGGAAACCCGAGTATAGATGGGAGTGTCTAAGGAAACGTTGCTCTTGCGGTGCCACATTAGCAGTAGTATGAATGGAAGCAGATAAAACCAATCAAAAGGAGAAGCATGGCATCTGGACTAGCACCCTTTATCCCACCAACCAGGGCAGTAGAAGTAGGGATGGAAGGAATTGCATGCATTATTTTTTTCAAGACTAGATTCTCTATTTCATAAAATCATCAACTTTATAGGCACAGGTTGATTTTTAATAATTACCATGCCCCCTAATATATGGAAATCCTGAACTAGAGTACAAATGGAGGCCTGAACTTGGGACCAACCCTATCCCATTCCCGCCCCCTGCTCCATTCTGCTGGGCAAGGGACCTACCATGCATGTGTCTAGTTGCCATCTCTCACCTGCTCTCCACCCCAGACATCCATGCCTTTAGCAGGACTGACCCAGGGAAAAGGCTCAAGGTAGTCCTGGAAGTGGGCTTCAGGCCATCTGGACATGGAATTTCTGGAAACACTTGCTCTTACCACTCACTAAACTATATTACCTTAGACAATGGGGAAATTTATAATGGTTTGAAATTTAAGATGTGTGACTTTTAAGAATGAGAGAGCTGTACAAGTTTTAATGCTTGTTTTTAAACCAGTGCTGTTTCAAACTTAATGTGCAGGAGAATCAAACAGGGATATTGTAAAAATGCAGATTCTGAGTCTCTTAGTCTGGGGTGAGGCTCCAGGTCCTGCGTTTCTAACAAGCTCCCAGGTGAGGCCTGTCTGTACATCACATTTGGAGTAGCAAGGCCTGTGTGAATATTATTGGTTTCAGTTGTGTATGTGTGTGATTGTGTGTGGACATGCTATTTCTTTAGGATGGAAAATTTTAATAGTGTGTGTGAAAAGAAAAATCACATGGTAGCATGAGTTAAAAACACATAGCTTTTAAATTTATCATTATATAAGATTCTCACCCATCTCAGATGATGTCCCAGACAATAGCTTTGCATACCTCCTCCTTCTCCAAATTAATCCTTTATCAGTGATGTCACCATGTCTTATCTTAGAATTGAGCTATCATGTGTTGCTTCAGCCACTTTCTAAAACCTTACGGATTTCTAAGATACATATTAGAGTCAGTGGAAGACTAAATATCTCCTGGTGTAGAAAAGAGTTTTTGATTAGATTTAAACAGCTGTCATCCCTGAAATTTTCCTCCCTAAATCATTTTCTGCTTTCAACAAGCTCTTATATGTTGCTTTTTTGGATGGATGCTGCGGTTGGTACTGTTCTAACTGTTTGTGTTAACTGTGTCCTGTGACATGGAACAGATACATATTTAAGAATATCTTCATTAGCTAAAAAAGCACTCAGCTAAGAGAAATTTTACCTCTGGTATCTTCTGTGCCATAATAACTACTTTTCCTTTTATTGAGCAAAATTCAACTACGTGAAGGACAAGGATGCCATGGGTTGCACTGCTAAAAGCAGTGTTGAAAACTGTCATAAAGTTATCAATTTTCATTTCACCAAGATGAAATGTAATCATAAAGTATATGTGTTTCCAAAAGCAACTTAATCTCAAATTATTGAAGTCTCTGAACTTGTGAGAAATGACAATTAAAAAAAAAGATTTTTATTAAAATATAGCTAACATGCAATATTATATTAGTTTCAGGTATACAGCATAGTTATTCAACAGTACCCACCTGGCACTATACAGAGTTATTACCACATAATTGATCATATGCTAAAGAAGTGATCACCGTAATAAGTCCAGCAACCATCTGACTGTACTATGCTATCATAATGTTATTGACTATATTCTCTGTGCTGTATATTACATCCCCATGACTTATTTATTTTATGCCTGGAATTTAGACCTCTTATTCCCTTTCACCTTTCTGCCCTTTTAAAAAATTTCAATGACATGTGTACATCGTGGTGGTAACACATTTTTATAATTTATGAAAGTGATCCCCCTGACTAGTACCCACCTGGCACTATACATAGTTATAACCATGTCATTAATTATATTCCCTATGCTTTATTTTACACCCCCATGACTATTTTATAGCTACCAATTTGTATTTCTTAATCTCTTCACTTTTTTCACTCTGCCCCAAACCCTCTCCCATCTATCACCTCAATAAATTTAGTACCCATCTGACACCATACACAGTTATTACAATATTATTGACTATATTCCTTATGCTATACCCTACATCCCCATGTAACAACCAATTTGTACTTTTTAATCATTTCCCCTTTTCTCCCACCCTCAACCTCTCTCCCATCTGGCAACCATCAAAATATTCTCTGTATCTATGAGTTTGTTTCTGTTTTGTTTGTTTGTTTGTTTGTTTGTTTTGTTCTTTAAATTCCACTTATAAGTGAAATCCTAAGGTATTTGTCTTTCACTGACTGACTTACTGCACTCAGCACAATACCCTCTAGGTCCATCCATGTTGTTACAGATGACAAGATTTCATTCTTTTTTTTGTGGCTAAGTAATATTCCATTGTATATATATACCTCTTCTTTATCCATTCATCCATTCTGGGACACCAAGGTTGCCTTCTTATCTTGGCTATTGTAAATAATGTTACAATGAACATATAGCTGAGCATGTTCCCTCAAAGTAGGTTTCTGGGTTTCTTCAGATAAATACCCAGATGTGGGATTACTAAGTCCTTCTTTGTGTCTTGTTATAGCCTTAGTTTTAAAGTCTATTTTGCCTGGTATAAGTATTGCTAGTGCAGCTTTTTGTTTGTTTCCATTTTCATGAAATATCTATTTCCATCCTTTTACTTTCAGTCTGTGTGTGTCTTTCCATATGAAGCTTGTCTCTTTTTTTTTTTTTGAGGGCAATGTCACTGACCCTCATATGTGGGACCTGAACCCGGGCTGCTGGCTTCCCAAGCCAGCACTTAACCACCACGCCACTCGGCCGGCCCTGAAGCTAGTCTCTTGTAGGCAGCATATGTAAGGGTTTTGTTTTCTTATCCATTCAGCCCCCTGTCTTTTGATTGAAGCACTTAATCCATTTACATTGAAACTAATTGTTGATAAGTATGTAGTTATTGCCATTTTATCATTCATGTTTTTTATTTTTTTCATCTTGAAGTCTCTAAGATTCCTGTAACACTGGTTTGGTAGTGATGAACTCCTTTAGCTTTTTCTTATCAGGGAAACTCTCTATCTGTCCTTTGATTCTAAATGAATAGCTTTGCTGGGTAGCCTAATCTTGGTTGTAGGTCCTTGCTTTTCATCACTTTGAATATGTCTTGTCAATCCCTTCTGGCCTGCAAAGTTTCTGTTGAGAAATCATCTGATAGTCTTATCGGAACTCCCTTGTAGATGATTAACTGCTTTTCTCTTGTTGCTTTTAAGCTTCTCTCTTTGTCTTTAATCTTTGGCATTTTAATTATGATGTGTCTTGGTTTTGGCCTTTTTTGGTTCATCTTTTTTGGGACTCTCTGCCTTCCTGGGTTTGTATATCTAGTTCCTTCGCTTGGTTAAGGAAGTTTGTTGTCATTATTTCTTCAAACAGGTTTTCAGTTCATGCTCTTTCTCTTTCCTTCTGGTACACCTATGATGTAAATGTTGGTATGCTTGATGTTGTCCCAGAGTCCCTTAAATTATCCTCATTTTTTTGGATTGTTTTTTTCTTTTTGCTGTTTTGATTGGGTGTTTCTGCTACCTTATCTTCTAAATCACTGATTTGATCCTCTGCTTCATCTAATCTACTATCAAGTCTCCAGAATGTATTCTTCATTCCTGTTATTGCAGTCTTTATTTCTGATTGGTTCTTTTTTATGTTTTCTATTTCCATTTTCATATTTCCTATCTCTTTATTGAAGCTCTCCCTGAGATCATTGAGCATCCTTATAAACAGTGTTTTGAATTCTGCATCTGGTAGATTGTTTGTCTCCATTTTGTTTAGTTCTTTTTCTAGAGCTTTGTCTGTTCTTTTATTTGGGACATGTTTCCTTTATCTTCTCATTTTGGCTGCCTCATTGTGTTTGTTTCTATGTATTGCATATGGCTGCTATGTCTCCCAGTCTTAGCAGCATGGCCTTACGTAGTAGGTTGCTGCGGGGCTCCATGGTGCAATCTTCTTGGTCACCTGAGATGCACACTCCAGGTTTGTCCCCTGTGTGGGCTGTATGTGCCCTACTTTTATAGTTGAGCCTTGGTTGCTGTTTGTACATCATTGGAAAGGATTGATCCTTGGGCTTTTTGGTTATGAAGACTAGCCATGACTATAGTGGAGGAGTTGTGGTACAGGGGCTGACCCTATGGGGCAGGATCTGCTTCAGAAGGACTCTGATGCCTGCTCAATTCGCCCCTTGGTTGTGTCATCCTTGAGGGCAGCTGGGTGATGCTCCAGCTCATTTTGAAGCTGGCTGCTGGGCACACCAGCTCCAGGGCCACCTGGGATAGGACCTAGTGCAAGTCAAGTTCAGTCACAGCCCATGACCCACCCAGGGCCACTTGGCAGGAGCCAAAAGAAATCTGAAGATGGCCACAACCCTCACTGTGTTCGGAAGTACCTCAAGAGTCCAAGCCATAAACCAAGGCCAGCTGCTGTTAGTGCCAGGCTTAGGGCTGCTCAGCCAGAGGCACAGGACTCATTCAAGCCAGATGCTGCTTATTTCGGTCCCACAAACCTTTGAAAGACCCTAGAAAAGTCTGTAGCATGAGCCAAGGAAGGTGTTTTGTCAGAAAAAGCCACTGAAAGCAGTTTGGGTGGGGTGGGGTCTCAGAGTCACCAGGGCATGGCAAACAAATGGTATTAGCCAGCTAGGCAGAGACTCAGATATGACATCTGCTTGAAACTGCAGTCTGGGAAGCGGGAGGGCTCAACATAGAAACAATGGCTTCTGCCAGCTCCTCAACACAGAACGAAGCTGCTCCTCCAGTTCTTGTTCTGAAGCCAGACAACTCAGTTTTACCACCACCACCCCCTATATGTTCCTGTTGCCTCTCCAGCTGCTGCCCCAGTGCTGAAGCTTAGAGCCAGAAATTGCATTGGCAAGAAAGTCCATGTGCGATTCCTTTGAGAGGAGTGTCTGGGACTCCAGCTGCCCTCCGTCTCACTTAGCCCCAATCTCTGCTTGTTTTCACAACCAGAAATTATAGGGACTTCTCTCCCTGGCACTGGAACCCTGGGTTGGCAGACCTGGTATGGCACTGGGACCCCTTGCTCCTTTGGGGGTACCTCCATAGTCAAGATATCCCTCCTGATTTTTAATGGCAACATGCAGATGTGGGACCATCCAGTTCTGCATTCTCTGCCCCTCCTCCCATTCTTGAGGTGGCTTCTTCTGCATGTCCTTGGTTGTAGGACTTTGATTCAGTAAGATTTTAGGTGATTCTCAATGATGGCTATTTTGTAGTTTAATTGTAATTTTGATGTGGTTGTGAGAGACGGTAAGCACAGCATTTACCTACTCTGCCATCTTGTCAGGCAGAAGTGACAATTTAAAATTGAAAGAAGATTACATAGTTAACATTGAAAGAAGATTACATAGTGGAAAACTGACTAATGTTCTAAGGATAAAATATATATCTAGATTGTGTTATCTACATTTTAAAAATAAAATGTGAAATATTCTACTGGGTATGGTACTTAACCTCCCCTTGAGAATTTATAGATTATTAATTGAAATGGTAGTTTTCTTTTTAGTCATGATCAAAGTGATTTGGGAATGTCTAAAAACATGTGGAAGTTGATTACACATTTTGTTGATGGCACCACATTGACTGGCCACCTATATGATTGAGAAACCATGACTGTGGACTAGTTCCAACTAGCCCCGAGGAAAGAGGACACTGAATTGAGACCTTTAGAAAGCAATTATTTTCTTGCTTCACTTTATCAAGTGACTTTTGTAATTTTTCAGCTTTTAGCCTTATTTATTTCACATAATGAGAAAGAAAAATGTCTTACTTCTGGCATTTAAACAAAGAATATCCACCAGGTAAAATTTTTATTTCAAGATACAAATATCTACCTTTTCCAAATGTATCTGTTTTGTTTTTCAATGAGAAAAAAGACATACTTAAACAGAGGAATTCAACTTGATCTTAAGGTAACCAATGCCTGTATTCAGAGTCGTACCTACCTCTCAAAATCCTATCCATTTTTCAACACCCTGTAAAATCCCTTCTCTTCCTGGAAACCTGTATTCTTCAAGTTAGAATTAGTCTCTTAGTCTTCCGTATTTTTTTTTTTTTTAAGATTTTTATTGGGGATTGCGGGAGGGGAACAGCGTTGGGGAATTGGGGAAGGGGAACAGACAAATTGCTGTCCTTTTGTTTCTCAGTCTAGTTGTGGAGGACATTGCTTCACTAGCCCATGTTGGTATCATTGCGTTCTTCTCGGGTGAGGCAGATTGGTCGCCGGCCTCTGGACGACCGCTCTCAGTGGCTCTTGGCAGCTCACACTGGCTGCCAGCCACTCACATTGGCTGCCGGCCACTCAATGTAGCCTATGGCAGCCCACTGCAGCAGGGGCTGCAGCTATGCCTTCCCGGGAAACTCACAGCAGCCCAGCTCCAGGTGGAGCTGTTGTTCACCATCTCAGCTGTAGAGGGCAGTGTCACTGGCCCTCATGTGGGATCCGAACCAGGGCCGCTGGTGTCGCAAGCCAGCTCTTAACCAACACACCACTCGGCCAGTCCACTCTTCTGTATTCTGACAATAGGACCTATACATATCTAATAATATATCTGATATAATCTTTTTGGGATGCTACTAGATATGTTTGCTACTAAGAAGGTGAGTTCCTGGGGAACAAGAATCATTATTTATTATTTGTTTTAATTTACTTAAATTTAAAAGAAGTACACATATTTAAATTTATTTTTTGTTGTTATTTTTGAATTGAATCTTCGTAATTGTCAATGACTGTGGATAAATGCATCATGAGGTGATCCACTTTATTCATTAAGATCACCAAATCATCATATTGGCCTTTTTAAGAAATGACCCATGGTAAACTATTTTTATAAATTATTCAACTCTGGCAGCATTTCAAAATTTAACATGAATTTATTTCATGTTTTAAAATGATTTATATCTAATGACTTTCTCTTTAATACAGAATTTTTTTTAAATTTTAATGTTTACCGTATTTTTAAAATGTCATGTGGCATTTACCCCTCACCTCGAAAATGAGTAATATTACATATATTTAATATATAGCTCAGAAGATTTGTATTGCTGGTGTGTCAAGATACCCCCATTTGTATTCAAAATAGTATTTGTATCTTGCAAAATAGTGTATTAGCCAAACTAACACATAATTTAGAACACACTTAATGATCATTTCTATATACTATTTGTTATTATAAGAAACTAAATAAGACAGTCCAATACAACATTAAACAATGCTTATCTTCTAGCTCAAGTTTTAGCTTATAATTTTTTCCAATAAAATATATAGGTTTATATATTTTTTTTCCTGCTTTCTTTTTTCTTTGAACAAGTGACCTTGGCAACTTTTCTTTTTTCCCTGTTTTTAGAAGATTGCTACCAAGTCCACAGGCATAAGAGAAAAATATACTCTCTGGAGTATGAGAACTCAAGAAATGATGTAATGATAATCACCCCTCCAATCCAGGGAGCTGTAAAGCATTAGGAAGCTTTCAGATGAAAATAAATAAATAAATAAATTAGTCATTTAAATTCAGGTACTGAATTCAGAAAAACTTGGGTGTACTGACCAATTCTATGACTTACTAGGTGAATGACCTTGAGAAAGATACTTCATCTTTTTTGGATTTGATTCCTTCAGCTGAAACAGTGGCAATGGTAACAAGGCCTACCGGGTAGGTTGGTTAGAGGACACTAATGCATGCACAGCACTTTCCACTGGACCTGGCTGAGAGCCCATCCTGAAACTGAGATTGCATGGTGTGGTAAAAAGATCTCATTCCTGAGAGCCAGACCTTCCCATCCATCAGCCAGTCAGGCACCTGAGCTCCTGAGCCCATGTTTCTCTTCACCGATTGTTTCTGTTTTTGTTTACTCCCAGGCAAAAGGGGACACCAGATTGTAGCAATTAGGAAAGAAAGGGAGAGCCCTCAGAGTCACAGAAAGAAAATCAAAGACTTAGTCCCTAAATCTTCCGTAAAAAAAAGAAGAAAAAGGAGCTAAAAAGCTTGATGGATTAAATTCTGAATGTAGTTCCTTAAAAGGCATACTTGTGGTAAGGGACAATGGAAAGATGCTAAGTTACAATACAAGCCGAAGAGCAGGCCTCGTGGAAATCAAAGTGATGCGACAGGCACATTGCAGAATAAGGGATTGTTTGAAAAGAGAGGGCTATGTATTTACCATTTTGCTTGATCTACATATCAAAAGCATCCTCCACCTATATATAGAAGATCCTTGCAGGAAAATGTTTCATAAGAAAAATTTAAAAATAAAATGAAATAAGAAAGGAAGAAAAAGAAAATGCTGAAGGCCATGTCATTTTTTTCTTTTTTCTTTCTTTTCCCATCCCCTCTCTTTGAGAGATTTCAGGCCAGGTGTGAGTAGCTCGTGCAAATGAATACCTTCTCAAATCACCACAAAAGCAAACGAAGATGCTGGGAAATACAGCATCCACCATACTAAAATGAGATGACCTAAGAAGTAGAAATTTAGAAATAATAATAATAGTAATAATAATAACAAAGTGGACTCAACATGAAAAAGCACAGCCTACTTTTTTTTTTTTTTCATCTAGTAACCTACTATGTAATAAAAGCCTACTGTGCTTGTTAGGAAAAGAAAAACTTGCTCAGCTAACTTTAGAAATATTTTTATTTGATAATATATTTTCCTAAGTATTTTGAATCAATAATACTGAAAAACTGAAAGTGAAATCTCCAGTGAGTTGAAATCAAGTGATTAGCTATTTGAAAACATGTTATTCTACCCATATATTAGGCCTCATCTCTAGCAAACTCCGTAGCAAAAATGTTTCCTTAACAAAGAAGTGTCAGTCTTTTTTACTACAAATCAGTAAACAGAAGTTTAAGCTTATTTTCTGTTTTGTTATTGCTGTTTATCAGCAGAACTATTTGTCCAGGCATTTAACCAGACTGATACATACTTTTAAAGAAAAAGTATGTATATATATATTTCACTCAAAAAGAAAGTTTTAAATTTGTCACAATGCTCATTCATCAAATTTATGATTTACTTTGATTTAAAAACCGTATCAGTGTTTTATATGGAATTTCATTAATGCTATCTGAAGATGGTGGAAATGTCTGAAGAACGTATTGACTTTTGAGAAAACTCAGATTCCAATCCTGACTCCATTACGTTCTAGTTGTGACACTGGGCAACTAGTAAGTCTCACCCTTCTTGAGTTCCATAGAAAACAGGGATAAAGTGTTGGCTGGGTAATGCATTGGTTAAGAGTTGGCTTGGGATGCCAGCTCTGAGCAGCAGGGCCATGGTTTGGATCCCACACGAGGGCCAGTGACGCTGCGCCTCCTACAGCTAAGGTGGTGAACAACAGCTCAACCTGGAGCTGGACTGCCATGAGTCGCCAGCGAAGGCATAGGCTGCAGCAGGGCTGGGCAGCAGCTGATGTGCACTTTCGTGAGCTGCCGTATAATGGCCAGAGAGCGACTGTCTCACCTCGGAAGAGCGCAGTGATAATATCAACATAGGCCAGTGAGGCGATGTTCTCCACAACTAGACTGAGGAACAAAAGGAAAGTAACTTGTCTGTTCCCCTTCCCTGATTCCCCAATGCTGTTCCCTCCTCCAATTCCCCAATAAAATCTTTAAAACAAACGAACAAAAAAAGAAAATAGGGATAAAATTACCTGTTGTTTATGCCACATTGTTATTGTGAGATTCAAATAATTTAGTAAATGAAAATAGTTACTGAAATTGTTGGAGTGCAAAAAACTGTTAGCATTTCCCCATAAGAACACCACCATCTAGGCAATTGACCTCCCTCTCTCACATGTGATGTTAGTTTTCAAGTCCTGTTAGTTCTAGCTCCTAAATATCTCTCTATTGCATATTTTTCACCTTCTTTAGCACTTCCCAAGTAAAGCCCCTCATTTCCTTAAGCCGTAGCTAAAATAATGCCCATGTAATTCACCCTTACCTACAAACTCAACTACTGCCAAGCTATTCTTTATGCTGAATTCTCTTGCTAGAGAATAAATAGAATCATATTATCCTTCTGCTTAAAACTCTTCATGACTTCCAGATGCCTATAAAATATATGAATCTCCCTAGAGTGATACAAAAAGGCCTTCATTACCAAGTAGTTCAATGTCATCTTCTACTATTTCTTATCATACGCCCTAGGTAATAGACACACCATACTATCTTTTTCCCTAGACTTCTATCTTTGCACTTTCTGTTCTCTTCCCCTATGATGTATTTCTCACTCTCTGACA
The DNA here is from genome assembly GCA_033961575.1 of Aselliscus stoliczkanus. NCBI lineage: Eukaryota > Metazoa > Chordata > Mammalia > Chiroptera > Hipposideridae > Aselliscus > Aselliscus stoliczkanus. The sequence goes on along the minus strand of CM066730.1, from coordinate 119,633,356 downwards.
ATGAACAACTATTCATCTTTAAGACACAGCTGAAATGTCACCTCCCACATATCGCCTTCTCAGAGCACATAGGAAGAATTTATCATTCCTGTAAGACTTATTTCCATTACACCGCACCATATTTTATTAATTACTTGTTTACATGTCTGTCTCCACTGGACTATGAGTTGCACTGTAAAGCATAGAGCCAAGAATGTGGTAGATAGTCCCTGATAAATATTTACTGAATTAGTGATTGAGAACAACAACAAATCAATGATGTTACAATGGGGTCTGCTCATGAATTAATATCTCCCAAATTTGCAAGTGGCCTTTTATCTTCCCTGTATGTTTGTAGCCTCTGTCCACACAGGGAAGCAAAAGAAATGAAATTGAGATCATTATTTACAAAACAACAAACAGACAAAACCCTAGAACACTTTTGAGTCCATTATGTTGATATTACAAGCAAATGAATCTTTGCCTTAAATTATCAAGTTTAAATGACTCAATTTACTCTGCTTGTTTAGGCACAGCATGAACACAGTGATATTTTTGTTATTCTTAGAAAATACAAATTTTGGGAAGTCTTTTCTTTCCCACTGCTTCCAAGCACAAAGGAAACCAAGACGTGTATGCAAGAGCACAATAACTTCTATTTGTGGCTTCATCAATGACTTGTAAAGAGTTCTCATTCAGCACAGTCTGTACCTGGGTCCCCCTTCTTCGAAGAAGTGCCAGCCTCTATCTGCGGGGTGCTGTGTATTTCATGAGGAGATTCACTGGCAATCCTCTCATCCCTTTTTTTTTCTCAAGAAAGTAAGAGAGAAAAGTAAAATATCTTGGTGTACAAATGTAGGAGCCTCTTGCTTCAGTAATTAACTTCATTTTGTGCCTAGCATAGTGCTGACAAGTAAATAAATGTTCCTCGCCTGTGATGAAATACTATACACAAGAACCTGTGTTTCTGGTTCTGCGCTGTCATAAAGCTGCTATTATTCAGCATTTATTAGGTACCCACAGAGTATGAAGCATAAACATGACAAGTAGAAAACACAGTCCCTGTCCTCTAAATTACAAGACGGATGAACAGGAGAGTGGGCAGACCTCGAAATTGTTTCCAAATGGCTGATTGTAGGAGGATTTAGGGAGCAGGAAAACTAAAGGGGGCACAAAATGGGTGGGCAGGGTGGAGTATTAGAGAAGGAGAGGTGTAAGAGGGGTTAGTGTTTTCACAAAAGGAAAGGTCAGTCAAGCCAATTTCCAGAAGCATAAGAGCAAACATGAAAGGAAAAAAAAAAAAAAAAAGCAAACATGAGAGAGCCACTGGAAATAATGAAGAACCCAAGGGAATAAAGAGGGAGGTATATTTTTCTATTGTCTCTCCGTGTCCTCTTTGTGCTTCTTCTAGCTTCTCTGGTTGGCAGTGAGAGAAAAATCATGATTATTCTAAACTAAGACATTCCCATGCCAAATGAATGGTTTTGCCATTTACTAGCCTCAGTTTCCTCACCTTTAAAATGGAACAATGATACTTCAAAGAATTGACCTAAGGAGATGAATGAAGCATGTAAATGGCCCAGGCTGGAGCCTCTTATGTGGTTTAGAAAGCAACTCCAGAGGCCCTGTAATCTTAGTCTGCTGCTCCAATGTCTGATATCCCAGTTTTCCTGCCTTTTTTTTGCTTTCTCCTTCTGTTTGTCAAAGGAGTAAGATATTTTCCAGAAAGAGCTAACATGTAAACAAAACAAGCAATATTGGTTCATAAATATATAGACAGAATTGATGTTGATGCTAATCTGTTTCCCATTGAATGTGAGATTTTAACTTAGTAGTTTTTTTTGTGTTTTTTTTATTTTATCAGTCATTAGATAGAGACCCCCCCAAAAATCACAATGGGAGCCTTGTAAAATGGATCTTGGGGGCTCTCTAGGGCATTTCTCTCAGTCATTTTATCAACAGAGTTGGTCTATATCATAAGTCTTATTTATAGGGAGGCTTTCAGGCAATTTCACACTGCTTTTCTCTCAAACAGCCCCCAAAAACATGTAAACCCAAAGGATTAGTAGCGACTTAAAGGGAAAATAGTGTAAAGTTACACCGTGAACCGAAGGAGTGCCGCTGCCTTGATGCACTGTTCCCTTGAGCTCCTACAGTGAATGAAACTTATCTAAGTGGCAGGGTCCACTCCCACACTGCCAGACCCACAGCCCTTTGTTACAACATGCACGAGAATTGCTCCATCTCAGGGGGCAGCTGAGTCTGTAATGACCTGCATTGTGGAAACACACAGGAGTTATCTCTCTAGGAACGAAAACTTAAATCTCCTTTTATATTTCTTGGTTGACAGTTGAAAGCAGGGCTGTGAAATAAACAAAATGTTTATTCTGGCAGTGTTGCTTTCTTTCATGGGCAGTTCAGGTACATTTATTGAGTAGGACAGCAGCCTGAAATGGAAAGGAAATGGGAATATCATCCAAGGGCCATGTAGAAGTCTTGAAAAAGACTGAACATTCCCCAAATGCAACCATCATGAGGCTGGCATACTTACATTGATGATCTCATCAGACCAATAATTAATAAGTGTGAATTAGGCTAATGAAATCAGATAGGGTAAAGAAAGGAAGCCTCCTACTTGTTAGCATTGCTACTTTCTTCATTATTTAACCTCTAACAGAAACCGAATTTGCGGCTAGAAATCTAATTGAGCCTATTTGACTTGCAACAATTTCTTTTAAAATTGTACCAAGGAGCCTTTAAGAAGGTGTAATTGTAAAAATGTTAAGACTCTATATAACGCATACAACACCAGGAACACAGATCAAATCAGAACAGCTGTAGGCATTTCCTGTTCCTTTGATAAGACTAAATTGCAAGTAAAGGAAATGATGAACAGGGTTTTTTTCAAGGCTGGGTTTTTAAAAGGCAGAGATTCTCTATCCCCAAATGGCAGCTTCTTTAATTGTTTGATACACATAATTTAGTAAATAATTAAACTGTAACTCATCTTTCTCCCTGAAGATAAGAGCTTGAGTAATGCTATGGAAAAGTAAGGAGGATCAAAATTTCTTTGGCCTATACAATGCAGCTGTGAAGCCTTGACCTGGAAATGAAAATAGAGATCACCTTCTCTGATGAGATACAGGAGCCGCCAATCTTAAAAGGGTGGGTGTGAGTCTGATGTGATTTGGTTTGTATGTGAGGTTTCCCTTTCCAAAGAAAGCTTGAGACTCTGCAAAAGAAATCAAGGGCAAAGGAAGCACACCCTGTCCGTTCTTCTTCCTGCTGAGCCGCATGTGGGTACGGGGAGCCCCTCCGCGCAAACTGGAAGTGTGTGCAGCCTGTTCCAGTGACTTCACTTGTCCTTCCATTTGAATGTAAGTGTCCCCAAAATAGTTAAGAAGTATGCATTTGTGAGTAAGGAGTTAAACCCCGCAGGAGTGGGTAAAATTACAGTATAGTTCCTATTTGATAATATTGGATCTATTTTGAGATCACTTATCAGTTAGTTATTGTGCTAATAATTGCCATTAAACTTAATACTGCATTTTGGGAATTAGGCAAAGCGCTAACAAGTTTGCTTTTACACAGAGTTTTCCAAGAGCAATCTGGGTAACTTGTTTCTGGAATGCAGCTGTGTAAGTTTTCATTAACATCTTGCAGGTGGAGCCTAATTTTAGTTCAGCCTTGAGGAGGGGGAATTGGCCTCCTGATATGCACAGCACCACAACAGCAGCAAGGCAGGTGGGTCTTCTACCAAGCACTTGTTTACCTTCCTATTTTTTAAAAACAGATGATTCATATCGCTAATCATACAGTTTCTATTTGATTTCACGTGTCTTTAACAGAATAGTCTGGAGCACATTCGACCTAGAGTTGCTCAAATGTGAAACAAAAGCAATGAAATGGAAAATGATAAGAAAATGAGCAATGGGTCCTAAATATAGTGGAGGAGAAGCTAGTGAATGAAGTGAAGTAAAATTTAGAAATACATCTGTTGGGCTACAAAAGCATTTTCAAAAGCAACCTTCCAGCTTCTTGGTTGGCAATCTGAAGTTGGCTCAGTTAGAAAGGTCGATGTATATATATATATATATATATATATATATATATATATATATATATATATATATATATATATTCTGCTTTTGCAAGGAGGAAACTCTTAGGGAAAGGGAGCAGTTGCTGGGAGAGGGAAGATGAGGGGTCTGTCACAAAGGACAACTGAGATGCTGACTGTTGTCTCTCCCAAATTCTTCCCTGGCCTTTGAATCTCGGGGGATGACTTGTAATCAGCTTAAATTTTAGGTCCAAGGAAAAAGCATTTGAGAGACTCAGAGAGTGATTAATGACAGTAATTTCTCTTTTAATTTGTTTAGGAAATATCTTAAGCTTTATGTTAAGCTTCCAGGGCCCAAGCCCCATCCCTTTGCTATGTTTAATGTGTTTTGGCACAGTGAACTGATTGTGTGTGCCTCTTTGAATGTGAGGATGGTGTGACAGGGCCACAATACTGCCGCAGGTCATCTGGCTTCAACAAGTGCCTTTGAATTCTCCTGCCCTGTGGGCTGGCATGAAAATTCCATTACCTCCACAGAGAGGGGGCAGCTCCTTGCTAGTATTTGTTTCTTTCAGTTCAGCCTTTTGGGATGGATGGAATTTGTGATTATGCTGTATAGGAGTCTACTGTTCTGAATCTTGAAATAAACCTTTTCTTGAAAGTCCACCTCTGGACCTTGAAGGTCACCATTCAAGGGCTTTGCCTTTATGAAAGTTCTTAACCTGAGATACAGGTTTGTCCATGAACGTGCTTCAGAATGTTCATGAACAAAATCTCTTTTGTGTGTGTGTGTGTGTGTGTGTGTGTGTGTGTGTGTGTGTGTGTTGAGTAGATGTGAATGTGCATTTTTTTTCCTCAGGAGAGAATCCATAGCTTTCCTTGGCTTCCTAAAAGGATTTATAACTCAAAATTTTAAGGACTGCTGCCTTGTGCAGAATATTTTCAAATATTGCCTTTAATGTAAAGAAAATATAGTCATTTACTTTGGCTAATGATTATAACTAAAATATAGTATTCGTCAGTCTTCCTTGTATAGTGATCTTAGTCTGACATAAAGCTACTTTATACTGTAAATCTACCTAGGTACTTTCCCCAGCATATCATAATTCTTTCTTTATCTCTAATCTTTAACTATGCTAAAATGAGCATCCAGGAGGATATTAAATTTTTAAGAATTGTTTCTTTATTCCAAATAGATTTGTTAGTACCTATTATATTTAAGGCACTTTTGGATTTCAGAAATGTACAACACAGCCTCTGTCTTTAAGAAGTTTCCAGAACTGTGGCAGTGACAGTCAACTAGGAAAAGAAACTCAATTGATCCATTTGTCAGAGGGGAAAATGTTTCTGAGGCCTCAGACTTTCAAACCATATCGCACATCTTCATTTTGAGATATAAATGCAAAAGCTAAAAACAAATGATTGTGACCTTTTGACAATATGACAAGATACCACACCCGAACCTGTTTGTTCTGCCATCCCATCCCACCTACTCGCAGACATGGCTAGAGAGGGGGCCATGAAGGTGACAGAATGGAGGGATGGAACTTCAGAAGGGACCCCCATGAGTGGAATGGGAGGAAAGGTCATCAAGGGCAAGAAGGAACCAGTTTGTTTGTGACTTAGGCTGAGTATTTTTGATTGATTTGATCTTACAGATTTTCTAAAGTCCATCCGATTGCGGTTTTGCAGTTCTCCTGAGGATAGTTCCACTGGAGTTTTCACAAACATAATGCCCTGTCAGTTTGCCAATAGGACCCAATCTTTGGATGCGATCTACCTGTTTCTTCCTTCCCCAACATCTGAGGCTCTTCTGACTCTGTCTATAATTTTTTCTTTGACTCCAACTTATTCAGAGGAATTGGAGAACAAAGAAAAAGGGAAATAAGTCGATATGGGGCAGGAACAGAGTACTTCCACTTCTGTCTCTCTGTGACCCAGACTACCGATAGCACATACCATCCATTGATTTGATCTTGCCAGTATTGTTTGCTTTCAGCCTCATTCAGAAGGTAGGTAACATTCAGTACCCAGCTTCTGTTCATCGTGAAATCCAAGACTATGTTGGAGAGGATGAAATGGATGTGCAGCCCCACTTCCAGAAAGTATAAAAGGTTGTTTTGGCTCTCTATACCAAGGGCTCAGTTTCTGAATATCCCTAGATTTAAAAATCACAAAATTGGCAACCTACCTTTCTCATTTCTAGGTTCTCCATTTCTTTGTCAATTTTTCCTACTGTCCTCTCTAGGCAAACCTACACTTTTCCTGCTGAGATTCCGTAAGTCAGAGAGTAAAATGTCACCTACAGGAAACATGTGATTCATTTCACTCTCACTGGTAGATACATTCAGAATTCGACTTCAAGAGGTTTATTTCCCGTTTTTAATCTAAACCTTATTGGGCTGCCTGCAGTGGAAGCCTCAACCACAGCTGCTGACAGAAGTCTTTACAGAAGCACTTAGAGAGGAACTCGTGGCTCTGGTGCTGCTTCTGAAGACATTCCCACCAGCAACAGGGTAAAATGGACAGGATGCTTATGAGATTTTTGATTTCTTAAAAGAGCACGTATGTCACAGAGAGTCTGAGTATATTTTATGAAAATTGTACAGACCTCTCAACCAACATGAGGACAGGCACAAAAAATTTGAGAGGTCCCTGTTTGGCAGGACCACCCTAAAATCATCTCAGACAAATGAGACAAATCCTGTTCAAAGACTAAAAGTAAGAAAAAGATTCTGCGACTTTAACTGGGGAGCTCTGCCAATATTTAATTGTTATCTTCTAGGATCTGTCTTTAGTATTTATCAGTATCAGCTCTGCTTGTTTTTTTTTTTAGCCTACAAATTGGGTAAGGATAAATGAAACTTTGGCCCCAAACTCTGTAACTACATGAGAATCTCTACTTTGTAGAAAAGAAATAATAATTTTAAAATAGAGAGTATTTTGATAGCTCATACCACTATGTTTGGGTAATGTCTGCTTTGAGTTTTCTTTGACTTTGGATTATCCAGAGTTATGCAGGCCGAGGCAAAATGGTTTTCAAATATATATATATATATATATATATATATATATATATATATAAATCAAATAAGATAAAGCATTTTTAAAGTGTTTATACCCCATCCTACTGCCAAAAATAGAGCTAATGCATAACTTGAAACAGAGGTGCCAACCATTCTTTACCAACAGTTAGCAGTGTTGGGCCAATTCCTTTGACATCAGTCTATGGTACACCATGCTCTTATTTCGGATTGCTGTTAGATAAAAATAATGATGGAAAAAAGTAAATGATATACAAAGCAGCATGTTAAAAAGAGAATTAGTGGCATTCATAATAACATAAATAATATTTCAATTGTTGTAGCACATTGTGATGTTCTAACTACCTACAAGATGATTTGATCTGTCTAATAATCTTCTGAGGAAGATAGAGAAAATATTATCAAGTCATATCATAGAGTAGAAGGTTAAAATCAGAGGGTATAAAGTGATAACAGGCTTTCTTTTTTTTACCAGTCTAATATTTAATAAAACATTAAATTAGTTGTCAATACTTTAAAAATTGATATTTCACATAAAAAACTGAATGCCTGACTTACTGAGAGAAGTTGAAAGTTCTAATACCACTGGATAGATAACATGGACGGGGCCCAAGTACCACTACCTCCTACTGCCTTCTCTCCAGTCTCCTCACTCTTTAATCTTTACCTGCTTGGGCTTTTTGGGCATTTGATTTTTGCACTCCTGGTGTAAAAGCACTTTCACCAGTCCATACCTTGAGGTCATGACAGAGGTAGACCTAAAGTACAGTTCTACTGCTGCATTCTTTTATCATAAAATGTTCACACTGGACGGTGTGGCTAGCACACTCTTCTTACTTCTCCTCCAAGAACCTTCCGTCCCATGGAACTTCTCACAGTTGCCCAAGAAGTCATGTGCCCCCATATCTGCACATGGTTGGTGCTGTTCCTTCTGCTTTTCGTACTGTCTGCTTGCCACTCTCCCTTCTCTTGGCTAAATCTTAGGGGACTCAAAAGTCCCCTGCTCTATGCAGCCATCTCAGTGCACACCTGCAGCTTCCCACCTCTCCCCAGGCCATAATTTATTCAGTGTCTCATTTATTCAATAAATGTCACATACATGAATGAAGAAAGGAAAGGGTATTACTATGCCAACGCATTGGTCTGCACTTGACTACTTTTCTCCCAGGTCTGTGTTGGGCAGAAATATTATGGCTTCCTTCTCTATTTAAATGATGGGTCAGATTATTTCATAATAAAGATTTTGGGGGAGAATGTCATCAAGCCACATTTATCACAGGCAATGTGGGAAAACTTTGGGAAACTTCTCTTTGAGATAGTCCAACAAAAAGCTTGTTCATTCAGTATTTTTACCTTATTTATTAATTAAAAATGCTTCTTGTTTGAGCAGAGAAACTCATGTTTCTTTACCACGTTAGTAAACAGAGAAAAAACATTAATTCAAAGTCTAGGGAAGGCAATATTCCACTTTCCCCCAGCAGGAGACAAATTAGTGCTTGGCAGGGAAAATTATGTGTTGAAAACGATGGAGAAAAGTAAGGACTAGCCCCAGTTATTGATTCATTCCACAAACGTTCTTTAACACCTACTGTGTTGCAACACCAAGCTAGGCCCTGGAGATAAATAGATATGTAAATAAATAGGCACAGACGATATTATGGCCTTCTATAAGCATCTGTACAGTGTACAGGGGACACAAAGGAGACAGAAGTCAGCTCTACCCAAGGACATCAACAAAAATTCCATAAATAAGTTGACCCTTAAGCTGTGTCTGAACGGATACAACTATATTTTATACTCACTTTGGGTAGGATATTAAGGACTGCTTAACATTACAAAATAAATTACGTAAATGGATTTCTCCTTCCTGAGGGTGGAAATCATATGAAAAAAGCTTAAAAACACAGTGGGCAATGAAAAAAGCAGGCAGGAGATGAAAAATAAATGACTAGAGATATTCAGTCTCCAAATTCTACCTAAATTTCAATCCTGGCTCAATTACTTGCTAACAGTGTGGCCAAGAACAAGTTGCTTAACTCTCTGTACCTCAGTTTCCTCCTCTGTCAAAAAGAGATAATGGTATTATCTACCACATATCTACCACATGGAATTGTGGCAGTAATAAATGAGATAATGTACATAAAATGTGTATCACTAAACCTGGCACACAGTAATAAAAAAGTTCGCTATTAGAAGTATTATAATAAAATGTTGTATAAACTCATGTAATATTTTTCTTTGAAATAGCCTGTTTCAAAGACAGGATCATACATTTCAAAGCACTTAATAAAAACGTAGATAATTAAAACAAAAAAGAAATCTCATACCTAATATCCCTTGCATCATTTATGTTTCCGTTTTGCATTTTATTCTCACTCATCTCAGATAATGAAACCAGACCAGGTCCCATAATTGCCCTTCTGCAACTAACTGTTCAGTATTCAGTTTCTTGAATTTTTCAGTGAGGTTCATCTTCCAGCCATAATGCATTAGCATAATACTACTATGCTGATGCTTCCAATACTGCATATTACCAATGAGAACCACTCTCAGCAATACATTTTTACTTTCAAAAATTGATTAAAATTGTGAATCTTAAATTTTCCATTACACACACACACATATATACATATATATGCATCTCTTTTAATAATATATAAATTATTTTATACTCCCATCATAATTGATTATATCTACTAACAAACACATTTATTTTATTAAGAATATTTTAGGAATATTATCAATGTGCATACATACAATGTTCTTCTGGGGAAAAAAATTGTTTCAAAAAGCCTTTATTTCCTAATTCTTTGCTTATTCCTATGAAATTCATATGAAACTGATGCTTTAGTCCTTTCTAAATTAACAGGTTTTGTTTTTTTTTAAAGATTTTTTTGGGGGAGGGAGCAGCATTGAGGAATTGGGGAAAGGGAACAGACAAGTTGCTATCCTTTTATTCTTCAGTCTAATTGTGGTGGATGTCGCTTCACTGGCCCATGTTGGTATTATATCATTGCTCTCTTCCCTGGTGAGGCAGTTGCTAGCCAGCCATTGGACAGCCAATCACAGCGGCTCACAGAAGCTCACGACAGCTCTTGCCGGCTGCCATCCACTCACAGTAGCTTACGGCAGCCCACTGCAGCCCCACTGCAGCCTATGCCATCACCAGCCACTCACTGCAGCCCAGCTCCAGGTCCATCTTAGCTGTAGAGGGCACAGCGTCACTGGCCCATGTGGGAATTGAACCGGCAGCCCTGCTGCTCAGAGCTGGTGCTCCCAAGCCAACTCTTAACCAACTGAGCCACTCAGCTGGCCCTAAATAAAATAACATTTAAAAAATCTTACACATTTGGGGGACTTTACATTCTCTTGAAAGCATACCTTCTTTTCATTCTATGCTTACCTACCAGAAATAATCTTGGGCATTTATATAAATATACTATTCTATAAAATAATTAATACAGCTCTTAAAAATATAGTATAATAAATGTACAATTAAGAGAAAGTCATCTCAATAGAATATTATAAGAAGATTTGGGGTTTATTATTTTCTAATGCCCACTCAAGCTGAAAATATAAAACTTAACAAACAGAAGCTATTGCCTCTTCTAAAGATATTTTTCATTTTACAAAATTAAGAGCATACACTATGTTTCCACTTGAAGAAAAGGACTGTGTCTTACATTATCGTTTCTGTGTCATCTCAGGCTAGCCCAGCGCTGAGGCAGCTATGTTTTAAGGTGTGAGTGTGTAGCTTCAGTATTTCTTCCTGGCTATGTTCCTCTGTTGTGTTCTGGGCTTTCTGCCATATTCTTGAGCAACACCTCACACCACTACACTTTTCATGTCTCTTCTCTTCTTCCCATATCCAAGTCTTGTTTCCTAGACTGACAAATTGTTCATAATTTATTAGAGAGAAATTTAGACCTCTCTTTTTATCTAGTGCTGCCCATCAGGCTATGCCCAGAAGGACCTTGACTTCATCAACTTGAGTATCTCATCCAGATTTGTCTAGCTTTTCCTTAATAAAAGAACCATTCATATGTGATATCTACTGCTCCTCCCCTGGCAAAAACTGGTGTGGTTTTTTTTTGTTTTTTGTTTTTGTAAAGCAGGATTTTTTTCCCCCTACACCAGGTAGATTTTTTTTTTTCCAGCAAATATATATATATATATATATATATATATATATTTTTTTTTTTTTTTTTTTTTGAGGGTAGTGTCACTGGCCCTCATATGTGGGACCAAATTGGGGCCGCTGGCTTCCCAGGCCATCACTTAACCACCATGCCACTCGGCCGGCCCATTCAGCAAATATTTTTTAACTGTGTTATATGTGTAAACTTTGGGCAGTAAAATTCAATCTTCACTGCACTTCCAATAACTCCCATTACAGTAAGTGAACCCTAAGAAGGGAGAAGTAGATAACTCCATAAATATGTTCTAGTGTCTTCAAGATAGAGGGGACTTCAGATGTGTACATGAGACTTCTGCCAATTGTTTCTGGATATTGTGGAGAATGGGGCAGAGTCAAAAAAACAGGAGATTGGTCGATGCTGATCTGAGTTCATCACAAAAGAAAAAGAATTCTGAGAATGACAAACCAAAGAGTTTGGCATCAGTCCCTAGGAAAATTTAGACAGGATTATTAAAGTAAAAATCAATATTTTGAGAAGATGGCAGTGAATTTTAAGAATCTGTATAGGTTCATTAAGAGCAAAGGAGCCCCAAGTAGTCTAATTTATTTTTATTTTTCAAAACACAGTAAAACTGAATTTTGCAAATATTTTAATCAAAATATTAATACATTTCTAGAAGATAAATGAGAGTTAGTTTATAATATGGCTAGGTAGTTTCCAAAAATGGAGGAATTACCTCCTTAAGAATTATTGAGAATTAACATTGGCGACGCAGAGCCTTGGGGATTCAAATTGAAGCCCTGCAATTTATGGGCTATATAAATTTGGGCAAGTTATCATAAGCTTCCTGAACCTTAACTACCTCAACTGCAATGAGCGATTCAAACTATCTTTCATAAAGACATCACGCTTCTATTTTTTTTTTTTTTTAGAGGGCAATATCACTGGCCCTCATATGTGGGACACGAACCAGAGCCGCTGGCTTCCCAAGCCAGCGCTTAACCACCACGCCACTCGGCCGGCCCTATTTGCCAGTGGTTTTAAAGAAATCAGGGAAGGCATAATCATTATATTGGCAGTTTCCTAGCTATGCTGTGAACTATTTCAGGAAAGTGACCATGTCTTCTTGCTTTTGATCTCATCACTGCCTAACATAGTGACTGATTCATAGTAGCTGCTCAGATGTCCTCTAAGAATAACACAAAATGAAATACAGTAAACAAGATATTGGTGATCAAAATCAGAATTCAAAAATGCCACAAATAATTAGAACAGCAGGCCAGTACCAAAGATGAGCTCTAGTATGGATGGATATGAAGTCCACTCTCTCCATCGAAAACATCAAATGTGACAAAAACAAGTTGCAAGAAATTTGATTTGACAGAATTTGGTATGAAAAAGATTTAGACATTTTAGTTTAGTGAAAGTTCAACAACTAAAAATATGATAATGATACCAACCCCTCTTCAGAGTGCATTTCCTGCCTTCATAAAATTCTAAATTATTAAAATAGAGTCCAGAGCAAGACTGGCATCAGGACCCATGTACTTTGCATAATTAGACCACATTTCAAATAATGCATTCAGTTTTGATGCCACATTTAGTGGAGACACGGACAAGCTGGAATCTATCCAATATGGTGAGAGGCTTTAAAAGCCATTTCATATTAGAATGATTAAAGGAATGTTCAGTCTGAAAAAGGGGTAGACTTAGGGAAAAATGATAGCCATTTTTCAAATAGTTGAATAACTTTCATGTGGAATGGGGATTAAATTTATCCTCAAAGCTTCATGAAACTTCAGCAAAAATTTTGTACCAAAGACTAGACAATCGAGGAAGATACTGGTCAAACATAAGGAAGATTTCTATCTAAAATGAGAATAGATTGTCTTAGACTAATACATTCTCTTCAGAGTTATTTAATTTCAATTTATTTAGCAAATGATTACTGTTGACACTTATGTGAAAACTTTGTATAAGCCTTGTACAATACAGGAAAGGAAGCCTTCAGAAGGTTTCAGGTTAGTAGATTTATATCATTTACAATGTCCACAAAGGCAGTTATAAATCTACCTCTAAATATTTACTTAGCAAAATTTATTGAATATCATTACATATCAATTTTGTGCTAGGTGGTAGACAATTTGAACAAAAAGTAATGTCATATACAAAATTCCTACTGTGTGTGTGTGGAGGGGGGGGTTTGGGTCAAACTTGACATTTGAGATTAAATCAAGCGAAAAAAAACAATTTGCTTGATTTAAATGTCACTAAGAAATTAAGAGAAAATTAATATCCTACGACTTCCAGAATACATTGATAAAGTGGGTAGAAATTGTAAATCAAAGAAATGCCACTTACATCTATTGAGCCCCGTATTTTCTAGACTTTGTTCTGATCATCACTGTACTTACAATGATGAATAAAACATACAATTGTGGCATGTTTGTAAAATCTTGTCTTGTCACTTCCTGAATTCTATTTATACATACGCCTATAAAGAGATATGTAAACAATCAAATATTTTAATACCACCATCAATAAAAAAAAACATTGAGTACCTACTATCTACTACTCCTTAAGAAGTAAAAGATTCCCTTTTCTTGACAAGTTTACAAAATACTTCTGTTATCCTTTTCTCTTAAGAAGAAGCAAAAGAATCATATATTTGAATTGCTATCAGAAAATCTAAGAGCAAAATGTATAACGTATGCAGTGGTGTTCATTTTAATTGTTTGGGGAACTCCAATTTTCTTTGCCCTTTGGTTTGCAAGTGCTGCTTAAAAATAATAATAATAATAATAATAATGTTAAAATATACTAATTCTCCATGCTTAAAAGAAACTATATTTTTAGGACTGAATATAAAAAAGAACCTATTTTTTGCTCAGTGCTTAATTAGGAGAGGATGGTTTCTAAAAAGGAAACAAACAGAAAGCAGTAGAACTGCCTCATCCGGCTCAGTGCAGCCCAATTCTGATTCAGCAATTAGGCATTTGCCAGTAGCAATAAGCATTGTGTACAATGACGGGGCTGCTTTAACTCGATACTATTCCCACACCTCTGGTAGTCGGACCCAGTGCGTGGGTTACTCATGAAGTCACCAGGTACCTGAGCAAAATATTGAAATTAATGGAGGTTATGAGGGTTTAGAGACAGGTGGAACTGGCTACAAGAACACAGCCACTCCCACCTCTTAAAATGTACTTGGCAACACAATTCATGTCAATATGACACCTGTCTGCATAGGAAATTCATGACACAACAGAAGGGCAGGCTTGGGATCATGATAGTAGTGTTGTGACGGTGATCTGCCCAGAAGTCTCTCAGGGAAAGGTTCATACTCCTTTCTTGCTTGTATGCCAATTGGAATTTGAAGGGAGCTTGCTAACTGATATTCAGTGTGGACCCAGAAGTACTGCTGATAAGGTAAGGGCAATTATATCTCTTGGTTTGATCACTAGAGATGGATGGTAAAGAAATTCCCTACTGGATCTTCCCTTTTAGGTGTAAATTACCAAGGCAGTCTTCTTGGCAGGGTATTTTCAGGATCTTGAACCCGAGGGATAGAACTGTTTGGTGTCCACTCTAAAAAGAGACATTCAGTTCCTGCAATAGGTCTGTCTTGTAGTTTCTGGCTAATAGAACACAGAGAAATGAAGACGGTGGTGAGCTGTGGTTGAGTAGTAAGGAGTGATTTCAGAGGTATGTGTCAGAGCAGCTCCTCTCTGGGGCCTTACAGGATGATGTTTTTAGTAGCCACCTGTAATCAGAAATTTAGATTTATGAAAAGAGAATCGTACTGATGTCTTAATTGCTTTAAGGATGCCTTGTCCAAGGAATTGTCACAGAAACAGCTCCTTCCGAGGAAATTAGAAACCAAAGGGAGGAGACTTTACTGGGGAAGAGCTGAGGAAAGCCTCCTGCCCTAGAAGTTAACATTGATGGATCTCTTTGGCAAATAATACTCTCTGTTGCAATACTGCTGTGTTTGATGAGGATATAAAAAGTCTTAATCAAATCTAGCAGCCATTGTTGCATCTAATCTCCCTGATCTTGAATTATGAGATCCTTATCTAATAAAACAAAATACCATTTGTTAAAGCCTTTTCAAAATTAAGACTGAAACTATCAAAACTAATTGTTTGCTCGTAGGAAATAAACACATTTTTTAAGTTTGTAAGCACTAATCAAGTGGGTGGAGTCATAAAAGGGGAGGAGACCATCTGAAACAATATATTTAATTTGTTTGCGTTACTATTTGAGATAATTACAAAGCAAGCATTCAAAAGCTGTTCTTTATACCAGAAGGGGGAAAACCAGGGAGGAGAGGAAAACGACAAGAACACCCAGCCATTGTCAGCTGCAATCTAAAATATTGCTGGATTAACAATTGCCGAACATTAGCATTACTAAGAAAGCCAGGGACAGAAGTGTCACGTTGAATGTAGAGTGATGACTTCATAGGAAGGCATAGCTGAGGATATGACCAGTTTGTAGTCACAGAGAAATCAGCTTTAATTAATTTGAGTGCCAGCTCTGTGTATAATTACGCAGCATGAGAGTTTGCATGCAAATGCAGAAATGCTGATTGTTCAAATACTTGCACTTGCTCATTAATACTTTGGGACTAAGCACGGCTGGCAAGCAGACAGGGTACAGCACACACAGTGCCTGCAGGCTAATTTGTATTTTACTGTAGTTAGCAAACAGATTTCAGATGTTTCTCCTTTCTTTAAATAATGAGCACAAAAATGCGTGTGTCATTTTCATCTGCGACATACCTTGTTTTCTTCTTGATTAAAATAAAATGGTTTGGGTTTGAAAAAAAAACATGTTGAGGGTACACTAAACATTGATATAATGCAGGTTTATAACTATGTGATGTTAATAACATTTATATGAAGTTCTGACAATTAACTTTGTAAACTCTTCCTAGAAAAAGTGCTACATACCTCATTAATGAATATCACTATGGTCACCTTTGAAGTACTATCCTTGGGAAGCTATGCACTGACACCAGTGCCTACTCCACCCTTCAAAGCAATTTTGAAACTCTTTCTCTGGACTAGCCAACAGAGCTTTCATCGTATTACCCTTGATGTCCTGAGTGTCATCAAAATGCCTTCCTTTCAATATTTTCTTTGTCTTTGGGTAAAGAAAGAAGTCATTGGGGGCCAGATCAGATGAGTAGAGAGGGTGTTCCAATACAGTTATTTATTTATTGGCTAAAAACTCCCCTATAGACAGTGCCACATGAGTTGGTGGATTGTTGTGATGCAAGAGCCATGAATTGTTGGCAAAAAAGTTCAGGTAGTGTAACTTTCTCAGGCAGCCTTTTCAGCACTTCTAAATAGTAAACTTGGTTAACTGTTTGTCCACTTGGTACAAATTCATAATGAATAATCCCTCTGATATTAAAAATGATTACAACATCATTGCAACAAGTTTGTGAATTGTCACACCTCATACCAGTTATAGGATATTTCTATTTTATATTTCATGCAATTATCCAAAATGGTCATTTTTCATAACTGTGAAACTATATCCAAAAAAGATAAATTTATAATTAAATCTGAGGAGGAATAAGCAATGGTCACAGTTGAATTGTTTACTTGTCTACCAGATCTAGTATCCTGTGTCTGGCATCAACTAGGTCCAGAGGCTTCATGGAAAAGATTCATTTCTTTGAGAAAACACCTAATCCTAAAATGTACTGAAGTGAGATTTTTCATTCTGACCTCCAAATCTCTTAGCAGAGATCAGCTTCAACCAAATTCCTAACTTCCTGACAATGCCCTAGAAAAAAAAAATCTTTGTACATCACAACCCTAGGAATATCTGATACTTTCTTCAGAAGATGTTACCATGTTTCCACGAAAATAATCCCTGGCTGGAGAATAAACCATAGCATGATTCCTCCAGGATATGGAGGACATGTACCCCTCATATGAAGGTTTTATGACCTGATTCAGGGAGAAAGGTGCCTTTTCCACAAACTCCTTCAGCTTAAAATATTCAGTATGCCAAGGTGCCATATTTGGCACCTAAAATCATGTGAGGGCTTACTTTCCAACTAGGTCTTATTTTCATATAAATGGTATAAGAAAATAAGGAATTTGCTCAAGTCTCAAAAATCTGGTAGTACTACCATAGCTATGTATTTCCTTGCCAATGAATTTAATGCATTTCAATCCTACAAATATTTCTGGAGCACCTGTTTCTGTCAGATGCTGCAAAGCGGAGGATGTACAATAGGAGCAAGAGAGACACAGTCCCAGTATTTGCCATCTCTTTTCTCTCAAGAGTTATCGAAGGAACCTACCTCAGTTTCCCTGGAAAAATGCATGCTATTAGCTGTTATCGCCTTGGAGAAGCCCACTTTGCAGAAAGGAATCCATGGCATTCCATAAACGTAGTTCTCATAGCCTTTCTGGCAGACTACTTCCGTCTCTGACATTTCTTCAACTCCATTCCTGTGTGAGATGAAGGGAGCGGCCACTGCCCCTGGGGATGAATGGAAACTAGAAAAGACCTGTGAAACAATCTGTCTGGCAAGCCCAAAAGTTTTATACGAATAGGTTGAAGAGGAAGGTTGTCAATACTCTTCCCTAAAAGCCTTTATCTGTAAGAATAGTCATTTCTCAAGGAGTAAAGGTGGACATATCACATAGATGAATATAGGACACCTCACACCATTTGGTCTGAACAAAAGTAGGCAGCATCACCTTCAGGGTTTTCAGGCAGTTCAGTACGGGACACACTGAGGAGCACCAACTAGAGAATATAACCCTTCCTTGCTTCCTAAAAAGTCTGTTCAAATGTTCCACTGCCAAGACTCCTATAGATATGGGATATGTGTATGTACAAAGGAAAGTGACAGCTGGAAACATTCATACATGCCACCTAAGCTCCCACTTTCAGAGTGGCACAGCCTTGTCATCCTTCATATAAAAAATAAGAATGAAAGAAGGAGAAGAGGCCCGCCAACATGCCCAAGTGGCATGTTGGTTAAGAGCTGCCTTGGGAAGCCAGCGCCCCAGTTCAGATCCGACATATGAGGGCCAGTGGCACTGCCCTCTACAGCTAAGATGGTGAACAACAGCTCCACCTGGAGCTGGGCTGCTGTGAATCTCCCTGACTGTATAGCTGCAGCCCCTGCTGCAGTGGGCTGCCATAGGCTGTCTACCAGCGTGAGCAGCTGGCAGCAGGTGTGAGCGGCTGTCCAGAAGCCAGCAACTGATCTACCTCACCCAAGAAGAGCGCAATGATGATACCAACATGGGCCAGGAAAGCAATGTCCTCCACAACTAGACTGAAGAACAAAAGGACAGCAACTTGTCTGTTTCCCTTGCCTGGTTCCCCAACACTGTTCCCCTGCCCCAATTCCCCAATAAAACAATCTTTTTTAAAAAAAGGAGAAAATCCAGAATAGTGAAAGAGCTCAAGGGTATCTCCATGATATATGACACAGTAATTTTGAAACAGTGGTTTTCAGGGGTTAACTATGAATTGCAAGTACCCTGAGCTCAAACTACTTTTCCTCACAGTTCTGTCATGATTGAACACCCACGATGAGACAACAAAAACAAAAATAAACTGAAAATAAATGTCCAAAATAGGTTTGCATTAAAAATTCCATCTGGCTGGGACCAAAATATTAAACAGATATTTGGTATGTGGATATATTGGTATCCACATAAGGAGAGCAAAATCTCTTTGAGGTTTTTATCTATAGGAAGTGACTTCTGATGTGAGGTTGTAATGATATATGAAAGGACCTGTATTCATGGATCATACAAGTAATTTCATGAAACAATTACAACATAGGAAGGAAAGAGAGTAAATATGTATGGCAGAAAGAAAAGGATTTATTCTGTACATGGAAAGCATTCAGGATATCTGAAGAATCTTTAGCCACAGACATGAAGAAAGCTTGTAACCCAGTGTAGAAGCACACACACCAGGGTGATTCAGGATGGTCAGCTATACTGATTATTACAGAGTGAGAACCACAGATGGGCTGACAGTAGCTAATGATTCAGCAATGATTAGGTCAGCAAGAACTTTCCCACAGATTCCTGAGCACAGAATATATATTTCAACGCATGAGAAGAATGAAGGTGAGAATAATTGGAAATAGCAAATGTGTGGAATCTCTATTCAGAAAGTAAAGGGGAAGAGGTGGAGCCAAAAAATTTTTTTGGGAAACTAAAGATTTGACCATCTCTACATTTGTAGGAGAGAAAAGAGCTAGTAGAGCAGGAGCAACTGGGGGTGAAAGTGGAATTGTGTTCTTAATTGGCAGGAATCAGGGAGAGTCCAGGTAGCTATGCTAGCTACAGGGATTTTTTTTTTTTTTTTTAAATCTTACTCCAGGAAAGGAAAGGAAAAGGGGATGGTGACAGAGAAATCTGAGGCAGAGATAAGGAAAGTTGTGAGAATATCTTCCAGATGCTTTTGATCCTAGGGAAGACATTGGTGAGATCAAATCCTGGGAAGGCATAGAAAAGGGTGAACATGATGCAGAGATAAAACTGACTCTACTTTTTTACGGGGGGGAAAGAAAAGGTAGAGCAAAATAATTTACAATAAAATTAGGTGAACAACTGAGGAACAATGGATAAATGGAAACTGGTCTTTGCAAAAGCTTCAAACATTAATTCATGTGTAAGTAAATACCGGGACTGGACTTATAATACTTTAGAATCTACAAGTTTACATTCTCCAATATCAGTCCACCTAACGTAATGGTTTGCAGCACTCTGTATTCTACATTAAGGGAGGAACTGTGCGGAAGATACCTGCATATAAAGTAAAGGAGACAATTACTGCACAAAAGAGCTTAGTCTTCAGGAGAAAGCCTACCATCTTTCTGAGGCTTCCCCTGCCCTGCTCACCTGTGGCCTTTCTTGTGACAGTAAATGTATTTATTTAACAGAAGAGCTGGCCGTATGGGGCTACTTAGGTCTCCTTTTAATAGTACTTTCTCCAAACATAACCCAGATTCCTGTTGGCTCATACTCTCTGGGGTAGGCACCAAAACCAGCGCAGCATTGCGTGAAAACCAGTGTTCAATACAGTACCCAAGTATCACTTGGCAAAAAGAGAGACAGCCTCAAAGGTCTAACTCTGCTTAATATATCTGGAGTGACCATTAGCTTTTTAGGACAGGAGTATTCTTAGGTTCAGCTGGCTATGCCAGTTTTCCTGCCAGGAGACAAGAGCATAGCACATCAGTCATTGAGCAGCTGCCAGTGAACACAGGGAATCCCCTGGGAATGGCAGGCCTGGGTGTGGTGTAGCAGGGGCACTGAGCACTCTGAGATTCCTGGAGAGATGGCTGGTTGTGGTATATGGATGTCTGGGCTCCCAAAGGTGAGGTAGCCCTCAGTAGGCAAAAGGTCAGACAAAGATTGCCTCAAAAGGCTTCCAGCCTGCCACAGGATGCTGCTCTCAATTTCCCTTTTGTCTGGGCCTCTTTCCCTGCCTTCTGCTATTCTCTTTCTGAGTTTCCAAATCCCAAATTGGTGTGTCTTGTTGACCTAATAAACTGATTTGTAGCATGTAAAAAAAAAATAGAGTGTTGAAAGTTTTTATATTTTATTTTTATTTATTTTTTAAATTATTTTTTTATTAGTTTCAGGTGTACAAAACAGTAGTCAAACATTTCACCCCTCACAAAGTGATAACCCCCTCCCCCAATCTATTGCCCCTCTGACATCGTATTTAGCTATTACAATTCCACTGACTCTATTCCCTATACTATACTCCATATCTTGTGACTATATACAATATATATTACATTACAGTTGACATACAATATTATTCAGCTTCAACTTTAGGTGTACAACACAGTGGTCAGGCGTCTGAAAGTTTTTAAACAAAATAACATTTCCAACCCAAAAGCCAAAGATTTTTCTGAGGGTCTTCTTTATGCAGTATATGCAGGGGATTTGAGGGTAAACATATCAGGCCCTTTAGTTATGGAACTTCCCATGAAACAGGAAGACAAACCTGTTAGACTGGAACACTTGATGATATAGAGATACCAAGAAGAGAGAGATTTCTTCTGTAGGAAAAGAAAAATATTAGCAATGCAAATGAATGAAGCAAATGTATTTAGATATGAAAATGCACATAAATATGAACAAACTGTTTTAAAGTAATTTTTCTGGCCACAATATCAAAGTGGTTTGGATGTAGAAAAACCTAAAGAGCATTTAGGTGGCTATTTGGATAGACTATAGAAGAGAGAGGATTGAAAAGGGGCTATAAATGGCAGAGATATCTCAGAGGAAGTATTGACAACATTTTGTAACTTATTATAGAAGTACACAAGAAAGTTGTCATGTTTGACTTCATGATTTCAAACCTTAGTGATGACATTTAAAAAAAAAATAATAGGAAACATGAGGAGGAGATGGAAATGTGAGAGGGAAGATACTGAAGTCAATTTGGACATAATGAGTATTTTTTGCTTTGTTTTTATTTTTGAGGTGCCGGAGCCTATCCGTGTAGAGAAGAGAAGTGTGTAAGTGGAAACCTGTATGCAGCACTCTGAGGAGATGACAGGGCCAAAGACAGAGTTTTGGGGTCATCTGCAGACAAGGCCCAAAGCATAGATGAGATGTCATGGGGGAAGACAAGGGGAGGGCTAAGGAACAAATATTTAGATCACAGTTTAGAAAAGTGGAAGAGGAAGAGACAAATGTTGCTGTCACACGGTCGAAAAGGAAACTGGGAGGGTCCCTAAAGAGGAAGGGTGGAGAGTTTCTGGAAGGAGGGTGAGACAAGGAGGAGACGCAGACAAGGAAGGGGAAATATGAGGACACTGGATGTCACAATTAATTAGTCATTGATGGCCTTCAGGAGAGAGGTTTCATTAAAATAATGGGAAGAGAAATCATATTGTTAGGTGGTAATTTCTTAACAAATATATTTGAATATTGAAACCAAAGCAAAGCACTAAGCTTCCTAGGATTTTACCCTTAAACTAGAAAAAGAGAAAATAAGGAATAAGGACTACCTTGAAGAATGAGGTAAGTGGTACCAGTTTGACTGGGTCTGCTGTACCATTTTACCCAACCAGAGACCTGTTGTAATTCTGGTTGCTCTCAAGCTCTTACTTCCTGATGTCAAGTGAAGGTGGGTGGCAGTTAATAGGGAAAAGGTGATGATCTTCAAAGATAACTAAAGCTGTAAAGGACAATTAGGCTCTTACAATTCATGCTTAGGAATTAAAAGAATTTCCCCCTAAGTCAGTCATCTCCACTATATCCACTGTCCCTAGCCAATTTTCTCTTTTTGAACAAGGTTATCTTTATAGAGGTGTGTGCAAATTTCTTGTCTTATGTGGCAAGCCCAGGTGAAAAGGCCTTGATAACATCCCTTTTGATACTTCAGCTACTGGGAATCAAAGGTTTGATTCTTCAGCTATTGGGGATTTTTATAGGCTACAGAATTCTCAGAATACCTTTGCTATCCATGTAAGTAAATTCAGTGAAATCTTTCTCCCTACCTTATCATGCTTAGCTTAAGACAAGCTGTTCTAGAGAATTCTAAATGAATGTCCAACTTTCCTTAGCTTTTGCTCTGACATACCCAGATGTTCTAGTGCTCAGTACTCAGACCTACCCGACGCAGTCTGGTAACCAATAGTGCCATGTTACCTGTGATTAGAAAATTATTTTTTGCCCTATTCGAATATGTTTTTTATAATCCATCCACAAATCCTCTCCAACTATATACAGTTGTCTGTTTTAATTGTGCAGCTGAAATGTAGTATCTAAAAGGTTGGAAGAGAATATAATTACGTGTTTACCTAATAGGTAATCTCCGTGTTACCAAAGAGTTATATGAATTATTTGTGTGCCACGTTAACATAGCATTCATTACACATCATTTGTGTTCTTTTTTTCAAAATATAAGTAGCTACTTGATAGGTTGTTCTTTTTCTATATTTTTTTAGTGGAAGGACATCTCTGCTTCTTATATAATTGTGCAGAACACACACACACACACACACACACACACACACACACATTTCTCAAGCACTCAGGAAGACACCGTCATAAACTTGCCCTGCATGGTTGTTGGTTTATCTGTCAAAGAAATTCATTACCAAGAGAATGCCTTGCTTTATATGCTTACTAAATTTTTTAAAAAATGTTTTTCATTATATTTATGCAAACGTAACTTGGCTAGCTCATAATTTACCAAATGTGAGCATTTGTCAAGGTTATTTCCAATCACTCAGAAAAATGTGCCTTTGTGTATTTTGATTATTTAAAGCAATTTTGTTTCCATTATGTGTATGTGCAGCCAGAACAGCATGAGTGTCTTGACTGAAGAAGGGAATGCTCTTAATTCTCATACTTGCATCTGCAGAAGTACTTTTGATTGTTTAACCAATGTATAGATAGTGATGTGGGACATGAATGGTTTTGCACACATTTATTTTCCTTAGAAGTTCAGAAGAGAGGGCCAATACAATGGAAAATTACATATGCTATTGTTTGCATTTAAATGTATATTGTAAGTATTCTTTTTATTTATTTTTTTGAGGACAATGTCACTGGCCCTCATATGTGGGATCCGAACCGGGGCCGCTGGTGTCCCAAGCCAGCTCTTAACCACCGCACCACTCGGCTGGCTTAAATGTATATTGTATATCACATTAAAATTAAAACTGAAAAATGTTTAATACTTATTTATTTAATTTAAAATCACAATAATAAACCCATTGTATATTAGCAGATGAATAAACCCATTTTTATGAAAAAATAAACATAGTTTTAAAAACAAAAATATAGTCTGAAAAGTGACATTAGTTATATTTTTTTGCAAATATCTTTAATGCCTGGATTAAGAGAGAACAGCTGAATTCTCCTATCTACTTCTAGATGAATCTATTAACAATATATTTTGTTTGAAGTATAATGAAGAAAATCAGCCTTGCACATTTGTTGAAAAAAGGAGGAATATTTTAATAGCCTTTTCAGAATAATGTGATATTATTCTTTGATATTAAACCAAGCTTAAACAAATAATAGTTTATTAAAGGTTGATTGCAAAGTGGAATCTGAAAACATATAAAAGAAAATTTTTAAATCTGTTGCATTAAAATACATTGATTTATCTCACATTTCAAATAGATATTTTACCCATGCATTACTTACATGATTTTGAAACATGAGGCAGTGGTCATTTTCAAAACAAAATATTGTTTCACTGAATTATGCAGATCTCCCAAAAGTTGACATGTTTCATAAAACATTGTTGTTGTTTTTATTTAAATCACCATGTTAATATAACCACCAAGTTTATCAGAAGAGTTTTTACATATTGGAAAGTTGTCAGGCTCACAGTGGCAGATACAAATTATTCTGTAGATTATAATTTTGCTTGAGTCTTTGAATTTTACCATTGGCAACAAGTACCATTCATTGGTTGTTTTCCTTGAAGTGACTTGCTTGTTTTCATTCATCTTTTGACAAATATCTGTGAAATACACAAGTCTGAATAAGCACAGTTTGTCTGGTGCTTTTTAAAGTAAAAATTGTATTGTATGAAAAGAGCAGCTATTTCAGCTTGCAACTCAAACATTTATCTCACAAGTGCTTTTCTTCCAGACAGTCATACTTCAGTATATAGCAAAAGTGCTTTTTAATTAAATCCATTTTGTTGCACAGAATATTAAACACATGTATTCAGCGATTTGACTTCTATAAAATGAATCTGAATTTTCATTGTTTTTTTAAAGGACATTCATAATTGAAATTAGAATGTTATTTTTGTTCTTTGTTTTGTGTTGTTTTTTACTTTGTTTAATACAAGGATTAAGAATATAATGACTACAATATAGTTTGGTGCCTCTGCCTTCACTCAAGATGACAGCAGTTTTATACACCAATGCTTTTCCATAATCAATGCAAATGTCAATAGAGTGAAATAGACTAATAATGTCTTCATATTATTTTGAAAAATAGATTTGACTTTGCAAATACCTCCAAACTGGTCTCAGGGACCATGAGGGATCTGCTGATTTCACTTTGAGAATTGCTAGAGAGATTCAAAGGCTGCAAAACAGGTGATAAACGAGCATGAATTTTCTGTGGTTTGTGAAGAAGTACAGTGATAGAGGAAAGCACCATGTCTTTTCAGAAATTTCCTAAAAGCCTGAGATCTTTCCATACCATGCTTCCTTGATATGAGTAGAGGTAGCCATATAATTTTTGTCTAAACTTGGATACCATTGAGGGTAAAAGGACTGTTATTAATAATTGTGCCAAAGCAAGAGACATAAATTGGTATTGCCTCAGACAACAAAGTATAAATGGTTAACTTATTATTAGGTAAAGATAGGGGCTATGTAGTATTAAGCTTCTTAAAAATAAATGCATTCAGATATTTCTTTGTTTTAATATATTTACCAATCATTTTACCTTAAGCAAATTTTTATAATTTAGAGGGAAATACCTTTGTGTATGCTCGATATCTGAGAAATAATTTTTACCTAGCAATTAAAAAAATAACAATAGAATAAAAATATGCATCATTTTGGATATATTTTTAATATACAACGAAACAGAAATCAGGAATAAACCTTTAATGGGGGTAAAGATGATTTGTAAAACTCTAATACATTATGAGAAGTTAATGAACATGGCACTTACTGTGTCTGAAATGTTATTATTTACTGACTGAGGGGGGAAAAATTCTGAGAAGTATGTTACATACTTGAGTATTTTCTCATTTCATAAATAATCCTGTAAAAATAACTCGAGACAGTTTTATATAATTATAGCAGGTTGCTACTCCGCCTTGATCCAAGTACAGGTTTGGGCTTTTTTTTTTTTTTCTTTTATAGTTGCTTCTATTCCGATGTATCATAGGTGTATGTCTTTTAATAATTTCTTTCCAGTAAAAGAAGAATAGCTTATAATTTCTTTTGTTTTTTTTTCTTTGATGTGAGAGTTCTCTCCTCCCAGTTTTTAACCTGCTTTGTTCTGTCTTTTTTTTTAATCTGCTCTCATTTTTTTTCTCCTCCCCAGTAGATTTACATAAAGTTAAGTGACTTAAGCTGTTTGTAATATTATTTTTGGATTTTACTGCTTCTTGCTTTGTCTGTTCCTGATCATATCCAGATTTATTTTCTAGAGGAGGCTAATTTAGTAAAATCTTTTTTTTTTTTTTTTTTTTTTGTAAAATAAATACTATAAACTTGTAGGCAAGCGGGCCACTCAAAAATACAGATTTGTTCGCAAACAGATGGGTTTTTCTTTTTTTTCTTCTTAATTCTAAAGAGACATACGTATATTCTTGAGTGATACAATATGTACCAGCTTTGAACAAACATTTTATCCAGACATTAGGTCTAAAAAAGAGAAAGAGCAACAATTCAAATAGCATATTTTACCACTGTGAGATTTTGCCCTGTGTGTGCGTCTCTTGTCAATTTCTGTGCTTGAAATTGCCTTTCAACCTTTTTAAATCATTCGTATGAGTCTTTTCAGTTGGCTGGACATAAAAAAAGAAGGCTTTTCTCTTAAATGAATATGAGAGTTATTATGTTAAGCGCTGAGTAAGAGTGTGCTGAGCACTTAATGCGACATGACATGCATGGTGCTCCCACAAGCTTACCTTCAAAAGCATGAGGCAGAGGCAAATATAGATCTGCATACATGTCAAATTGCCAAGTGCTAGGGGGAAATGTCTCTTCTCCCCTCTGCTTTCTCTTTCATTATCTCTTCATGAGACCAAGAGCACAGAGACTAATGAGGAACAGAAGTCAAAGGGAGTGGAGTTCTCAGGTCCACTGTGCATATGAGCAGAACCTGGTATTCCAATTAATAGCTGAGGTTTTGAAGCCAAATCAAGGAACGCAAGGCATCCTGTTCCCAAAGCCACCTTTAACTGTGGCAATATTGAAGTTAGGGAAGGTTTACTTCTTCTCTTCACTTATTGCAACCACTGCCAGGGCATCCAAAGCCCCATAGTATCACAATTGCTCAAGGAACTGAAATATATAATACCATCTCATATGAAAATGAGACATGAGCTGAGAGAACAAAGATGCAAGTGATAATGAAAGAAAGGCATTTATGCTATTGTATCTAATACTAATGACCTTCAGTCTTCACCTTTAACAGTCAGATTTTCAAAGTTTATTTCTAGCCTTCAAGAAAGTGACTTGGAACAGTTCATATTCCTGGCTATGGCAGGCAGTGTGGTAAAGGGAAGAGGTCCCTAGAAGCAGGAAGATCTGTGTTGGATCAGTTCTGCTGTAGACTTTGCATAATCTTCAGTAAGTTTCCTATGTTATTGGAGCTCCATTTCATTCTCTATAAAATGGTTACAGTAATACTTACTCCATGGTGTCATGGGTGCTGAATGAGTTCCTATACCCAAAGCATCTAGTACAGGGTCTGCGTGAATGTGTGCTGTTGTCATTCAAATACTCACATAATTATAATTTTACTAACCATTGTCACCCCAATAATACTCGTATTACAAGTATTCTCAGAAACTGTATTTTGTTACTGTCAGAATCATATAGGAATCTCTTTGAGGAATAACGAA
Source organism: Aselliscus stoliczkanus (assembly GCA_033961575.1). Taxonomy (NCBI): domain Eukaryota; kingdom Metazoa; phylum Chordata; class Mammalia; order Chiroptera; family Hipposideridae; genus Aselliscus; species Aselliscus stoliczkanus. The sequence continues at coordinate 119,605,550 of CM066730.1, read as the reverse complement.
ACAAGATATAACAAAGTAAAGAATCTCTATCTTCTCTTCCCCAGATGGTCAGCATTTTTGAAGAAAAATCTCTTAGAGGGATATTAAAGCCGGATAAGAAACTGATTTGTCTGAGTTATATAAAACACTGCACACCACCACCACCAATGATGATAAAATCAGAATCTTAGACCTAGATTAAACCAGATTAAAAGCCATCAAAAGTAACATAAAAGGATAAAGCCACAATGGTCAATGTAGGGGGTTAGGGGGTAGGCAAAATGGGTGAGGGGGGTCAAAAGGTACAAACTTCCAGCTATAAACTAAATGTCATTGGATGTGATATACAGCATGGTGACTACAGTTAATAATACTGTATTCCATATTTGAAAGTTGCTATGAGAGTAGATCTTAAAACTTCGCATTACAAGAATAGAAAATTTTTAGCTATGTACAATGATGAATCTTAACTAGATTTTTTTGGGTGATCATTTCACATTAATACAAATATTTAATCATTATGTTATATACCTGAAATTGAAATAATATTAGATGTCTATTCTATCTCAGTTTAAAAAATCAGTGGTCAAATATGGTGATGGAAGGAGAACTGACTTTGGATCGTGAACACACAATGCAATATATAGATGATGTATTATAGAAATGTTCACTTGAAAACTATATAATTTTACTAACCAATGTCACCCCAATAAATTTAATAAAGTTAAAAATCAATATATCCCATATCAATTTATATCAGTGAATAGAAGGAAGGAGATCACTTTCCAGTGGTGGCGGTTGTGACAGGGAAGATTAAAAGGAAGAATATATTTGAAGCAGTTAAGTATGCTGAACCTAGTTCAAATTCAACTCCACTACATGACATTTGATCTTCAGCAAAACAGAGTGCTAAATGGTTTTGATCCTCAGTCTTCTCATATGTGAAATGGGGACAATAGTAGACCTACTTCATAAGATTGTTGGGAAGCTTCTATGGGATAATGCAAAAAGCAATCAGTACAAGCCTGAGTAAGCACTCAATATTGATATTAGTACATGTGAGACTCTTGCCTCCATTTAGCATCACTAGGTCACATTGTCTCCATTTTCTCATCTAGCTATTTTTCTAAGTCATCAGAGCTTCCCCAAACCAAGTCCTGAAATGTGTGCTTCTAGAACACTTGAGCGCAGCTGAGGGCTCCATGAGAGTAAAGTATTCTAGAATGTAAGTCGTGAGCGAGTCATATATGATTCTCCATATAGGTCCACAGGACCCCACGGTGGGGCTTCTCTCCTTTGGAGAGGGGTACCCCATGGCTCCCAAAAAGCCAATTACAAGACAAGGGTCATGCATCGTGTTTGACATTTCACCATCAAAATTCATTTACCAGGGAGACTCAGTTCATATGACTAATCTTGTTTGGTTTGGCAATGAAGTGAAATGTCAATAGGCTTCCTATTTTGACTGAAATTATTAAATATACCAAAGGGAGTATTGCATGTATGTTAGTCACCCAGAATAAAGATGAGCATACTTTCCTGAAAAGTTCAACTATACTAATGAGATAATGGATCCCTAGAATACTTTATATTTGAAATGCATACTCTGTGCACATTCTTGCTTCTGTTGGAGAATTGTGTCACTGTTGCCAAAGTCTTAGGTTTCCTTTACCTCATGCCTGGATTGTCCACTGACACCATAATGGGAATTCCACCATCAGCCACAAGATACTATATGGAACTGCAATGACAATAGCAGAAGGGAAATAATACATTTTATACATTGTGCTACAGAATATTTCTCTTGACCATTTCTGTTACAGTCATTTACTATTGCTAACAAAGATCCATTCGGAAACCCAAAAACATATTGTCTCTAGAGGCTGATCTTTTTGAAAACACACTTTTACCCATACGTCATCACAAATTATATAAAAGAAAAATTACAGGTCAATCTACATAACTTTAATTTTGTGGTTAGTTAATTACAAAAGCATATCCCTCCCGCACTGCCCTTACTCTATAAGGCATGTGTGCTTCATTTTTCAGTGTGAAGGAACAGCATTTTTTGGAGGAAAAAACATGTCCATATTTTTTATTAGGGGAACATAATGAAAAATTTGACACTCACTGAAATTTGAAATGTGATGAACTCTTTCTTTGTAGCTCATGTTCACACATTAGCAATAACCTGTAGAGCTCTCAGCTGTTAGAATGTAGTCTTAAAAAGGAAAACCTATGTGAAAGAAGAAATACAAAGCCCATTTTTATAAGTGACCAAATGTCAAAGATGTATTAAAGTGATTTGCAGGCTATTCTGTTCATTATTTTGCTGACTTAGAAACCTTGAAGTGTTTTGTATCATTTCATTATCTGCAAACGTATGAAGTGCAATGGAATTTACATATAAATCCTGCTAGAGAGTGGGGACTTTACTGCATAGTCAGCTTTGCCTCCTAATCCAATCTTCCCCAATGCAGTTGGTATGGCAATTGCCAAACTCAAACAGCAGGATCGCTTTTGTAAAGAAAAGTATGAATTTGAGCTGCAAAAGGAGCACAAGTATTTTCCTATTACTCTAGATGCTTCCTTTTGCTGAGTGTACAGGAGAAGTCTAGCAGGAAGTGTTATTAAATAGCCTCAGAAATTAGCCCCAAAACAATTATCTTGGTTTAGCTCTGGAAAAAGACACAAGAGGCTTAATGAAAAGAGCATTTCAATTTTTGTGATTGAATATTTGTTGGATACCTCTGTAGTTATTAACCCTTGTGGGCAGGATTTCAGATTTTTTTTATTATTATTATTTTTAATTGAATTGTTTTGGAAAACTGCAAATTAAAAACAGTTTTCTCCCCTGTGATCCCAGGGGAGAGATCCCAGGGCAAGCTGTGTAATAATGGGTTCTTTAAAAGTTTGGTTTAAACCTCACTGCATGGCAAAGAATATGCCCTGGCTCAACATAAATTTGGATTTTCATATTATAACAGATTTATAGAAATACTAAGTGGGAAAGCATGTCTCCAGTCATGTATAGTTCACTGCCTGTTCCTTACAGTCTTCTTCCAACGGTCATGGCTTTCTTTGTGTTGAGTAGTAAATTTGCCATAAGTTAAAGCTTCCTATTGAACTCCATAAGAGAATATTTCAAAAGTTACTATTTTTTGTTGTTTTCATTTTCCCATATCCATAGCCAGAATTTGGCTTTCTCAGTCTTGCTTCTTTTGCTGTGGTTTTTTGCCACTCCAAATTAATTTCTCTGTCTCGATAGTATTTGCTATTTTTAAATATTTGTTGGCTCTCTTCATGTGAAATCTTAAAAGCTACTTACTCAGTTGCTCTTACCTTTCCTCCCAGGTCCCCTCCAAACCTCACCTCCCTAGTCACTTCATTATACATTTTTTTTCCCTCTTAACTCTCTCCAATCTTCCACATATTTCTGGAATTGAGTTTATCCGAACCAAATGCACTTTTCCAGGTGCATCATATATCATTCCCCAAGTCTGGGATGTGATGGTTCTTTGTATACTGCCCAAATGCTAGTGGAGTTTGTCTTTTTTTTCCTGATTGCTGTCATCTTGTTGACTCAGAATGTTTTTTGAACATATCCCACTGACGATACCTGAGGGAGCCTCTCTGAAAATGGACTCTCTTTTTCTAACCAGGCTATCTTCCTGGTTAGTCTATTTAAGGAATGTAATATAAGAGGAAACATGATTTTGTGAACTGTGTTAGAAAAACATGTCCGGTTACCCCACTTCATCCCCTGCTGTTTTTTATAAAACACATCTATTTTGTTGGCATTTTCATTTTTGTTAATGATGTTTTATTATGAAAATGGAATGGAAGCATACATAAACAAATTGCTGGTAGGACTATCAGAGTGAAAATGGAGAACTGAACTCAACTTAGAGCAGAATGATTTTCCTAGCTGTATTACAGATGATTAAAAAAAAAAATACTTGAACATGTTTGCGCTGACATTAAAGTATTTTTCACTTAATGTTAACAAGCTGGGTCCTTACATTTTCTTTATCTTTTCATTTCAATTCTTTTCACCTACTTTTTCTGAACTTCAAAGCAGTTGATAGTAGGTACAAAATTGGGGGTGAGAAGCAAGAGAAGCAATTAAATATGATATGCCAAAATGTTAGTAATACGTTATACAAATTTCTATATCATCATAAGGAGTACTATTCAATATGTAACTATACAGTTACGAGTTGGAAGCCGGCTACTCCAAAATCAACCACAAGCCACTTCAGTATAAGGAAAGATCATGTAACACCTATGCATCTATAAACTATATCTGTGGAATATATGAGCTGATGAACATCGGAAAAAATTTATTGTCCTCCCTAAGTTTTATATATTTACATAAACATGTATCATATTCATAGATTCTAAGAGACTATCAATTATAGAAACTTACTCCCACTGATTTTGTAACAGTTTTTCAGAAAACAAACCATATCAAATTTACACACCCAGTTTCGTTTTGCTAAATGACAATAGCATACATTTATCTACATAATTACATATCACTCTCATCTTTTAATTACAAAGTTTGACTCAAAATCATTTTTTATATTCTTGGCATTACTTTTGAGCCTTTATGGTGGTATTAGCGACAACCACATGACTTTTCACTTAATTCACCTTTGCTTATATACCAAGGGTGCCAAAAAAATGTATACAAGTGGACACTTTGGACAACGTTGCTCAAGCAGTAGTTTGCTTTAATCAGAAGTGTCTGGATGTTGCTAGTAACCACTTTGAGCACCTCCTGTAATTGCAGAAGTCAAACATGACTTGTATTCATCTTTTGTTATTGGTATATATTCAGTTTTTATAATTTTATTACAGTTTTTCTTTCTTAAAATGTGTATACATTTTTTTGGCACCCTCTGTATAACAGTCAATACTCATTCAGTTATATATCTATACAATGGAACAGACCCAAATAATCTTGAACAAACAGGATAATTATTGGCTTTTAGAACTTAAAAATCAGCAGTAGGCACTATTGGCTCATGGTCTCAAAAAAATCACCATGGTTAGGTTTCTCTCAATATTTAGGCATATAATTAACTTTCTCACCCATGCCATCTCCATACTCAGCAGTTGTCCCTTGTAGAAATCGCAGTAGCTCCAAACTCAGATCCTCTCTTTTCTTCCAAGAGAGACGTGAGAGCTGTTTTCCTCCCACCCTCACAAAGTCCTGGCTCTCACTAACCTGACTGGGTCATGTGTACTACCCTGGACTCATCACCATGGCCAGTCACAGGGTTTATGTAGTTACTGAAACCCCACAGCACGATTCAAGAGAACTTACTGTGATGTGGAAAGGTTCTCTAATTTGCACTGTTCAGTATGGTAGCCACTAGTCATGTGCAGCTATGAATCACTTGAAATATGCCTGATGCAGCAACTGAGGAGCTAAATTTTAAATTTTACCTTAAGTAATTTAGATTTAAATTAAATAGACACTACTGTGCTGTACAGCAGAGCTCTCGAGCTCCGTGTGTGTGTCAAACCTATTTAGTTTACATGGGCTGAGGAGTGGTTCCCAAAAGGAAATTTTTTTGGGGGAAACAGTCCTATTTTACCAGAAATGGAAACTATAGATGCCAAGTGGATAAAAACAACAGACATTCACTACACTGTACCCTAAAACTTGAACTTTTTTTTTCTTCTATTTTTTGAGGGCAGTGTCACTGGCCCTCACATGTGGGTCCCGGACTGGGACTGCTGGCTTCCCAAGCCAACGCTTAACCACCGTGCCACTCGGCCTGCCCCAAACTTGAACTTTTTATTAGCACCTTTTGGATTGAGAGTTAATTTCACATTAACTTGCCGCCTATCACCAGCAGTTCTTCTATCCTCTGTTTTGTTTACATCCTTAATTACATTGCATGCAGTAGGAAATTGGGACACATAGCTGTTCAGACTGGAATGAGAATCCATCTCAAGCTATTGTTAAGGATCCACTGCCATTAACTGAATTCTTTCATGTACACTGTGCTCATCTTTTCAAAGGACATTTTAAACAACACATATGGATCCAAATTAAAGTTAAAATTCATAGGTGACTTTTGACACAAATAACTGAAATGACAAAAGTATTAATTAGCTGTTAGGCATTGTCAGTGTCAAACATGCATAGTGACAACTGTACTACGATGTACTCTTTTGCCTAAAGTATGGGGATTTTTTTTTTTGACAATGACACATTCATTGAGTCAACTCAGTTTCCAAGGCAGACAGATCCTTGCCTGAGTTGAGTTTATCATTTTCAATTTTAAATATGTGAAAATGGGAAACATCATGGATCTTACACTTGAGGCAAAAGATAGCAAATCATACAGGTTTATTACAGAAAATTTAGAAACATAGAGACATAATAAGAGAAAAAAAGTCTATGATCCCATCACACAGTAGCAACTACCTTTAATGATTTCCTATATATGTCTTGTCTTAAAAAAATATATGTATGTGTGTACTTAATGCATTTTTCATGAGGATGACAGCCTACTCTAGTTATTCCTTTTAACCTAATTTTTTTTTTTTTAAAGATTTTTATTGGGGAATTGGGGGAGGGGAACAGCATTGGGGAATCAGGAAGGGAAACAGACAAGTTGCTGTCTTTTTGTTCTTCAGTCTAGTTGCGGAGGAAGTTGCTTCACTGGCCCATGTTGGTATCATCATTGAGCTCTTTCCAGATGAGGCAGATCGGTCACCGGCTTCTGGATGGTTGCTCACCGCGGCTATTGGCAGCTCGTGCTGGCGGCCAGCCACTCACACTGGCTGCCAGCCACTCACTGTAGCCTATGGCAGCCCACTGCAGCAGGGGCTGCAGCCTACACCGTCGCTGGGGTTCGCACAGCCCAGCTCCAGGTGGAGCTGTTGTTAGCTCTAGAGGGCAGTGTCACTGGCCCTCATATGTGGGATCCGAACCGGGGCCGCTGGCACCCCAAAACCAGCACTTAACCAATGTGCCCCTCGGCCGCCCCTTAACCTAATTTTTAACCTAATTTTTAACCTAACAGTATAGTTTTCAAAAATCTTGTGTTTAGTGGCTGCATAGTATACCACTGTGTAAAAATATTTATATATTTAGATATATATATAATATATACATATATAATATATATATATATATATATAAAATAAGGGCAACTCTTAGGTTAAAAGGCTATGTATAGTTTTAAATATTTTGAAAAACGTTAAGTTACATGCAGGTCTAGATTTTTGACTGTTTTGTTTGCTGCTGACTTTGAGTGCCTAGAATAGTGTCCAACATCTTGAATACATTCAGTAAATATTTGTAAAATCAATTAATATTGGTATATTTCCTACTGTAATTCAAACATCCAGTATGAGATAGCCCATTTACCTAAACCCTCATCAACTCTGAGATTTTTTGTTTTCAGTTTTTTAGACCAAAGATGGTAGCTCATTACAGTTTTTGTTCTAACTTCTTTATTTCTACAGAAAGTACAAATGGTGTCAAATCATGCTTACTTAGGCAAAAACACATTCTATAGAGTAAGGAACTTGTAACCTAATTTTGGCTGAATGTCTCAAAATCTTAAAGTTTTGACTAAGCATAACCTAGTAGGAGGGTTATGTGTTTGGAAATCATATTCTGGTCCACTGAAAAACCATATGACTTAAAGAAGTTACTATGCACACTTTACCTTATTACATCATATATACAGCCTAGAAGTGCAGGTATTGTGTTTTAATAAAGCTCCAAATAGAGAAACCTGAGAGAAGAGAGATGTTATGACTCTGCTTAATATTTAACTCCCCTCTAACTTCCACAGAACTTAATCTTTCCCTCCATGCTCTGTATTTAACTCAGCCTAATACTTAAGCACAATAGAAGTTTATTATAAAATGTATAGGGAGGGGAACCTCACAGAAGCCAAGGTTGGGAACTCCAGTCTAACCTCATGTGGAACCATAAGCAGGACCTACAGAACAAGAACATTTCATGGGGACTGTCTCTCACTGAGCATGTGCTTTTCCTCTTGTTCTCACTCTCCCTTTCTCCTTTAGTGCCTGTCTGTCTGACTCTCTCCCTCCCTCCCTCCCTCCCTCTTGTCTCTCACCTGACTTTCTTTGCTTCAGCAAAGGCACATGCCCAAACATGATCCGGCACTGGCTTTGCATCTCTTTTCTATTCCAGCGTTAATTAACTGTGCTCCAGTTCCAAGTGTTCTAAAGACAGGCTCAGACCCACCCATCTTGGGGCATGTACCTCTCCTGCCTCTGTGCGTAGTGCAATCTGCTATGATGATAGAGAAGGGTCATCTTGTTCCAATATGGGACCTAGTACCCACTATAGATATAAAGCAAATTTTCAAAGATAGGACTGGTAAATATCCTAAAAGGTACATGTCACATTGTGCCAGTATTTGTTAGATGCTGAGATACAAGCGTAGGTAGAAAATGGCCCCTATTATGTACTAATTCACAAATCTAACGTGAGTATACAATTTTTAAAAATCTTCAAACCTAAACCATCTGAAAATCATTTATTATAATCAGGGTTTTGTTTTTTTTTTTAATCTAGTTTTAATTCTATGGCTAAGCTTCTCTATATTTATTTTTCAACTTTAGTGTTTTGCTATTTGTCCCTGTCAGAGATATTTGATTCCACAGAAACAAAAATTTTTTTTAAGTTTATTTTTTGTTCTACCAAGCATGGGTTTCTATTTGTAGCTATTTTTAACTGGGATGCTGTATCTAGCAATTTTATTACTTTTTGCCATACTGTTTTTCTCAAAATTATCTGGCTGTGCAAAAATTAAATAAACAAAAGGAGCTACCTCTTACAATGCTACATTTTAAGTATTTTTGGAGATAATCCATTATTAACTGTGCTCTCAATACTAAGCAAAATGATTTATCTGAACTGGTGATTTGATGGTGTGTGTATATATATTCTACATTTTCATTTTCTTTGCATTTCATAACTTTTATATTCCTTTTCAATTCTGTTGTAATTTAAATCTGTTATGGAATAAACAAAATCATTTTCTTTCTTATTTAAGTAATTTCTGACAGTTAATCTTCTCAGTCCTAACTAGGGTTATTTTCTGGAGAAGAAAATAAATCACCCTTTAGTTACAACTATAAACAATAAACTATTTAAACCAAACCATCTCCACTATTAATACCCATCACCCTGGCCACATACTCTATCTAGATCTTGTAATATATGATAAATGGCTAAATTTACGGGATTGGCCATGCTGCCATTTCATTGCTTCCACTCTTCAGATATGTCCTCAAATTGTGGCAATATGCGTGAAATGACAGCCTTCTTTCATGACTGATGGAGGTAGTATCATCATGGTTCCTGGCTACCATGATGAGCATCAATCACAAAGACAGCCAAAGATGTCAGATCTGCTGAGATGCTCTTTAATCCTGTGATCCTAGAAAGTCACAACTGTCAGCACAGATCCAAGCAATTGTCTAGCTCGGTGGTCCCTAACTTTTTCCAGTTAAAAGAACCATATTTTACCAGGAAACATTGTTGAACAATTCCACATTTAGTTTTGTTTCAAAATGCATACAATGGCCAAAACGAGGCACATTGTTACAAATCCCTTTTGAGACTTTTTGCATTGCCTCACCTAACCCCTCTTTTCTGAGAACTGCTCCCACATCTATAGACGTGGACCTTTGTGCATATTTGTGGTCAGAAATATTTGTAAATGAAATTTTGCTTTGTTGCTTATCATAACTCATATTCAAAGAAATTAGTGCAAAACATGCTATTTATTCAGTCAACAGATATAGCTTATTTTGTTTCAAACACAATAAGAACCACTGATCTAGAAAATGTACTCTTTATAAAACCCACTCTTACCTTAATGATTCAGGTAATTGAGGGAAAAGTTTTGTTTTGTTGTTTTATTCTGTACTCAACATTACTGATCGACTTGACTCTCTACTTCACCTAATATATACAGACAAACCCTGTGATTTTATGGAAAACCTTGTCAAAGGCATCACAATTACCCTCCCATGATTCAGGTAGGGTAAAATTATGAATATATTTCCCTGAGGTACAGTAAAATAGTTTATTTATTACTACTTCCTCCACCTCTCACTCACAGGTGGTTAGATTTTGAAGGATTATTAACTAGGCTTGTGTAGGCAAGTATAACAATTTGACTTCAGAAAGCCATTATCTGAACCAGCTTCCCTCCGGCTGGGACCCAAGGATATTATTTGCAGAAATGAATCAGTGAATTATGTTTAATACATTCTTCAAACATTTGTACATATACCAAGTTTTCCTGTGTAAATGTTTCTATGTTGCATGAGTTCATTAAAAAATTTTCCCACAGGGGCGGGGGAAAAAAAAGAAAATTTTTCCCACATAATTTTGTGCCTTAATTCCATTAGGCTCTTCAAATTCCTACAGTGGCTTCCTAATCTGTCAATTTTTTACTTCTTACCAAATGAGAACTCTCAGCTTCTTCAAAATCTGTTTCAAAACTTATTTCCTCCATTGACTTTTCACAATAAACTCCATTTGATTTTGCATTTCCTCTAGAGGCTTCTTAAGTAAGATCTCAAATGCCTATCATCTTTCTTTCTTTTTTTTTTTTTGTACAGCATGTATGAAAAGGTTAGACAATTAAGTTCGTGAACTTTCCCACCATGTAAGCACACAGTGAAAAGTTCACAAACTTAATTGTCTGATATCATATACCATGTTTATATATTCTGTTTGAATTTCTTTATGCTATGTTTTATATATATATATATATATATATATATATATATATATATATATTACTTATTTCACAGATGTGTGTGTTTTCCATTTTCTCTGCAGCTTAATAATTCTTTGTTTCAGCCTGAGGTAACATGACCTATATGTTTTTTGTTTTTGTTTTAATTTCACCAGATGGGGTTCAGTACCATTTATCACTCTTGACTAAGCAACAAATACCTTTTTTCAATGAAATGATGATACACTTTGCAGTTTGCTCATTCATTAATTTACCTGTTAAAAATTATTTATTGATCACCTCTGATTTCCTGGTACTGTGTTAAGCACTTGGGATACAAAGGCAAAAGAGAGAGATTCAACCCCAGTAGAGTTTACAGTTTAGAGCAAGACGATCTGTTCAAGGCACTTGAATCATAATGTCATCGAGTATTATTCCAATGTACACACGTCAGCCATAGAGACTAGAGTATCACTACCTCCTGTGTCCCTTGCTTTTCTCAATAAACTATTTATTGCTGTTACCATAGTGAAGAAATATGTTGATTACAGTTACTGTCAGAAATCCATATATTTACAAAGAGACATGAGTGGTGGATCATATATTCATCATCTTGACCTTGAAGCAGGTCAGAGTAGACACAGAGGAAAGGAATGTTACCTGCTGCCAACTATTGTTAAGAGAGGACAATGTGAGATCCACCCCCAGAGCACTAGTTGATATATTGCCCTAAAATCTCTAGTTACACCAGTCATAATGAATACATTAGATAAGTATCTCAGCAATAAACATATTTGAAATTATACTTGTCAGAGAAAAGCTTCAGAGAACTATGTAGGCTTCTTTAACTCTATCATTCTTGCTTTCTGTCTTAGAGGTTATCAATATCATTATTAATATTTACTGTTAATTGCTTATATATATTATTATTTAAGTGCCAACATAGGCTAACAGATGTACTGTTTTTAATGACAAAGATAATTATAACTGAAATGGTGATTAAAAATACACTATAAGCTTAGCACCTTCATAAAAATCCCAGAGCTCTTTACAAAAGCAATAAAACAGCAAACTAAAATAACAGCTGTGCTAATCATAAGCTAATTTAAAAAGATAACACTTAAGAGTTTAGGGTTTCTTTGAAGCCCATAAATTAAAAGATGCAAAGTTTCATGTTCAAGAAGACTAACTTTTAGAATTTGCTAATGGAGGATGGTAGAATAGGTTACTAACATACAAAATGACTCTTAAGTTGAAATGAGGTAGAATATCATGTATATGTCATAGGACTTTTATTTTACCTCATTAATCAAAATGGTCAATTAACCAAAAAGTTTTTTTTACATTTAAATTACAAAAGGATAAGGTGGATCACAAGAAAAGCTTATAATAAGGGTTTTTATTTGAAAGAAACTTCTAGTTTTAACCTGTATCTTCTATACCATCTAGATTTCATAATAACCATAATTTTCATTGTGATGGTCTGAGATACTGTAGAATTTCAGTTATCTGGTACTTGACTGTATTCACTATATTTTACTTAATTCTGCTACAAAATCAAATAGGATTTCAGTGACGTGACACTGCCTGGTTTACTAAGTAGTGTCTGAGCAGGAACAAAAGCAGCTTCCCTCTCATTGTAAGATCACATCAAACAAGGGGTTCATGACCACACGATACGGAGTCAGATTCATGTGTAACCTAAAGAAACAAAAGAAAGAAAGCCAGTCATTAACATTGTGCATTGTATTAGTTTGCCAGGGTGGCCATAACTAAACACCACAGGCTTAGACAACAGAAATTTATTTTCCCAGAGTTCTGGAGACTGCAAGTCCAGGATCAGGTGCATTTCGGCTTGATTTTTTTGGAGGCCTCTCTCCTTGGCTTATAGATGGTCACTTTTTCAGTGTGTCCTCACACAGTGTATCCATTCCTGGGGTCTCTCTCTTTGTGTCCAAATTTCCTCTCCTTACAAGAACACAAGTCAAACTAGATTAGGGCGCACACTAACGGCCTCATTTTAATTTAATTATCTCTTTAAAGGCCCTATATCTAAGTACAGTCACATTCTGAGGTATTGGGGTTAGGGCTTTAATATATGAATTTTGGGGGATACAATTCAGCTAATCTCATGTTTTGTAATGAATTGAATAATGTTCCCCCATAAGTAGGTCCCCTTGGAACCTCTGTATATGGCCTTCTTTGGAATAAGGTATTTGCAGGTGTAATTAAGATAAAGATCTCCAGATGAGATCATCCTGAATTAGGGTGGGCCCTACATCCAGCAATATATGTCCTTAAAAGTAACAGAAAAGGAGAAGATACACAGAGACACAGAAGGGAAGGGAATATGAAGACAGAGGCAGAGACTGGAATACGGTGTCTACAAATCAAGGTATACCAAAGATTTCTGGCGGCTACAGAAGCTGGGAGAGAAGCATGCAACAAAAGCGTTCTCCCTCAGAGTCTCTAGAAGACGCTAACCCTGCTGACAGCTTGATTTTGGATTCCTCAACTCCAGAACTGTGAGAGAATAAACTTCTCTAGTTTGTGATAATTTGTTGTGACAGGAAACTAATACAGATATTGGTACAGGGAAATAATAAACACAGCTACCATGTCCTGATGACTTCCATGTGCAAGGCATATATTAGGTATATATTATCTCTTAAATCTTCTCATCATCTATATGAGAGAGGTTCCATTTTCACAATGAAGACACTGTAGTTTAAAGAGGTATAAGCAAACTCCTCTGGGAGGCACAGATAATAACTGTCAGACCCGACATTCAAACTATCACTTTGACTCCAGGTTGTGGTCATTCCACTGTCCTGCACCAAATGGACAGTATATTGGGGTTACGACAAATTAAAAAATTTGAGCTCAAAGGCCTCAATTTATGGATCTTAGGTAGTGACTCATGGAGGCAGTTATAGAGAAGGGCAAGAGGCGTTTAAAAGAGGTGTCTGCCTTTGATATTGTAGGCAGCATCCCAGCAGCATCCCATAACCATGGCAGAGGAATGCGGTCACCCTTCTCTTGTAAGCATCCTCTATCAAGTAGGGTTCCTGGGATTTATTTCCTTCCTCAAGACTCTGCTGAACCCAATCCCACCAACAGCTCCTTGCTGGGAAGGAATGTGATCTTCCTGGACGTGGGTCTAGAAGGCCACATTCAGTTTGCAATCCAGGTTTTCCCTTAGATCCAGATCTCTGTGCTTGATAACTTCAGTCTGACTCCTGGTTGCTTCTTTACTGTTCTGGGCTCTGCACATCATGACCAGGCTGTAAGTGGTCCCTGAGGACAAGAGGATCAAGAATAAAGACAGAGATAACAGCTGGAGTTTCCTGCTAGCATTCTTGCCCCACCCATTTATAAGGTTTTCCTCTTCTCCACTTATAGTTCTAGGACAATTCCCTTAGTCTCAAAGCCTCACCAGGCTCCAGCTGGTAACATCTTTCATGCTGATGGAGTCCCGTTTTTCTGACTTATAAGTCTGAACCATGAAAGAGGACATATTTCTGTGCCTCATATATTTTCATATATCTACATACATCAAGTTCATGGAATACGTTTATTTTCCAAGTCCTTAAGAGCCTATAATGCTGTCAACTTGCCCTGAGTATATAAATACAAGTTGACTGAGCAACCCATAGGATTCTCACCACGGAGCTCCTCGAGTCATCCTGGCAAGGAGAACTGTTCAGGCCTGGCCTTCAAAACTACAGCAGTGCAAGTCTGTTTCTCTTTAGAGTTGCAAAACTAGAAGATGTCTAAATCCCCCAACTGGAGATACATTTACCCCATAAAATATTATTGTTGAAACTGTCATACTATCTTTTGATACATTGGATATAACTAAAGACTTGGAAAAAACTGAAACCCAAGTTAGAATGAAAAATTTGAAACCATCTGATAAGGTCGCAATAGCCTCAGATCTAAATTTAAATAAATAATGATGTCTGAAAATAAGCGAACTCTATGTATCCTGCAATGCAGAAAATGTATCAGCATTGCCCCAGTATGTCTTTATGGATCTATACAGTTTGGCAGGATCTGGATTTAGGTCAAGACTGAATGCTGAGCTAACGGAGAAGCAATATACCAGCCAATGTCTCCCTGACCTGGGTCCTAATTCCAGGACAGAAAGAATGACAGATAATCTGACCTAGCCCTTGTCCTTTCACAGTAATTTCTAGTATTACACTCAGCAACTATTCAAGAAGCTCTTTGATCTCAATCTGATTCTCCATCAGTAGGGTCAGCCCCATACAAGGAAGGTGAATGCAACAACAGAGTGGAAAATAAACCGTTCCATAAATGTCTAGAGATGTCTTCACCAGTTTAGGAACCTAGAGCTGAAATTGAGAGATTATCCACATAGTGTTTACCATTAGGACCTTACAGAAAAGTAGACAGGCTAGGCTCAAAGGAGTTGACATGGCAGTTAGGGTGTGCTACAGAAGGCCAGGAGGGTTTTCTTTCTGTTCCTAACCTGGATATTTGACTTTTCCTCATTCTGTTGTACATAGTGAGCCTGAGATGTGGTGGGATTTTTCTACCCCTGTTTTCCAGATGCAGTCTAACACCTGTGTTTCTGACATCATTTTCTTTGTGCTGTCTTGGTCTCACCATAGGCCCTAAACTTTGTACTCTTTACCTGGAACCTTTAACCTGGCGACTGTAGTGATCATTTCTCTAGGTTCTCTTTGCACAATTAACCTGGTTGTAGGCCGGCAGGACTGGGTCTACTTCTGTTGTCACTCTTCCAGCAGGCACTCCTCTGTGCCTGCTGCCCTAGGGACCAGTGGCCCAGTGACCTGACAATGCTGGTGCTTTTTGCTTTGGGAATAATCAGGCCAAGAGAAAGAGCTTCGCAAAAAGACCTTTTTGTGCTGGCAACTTGAGACAAGGAATCTATTTAGCTTGAACTGATCCAGCAAATCAAGCCTGGCAGACAGAAAACAAAACAAAACAAGAGTAGAATTAATTAACTCAGTTATCCTAGGACAACCTTAGTGGCTGAGAGTTCAGTCTCTGGATCAAATTGCAGGGTTCCACCCTGGCTCCACCACTTGCTGCATTACCTTAGGCAAATTATTTAAATGAATGATATGTCAGTTTCTTCATCTGTGAAAAGGGGATAGATGTGTTGGAAGACTAAAAATGAGATCATTTATATAAGCATCCTTGTTAGTGCTTGCACATAGCAAGGGCTCAATAAATTATTAATGGTTTGATAGAGTCCATCAAACCCATTTCCTCTACCTTAGACACAAAGCTATCAGCTCACTCAAGAAAAAGCCCTGGCCTGGAGCAGAGAGATGGAGCTCGAGTAGGTCTAATTAACTATTTATATTAGGACATAATGAAAACTAATCTTTTCTACTCTAGTCCTACACTATGGGAGGCAGAGAAAAGTTGAAAATGAGTTTAACCTGTTAATGGTGATTGATACTTATTGACAGATAAATAAGGTAGGTAAATGAAGCAAGAGATACTCACATCAGCAGAGGTCCTGCAAATATCAAATTTAGACTCACCTACCCAGCATGCCAAGCAAATCTCTACAATTCTGCAGTGTTTCTCAATAGGAGAACTTTTAGGTTGAAGTCACTTTAAAGAAAAGAGTGTAGGGCTGGCCGAGTGGCGCGGTGGTTAAGCGCTGGCTTGGGAAGCCAGCGGCCTCGGTTCGGTCCCACATGTGAGGGCTAGTAACACTGCCTTCCAAAAACAAAACAAAAAACGAAGAGTGTAGTTTGTGTAGAATCATTCTTCCAAATGATTCTCTGACAAAATTCTTATTAATATTCTTCTTCTTATTATTCTCTTTCCATACATTCAACAGGGGTTTATTAAATGCCTACTGAGTCCATACCACTACTAGATGTGTATTCCCTTTATCTGGTTTGTATGCATGAGAACAAAGCACAATGAGTTTCTGGCATTCCTGTATATGATTTCTAGTTTATTTAGTAGCCATGTCTGAAGTGGCAACTTATTTTGAGCTCTGAGTAGTAGCCCTTCACCCAATATAGCTTAAAACCAATTTTTTACCTTTTGTTATTTTTGAAAAGCTAAATCAAACTTTTTGGCTTGGCACTACTTCTGTTATAGCTTCAAGGCCTTTTGGCTTGAACAATTGCATTGAAGAATCCTAACAAAGTTGAGGCAAGTGTGTTTATTCAGATACAGATACGGAGTCCAGACGTATACAACGACATGACTCAAAAGTTTTGAGCCCCCATACTGTTTGCACTGTACAGACTTGCCACTTAGAGCTCCAGCCAACATTAATATTTAATGTTTGAAAGTTAAACCATTTACACCCCATCCCTAGATGAAAAGTCTAGAAGATCAGCTGCTATGAACAGAAGTAAGGGGGATTTTGAGAGGAGAAAGGCATGCAATACAGCAAAAAGGATGAAAGAAGTTCAGATCTCACAGAGTAATAGAGGAGGGTCAAAACCTCCAAGTTGAGTGTGAAAAGGCAGATTGATGGATTCCAGAACAGAATGGTGAAAGGCATGGTTAAAGGTTTCTATTACCACAGAAAGGCTTCATATGGAAAAAAATACACACATACACACACACACACACACACACACACACACACACACACAATAGATTAGACTGTTATGTTTTCAGTATCCTGAATAATTTTACACCCCTTTTGTGCATTATAGGCTAGAGGCTAATCTCAGGTGAAAATGAGACAAGGAAATTCTAAGAAAAGTGACAGGTTTACAGAATAAGGGTAAAGAAAATGAGTGAATTGAAGTTGAAGAGTGAGGCCAAAATAGATATTGGAACTGGTAAAAAAGGAACCAGTGATAAAGAAAGGTATGTTATCGGGAATAGAAAAGCATTCCAAAAAAAAATTGTATGCTTTCCTTTGAGTTTAGAGTCATCTTACTTTTAGAAAACTTTTGGGGCAGTATATTTTCACATTTTGAGTGCTAACCACTGAGATCCTGAAATGCAGCTCAGGAAGATGTAGTCTTTATTTTTCAAGATCTATATCCTGAGATCAGCTTTCACATAGTAATGATCATACTCAGAACATATAATTAGATATATTTTATTAAATTCCATCGAGTATTACCTTTACTTCTTACAAGACTTGGGACCTTTTGCACTTAACATTTAAAGGTACATGTGACTATTACATAAACCTATCCACTTTTTCTCTAAAAGCTAACATACTAATAGCCCCTGACTGAATTCCCCTTAGAAGCTATATTTTTCTAAGTAAGAAAAATCATTTGGAGACAACTTTTAAATATTTCTCACCGAGAGGACTGCAATACTCAATCAAGTTAATGTTATCAGTGTTGTGATTATTTGAATATCTTTGATGTCAAAGCTATGCCTCAGAATTTCAAAATTCACTTCACTTTGAAATATAAGTGTACATGCTTTTTCCCTACTGTAATATAAAATATATATATTAAAATTTTATCAAAAAATTGAACACAAAAAAGGAAAGTGCAAACTTTGCCAAACATTTGATAAAAACTTAATTTGTTTTCAAATATCTTATTATCTATGAAATATATAAACTATAGCTAACTGTGAATGTGGCATATATTTTACTATTTGAATGACAAAAAAACTGAAGTTTTACTGCCATGGGTTTACATTAACATGTGCATTTTTAAAAGGCAGAAGTAGGAATTATAATGGAAAAAAATTGGACCAGGATTTGGAAAACGTATCTTTTAGCTTCAATCCTCCCTTTGTCTACTAGCTGTGTGACTTGTTTATTTCTTTAGTTTTCCTTTTCAAACTGGGAATATGTTCCCTACCTTGTTCGTTGAGCAGAAAAAAGGGTGTTTTAAACCTAATCTGTAAAAACACATGAAATATAATTAGTTATTTGATGTAGTTTCCTTAGGAGTCATAAGCAACCTCACTCATTTAAGTTTTGTTATCCAGCATGTGGCTAACTTTCTCTTCTTCATATTGCCAAACCCTTGGACTTTTCTTCTACTAGTGGAAAAAACAGGAAAGGGAAAAGAAAAGTGAAAGCATTTTGCTTTTCAAATCCATCCCTTCATCATCATGCTTTAAACTACTCTGAGGATTTTGAGGGAGATGGCATTGAATTCAACACTTAAAATCAAGTGTTTGATGTCTCGTTTGTACCTTTTGCCTTTGAATGGCAACAAGTGAAGAACAGAGTGAAGAATGCAACAAAAAATAACTTATTCCATAAAGGAACATTCCCCAAAAGGACATTTTTTACTGTTAGGATTGTTACTACCATTCCAGTCTTTAGCATAGTGAGGGGTCAGGGAAATTTATGATACGAATGAATGAATAAATGAATAAATGTCTCTCTCTTTACAAGAAAAAATATATATCTATTCTTCCTGTATCTAATTATTTGCCATGGAGTCACTCTTACCAAAAATTTTTCTCTCTCCCTAAACAATTTATTTTCCCAGTATCTCTAAACTGATTTATTGTCATTTTATCAAGGGTAAAACCTATAGTCATCTCTTAAATTGTTAGTTAAATTCAGTAGTAACACATCTCTTCTACTTAATCTAGAGGTGATATTTCCAGAATCATCGTAAAGAAAAGAGGCAGAGAAATTAGAGAACTTAAAACATAAAAGGGTGTCCCTGTCCTTCCAAAAAAAAGTGAAAAAAGAGGTAAGGAAGTTAAGACACAAAACTGAACAAATGAGTTTGGGGAGAAAGCTAGCCTTTTACAGAGGAAAAGGAAACAAAAAGATTGAAGTACTTTTGGCCAGCCTAATGAAGGGTTTTGAAATTGAGGGTCCTTAGAGGAAACCTGGAATTAGAACAAGTTAAAGAAGTAAAGAATGTCGGGAATGAATGGAGAGGGCTTGTTTGTCTAGAGCTGGTGCCTTAATAGAAAAAAGGCAGCCAGCAGCAATGGCCTCTGCTGATAAATTGGCATGTATAAGAATGGGAGCGGGAAAGCACAGTGCTAATGACAGAGATTTTTTTTTTTTTTAAGGAGCATATGAATTAATCCAAAGGAGTTACTTAAAATTACAGTTTGCTTTTTCCTCTCTCTCTTTCTCAGAATTGTTTAAAGAGAGAAAGGAAAAGGAAAGGGGTAATTTATAGGATGTATCTTAGGAACTATTATTAGAAAAATAAAATGAGAACTACTGGCAAATGTAAGTGCATTAGAAATGCAGTAATTAAAAGTTTCCATAAGAAAAAGTGAAAATCAGAGCTAACAGTCTTCTATTAACCTACTGTGACTTATAATTCACATTTCACTTTTTTCTCCTAGCATAAATTTCCCTGTTGCCAGGTGTAATATCCGCATGCAGTTTTTTGTTGTTGAAACCCTATACATGTAATTGTGTAGATCTTAATTTGTTTTTATATGTGCCTCTAGTTCATCAGCTTTAATTTTAGGACAGACTTTCTCTGTGCTTTGTAAAGCACCCAGCATAGCTACTCTTTAAGCAGTTGATGTCTATTTTGGTAATATAGCAGTTACTGATATGTAACTGCTATATCAGTAACTGCTATATCAGTTATATGTAACTGATCATATCACTTACTGATATGGAAAACAATGAAACGCATTACAACATTGGGGGAAAGGAAAGGACAAGGGAAGATGTGTGTTTATAACGTGTATTTATTCTGGGAAAACTGAGATGGTGCGTACGTGTTGGAAAGCGGGAAGTTAAGGGCTATACCTAGGAAATACAGTGGGAATCAGATCAATGCAAGGAGTGTGATGAATCAGTTCTTAAGGAAATTAACCTGAGTTCCTGATAGATGTTTAAGCATTTTATGAACACATGAAAGCGCTTGCACTGCTAACTCTTAAGATCTGCTCAAAATTCCCTGAGAAATCAATATCCATTAAAATACTGAGAGTGTTTTGGCAGTGTTCTAAGCACGACCTATGTTACCCCATTTAAAATATTTCTAAATTGTGTAAAATAGTAACAATATAACCCCAACTTTATGAATGCGAAACGGATAGAGATGTGAAGCAGCTTGCACAGTCAGTCACACAGGGAGTTAAGTGGCAGAGATTTCAAATACAGGTTGAGTCTGGTTTTGAATACAAGTTGACTCCTGAGCTAGGCACTGGTAACCATTGGACCCGCTGTGCAGTCCAGGAGAACCATAAAGATAAAATGTTAGTGTTGTAGGTGAAATTTTTACAAAGAAACCAGCAACAGTATTTAAGTACTTTATTGAAAAGGTAGCACATGCTGACGAGCTTAGCCTTCTCTACTCCAGGGCTGAAGAAGGTCTCTCCCCGCCATATTGTAGCGCACCAAACGCCTCTGTGATGATGTCTCAAAGTGCCCAACTTATTATAAGGAAATGCTTGAGGGCCGGCCGAGTGGCGCATTGGTTAAGCGCTGGTTTTGGGATGCCAGCGGCTCCGGTTCGGATCCCACATGAGGGCCAGTGACACTGCCCTCTACAGCTAACAACAGCTCCACCTGGAGCTGGGCTGTGCGAGCCCCGGTGATGGTGTGGGCTGCAGCCCCTGCTGCAGTGGGCTGCCATAGGCTACAGTGAGTGGCCCGCAGCCAGCGTGAGCAGCTGGCAGCCAAGCGTGAGCTGCCAATAGCCGTGGTGAGCGACATCCAGAGGCCAGCGACCGATCTGCCTCATCCGGGAAGAGCGCAATGACGATACCAACAGTGAAGCAACTGTCCTCTGCAACTAAACTGAAGAACAAAAAGACAGCAACTTGTCTGTTCCCCTTCCCTGATTCCCCAATGCTGTTCCCCTCCACCAATTCCCCAATAAAATCTTTAAAAAAAAAAAAAAAAAAAAAAAGAAATGCTTCAGACATTGGTGAAAATAGAACAGAAGAGCAAAACAGAATAATCAGGTATCTCTGTTTAAGTTCTTCTTTCTTCTGCTGTATATACTTGATAAAATATCTCTGGCTCTAGCTCAAATTAAATCTTATTCAATTATGTTTGGAGATTGTATTTGTGTGCTACTTGAGAGATGTTGGTGTTTCATCAATTTTTAAATGTTATTCCCCATAGCCCTGGCACCTCATTTTTTTCCAAGGACAGCAGAGGAAATAATTTGAGAATA
Source organism: Aselliscus stoliczkanus (assembly GCA_033961575.1). Lineage (NCBI taxonomy): Eukaryota > Metazoa > Chordata > Mammalia > Chiroptera > Hipposideridae > Aselliscus > Aselliscus stoliczkanus. The sequence continues at coordinate 119,583,742 of CM066730.1, read as the reverse complement.
AACCAAAGTACTCCAGTACCTTAATCATGTAGTGTTTAGTTGATAACAGAAAAAGCCAGGGATGGAGGGAAGCCATCTCAGAAGACAGTCAATGCACAAAAGCCTTTTTTCTTGAAAACCAAAGACATCATTTCCTGGTAATCCTTGATTTCGAGGGAATGCAAGACAATGTGGGGCTTGAAAGAAAACATATCACAATACTCACATCAAAAATACTAGTTTAACTTTCAGCAAATTTACCATGTGCATAAGTATATATCTCTCTTGATCTGTCTCTCTGAGAAGCAGAAGTTGTTTATCCTTGAAAAGTCACTTATTCCTTCTTAAGCATCTGCTTCCTCAATTGTAAGATGGGGAGAACAATGATTGTGCTAAAGCAAGTTACTTAACCTCTCTGTTCCTCAATTTTCTCATTTGTAAGATGAAAGAAACAACAGTGTTACGTTGAAACATACTTTTGCTGATATTTAACTGTTTCTTACCTGCAGTAATGGCAATTTCCTATGGTTCAATCTGAGATTAAATGGATGAATACTCTTAAAACAGAGCCTGCCTTCTATACACACCCAGTGTTAGTTTGTGAATATGTGATCTCAATTCATCTTCATAATAACCTGTGACAGATAATAAGGTTCCACCTTTGAATATAAATTTATGTGAAAAAATGTAGATAGTAGTTATAGATTTATAAGGGGAGAAATGTAGCTTTACAACAAATACCCCTGTAGTATAATACTTTGTCCCTTGGTTTCTAGACTACTAACATTTGTATATTTTATCAACCAGCTTCCAAGCTCTCTGAGTTATTTCTCCCTCCCATCTGAATTTGCCATTTACAGGGTGCTTGGCTAGTTTTGTAGTTGAGATTTTAATAATACTCAGGTGACTTTGTTTACCTTATAAAACTGTTGTATCAATATTTTATAAAACGCCTTTGAAAATGAACTAAAAAAATAATATGCATATTGTGTAAAGTATTCTCCACCATGAATAAATGTACTATATAAAAGTCAAGGTAGTGGGTGACAGATTAGCTCAGTTGGTTAGAGAGTGGTACTGATAACACAAAGGTTGCCGGTTAGATTCCTGCATGGACCACTGTGAGCTGCACCATTAAAAGAATCTACTATGTCACTGTAGCATGAAAGCAGTGTGTAACCAATGACCATGGCTGTTCCCCAATAAAATTAAAAAAAAAAGTTAAAGCATTATTGTAGTTAGATAAACTTATTATTGGATTTTTTCCAATAATTTAAAAGTATAATAACTCTTTTGGCTACTCTTCTCTCTGAAAATAAGTAAACTAATTTAAAGTTGCACTTGAAATATTATTTAGTTGAGAAATAATGTAGAATGTACCAGGACTTTTTCCATAAAATGATCTTTGAAAAAATATGCAAAATCTGGGCCGGCCGAGTGGCACGGTGGTTAAGAGCTGGCTTGGGACACCAGCGGCCCCGGTTCGGATCCCACATATGAGGGTCAGTGACACTGCTCTCAAAAAAAAGAAACATACTATAGCTGTTTCTCTCACCCTTCTTTTTTTTTTTAAATGTAATTATCAGAAAAGATTACTATAATTTTTGAAAGGATCAAAAGGAACAAGAATTTTAACAATTACATATTCAACATATTCTCTTATTTGACTGAAAAATAATTTTTCCCTTAATACTATGTATGTATGTAGTGAGAAAAAAAGTGCATATGCAGAAACACATGAGACTGGTAGATTTTTTATTTTATTGGGTTTTTTGTTTGATTAATTCCAGGATTTAGGGCCGGACGAGTGGCGCGGTGGTTAAGCACTGGCTTGGGAAGCCAGCGCTCCAGTTCGGGTCCCACATATGAGGGTCAGTGACACTGCCCTCAAAAAAAAAAAAAATTCCAGGATTTAGTTTGTAAATAGTAGCTTTAGATACAGACTAACATCATCTTAATTTTACCAATAGGAGCTGAAGATAAGAAAGTAGGAATGATTTGCTTAAAGTTACATAATAAGAACTAGAAAGAGTTCAAGCCAGGTCTCAAAATCTTTTGTGCAGTGCTCTTTCTTTTTCAATTGGATGCTACTGACATATATATACTAATCTACCTCAGAATTTAACAATGTTCATATTCTACTTTTTTTTTTCTTTTCAACTGATAATATCAATTCTTTACATTTATAATGGTATCATTGGAGTAGACAGATATCTATTGAGCTAAGAAATAAAATACCAAATTTTGCTTGAGAAAAATAGAAGACTTTTGGACCATTTCCACAATTTAAATTATTAAAATAGAGTTACCATTTGTGGGACTTAGTGAAACATTTATCTGGATGGTTGGTAATGAACATTAGAAAAATTTATAGATTTTTGTCTGTCTCAGTCTTTTCATTTTCCATTCCTTCTTGTTCAAGGACACATAAGTTCTATCAGAATGATGTTTGAAGTAGGATTTAGCTACTATGAAAATATTTTAAAAATAAAAATAGCTTTTAAAAATTATGAAGCTATTTTAAGTCATGTAGAACAATTGAAGCGATATAAGAAAGTTTCTTTTTTATTATAAAAATCCAAACTGCTTTCCCAACTAAACTTTTCTTTCCTTTCTACCATTCCCAATTTACCAACTCTATTGCTATCTTTCCAGTCTTTACAAAATAATTTAGATGCAGCTAAGAGTTCACTATAAATTTGATCCACACATACTAAAGAAAACCAGCAAACAAATATGAGAATAATATATATTTCTCAACCTAAGGAAGAGAACCTCACTGGATACATGACAAACTGGTGACAAGAAAAAACTAACCATGTGTCTAAGACAGCTCACTTATCATCACCCCAGTCCTTTATATTCTACTTCCTTACCTTTCTTTATTTTCCTTATTAGTACCCATAATAATCTGGCATCCTGCATATTGCCTATTTATTGTCTTTTTCCCCCTCACTAGATGGTAAGGTCCATGAGAAAAGGAACTTTGATAAATTTTTATTTTCTTAAACAGTACCTGACACACACAGAGTATTCATAAATATTTGCTGAATAAATAAATAAGCTGGGGATTGTTTGGGGAATACAATTTTATGCCTAACTGAATAAAATTATATTTGTTGAAAGGGTTTCTAAAATGTCTATAGTGAGCTTGACAATATTTCTATTGTAATTGATTTTCATGATCTTTTTCAGGGTCATAATTGTGAATATCATTTCTTATTATATAGTATAATACATAAGTCATGGGAGTTATAGTAAAATTCATACAAACTTCATGACTGACACTGTTTTGAATAAGTCTTCAACTTAGATGTGATTTCTTATAATTGGCCCGTTTCCCTGAAAAGCAAGTAACTGAAATATATTGATTAATTGAGAACTGCAGTTAATTGGGTTTTCACTAAAATTTATTATACAGAACAGAGTAGGCACTCAATAAATATTTGTCAAATATGTGAAGTCTAGTTAGTTAAAGTAGACTTACTATTTTGTGTTTAGTTCCTCAAATAAAACGAGAAATTTTCAATTAAATATGTAATAGGCAATAGCATTAGTATCCACACAGCAGAAAATAAGCTATTTTTAAAGTACCTCAAGTCCTTCTCCTCTTCTTTTTAATCTTCTTTCCCCCACCACCCTCCCTTCCTATTTATTCTCTTTCCTTCTCTTTCTTTCCTGAACAATTTAACCCTAAACCCATTAGGTGGGGACAAGTAAGGAGGCTTCTGTAGAGGGTGTGACAGGGGAAGACTCCGGAGGCCTAAAGAGCAGCATTGAAGCTCAAAGAAGATGAGAAGGATATCTGTGTGGGGAGGTTGGAGCATTTAGCAGCAGTAGGGTATTGGTTACACACAGGAAGGTTGATTAAGTAAGTGAATATATTAATGATAATTGGGAGATAAGGTTTTCATTGTTGAAGAAAGTAGTTACAAATATATAATTGAATCCTGTGGTATTAGTTTAGACATTAAAGATATCAGTGTGAACTCTTGGTGTATATAGATATAGATATAGATACAGTTATATAGATATAGATGATAAAGATATAGAGAGATAGAGAGATAGACATATGTTAACATTTGTATAAATGGAGACAGAGAGAGAGAGAGACAGAGACAGAGACAGAGACAGAGAGAGGAGTAGATAAATAGATGACTTTTTTTTTTTTTTTAAAGATTTTATTGGGGAATTGGCGGAGGGGAACAGCGTTGGGGAATCGGGGAAGGGGAACAGACAAGTTGCTGTCTTTTCGTTCTTCAGTTTAGTTGCAGAGGATGTTGCTTCACTGTTGGTATCGTCATTGCGCTCTTCCCGGATGAGGCAGATCGGTCGCAGCCTCTGGATGTCGCTCATCGCGGCTATTGGCAGCTCACGCTTGGCTGCCAGCCGCTCACGCTGGCTGTGGGCCACTCACTGTAGCCTATGGCAGCCCATTGCAGCAGGGGCTGCAGCCCACACCATCACCGGGGCTCGCACAGCCCAGCTCCAGGTGGAGCTGTTGTTAGCTGTAGAGGGCAGTGTCACTGGCCCTCATGTGGGATCCGAACCGGGGCTGCTGGCATCCCAAAACCAGCGCTTAACCAATGCGCCACTCGGCCGGCCCAGATGACTTTTTTTAAGCATGTATTTCCCTGGTTCCAGATCCTGAAAACAATGACACACCCAAAACAATGGGCACATTTCCCTCCCAAATCTTAGTTTCTAAATATCATTCTCAACTAAAAGAACTAGACTGCTTGGGAAAACAGCTCATTTTGACTCTAGATGAAATGAGCTTAGAATATCTTATTGGGCCAAAAGTATGGAAGTACTCAAACAATGCCAGAGATATGTCAATGAAAGAAAAAGTAAGATAAAAGGGGAGCACACAAGTCATTCTGGGACTATTTGAACATCAAAGTGAAAAATAAAGAAGATTATAACCTATTGGATAGTATTGGTAGTCAGTCCCTATTGACATAAATAAATAAATAAGTTGAAAGGTAATGTACTTCCCCAAAATATGCTTACAAAAAAAGGGATAAAAGAACAGTTTTACAATGATCACCTTAATCATGAGATTAATATTAACATCACAAGTAATGACCCCATTGTAGGATGCATTGATATGAACACTACATTGGGCCGGCTGAGTGGCGTGGTGGTTAAGCGCTGCCTTGGGAAGCCAGTGGCCCCGGTTCGGGTCCCACATATGAAGGCCAGTGACACCGCCCTCAAAAAAAAAAAAAAAAAAGAGATGAACACTACATCACTTTTGCTATTTTCCTGACAAAGATAGATAGCCTTCATCTAATAAGGAGAAAGCCAAAGATAAAACCTAAAACAAAGAACGTCTTACAAAATAACTAATTTGTAATCTTTAAAAATGTTAATACCATAAAATTCATGGGAAAACTGAGGAAATCTTCTAGATTGAAAGAGACTAAAGAAGCATAATAACTAAATTTAATGCTTGATTCTGAATTGGATCATTTTGCTATAAAGGACATTATAGAGGCAGGTAGCATAATGTGAATGAGGTCTGAAGACTATATGGTAATGATGTGTCAATTTTTAAATTTGTGTTTGTATTTCAGTTTTAAAGAAAAATTTCCTTGTTTGTAGGAACAATATGGCATTTGGGAATAATGGGTCGTGATATTAGAAAATCACTCTCAAGTAATTCAGGAAAAATGGTATTTGTACTGTAGTTGCAATATTTTTGTGTGAAAAATTGTTTCAAATTAAGAAAATAATTTTAAAATTTCAAATTCAACATCTTCCATGAAATGTTGTCATAATCCTGAAATAGTGTTCAGGTTAATTTATAGAAAATTCTTTTATATTTAATGAATTTTTATACTACAATCTGAGGCATAGAATGCACAGGGGTCTCTCCTCCCTACATCTCCCCTCCCCCTTTAAAAATAAGGTCGAGTAAACATGAAAAAGAACAATAATACTTTGTGGGAGTTACAAAGAAAACAATGAAGAACTCAAACATTTGGTCTGGATGGTTGTAGTGATGGTTTTCTGTTTTGTTTTGTATTAAAGGTCTTTATACATCCTTTGTAGGAAAGAGCCAAATATCTACAATAAGTATTAAACTATCAGTGAATATTATCTAAACAGAAAATGATGATACTTCCCTAGGGGCAGAAAACTTAGTAGAGTTGGTATGCGGACAGGTAACATCTTATATGTATTTGCATTGACATAATACAGATATTTTCAAATAGCATGCCAAATAATAGATTACAGTGTTCCCTGGCTGTATGAACTTGAAATGAATTCCAGCAAGAACAGGTCATACAGGCCATGCATGAGGAAAATCCTAGGATGGTGCTGCAGATATCATTGCATCTATTTGATGTTATCGATGTCTGAGTGTGCAGCAGACACAGCCAAAATTAGAACAGCAAGTAAGTTTATGGATAGGACTTGAATGTACTATCGAGATCAATTTGTTTAAAAGTATGGTGCTGTACTTGGGAAAATAGGACAATTTTCTTTGAAACAAAATATGAAAGTATAATGGCAGAAATTATGACATTGTAGTATCAAGCTTACCAATTTGGTATTTAAATATTAAAAAGTTTAGATTAGAATAATAAGATCATATAGTGGAATAAACCAAAATATTTCACTTGTATTTGATCTCTAGTTTAGTTGGTCAATCAAGTAATAATTTTGATCATATCTTGCACTTAAAATATCTGGAAGATCATAATTTTCATTCCTATTGCTAGCAAGGGACCACAGAGGTTGACCATATTTCTATAAAGGCAAAGAAAGTTTAAAGGAGACTAGCTTTTGAGTATTCCTTTCCCTGTTTTGGGGAGATACTCTGCGTTCTTTTAGGGAATTGAGTTGTGGTGTGAAGGGTTAGAGTATGATTAGAGAAGTGAGGAGTATGGGGGCCATGGATTATCTGAGATTTACTGCGAAAAATATTTTGCTCCAGTATGGTAGAAGAGGGTAAAGGGGATCAAATATATGGTGATGGAAGGAGAACTGATTCTGGGTGGTGAACACACAATGCAATATATAAATGATGTAATATAGAAATGTACACTTGAAACCTATATAATTTTACTAACCAATGTCACCCCAATAAATTTAATAAAGATTAAAAACAATAGGGCCGGCCGAGTGGCGCAGTGGTTAAGCGCTGCCTTGGGAAGCCAGCGGCCCCGGTTCGGGTCCCACATATGACGGCCAGTGACACTACCCTCAAAAAAAAAAAAAAAGTAATAATAATAATAAAAATAGGTTTATTGCCCCATGTTTACATGTCTGCCAGCCCATAGGGAGGTCCCCTTGGTCAGGCATTGTGGTGTGCTGATAGAAACAAATAAATAACAATAAGGCTTCATGGATCTTCCTTAATTTATGAGAAAATTAACTTATCACAGAGATTATGATTTGAAGAAACTTACAGTTTTTACTTAGGAAAACACTCAGAGTTTCATGTTAATAAGGACAAGGAGGAAAAGTAAAAGAGTGGAGTGGGTTCAAAATATAGATCTGCTCTATGGCTATGGAAACTTAGACAAATTATTTGACCTTTGTGCCTCATTTTCTTTATATGAAGAGTAATAACACCCAAATCATACGATGATTATGAGCATTAAGTGAGACAACACATGTAAGTTGCATAAAGTAGTACTTGGAATATAGGAAACACTAATTCCTAGCCATTATTATAATTATGGGAGATCAAGGAACAAAGACCAAGAAGTAAGCAAAAATAGAAGCTATACTAAGAAATCAGTGATTTCTAAGAACACATTTTGATTGATCCTTATCTGAATAAATACATTTATTGGTATGTATGTAGCTGATGCCCTATTAGGGCATGCAAGTACTGATATTTTTTAAATCGCTAAAAATGGAGATGATAATAGCAGTATTCCTCACAGCATTGTTATAAGGATAATTATAAAACTTAAAAATTTGCCTGACACTTCTAATAAGCACTCAAAGAACACTAGTTGTACAGCTACTGCTTATTATTATTATTATTAACTTTATGATATAATAAGATCAGAGTGAGAGATACATGTGAAGCCATAATTATAATTTTATAGTAAGATAAGAACAGAAGAGATAGCATTCCCAGTCATTTTAAGAATGAATACAGTTTTTCCAGATGGAAAGGAGCGGAAGGGCATTCATGGATTCCCCATGTGTTTTACCTAAACTTGACCTGTTTTCAAAAAGCCAGTTGAACCACAATTATTCCATGGAGAAAGTACTTTTGAATTGATGATGTCCACACAAACTTATCAATCAACAAGTATTTTAGCACCAAATTTGTGAAATATGCAGATAAAGTGTAAGACAGCCTCCCAGCTGGTTTTCCTATATTCACATTCTCTCTTCTTTAGCATACTTATCATGAGGTTGACACACTGATCTTCCTAAATACAATTTTCATCATTCGTAACTGACAGAGAACATAAAGTCATTCTCAGATGTCTGCTGTATCAAGCCCAAAAGGCTCTATCTAGCTTGAAGTATTCGCTACAGTCTTGCAATTCATAGCATCTCACCAGCACCAACATCACCTGGGAACTTGTTAGAAACATAATGACACAATTCAATCCAGACCTCCTGGGGCCGGCCGAGTGGCACAGTGGTTAAGCGCTGACTTGGGAAGCCAGCTGCCCCGGTTCGGGTCCCACATATGATAGTCAGTGACACTGCTCTCAAAAAAAAAAAAAAAAAAAAAGAAATCCAGACCTCCTGGAATGTGCAGTTTAACAAGATCCCCAGGTATGCAAATTGAAGTTTGAGAAAACTTGCTCTACAATATCCATTAATCTAAACCAAACAAAATCACTAGTCCATAACACAACCCATGGACCCATCAAGAAGAATTAAATCCTTTCATTAATATTTTTGCATCTCAAGCAACCCCTTTGCTCATGTTAACTCCATTAGAAATTCCTTATTTCCTTCCTGCCTACTATCTGTGAAGGTCCTGTGAAAAATCCATTGTTGAAGGTCCTGTGAAAAGTCCCATATCTTCCATCAAACTAAGGCCATTTCAAGCCACACTAACTGTGCTGAATACTTCTTGCATTTGGTCAACACCATTTCATTCTTTTTATTTATCATTCTTTCATTATTCATTGAATGATCATTTTCTGAATGCTTATAATTGACCAGGCCCTGTTGCCCTGCCAGAATGCAAACAAACATACAGGCTTCCCCTGCCCTCACTAAGCTCACAATCAGAGCAATAATGGTTCAGTAAAGATATCTTAAGTTCCACAGGCAGAAAGCGCAAGTGGATAGATGTAGGGATGCAGGACCATATTTCAAGAAGCGACATGATTTGTGCTTTTTTTGTTGTTAAAACTACTTAAATAAAGGAAGTAATGTTGTTGAACTATATTCTTGTGGCATAAAATGAATTAAACATTTCAACTGATATAGACAAGTACAAGAGATACTATGCTTTGTTTCATGTCAATTTCACAATTCTGTAGATAATTGTAAGTTTTTTTATAGGCCAGCCATATGTCTTTCTTCATTCATTCAACAAATACCAGAATTTTACAATAGCTTTTATTTGTCCTTTTCTGATTCCTTACGTTTAGACATGGTAGGCACTAAATAAATACTTGTTGATTGAAGACAGTCTTTGATCTCAAGTTGAGGACTAGGTTTACACACATGGAACAAACATTGCACAAACGCAGCCCTTTCCTCCTACTGCTATTCATGACATAAGGAAACATTCATGAATTTGCAGTGACATTTTAGTTTACTAGTAGTGTCTTTTGGATCAAAATGTTCCTCCAGGGTGCCGTGGAAGTTTCTGTTTCTCTGTAGCTAATGTTTGTGTTCACCAGAGATGGTTGGAGCACAGCCAACCAAATGGAATTGGCTAGCAAAAGCTTTTGTGGGTGACCATTTGGAAACAAGATTCAAGATCATTTAACAGCAAATCTCAGCAGGTGGAATTTTAAACAACATAAGTTAATGTAAAGGTTTGATTTGAAGAGGCCTAGAAAGGCAGGGGAGATAAAATACTTACTGAAGTCTGTAACATCCCATATTCTTTGATAGTAAAAATTAGCTTTTCTCATTATTGCAAAACCACTTATCAGCTCTTTAGATAAAAACAGAGGCATCTGGTAGACAGCCATTCTTCAAAAGATCTCATGCTCCAAACAGCACTGTAGTACATTAAGATGAAATATTACACAAGATCTGGGGTGAGCCCCTTGGTTCCTTCAATGTCATTCAAGTTTCCTTGGGCGAGTGGGGTCACACAAGGGAACTTCAAAACCAAACAAAGTAAAAAGATTATTTCCAACTAACAGACCAGCACTTTACAGGTTCTGGTGTTGCACAAAAAGCACACATTACTTTGACTCAAGAATCAGCAATTTCCATATATATATGTTTTTTTCTTCAAATTGGTTGTAAGTTTCCTTTATCTAACTCAGCAATCTTGCTGAAGATGTGCATTCCCACGTGATGTGCAATTTTCTCTTCTACTTTCAGTTTCACTGGGTACAGAAGAAAAACTCTGGGCCCTTAATTGAGCAATTAATATTTCTTCAGTGAATATAGAGTCTGAGGATAGTGCCAAGATCTTCCTTTCATCCAGAGAACATGTCTAACATAAGCGGTGGTGTCTGCATGGTCTGGCAGCACCCCAGCTTTAGGTAGAGGAGCCAAATCAAGGCTGAAAGGGGACTCATTCTTCACCTTTAGTCACTCCCTGGCATCTAGGGAGGTTCTTGAAAGAGTGCCAGTTAGGACAAATTTACATGTCTCCTTGGAGGTTTTAGATGACTCTTCACTAGGAACTGCTTGGTTTTCTCATTTAGGCTGTTTCTCCAGAGTAGGATTTGAAAACTTGCTGCTGAATATGCTGTTTGCAGATCCTTGCTAGGTTTCCATACCAACGTAAAGCAGTGGTACTTGAAAAATTCATTAAGAAGTGACTCCTCTTAACTCCCAGGTCTAAATTTGTGGAGTGGTTCTACTACATTTTCTATAATGTCCTAGCATTCAAGCAACAGAATACAAAGAGTTCATGTGCAAACGGTTAATGGAATACGCCCAGACAAGGAACTTGCTTCTTCGTACCCTGTGCTGTTGTTTAAGCACTTCTAATTGTTTTAAGCTTTCCTTTGGATAGAGCTGGAATCCACTTCTCTGGAACTTGTACCATTTTTCTTAGTTTTCTAAAACACTGCTGTCTCCTTCTCATAAGAAACTCCTAAGGTTATATGGATTCCAAACATCATCATTAATGAGAAGTTAGCTTTTTATGAACTACATTTTGAACACAGTCTGCTAACTCAGTTTACTTAAAGTTAAAAAATACATAAGACCTGTATTTTAAATAATCTTTTTCTGTGTTTGGCTAACTTTTGATTGAAGCTGTACTTAGTCATCTGTAATACAAAAGCTGCAATCTAGAAATTGCTATTAAAACATCAGACTGGTGTACCCAGCTACCAAACGCATCTTTTAGGCTGCCTCCATATATGAAAATTTTACTATACACTACCAAATGGTGACTGAAAAATGCTGAAATACGACTGTCAGCCACTGGTGTAAAATTTCTCACCAGAGAGCTATATAGCTTCAGGATAAAATGTTTACTACCTAAATACAAATTTTAGCAGCCACTAAAATTGTTAGGAAGACCTTCCATTGCTTTGCTTCTTAATTACAGTTTTAAAAAAAATTATTACACAGTATCAAATTAAAATATAGTTACTCTTTGCAAAATTCCAGACATTTATGAAAATATAATTTGCTAACACTTTAAATCAGGCTTAAAGACAGTTTAAATGTTCCTCATGTGCCCGCAAATTTCTGTAGTCTTTTGCAAAGCTAAAGTGATAATTTTTCCAACAATGTGTATGGTTAATATTCACCAAAGTGACATCAGCAATTTAATACATCTTTCTTTTACTTCTCATTAAAAATGTATTACTGAAGCTTGACCAAATTTTCTTCATGCTTGGCCCTCCATTTAAGTTTGATACTCTACTTTTCCTCCTATATCAGGTTTTGCCCTGTCTTCAATTATTATCCTTCTTTCTCTTACCTGATTTCAAGAAATAGAAAAAGCCTCTCTGATATGCCAATCCTAAGAATGTTCAGGTAAAATGTAAATAATTCAATAGGCTTGTTAACGGTTGATATTTGGATGTTGGAGGTTGTTTCCTTTACTCATCAGCTCTCCTGGTGAAGTTAGATGACCCCTGATAGTGACTTGGAGTGCATTTTGAATTGGGAAAAAACAAACAAACAAACCCCCCCAAAAAAACAACCTTTTACTAGAGGAACAGTGACAGAAGTAGCAAAAGAAAAAAAAAATCATTGAAGTCGGGAAGTCCAAATGCATATTCTTATCAAGTCTTATACTTGTCCAATAGTTACAAGCCTCTCTGAAAATATTTATATGTGTGGGTGGAGGCAAGTTGCCCATTAAATTGTAAGAAGTGTTATCAGGTTCATCAGACTTGGTTGTAAATTTGACTACACAATTTTGGCTCATAGAGAAATGAGGAGGAAATATCTGATTAAAGTGTGCATTGCTGCTGAGGCAACTGAATGTTGCCATAGCAATTGAGATGAAATGTGCAAGAAATGAGATAATTAAATCTAACCCTTTTAAGAGTTTTGAGTCATTGCACTGCAATAGTAAAAGTTATATACAGTAGTAAGATAAAACACATTCCTCATGGAAAGTCTTCTTACTAGTATTTTGTTGTGCCCTTTCTAAATACATTGCTTTAGGTATCTAATTTGAATGTTCTATTTTAATAATCAAATACAGTTTTGACCTTGGTCTGCAGTTGCCTAGAATTTCTGCTGGTTTATTGTATCATAGGTGCAGACATCTATAAAAAATATCCATTTTTTCCCCCCCCATCTTGTTCTTAAAAAAAGCATACTAAAGCCAAAGCTGTCATATTTGAGCTTGGAATTCAGTAATATCTAGAACGTGCTGCCCTCTTCAGGAGCTTGTGCTTAAAAATACTTTGATAATATTTTTTTTGCAGTTTAGAAATTATAAATATGAATTGTAATATTAAAAGTTGTGTTAATAATTCTTTAGGAATAAAAACTACATACAACAAGTATTTCTAAGTTTAAATTTTGTCCTTCAAAATCTTTCATTAAAAATCAATAAATACAAAATTTTGAAATAAATTATTAATATTATGATTAAATATGAAAAAATAATTTTCTTAAAGCTTTATGATCTTGGGGAAAATTCCTAAATTATTACAGAACTTCAGACTTCCAAACTTGCTATCCAAATGTTTCTTTAAGAGTAAAATGTCTAAGGGCCCGCCGAGTGGCGCAGTGGTTAAGCTCTGGCTTGGGAAGCCAGCGGCCCCAGTTCGGGTCCCACATATGAGGGCCAGTGACACTGCCCTCAAAAAAAAAGAGTAAAATGTCTAAAACATAAGACATTGTCTATTTCAAAATCTAAGTAGGATACATTTCAAATCTTAGTTTTATTTTCCAGCAAAAAGTCAGTAAATTTGTGAACAATACCTGTAGCTTGAATTTTTATCTAGCTTTCATTTACAGAAGCATTATCTTTCTCAAAAATAATGATTTCAAATAACATTAGCACATTACAATTTTTATTCAAAATCACTTGAAAATAATATTGAAAGGTGAAAATGTCATCATCCAAAAATTCAAGCAAATCCCTTTTCTGCACATGTTATCTATGAAAATTTCCTTAGCTATTATCTAATTTTGGCAGAGGGAAATGAACTCAGGGTTTTTTCTCTAAATTAGGTTTATGGTACTTAGAAAAAATAAAGGGAGAGAAAATGACCAATACATAATAACGTTAATTATCAGAATATAAGAAAAGCATACTTTCTTACACTCTTACATGTTCCTTTATATTAGAACCATTGAGCTTATTTTGTTCTAATTATTAAATGTGAAAGTAATGTTAATTTAGAAAACATTAAAAATTCAAGAACAAATACCATTTCGAAATACACTTTTGTTTTAATTCTTACCATGTGATGCAATTAAAACCTCATTTTTAATTAACAGAAAATAATGAGAAAAATGAATGGTACTGTAGTATCATTTAGTTAGTGTATAAAAGTAGAAGCTTGGACTCCTAATTTTGTTTCTCAGTTCCTGCATCAGATTTTAAGTTCTGAATTCCAAACAGGAAGTTTATTTACATATAAATGGATATAAGGGTTCATTAATGTTGACTTCTGGAAAGTAGACTGCCCCTCAATTTTCCCATTGAGTATTAGGTACTGTATAGCTGTTCCATCTGTATCAATGTGAAATTCAACAGAGCTAAAAGGGAGAAGGACAAAAAAAATGTATTAGCAATATACTCTTAGTCTTATATTTGTTTTGTGGAAAATAAAATGTTTTTTTTTTTTTCTTGACTTAGAAAGTATTTATCACAACACTTGCTTAATCCTAAGGTAGTTCTGTCCAAAGTCATGTAATACCCATTCAAGAATTCTTACCACACTAATTTGTATTTTCTGCAACAGATTTTCTTCATTTTTTGTTTCACTGCTGATGCATTACATTTGGCAGTTAGGATCCCTGTGGATGGAAGTATAATAAATAATATTTTCTTTGCTTTCCAGGGTATTTATGGCACAATGATAAATTTCATCTCTCCCAGAATGGTAAGTAAAGAGCTCTTTCTATATTTGATAGTACTGAACACAAAATGAGGAATAGTAAATTGTTCTAATAAAAATGGAGTATTGTTAAATGTGTTGAATGATCTGATAATTACAAGGTAGTTTTATACCCTTGAAATAAATAGATGTTACATTCAAATTCTGTAAGCATTTCAAAATTCTCCCCAAATATGCTGGAGGTTCTTCAGAGGGAATATAAGGTTGCACTTTCTATGGTGGGTTGTAGTTGAACATAGTGTATTCAACACTTTGTTTTCTGGGATAATTCATTTAAAAATATACACAGATACACATATACAGAAATAAATGTGGTTTACATTCTGAGATCAGAAAGAAAAAGTATGTCTGTTATACATATTGAGAGTGAATGAGTAAGGATCCTTTGGAATTTTTAGTTACATAAAAACTGATTATAATTTATTTTTGACCAGGGTTTTTCAGTATCTGTGATTTTAAAAATATTTGTTTTCGGGCCGGCTGAGTGGCAGCAGTGGTTAAGTGCTGGCTTGGGAAGCCAGCGGCCCGGTTCGGGTCCCACATATGAGGGCCAGTGACACTGCCCTCAAAAAAAAAAAAAAAATTGTTTTCTACCAACATATATCATAACTTCTAGGCAAGCTAGCTACTGTATGATTTTGTTTAAACATAGTTTTGTTATCTATGTTTTTATAACATAAAAATGTAATATTTAGTTTTAGTCTTTAATCATAATCTCTTTATAATTCAAATAAAATTAATCTTATTGAAAGGGAAAAGTCAATAAAAATTGGTATTTCTCAACAAATTATTACTGTCCCCTATGAAGTTTTTTTCTTCCCAGTGGTTCTTAGCTATTTCATATAAAAATAAGAAATTTCTTGCTGTAGAAAAAAAAAATCACTTTAAACTAAACCAATCATTAAAAAGTGCTATATTAAGTGAAAAGTAGGGCACAAAATACAGACATTATATATTATATGCATGTGTGCTTCTGTATTGAAGGGACAGCGATTTGGGACCATATTATGGGCTTAGAAAGCACACAAAACAGTAGGAACATGGGTAGTTTAATAGTCTTCATTCCTTTTTCACTTCCTCAATTTCCTATCATAAATATGTATGATTCTTATAATCAAAACCAAGGATTTTTTGAGTAATAGGCTAAACAATATATTTATTATTAATGAAATATGTATATACAAAATTAAGGAAATAACCTCTTCATGCCAATTACATAATCAAAATGATCTTATACAATTAAAAAAGGAAACTGTCCACTTAATCCCAGAAGGAACAAACAATATAAAATGAAGATTAATTGTATAAAAAAATAAAATAATTAAAGTTTTTAAAGTGATGGTAAAGCTATTACTTTTATTAATCGTATTTTAATACAAAAGTACTGCTAGAATTCAGGCATACATGTGAAAAACTAAACATTTAAAAACTAAAATGAAATGATCTGCAACTTCACATTGTTTTTTAGCGTATATGAATTGGGTATTTTATGAACTTTTTCAGAAGAAGAAAAGATCTAGATAGAAAAAGGCTAAAACATGAAGGCAAAACTTTTAAAATAAACTCACACTTTAAGTTATTAGATCAAACTACTCAATAACAACAGAAAACTTTGATCTAAAAGCTACTGTATAATTTAATCTATAGCCAGTTCTCATCTTTGTAACTTTAAGGTCGAGATTAAAAGAAATTAAAGGATAATAGACAACTAGGCAAGTATAAAGAAATGTTAGTACATGAATTGCTATTAACCTAAATAATGTAAATAAATCATTAAATAATATTAAGGAACCAAACATTAATAGCAAACATAGAGCAACTAATAGAATATTTTTGAGATTAAAGATTTCTTCTCAAGAGTAATTTATTATAGGGTGAAAATTTAGCATAAAATTATAATTTATATTTATATCTCATGTGTCCAGCAATTTTATCTGGAAATAAGCCAATAAGTTTAGAAGAAATTTAGGGGGGAAAAAAGGTACTCTAGCAAGCACCTAATACTGTTCACATTAATGCTTCCCAAACCTTCACTTCCAGAATTGGCCCTCTGATAGTCTAGCTGACAAAATAGAAGGAGTACTATAAAAACTTAGAGGGACAAGAGAAGAATGCATTGAAAAGTTAGAGGCTGTTCACTATTCACTAGAAGTAAGAATTAGAGACCAAAGATTAATTGTATGATTTTGAGTAAGGTATTTCATATACATAGGCTTAAAATTCCCGATCTGTTAAATCAGGGAGCTATACTAGAAGATTTTCGATAAAATCTAAATTCCTTTCTAGCCCTTTCTAAAATTTTGCAATAAAATTACATATCCTTAAACTTACTATACAGAGCATAAAATAATATTGTGAGATTTAGAGTTGTTAGGATGAAAAAGGTTTTAATGATAGAAGGGTAAATTTCATTAATTTGCAAAATTCACTTACATTGAAAGTCTCATACAAATGATATTGTGTAAATGAGGGATTATATATTGTGTATTTCGATAATATTCTTTCCCTATTATTATTTTTTAAATGTATCTAAAAATTTTACCTGAATTTTCTCAGTTTGCTTTGAATGAGGTAACACCATATATATTGTGAGAGAGAAAATCTAGCATCAGCCTTTTCTAGAGAGTGGGGAACCAAATTTACCTATTTGTATATGGAAATGTATATTTCTAATAGTTTTATACTGCCAAGATGCTAATGTGATATAATGGAGAATCAAAAATTTTAATTCATTATTTTTTGCATCCATTCTATACAATGTTTAGTAAAACTAACATATCATGCCATTTTAGAAAGAAAATAAAATTTAACCTCCAGTCCATAACCAAGAGCAAGGCCAATGTAACAAATTGTTGGATAAATAAAGCATCAGTTCATTCAAACTGTTTTTTTTCTAATTTGTAAGTGTGCAAGTTTAAGCAAACAGTCTAAACTCTGAATTACTATGTAAACTGAATTGAAATGTAGATCTATATTTTGTTGTAATGTACCTATTAAAACTGAACTTTAAAACAATAAATCTAGCATTACCAATTTTTTTGATAGATTAGAAAAAAATGCCAACTATTTAAATAAAGCAAATTTTTCAATGTAATTAATCTGAGTTTCAACAAAACCTTCCTTCTCATTCCCAATTGTGGTTATGCTTAAAGAACAAAAATTGAATGCATATTTCTGTGAATAATCTTCTAGTCTTCAGTCAACAATATAGTATGTTTTATTTCTGAGAACATTAATAAAGAATGTGTTTCTTTATTTCATTAAGGACAAAAATTCCATATTAGAGCTAATTATAACCAATAGTTTATTTTGCCACTTATCTTCTAAAATTCCACAATATTTTCTAATATATCAAATACCAGTTTTTAGGTCAGATAATAGTAATATTAAAGCATTATTAATTGGCTGACAGATTGATTACTTACAAGATTTTGAAGAAAGCCAAGATGAAAACAGTCCTTTCCTTTTCCTTCAATTAAAATTGCAAGCAATTATTCCTGTAGATTATAGATCTCTTTTGGGATTTCCGGTTTCAAACAAACTTTTTGGTTCATTTCACAGGAATAATATTCATCTTAATTAGCAAAAAACAATTGATGGGCTTTTTACAAGAGGGAGTTCACTCCGTGCACTGATTACTGCCACTAGATTATCCTGTTTAAAAAAAAGAAAAAAGGCCTGCTTTTAAAGCAGTTAGTTGAATATGTTATCTGTTAGTAGTCATTGCTTTGAAGGCAGGATATCTACCTTGATGAGTGGTTAATCCATTTTGTTTTACCCGCCAAACTTTCCTAAGCAATATCCAAAGTTGGCTTCTGAAATAATTTATTATCATTTTATATCAGTTCAAATATAAAAATCGAAATGAAATACATAAAAGGACATTTCTGGTGTGTTAGTGAATTGTTTTACGAAGTTTATAAGGTTAAAATGTTGGCTTTCCAATTTTTCCTTAATATTTGGTGGCTCAAAAATGAAATTTCTAATGCACAATAAGAAATAACAAATCGGTATCGCGGTGGTTAAGCGCTGGCTTGGGAAGCCAGGTGCCCTGGTTTGGTCCCACATATGAGGGCCAGTGACACTGTCCTCAAAAAAAAAAAAGAAATAACAAATCGTAAATACCTGAGTCCCCTGTGACCTTTCAAGCTGTGTACCCTTCTAAAATTCCTTGACTTTCTTCATCAGTCAGAGCTAAATGTTATTCTAAATTTTCTCTATCCCTTAGTTTTTCTTATAATTTTATCTCATGCATTTGAATCCCTAAACATATTATTATTTGGTTTACATGTTTGCAATAATCTGTAAATAAAAATATGTATAAGTATTTGTGACTTTTCCATTCAACATTAAGTTCTTGAATTCAACCATTTGCAGCACATAATTATAAATAATTAGCTTATATTATCGTATGGTATTCCATTCTATGACATAATTTGTCTTCTTCAACATGGATGGGTATTTGGGTTGCTTCCAGTGTTTTGCTTTTTATTACTATACACCATGCCACAATGAGCATTTTGAATATGTATAAGTGGATATGTACAAAAATTTCTGTAGGGCAAGTGGTTCTTAACCTAGAATGATTTTTGCCCCCCAGGGGATATTTTACAGTGTGCAGGAACACTTTTGGTTGTCATAACTTGGAGGATGCTACTGGTTTCTAGTAGGCAGAGGCCACAGATACTCTAAACATCCTGCAAGGCATAGAACAGTCCCCATAACAAAATTACCTGAATTAAAATGGCAATAGTGTTTGGTTGAGAAACTGTTCTAGAATATATGCTTTAAAATAAATTGCTGGCCATTGTTTTGTACACCTGAAACTAATTAAAATATAGATACATAAATAAATAATAACAAATAATAAATGTAATGGAATGTAGAAATCACATACATTCTTTTATTTAAGCAGAAAATAAATGAATTGCTGGGTCAGAGAGTATGGAACATTTCAAGCTTACTAGGTAATTCCTAACTGTTGTACAAAATATCAATTTTATACCCGTGCTAGGAGTGTAAAGACAGATGTTCCAATAGTGCTGCATTCTTGTTAGCACTTAATATTGTCAGAGACTTTCAATATTTTATATCAGTGTTGTGAATATTAAATAAAAAATTCCTCAGAGTTTCTATCATAACCTGTCCTAGTAATTTTTAAACTGGAATTGCAGAACAGACTCTTAGGCAAAGTAAGAATTTATTGGTTGATGGATCCCAAGGAAGGCTGATTCTGAGCCTTAATTCCAGTTATTAAATTTTCTAGGGGTCCATGAACCTGTAAATTGCCTTTGCTGAAGCTTATTTGAGTTGTCTCTGTAACTTGCAACCAAAATGGTCCTGATAACCACACTTCTTTAAAGAAAATTAAATTCTGAGGTGGTTTCCTGCATGCTGATAGTTCTGGAAGGCAATGGATGAATAATAATTTTAATACCTTGTCCACCACAAGGAAAGGGAATCGCAAAGAGCTCCTGAGTGAGTTCTTTTGAAGTCCTGGCTTCACCAGAATGTATCTCTTTCCCTGATGTATTCCTGAGGCAGATGAAAGTAAGAAAGATTTCCTAAGCTTTTTCCTACGACAAAGTTTAGGACCCCTAGTGTTCTGACAGTTCAGCTTCTGGTACTTAGAGGGATTCTATCTAGAAGCCCTTCCTGGGGAAGGGACAAGGCAACATAAACTGGTAATACAATACTACCGCAGAGACAGAAGAGACAGTATAGGGAATATAATCAATAATGTTGTAAATATTTTTTTAGGGGACCAGATGGACTCAAGTCTTGTTAGGGAGACCACTTCATCAACGGTGTAATGACCTGACTACTGCACTGTACATCTGAAGCTACCACTGATTAATATTAGATGTTGACTATAATTTAACACATATATAGTCATGGTATGTGGAATATAGTGTGGAGATGGAGTCAATGGAATTGTAATAGATATGTGTGATATTGGGGGCGAGGGTGCAGGGGAGGGGGAGGAGTAGTCACTCTGTAAGGGGTAAAAAGATAACTATTGCATAGTTTTGTACATCTGTAACTATTAATAATAATAAAAATTTTTAAAAAAAGAAGCCCTTCCTGGATGTAGTGTTATTTTCCCATTACTTTCTACCTGAGATTTTGCATAGCCTGAATGGAAGGGAAAGCAGCTGATATTTAAGAGAATCATGTAACTATTACAGAGCATTTCATGCTATGTTAAGGACCTGGTTGGACCATTTTAATTTATTTACTAGTTAGGTGTTATGGGTTGAAATGTGTGTCCCCCATCCCAAATTCATGTATTGAAGTCCAAACCCCAGTACCTCAATACAATTATAATTGTTGATAGTCTTTAAAGAAGTTATTAAGATTAAATGAGGTCACTGGAGGTGAGCCCTAATCCAATATGACTGATGTCTTTATAAAAAGAGATTAAGACAGACACACACAGAGGAAAACCATGTGAAGACATGGGGTAGAGATGGCCATCTATAAGCCAGGGAAGAATTCTCAGAGGAAACAACCTTGTCTGTCAAATCTACCTATAAAATGTCTTTCAAATATCTGCTCTACTCTCTGTTCCACTGTTACTAATGTAGTTTAGGCTTTGCCTCTCTTACTTGAAATATTCCCACAACCACCCGCATCACGCCATTCTAAATCAAACATTCATAGTCATGCTGGCAAACCCAGACAATTGTGAATTTGTTGAGGATGAGTCTGCTTTGTACTCTCTTCTTATCCCCAGTGTATATCAAATATATCAGATGCCAATTTTTAGGTCAGATAATAGTAGTATCAAAGCATTATTAATTGGCCAACAGATTGATTACTTTTAAGAATTTGAAAAACAAGATAAAAACAGCCCTCCGATTCCTAAATCTGGCTATGCATCAGAATTTTGGGTGGCTTTTTTTTTTTTTTTTTTCAGATTTTCAGACCTCAGACTATATTTATTGGATCAGAATCTATAGGCATGTGGGCTAGAATTGCTATTTTTAATATGTTCCTAAGTTGATTTCATGAATAATAGACATCTATTACTTGTATTTGCGCATCTTTTTTTTTTAAAAAAACATTTTATTGGAGAATTGGGGGAGGGGAACAGCGTTGGGGAATTGAGGAAGGGGAACAGACAAGTTGCTGTCCTTTTGTTCTTCAGTCTAGTTGCAGAGGACAGTTGCTTCACTGTTGGTATCGTCATTGCGCTCTTCCCGGATGAGGCAGATCTGTCGCCGGCCTCTGGATGGTCGCTCACTGCGGCTATTGGCAGCTCACACTGGCTGCCAGCCGCTCACGCTGGCTGCTGACCACTAACTGTAGTCTATGGCAGCCCACTGCAACAGGGGCTGCAGCCTACCGTCACCGGGACTCACGCAGCCCAGCACCAGGTGGAGCTGTTGTTAGCTGTAGAGGGCAGTGTCACTGGCCCTCATATGTGGGATCTGAACCGGGGCCTCTGGCATCCCAAGCCAG
Organism: Aselliscus stoliczkanus; assembly: GCA_033961575.1. Taxonomy (NCBI): domain Eukaryota; kingdom Metazoa; phylum Chordata; class Mammalia; order Chiroptera; family Hipposideridae; genus Aselliscus; species Aselliscus stoliczkanus. The sequence goes on along the minus strand of CM066730.1, from coordinate 119,561,624 downwards.
CTCTTAACCAATGCGCCACTCAGCCGACCCTTGCCCATCTTTTTATTAGCTGTCATGTGACAGCTTTCCCAAAAGTTCCAACTTCTTACTTATTCACTACTCCTTATTGTGCCTTCTATTATGAATAATAATGAAATTTCTTCATGAATAGTAAATCTAATTATACATTTTTGAAGTAAAATGGTGATTTTACATTAATGATGTATTTCCAGAATGTTCTTGTTAAAGGTCCCTATTTATCGTAGGCTTCAATATGACTGTCTTCTGAGAAGCTACAAAAGTGCCATAAAGATACTTTAATACATATAAGAGTAAAAATAAATGAAGCCTATCTAGTTTGTTCAGTATTACCTCTAAGTATGTGAAAGAACTGGCAGAAACATTTACTTCTCTTGTAGTTATTTTGTGGCCTGGCCCTATTCATATTGATACAAAGTGTGTGGTAGAACCACAAGCGAAAGTGGGTTTAGAGTTCACCTTGGATAAGGAGGAAGTGACATCTCAAATTCTACTATAATCCTTCATATTATAAACTCAATTTATGCACTTACCATTTGGCAAAAATTGTCAACCTTATACCCTGAACACAAAAATCATACTGCTTTTCTTACTTCAAATTAAAAATATCTTCAAGGCTGAAGCAGTGAGTCTTTGCATTTACTCATAGATAGTAGTCTATACTTGAAACCAAAGACTCTTTCCAACCATACTTAAACAACAAAAGAAAAACTTGCTGAATATATCTGCCAAACTAATTGATGCAATAAATTTTGGTTTTTGTCTATTGTATCAAGTATTTCATCAAATAGGAAGATTAAAACATGGCCTGATTCCTGGTGTTGTGGAATTTTCAGTTTAGTTAATAGAAGTCCCAGTTTAAAAAAAAAAATACATGGTATACTTACAGGAACCTGGGTTGGAGGCAGAGAGGCAGAGCGTGTGAGTAGAGGTCATGCCCAAATGAGACTTCCTGGAGGGACCACTTCTTCTGTGCTCAAATGTCAACAGCCAGTAGTAACCCTGAAACTTGAGTAAACAAATGAGCACAACCTCTTTAAGTACACTCTTTGCTATCCATGATACTTTGTAAAAAGGCTGTTACAAAAACTAAGTATTATCCATGGTCTACTTTTACTGTTCTAAATGTATACATTCTTGTATTCATTACACAAATATTTTACTAGAAGTGCTTCCAAAATACGGCCTCCTCAGCTGACTGAAAGGGCTCAGTATGAAGTGATATACTAACCAAGTAACTCCAGTCCTTAGTTTATTTCTTCCTGGCTCATATCTTCTAACATCGTGGATGCTTCAGATTATAATTTTGACCACATATAAAATAGTTTTTGTGATTCTAAATTAACTTTATTAGTATCTATGGGAACAGGAAGCTTACTATTTCTCCTATCAAAATATTGCATCTTTGAAAAATTGTGACTACATACAAGTGATTCTGTGTTTTTGTTTTGTTTTGTTTTTTTGAGGGCAGCGTCACTGGCCCTCACATGTGAGACCCGAACCGGGGCCACTGGCCTCCCAAGCCAGTGTTCAACCACCGCGCCACTTGGCCAGCCCAAAGTGATTTTGTTTTTAAATTGAAATATGCCTCATTATACCTTGTAGCATCTTGATTTAGCTTCTTTGGGCTATTTGGAATTACACCTAATCCCTCTTCTCATAACTTTTTAATTCAAAAAAAGTTATAGATGAGACTTTTATGAAATTAGGATAGGCTTAGTAAAGATTTGGAAAATTAAAAAAAGTAGGAGAAAGAAGAAAATCACCATATTCCCAGTACCCAAGATAACCACTCTTAAAATGTTGATATATGTATTTCTAGACATTTTGCTGTAAATAGTTTTGATTCCCTGTTATTTTACCTAATTGATCATCACATATGTAAAACATACACACACATACATAATTTTGCTTCCTTCTGGTGCAGGAAATCTGCTGTAGGGGATATGTGGACAGGCACTTACAAAAGACAGACCTGAGTTCAAAGTCAAGCATTATCACCTGCCAGCTTTTATTGCCTTGGACATGTTACTTAATCTCTCTCAGCCTCAATTTTCTAATCTGTAACTAGAAACCACTTCTTGCAGTTGTGACTAGCATTCATTAATATAAAATGTTTAATGCCTTGCTCGCAAATAGTAAATGCTGAATAATTAAAATGATTACTATTATTTTTATACCAGTCTGATATAGCAATTAAATATAACAACTGTGAGACTAAGAGTTCCTCACTTCTTTCAACCTTGTCTCATATGAGATGGTTTGAAGTCCCCTTTCCATGCAGGTTGCTCAATACTGGAATTTTTGTAATCTTTCCATTCTTATCTTCCTTAAGAAATGTTGCTCTCAGAACTGAACATGGTAATCTGAACAACTCGCAAAAGTCAGATTATGCCCTTCATTATTCTATGCAACCCTAAAGTTATTAAAACAGCCTAAATTTTTAAAAAGTTTATTTTCCCTTTTCCTCTCCCTTCCCTCTCCACCCCTCCCCTCCCTCCTCCCTCATGTTCCCTCTCCCTCCTTCTCTTTCTCTGTCCCATTCCTTCCTTCTCCTTCTTTCTCCTCCTCTTCCTCTTCCTCCTTCTCTTTCTTGTAACCATATGACACCACTGATTCACTGCCAAGTAAAGCTATGCCTGTTGCTAAGTCACATATCCCTCAAATCAAATCTAAGCAGTTGGTATTTTGCTCTCAAAGAAGGACCTCACAATTATTCCAACCAAAGTATATATTGTTACATTTTGTCCATCTTTTATTTGTTAAGAACTTTTAGACCCTGATCTTATAATCCAATGTATTTACTCACCTTCCCTATGGCGTGTAACTAATATTTGATAAGCATCCGTTCTTATACATTTTTCTCAGGCATTGATAAACACGCTCCCATTACACAAGACTAACGACTGTAGGTACCACTTGAAAAACCTTCGTCCAGACTGACACAGAATCATTAAAATGGCCATTGAGTACAATCATTTGGCCAGTTATGAAAACACTAGTAGTACTATCCCTAAACCTGTATTTCTCTATCTGGTCCACAAGAATATAAAGAAGGATGTTAATAAATGATTTCCTATAATCCAGGTATCATATCTGTTGCCTTGATATGCTGGTTTATTAACTTTACAGAAAAGAATCCATGAGACTGAGCTTATTCTAATGGATTTTATACATTTTCCTAATAACCACTTTTAAAAAATGTTCACAAAATGGTCTTTTATAAGTATAATTTAGGGTATTTCCCTCCAAGCGACACCAGTTTTATGGATCTGAATTTTGCTGATGCTGTCATTTTTTCAACATAAAGTATTCTTCTCGTATCCTCTCTCCTCCATTTCTCAAAGGTAGTCAGTCAGCTAAATACTTCATAATCTCACTTAGAAGGTCTCTGGTAGTAATTCCTAGAGGTCAAGAGACATACTGGCAGCTGGGTCAGTCAGGTTCTCCCAGTACAGTGCACAAGTGAAAGGCTCAGACTGGACTTAACTCAAATCCTAACTCCCCACTTCTCTAGTTGTCTGAGACAAGTGATTCAACCAAATAATAATGCATGTTTTATAGGGTTGTTATGATGAGTAAATGAGTGAATGCATAGAAATACATGACACCTACTAGGTCCTTGGTAAATGTTATCTCTATTTTAGTCCCTTTACCTATTTTGGCTTTCAATTTTTAGCCAACATCTAATGGTCTTGACTCATTCATTCATTCAACAAATATTCATTGAATAATACTTGGTACATACAAGGCCTAGAGATAGTGAACGAAACCAATCCAATTCCCTGCACTCACAGAGCTTATATCCCAATATAGAAGAAACACTTAAACATGTAACATAATGGCAATTAGTGATTGGAAGAATAAAATGTTTAAGTGTTAAAGAATGTTATTTTAGAAAGGCTGGTCAGGGTCCTCTCTGAAGAGATGACATGTGGGCAGAAATATCAATGAACCAACAGGGAAAAAAAACTTAAAGGTGTAAAGATGCTTTGCTTTCTCTTTTTCCTGAATGAATTTTATGTCTTCAACTTTTAAAAATGAGCCTATTCTCGTATTGATCTTCTTCCTCATTTCATGCTAAGGAAATCATTTTTGGTTCTTCGTATCTTTCACAAGCCCCAGCTCATTTTGTGCTTTAGTCTTGCCGATGTTATTTTTATAGGTCTATGCTACCTTTGTGTATTTGTGCTTGATTATGGGTCCCCTTTTACCATCTTTTGCACATGTTGTTTTAAATTCAGAGTCTGTCAGTAGGTCCCTGTGCAGCACACTGGTTTGTTTAGTTCCCTCCCCATTTTCTTGCTCATTAGAATCATTTGTGTTTGCATAGGCAGAACTCTGCTTCAGTCAAACTCTAAGAGCTCATGGTTGCTTTTCCCCAAGGTTCCAATCATTTCCGTTTTACCTGCTGGTTTCTGTCAGAACTGGGTCCTGAGTAGGAGTTCCCCTTACTGCTTACTCTGCCTTCTGGGAAATGAAATTATCAGCAATGCTGGTCAAGAAATTGTCAGTGTCTTGCTTTTGAGGAATGAAAGTTTCTGCAGATACTTCAAACTAAAATCCCTAACACCAAGATATGTTGCTGCCCTGATCATTTTGCCGTCTGCGCTAGAAAAACATCCTTCTGTCAGGAACTTTGTAATACTGTCACTTCTTTGTCTCTCTTATTATACGTTCATCTAGGTTTTTTCTCCAGTGTTCCTCTGCCCACAGGTTCTCAAATTTACACATAGGTTCATAGCTTCTAAGCAGCAAGGACTATTTACCTACCTTTACAGTTGGCATGGCCTAATTATCATTTTAAATAGATTAGATTTAAAATGAAATGTTTATGTGACCATATTCTATGCCCAGGAAACCAGGACGTTTTCCTACAGCTTAATATTAACAAGCAGCATGAAATCCTAGAAAGCTTTGAAATAGAAGATTCATCACAGAGTCAGAACTAAAGGGCCCTTAATTTGAGGATGAAAGATCTGTACCCCCTAATGATAAGCAAATTGTAGCCTAAAAAGGTGAGCTGACTTGCCCACAGTCTCACATTGTTACTGCAAGAAAACGTTATTTTTTCCCTTAGGCCAGTACATTTCACCCTTTCCATGAATAGCCCAGAGACTGACTTACTTCCCCTTCTGTGACAAATAATATTACCTCCTCTTCCTGGCTCTTGGAGTTGTGAGTGGGGAAGGAGATAATAGGTGTGTAATGATAGTGGTTGTGTAAGGTGCTATTATGATGATAATGATTTTAACGATTTAATCTGTAGGTTACTCTGGGCTTTTCCCCTTCTTGTTTAAGGGATTTTCATTTTAAATTTAAATCTGTGGTAAAATGTGCTTACTTTGTTAAAAGATTTACAACAAATTGCAGGTTGTACCCCACAAAAGAAAGAGCCTGGGTTCGGGCATCCTTGAGACCAGGATGGTAATCCTTCCTAACTCATGACAATATATGCTCTTAACTTCTCTGGGTGTAGTTTTATTATCTATTAAAGGGCTAAACCTTCCTGTCTCTTATTAGAGTTGTGAGAATTGATACAGAGAGGCTCAATTGTCAGTGGTGGTTTTGGTTTCATTTACTTATTTATTTTCTGTATTGTTCTCCTCCCAATGACTATGAGCTTCTTAATGGCAGTGGCTATTTATTTATCTTTGTATTCCTAGAGCCAGACACTCAGTAGCTACACAGTATGTTTGTTGAATGAATTATTTACCAAGGTGAATAACATGCAATGGGTCTGAGGGTGGCAGCACTTTGTAGTCAATGCTTTCCAACTCCTAAGAGCACTGCACTGAATTTTGTGTAGATACTTTAGGAGCTGCTAAAACTAGCGAGAAGACAGTGGCTGAGAATGAACTCATGGCCTTTATCTTGCTTTAATCAGAGCAGACATGCTTGTTTCTTATTAATATATTGGACTACTACGTAAGATTGTTTTCAGAGGAAAAAGGCTTCTCAGCTATAAGAAAGTTGAAACTCAATATGTAGGCTTTTGAGTCTCAAAGACACATCTTTTACTTTTTCTTTGACCATTAGGCACCTTAGGCAAGTTGACCTTTCTTTGTCACGACTTCCTCATTTATAATAGGACTTTTAGCATTTCAGGTTAGTTATAGATGGGCAGGAAGATATAACATGCACACCTGCCATTTCCTAATGTATTTAGCCAAGAATAGCAAAGTGAATTCCACCTGGATACAGGTGGCCATTTGTGTCAGTACCAGGTGCATAGAGACACCCCGTACCTGTCATGGCTTTTCTCTTCTTCTGGTTCCCTATGGGCCATCCAGCTGCCAGGGACACTACAGCAGGGTGGAAAAACACATTTTGATTTTTTTTTAACTCAAACTCACTACTTTAGAAGAATTTATGCTCATGGCCTAGGCACTTCCATATAAGAAAATGTTTCAAATATTGGGTTCTCCCAGTTCTAGAACCAAGCTAGCACAAGCAGGAACACTTCTTGGCAGGATGGGGAAGAGCAGGCCAAGTCAGGGGTCCCTGAATAATCTCTCGACCTCCAGCTTCCAGTGTTCTCATCTCTCTGGAGGTTTATTTTGAAGAGTAATATAGTAGGAGTAACACTAAAATATTTAGTAATGTGTAAAAGGTTGGGCTTGGGCACCAATTGATTGGAACAGATGCTGGTCATAAGCTATCAGCAAGCCTTGCCAGGGCAGGCCAGCCAAATGCCAACCTACAATAAAGGAACAGGAACATGCCCTCATGATAGCTGACACACAGATTGTGCTTGATTAAGGTGCATCCTCTATCCTGTCCCGCTTCCTCTTGAACAATATCCAGTAGGAGCAAACAAATAAGGCAAATCCAAGAAGATGTATCCCTAAATAACTTGAGAAGTCAAGCTTATTATTTCATTAGTACGATATATTGATGAAGGAATAATTTCTTTTTTTTTTTTTTTTTTTTTTTTTTTAGCTGAGCCATCCTGCCACCTGTTGGCAGCTCAACGGCAACTCAGCTCGGGCTGGCCTCGAACAGCTGTTGCTCAGAGCTCAGCTCGCACTCTTGAGCGAGCTCTTAACCAACTGAGCCACTCGGCCGGCCCTATGATGAAGGAATAATTTCTAACAATAGAATTAATGTCTGTTGTCTGTAGTACAATGGATATACTTTTAAAAAAAGTTAATTGTAAACTATTCCCTGAGTTAGAACCCAGCTGTTAGCTAACGAGTAGTTTATCTTAGTTATACCCAATGGGGCCACTCTCTTTCCTTTGAGTTTATCATTTTCCCTGCTAGGAAGGGAAATTCATTAAATTTAGTTCGAGTCTATCAGTTGCTTTAAGGCGGTGTTACCCAGGGGTTGCCAGTGGAAATGGGGAACAATCTACCAAAACCCACCTGGGTCTTTCTTCCCACTCCCCTAAGACCTTCCAGACATTTTGATGCCTTCCTTTCTATAAAGAATCTGCCAAAAGGAGCCATTGGAAATATGTATAGGATTCCCTAGGTAACTTAGCGTAGAAAAAAGTTGAATTAGCCTTTGGGGACGTTTTATTGTTGTTGTTGGAACAATAGAGAAAAGAAGAATGGACATCTTTGTAGTGGAAGCAAAACTGGACTGCGTCAACTTCAGTATTCGAGAAGGCAGGATAGACCACAAGTAGAGAAGGAATGTGAGGACAAGGAATCTTCACGATTTCGTCAGGGTTTTCTCTGGCCTCACCAACACGTCCGCATTTGCTGCACACTGTGAATGTTGTAACAGCCCTTCTGTTTGTGGGGCTCTTAGTCCAAAGGCTGGTATGCACAGCCTGTTTGGACTTTTCCTGCATTTCAGTTGCCAATCTTCATTTTCTCTTTGCCTCATCATTCTTAGTTATTCTTATTACCTTTATTTCCATTTCTTTGTACATCTCCTTAAATTCTCTGTGGATTATGAAGGGCTATAAATTAAGAAATAAAAATTAGGGTGCCTAATGGATACTGTCTTTGTGTTCAGTGCTTTCAGAATATAACAACTTTGACCAGATATTCTTCTAATATGGATTTATGGATAAAATTAAGCACTTTGAACTTAAAAAGAATAAAAATTAAAAGCTATAAATATAATTAAGAGTGAAGGGATTCTCCAAATTGCTAACGTAAAAACAATCAAAAGTACCAGCAACCACCCTGGCACACACGTGATAATAAATTTTTATGTAGTCAATATAAAGCTATATATTTCAAAATGTACTTCTAAAATTCTCTGCTGTAATATAACCCAGTATATAAGAATATGTAATGTTCAAAATTGTCCCACATTTGCCTGTATAACTTTAGGCATATAGCAGTATTTTAAAGAGTTGTTAACTGTTTTATGCTATTAGCTGTACCAAAATAATAGCAAATATTTGAGGACTTACTAACTATGTGTCAGGTATTACCTGTATTAATTCATAAAACCCTCACAATACTATAAAATACATGTAATTATTTACTCCAATTTTATAAACAGTTAAAGATGAGCTTCCATAATTTCCTGAAGTACACACAACTTAAAAATGGTGAAATTCAGACCTGAACCCAAGTGGTCTGGTCCAAATTCTGAGTTTTTAAATTAAGTTGCTTTTCTAGGGGGAAAATTTTTTTAAAAAAATAAAGCATCTTAAAATTAACATTAACCAAAGTTAAGTCAATTTACACTTTATGAGGGTCTTTTCAGATCTGTTTCAAAAGATCTTTTTCAAGATAAGGAAAAAGAAAAGGTTAATCTTCAAAATAGTTTTTATTTTTAAAAAGTAATATCAGTGCCTTTTTTGAAAGAATATGTTAAGTGCTTCAGTGGTGGTGTTTAAGAAACTTTTGCAGAGCAAAGTGATTTAAAATGGTATTTACCAAATTCTTGACCATACCAAATTGCAGAATTTTAAGAAGTGAATATAAATGATTTCAGCTAGGTATAGCTTCATGGAATGCTTATTAAGCATTAAAAAAAGAAATTTCACTTCTCAACACATGTATTCTGTTAAGAGTAAAAAAAAAAAAACAAAACAGTACAGGGCCGGCCGAGTGGCACTGTGGTTAAGCACTGGCTTGGGAAGCCAGTGGCCCCGGTTTGGGTCCCACATATGAGGGCCAATGACACTGCCCTCAAAAAAAATAAAAATAAAAAAAATAAAAAAATAACAGTAAAGACGTTTTATGTTTTTTATATTGACACAAACTAAGTCAATTGGCCAAATTAATTATCCACGTTTAAGAATTTGGCAGGAAAAGTAAAAAGGGAGAGAAGACACAATTTGTGAAAATAAATACTATGATTACTAGAAGCTTAATTTTATTTTTGTCATTTAGAAGTGCCTTGCTTAGTAGAAAAAGAAAAAGAAAACACCTAATATGAAGGCAATCCAATCACATACACCAACATCAGTTTCTAGGTTACTCGGAAAATTATTTGTGATGATTTTCATTTAAATGGAGTCTACCCCAACAATTGACAGATATAATTGTTCTAATAAAGTTTTAATGGTGAAGCTGCTTAGGTAATTCTTTAATAAAATGGAAGGCAGGTGTTTGCTCTGAAACAAGATTAAGAAAAGAACAGTTAGTTGAAAGGTTTATAAAACTATTCAATAGAAGAGAACAGTATTTCAATAAGATTACTACAGTGAGCACAAGGGTCTTTTCAGAAATTATGAACTATTTATAGATTTAGAGGAAAAACTGAGGGTTGCTAGTTGGGAGGGGAGTGGGGATGAGGTAGAAGGGGAAGGGATTAGACAGCATAAATAGGTAACTACAATATTGCCACAGGGATATGAAAGACAGTTCGGGGAATATAATAATGTTGTAAATATTTTGTGGGGTGTCAGATGGTCACATGTCTTATTAGGGAAACCACTTCATGTATGGAGTAGGGGCTTGATCATTGCACTGTATACCTGAAACTGATTTTGTATAATATTGTATGCCAACTGTAATTGAATATATAGATAGTCACAGGATGTGGATTATACTGTGGAAGGGAGTCAGAGGAATTGTAATAGATATGTATGATATGGGTGGGAGGAGTGGGGGTGGAGAATTGGAGGAGGGGATTGTCACTTTGAGGAGTAAAAAGTATAACTATTGCACTATATTGTACACCTGAAGCTAATTTAAAAAAAAAAATGTTTATTTCACAGAAAAAGAATAAAAGAATTTAAAAAAAAAGAAATTATGTACTATTTAGGATTTTTAACTGATATAAAGGATATTATGTAAACAACATAGTTTACAGTATTTTTTTAAAAACTAGCATGTTTAATATAGGTAATTCTACCTTTGTGGAATAATTATGATCAAATTTCCCTGTTGGCATACTTATATAAAATAGAATTATCTTCTGTGGAAAATATTTTGACCTATAATCATATTAAAATTTTGTGTATGAAACTATAAAATCAAATTAAGAATAATGATAATATTACTCACAAATAAGAAACAACATAAATTTGGGATAGTAAAAAAAAAAAAAATTTCTAACTCAGGTAATAGATAATTTCAATTCTAAGTAAATATTCCCCTTGAAAAGTATAATCTTAAGAAAGAATATTTTGGGTCGGCCCAGTGGCGCAGTGGTTAAGCGCTGGCTTGAGAAGCCAGTGGACCCGGTTCGGGTCCCACAATATGAGGGCCAGTGACGCTGCCATCAAAAAAAAAAAAAGGATATTTTGAACATATCTGAGACCATCGGTTACTTCTAGTAATTTTCTGAAAAGGCTTAGCTTGTTTGTCTTAAAAAACCTTGTGTTTAGCTGTTTCTGCCACAAAAGCATGTCTTAATTATGTGTTTAATATATTTTTAAACTATGTTTATTAACCCTTAAAAGGGTGTTGGTTTGCATTTGTTTGTTAGGTTAGAAAAGACTGATTCCTTTCATTTGTCCTCCCTTGGCAAACTATACTTATGGGATATTAGGTAATACAAAAATACTCAAAATTATGATTTGTTGCTATCAAGGTACCTTTCCATGTAGGAAAACTGACAGGTCACAGAAAGAAAAGAAATTGCAAGAGTAAACTTCAGTGGAAGAGTGATGGAAAGTGCTGTCAAGTAGGGAGAGGAAGAGAAAACTGGTAAATGTGAATATAAGTAGAGAGAGGAGTAAGCCAATGAGTAAGAATAAAGGTGGGGGGCACCGTATCTTCAGTATTGAGCTTGTAGTAAGTGCACAAATGAGATAGTATATCTGCAAATCCTTTGAACACAGTAAAGCATTATTACTACAATTCAATACATTGCTTCATATCTTATAATGTATATTGATGGCATAAGTCATACATTTGTTCACATATAAATTATTGACCACTGCAACTAAAAAATGTAAATGTTTATAGAAGTATAATAAGAACAGAAATAATGAGTGAAGAGCAGTTGGGTGAATTTCACAGTCCTCTTGCTCTGTCTTTCTATTTCCCACTTTAAAGAGATATAGGTGAAGATACATTTCTCTTTCCTTTAATGCCACTGTTACAGGAGAACACAGAACATAATCACAAATGGGGTGATTCATTGCACAAGATGCTTTGCCTTGGTTTTGAAGACGTAATAGGGAATGGTGGCAAAGGTGGGTGAGTCAGAGAGTACATGTTTTCTTTAAAGGGAAGTCCTCTCCTGCCGCATGGTGTTATGAGATGATGTACACCAAATGTTGCCATATTAATACATTTTTTCCCAGAAACTGGAAATCCATATTTTGATGGAAACCTCCTAATTTTTAAAAGTTGACAAAGAATAGATTTTCAAAAACCCACCACACTGTATGACCCAATATCTATGGGGCCTGTAAATTAAATCGGTTGGCTAGATTTTATACAGGCCAGGAGTATGTGACCTCTATTACATACGATGCTAAAAATGGGCATATAATATTTAGTGAGATTCTAAGGCGCTTACTGTCTAGTGGGAGAAGAATAAATCAATAAATACAATGATGTGTAATAAGTGTAATGAAAATCAATGTTCATTTTGATAGTCCTTCAACACTGAAAAATTCTGTCATCCAAGAAAGATAAAATGATATTTAGTATGATTTTCTTAGATAGCAAAGTATTATACTAATATATTTTGTAAAGATTAAAAACAGGAATGTAAACCAAAAGAAAGCATTTAAAGTACCAGCAGAAAATCAGAACATCTACCTTGGAAATTTTGACTAATTAATTTACTCTTTAAGATACTATTAATAAAATTTGCTGGTGATTTGTCAGGAAAAGAATTGGTTAAGATGTTTTTTTGGCTCATGGATGTAGGGTTCCAGTCTTTGAATACTAGTGAATCATAAATGAGCTAAGATGAAAAGTATGATATTTTTTACCATAATGTATAAAATGTCAGATGTTTTGCCTTTGAATAAAACCGAAGTACCAGGGTGCAAAATATAACCCTTGAAAAGTTTCATGTAAGTCCCATTGATTCTAATTTCTGAGGTTCCCTAGAGACATCTTTATCTTATTTAAGTTGGGATAGGAAAAGTAGAAGGAAGAAGGACTGTTCTATGTAAAATGGGTCAGAGAGTCACTTTTCAACTTCTCTGAATTAAAAAATTCAAATTAATTTCCACCTTCCTTGAGCTATTTCCCACTTCCCTAACACACACACACACATATACACACGCAATAATTCACGGTGCTAGAAATTCCTTGAATAATTTGTCTATACTTGCGTTTCTCTTTACTTAAAAACACACACAGACACACATTATTATTAAATTAATCTTTTGGAAAACACTCAAATCTTCATTGTAATCACTAATTTGTGAAAATATTTCAATAATTTGACTAAACAGATTTGTTAATAAGCAGTCATGTGTGTGTTTATATCTACCCTTGTGATAAGTACATTGGTATAAGATTTCCAGATTATTTGATTTGTAACATCTGTATCAGCAAAGCAGTGTTACAATATTTGGATAACAAGTAGACTTATAATTGAAATAACTACTATAATAATATTCATGATTATGAAATTAATTCATTTATTCCATAAATACTTTTCAATAACCAATTATAGCTCAGGTCCTTTACTAGACATTAAAAGAGGTCTCTGATTTTCATAACTCTGAGAGTAGGTGAAGTGTTTCAAAATTATTTTGTCTGGTGCATACCATCTGAACAGTGTAATATCACTTCCTGTATCATACAACGTAGAGACATTTTGGGAGCCGTTTATACTTCTAGATACAAGAATGTGGGCAGGGAGGGAGGTGCTTCTAGAGAGCAAGTTCCAGAAAGGAATTTTAGGCATCCTGAACTACTTAAAGACAATTGTCTTCCCAAGAGTTCATGATACTGCTTTGGTATATTAGGGACCTTTAACAGTTGTATTAGATTGCTGAGGAACTCTCATACCTCCTTTCTAAAGTTTGAGTATTGTGGGTAATGGGTATAAAATGGTATAGTTGTGTAGCTGGGTTTATCGATGGATGGATAAGTGGGAGAAAGAATGAAGAAGATTGAAGCTTCAAATTATACTAAATGCCCCAAACATAGAGATTTTAATATGCATAAAATTAGGACCTTCTTGGTAAATTAAAACTAGAAATAATCTGTTGAAATGATGGGTCACAAAATTGAAATAAAACTTGAATGAACCCACCAAAGCCTAATATAATGGAAAGGGATACAGTACCCCAAACGAAAAATTTGATCATTTCCAAAAGAAAGGTGACTAGAAGGTAAAAACTATATATATATTATATATATATAATATATATAAATATATATATATATATATATAATATATATATCCTATTTAAAAAAGAAAATTGATGAGAACCTGTCATAATCATAATTTATTCTATAATCTCACCAAAGATGGGGAATTATTCATTTTTGTTGTTTTTTGATGAATAAAAATGAATCTTCAGGGGAAAAAAGAACAATAAGATCCAGGTGAGAGAACATTTTGTAAAGTAATAGCGAACAAATAATATAGTTAAAATTCCTGTATGCCAGGCATATTAAGCATATTACATAAATCTTTATGTCCTAATTAGTTTTGTACATTTGCTTATAAAGTTTTGTGTATATTTTTTTAAATTTTCCATGCATATTTGCCCTTTGTTTCTCCAGATGATTTATTTCTCTGAGGAGAGAACGTGTTTTCACTTTCCAGTAGCACCTAGAGCACTGAGTTAAGTGAAGCAGGTTTTCTATGAATGTTGAATCGTTGCCTTTATTATCCTTCAGCCCTCCAATTTCAGTAAAAATGCAAAATTAAAAATGAGTTTAGAAAAGAATGTTCATGTTCTTTTGACATGAAATCCCCGTTATGCCAAATGTAGCAAAACTGGCCCTCTAACTGGGGTCCTGTGCAATCAGAGGGTGATCAAAGAACACATCAGCAGCAACACCAAATCACACTGGTTGTATCAAGGACAATGTATTCTGAATTCTAGTTTGTATTTCTTCTTTGATATTGTGCCAGAACACAAATATATAGACATAGATATATACATATACATGTGCATATATTGAGATTTTACAGAATTTAAATAATTCATTCAAATAAATTATTTAAATGATTTAAAAATTCCTTTGTCAAACAGATTAATGGAACCTTGTTATTCAAAAGATAAATCATTTTATATGAAGTGGCAAAAACTTCAAGGGCTAATAAAAGTTTTATGAGAGATAAACTTTTAATGAATTAATACTTTTGCATGTATTTATTTTCTGTGTACATATACACACAAATGCTTATGATAATATTCATATAGACATTTCTGACTGATTTTTAAGGAAACAGTATTGTTTAAAATATATTTATAGGTTTGATGTTTAGGAACTGATAAGTTATAATTCCCCAAGCAAAGGAGGTTTAAATAACAGTGTTGTAAATGTTATTATTTAATGAGATAAAATACTTTTTTCTGTTTTTAATTTATATTAATCAAGTAATAATTAGTCCTGAAAAATTTTATATATGCCATTTTCTAGGGTTCTAACTCTATTTAGCACGCAAGTCTTTTTGTTGCATAGGTGTTTATTAGAAAGATGCTTTGCTCTAGAAAATTATGGTGAATTAGTATTTTTATAACAAGACCTTATGACCCTGGGAAAAAAATTTAAGGATTTTTATTGAGCTCAGTACACATTCTTCAGCTAAATTTTGGCATAGTTTCAATTTGAGACTCCAGTGAAATTCAATTGGTTTATTTTATAATTAAAAACAAGGAAATCATAGTAACAAAAATATATAATGTATAGCACTCGTGTTTATAATAGAAATATCCATAAAGAAAGAAACATGTTCTAACTTTTCTCATTACTCCAAAGGGAATTGCATCTTTAATCACGCAAAGCACAACTGCTTTCTAATTTTGTTTAAAGTGTTTCAATACTTACAAAAACCAGATCAGGTTATTGTAAATCTAGAGCAAATTAGAATCATTGGCCTCTGCTCAGCTCTATGTAAGGGTTCTATGTAAATCATAAATTTAATGGCATACTAAGACACACATCTGTTTCAGTTTTGTAGAAGTTAATAATCTAACTACGGAGTATTTAAACACTTCTTTCATTAACTGGAAAATTGAGGTAAAGATAGACTTCCCTCAGTTATAAGGTGTAATATTTTATCTCCAAATTTTGATAAGCTATAAATTTACCTAAGTCGTTAAAGATAGTTTTCTAAATATTCAACGTAGTATCTATTTTTGACATTACATGATTTCCGCCTGTACAGAAATATTCAGTATAAACAAACAGGCCAGTATCATCATCTCAAATCCATACCTATATAAAATGTTTTGATTTATATACATCATATTTAAAATCATTTTGCAACAGGGCACTGGAGAGAAAGTAAATATTGAGTAATTATATAAAATGTCAAAATTCATTTTTTAAGGTATTTTTCAGGTTCCTTATTTGATTACTCATAAGTTTATTTTTAAATGTTAAATGATAGTCTTCTAGTGATCCATATTACTTAAAAATACTTTATGTTTTTGGAGTATTGAAACTTTACATTTTATAGCTAGTATTCTTACTTAGCCTTTCTCTAATTTTATTTTAACAAACCATAAATATTTTTCATGTTATTTCCATGACCTCTTTCTTTCAGACATGCCACTGCATATAAGCTGTAACCCAGTATTATAATGAATAACTGTATTTCAATTATCATTAGATAATAAACAGGAAATTAGTTTTTCTTGCAGTATATTCTACGTTGTCTGAACAATGACATATATGTGGTTTGAATTTGGGTCATTAATTCAGGTAGTAAGGACACAGTACTAATTAAATTGGTGTCATAAATTACATTCCCATAATGAAGGGGTGCACTCTTTTAATGCACTAATAATCTTCTGTAGTTACACTGTAGATATGTGATTTTGATAACCAGGACAGTTGGATAAGAGTGTGGGTGGTTCAGTGAAACAGATCTCCATCACTGAAACAAAATCATTCAGAGAATATATTATAGAGGTGATGGTTCAGCAACTTCTTTCTAATGTAGAATGGCTGGAGAGGTTATTTACGTGTTTTTATTTTTTAACCTAAAGCAAATTTTTTTCATTGGGTATTGCTCAACAAAACCTTATCATTACCTAATTATTTCAGTACTTCTTTGAGATATAAACATTTTAGTATGATTCTAAAATTGGATGCTAATTTAAAAGAAAACAGATTCTTTTCTAAAGTAC
This sequence comes from Aselliscus stoliczkanus, assembly GCA_033961575.1. Lineage (NCBI taxonomy): Eukaryota > Metazoa > Chordata > Mammalia > Chiroptera > Hipposideridae > Aselliscus > Aselliscus stoliczkanus. Next base: position 119,544,958 of record CM066730.1, on the reverse strand, counting down.
CTTTACTTATCACAAAAACCTATCACTATTACATCATTGTTTGGTCTAGGACCTAAATGACTGATTTCCTAGTGATCTTAAGCATGCATTGGAAAGAGTTACACTAACTTGAAAACTAAATTATAAAGATTTAAATTATTCTTGAAAATAGATATGGCAACATTCTATTATCAAGAAACTATGATAGGTTTAGAAGAAAATTTTTTGCAAATTGCTGTTCTAGTTTTCACGTGCTCAGACACATTTATTTTTACTAAAATACACACAACAAATAAAGGCCTTTTAAAATAAAGCATATGCGTGGAGTTAAAAATAGCTACCATATTAATTGTGGAACAAAATAATGAAAAATGTTAGTAATGGCTAATACACACAATCAGAAGAATGAACCAAAGTCAAGGTGAAACATCTCAATGTTACACAATTTTAGACTATAAAATATTTTTAGAAGTGAAACAAAATTTTTATGTTTAAAAAATACTTAGATCATATATTACAATTATTTTATGCTGCACAATTAAGAAAAGGTATGTAATATGAAAATATTAGAAGTATTATATAATTGCATTTTTGACTTTCTTAATGCAAAGAATATTAGTGAGTTTGTTTCTTGGTTCTTAAATGCCTTTTGCAAGATTTGCTGTACTACGGCACTATGAATACTCAGTCATATTCTCAGAGGCACTAAATATTCAATTTGGACTTCTGTGAAATTGCTATTTGGTTATCTGTGAGGGCTTAGGTTTGAAAGGATGGAATTGCCTCTACTGTTAACCATTGCCTTGCCTTTGTTCTCACCCAAGCTATGTATGATGCTTTACCAAGAACTGCCCATTCAAATGTTTTATATTTAAAACACAATCATAATCTTAGGTTACTTTCAGTTTGACTTCAAGAATTAAAAAAAAAATGAGAGAAATCTCATCTGTATTGTTGACAGAGGTTTGCATATATTAAAAGAACATAGGGAGACCTATTTTTTTACTTTTTTTTTTTTTTTTTTTTGAGGGCAGTGCCACTGGCCCTCATATGTGGGACTTGAACCAGGGCCGCTGGCTTCCCAAGCCAGCGCTTAACCACCATGCCACTCGGCCGGCCCGAGACCTATTTTTTTTTTTTTTTTTAAATTTTTATTGGGTAACAGTGTGTTTTTTCCAGGACCATCAGCTCCAAGTCAAACAGTTGTCTTTCAATCTAGTTGCTAGAATCAAACTGGCAACCTTGTTGTCAAGAGCACGAGGCTCCAATCAACTGAGCCATCCCACCACCCAGGAGACCTATTTTTAAACCACACACTTTAATAAAACACTTGGTTCTGAGTATTTATGATGAGCAAAATAGTAATTATAAGAAGTTATAGATAGCATTTGCATAAAATGAGTGTTCTTATAGTTATACTTCATGGTTTGACAGAAACATTGATAGAAGATCTGTAAGATCCAATTATAGAAGAGCTTCAGGGTGGAGAGATTAACCAGAGTTATGGGAGCAATCTATCGGAAAGGAAGACAAACTTTCAGTTGTGTAAGACTCAGTGGAGCAATGATTATGAGGGATTTTTAAAAATTGGTATATTTTTGAGGATCGTAATGATAATGGTATAAAAATTTTATAATCCTTTATATACATATGTAAACACTCTAAGTGCATAGAAAGAGCTATGTACCAGTAGTATTAGTGGATAGTTTTAAGAAGTATTAATTATAAAATGATAGATACTTAAGAATATATATATGTGATTATATGCTTCTAGTCAATGTACTATTAGGCATAATACACCATAATCATTTTTATACTACAGTTTAAACTGTCATTATTTTTGGAGATGGCATCTCTACATTTTAGATAGAGTTTGGCCTTCTTGGACAAAGATCTACTCAGCCTGGAGAGAGCCAGGAGAATAGTTAAAAACTTATTGGCTCTGCCAAATGCTTTCATATGTTTCTGCTCTCATGGAAAATTAGTTTTGATTTCTTTTCAGCCTACATGCATGGCAAAACTAAAATGAAAAACAAAGTTAGCAACTTTCCACCATTTCTAGTTAAGTTTGGTATTCACACATTGCTTTGATCTTGTCTAGAGCTTTACAATATTTATTTTCTAGAGTAGAGAAAACTAGCTTCATCACTAAGCATCATTGAACAGTCACGATGAAGAAGAGGGAACTGAATAAGTTTAGGATGAACTCTAGCTAATTTTATTTCTATTTCTGTATTTGAAGCTAGACTGGTTTCACTTTTTGTTGTTGTTTGCTTTAGTTTAGAATTCTCACAGAGCTCTCATCACAGGCAAAAATATGTTCCCCATAATGAATACAGCCTAGCCTCATTTACAGCTGTGTAGTTCAAACTTCACTCAGTTTTTGGCCCGCTATCAAATCCCCGATCTTCTCCCCAGCTCACCCCACCCCAATGTAGCCCCTTTTAGAATGGGCTTATCTATATTCAAGTTTGCCAGAGTGAGGCAGTGAAGAAGTTACTCACTGTGTTATACTGGCTTATACTAATCACAATATTTTGCAACTGTGCCCATTTTCGTACTTGTTTCTTTAATTTGGTACCCAAACTATTATTACTCAAACACGTATTTTGACAAGTACTTCATCACTTCCCTCTAAACAAAGATGCTTGGATGGTATATAGTTTAAAAAATTAGCATAATTTCTGTATCAGAAATATGCGAATCTATTGGATAAAATAATCCTTAGTTTCTTAAAGTTGCTTAAATTAAAAACATGAGTTTCTACAGTTGGAAAAAACATGTATGGTTAAAATGTTTGAAGCCCATCAATCTCTCTAACCACATAAGCTAATGAGTTCCTTCTGTTTTCTTTGAATGAAATCACCATGAGTGGTTGGATGTTGATTTAACATAAAACAAATGGAAATGGGTGTTTCCTTTGTCCTTTGTAGAATTTATTTTTAAAAACAATTAGCAAGTATTATGACTAAAGTCAATGATTTTGCCATTACTTAAATAATAATATAGATTGAGTAGTTAACTTTATTGGATTGCAGGGAATGCATAACATACTCCAACTCCCCTTAACTTGCTAACATCTGCAGACATTATTAAGCCTCGCATTTTATTTTTTTCTACCATAACACCTGTATTGTTATAAATTATGTTTTGAATTGTCATGAAGTGTCAGGCAAATTATGTTTTCTGGATGTGTGTTCCTTTGTAATGGCAGGTCTGTGGCTAACAGCTTAATCTTGAATATATCAATGCAATTAAAAGCTCTGTTTCAATTCTTTGTGGATACAAAGAAGGTTGAAGTATTATTATGTGTAAGTACAAGGAAAGAATTAAAAATGCTTTAATATGTAAAACATTATCCTAGAAGGAATACATTTAGATGTAATTTTTAAAACACAGCCAGCTTATTATATTCTTAAAAAAAGGTGTCGAATCCTTTGAACTCTATAACATATACATTCTATTGAATTAAAATTAAAAAGTTGTACGAGGCATTTTCCACTCCTTATAGTTTTAACCCATTTCTGATAACTTCTTCCCTCTTCTGTGTATCCTCCTCTTTTGTGATGTAGTCTCTTTAGGAACATAGTGGAGAGTGACTCACTCATGTTCAGAGCATCAAAGAATGTCAGGCCTATGAAATGGACTGTGGGTTCTTCCAGAGATTCTTTCTGAGAGAGTTAAATAAATAAGTACATAAGCCAACGTATGGCCAGCTTAATTCAGGCAAAATTTCTATTGATTACTTACTAAGCTCACTAAATAAAAACTTCAGACCAAGTTTTACTTCCCAAAAGAAAATAGGATTAGAACGATCTATGCACTCATTGGGGTTTCCTGTGAATCATGCCCAGATGAGTGAAAAACCTTCAAAGATAAACAAAAGGAAGGGCTAACATCTTTCGGTAAATGCAAATTATTATTAGTTTGACATATTTTGGTTTATAATCTTGAATAAAATAATTTTAAATTCCAAAGGAGACCATGATATAAATCCCTCTGAGGTCTGAGAGTTCTATACTTCTGCCTTCTTTTCAATTACTTTAAGGTAGCCTGATTTAATTTGCCTAGGTAGATCTGTTGTATGTATACATTTTGACAGATGTAAAAACTTAGGGACATAAAAAGGTTTCGCACCAGCTCTGCACAAATGTGTTCCCCCCCACCCAGGTTAGTTTATAGCCTGCATCAATATTCCAATTATGTTATTTAAGAAATTCCAAATGAAAATGTTTAGGTAGTTCATAGCACAAATGCTAAGTGGTTCCTCTTATCTTTTGGAATAGTAAGAATAGTAAAACATTAATACATTAAGTACACAGAAATTTGATTATCAAGGATTCTTGTTTTAATTTGAGAATTATAAAGAATTAACCAAAAGAGCATGTTTCAGTTATTTGCATTTATGTACTTTTAACTTAAGATCTTTCACAATTTAAGAACAAAGTTGACCAGTAGCTGGATTTACTTTAGTACTATAAGTATCTGGCTTTGTGACAGAATACTGATAGGTATTTAGTCTTCATGTTTTTTGAACAATCTGCTGTTGACATTTTAATAACACTGTTGTTTGAAATCATTTCTGAAGTATGATGACTGCAACATACCCGCAGCAACAAGAAGTATGTCTTGTTTCTGAAAGCAAGGAAGCTCAAGTTTCGTTCTATTTTCTAGAGATTTCCAACCTTGGAGAATCAGTTTTTCTTGAAAACCAATGCAAACATGCTTCTTGAACTGATGGCTGCATCAGTATAATCGGTGATTTAGAAATACCTCTGAAAATTTAAGTCACTTCCAGCTCGGAAATTTTGTAATTAAAATAAAAGGGCTGGTTTGATTTTCCTCGTATGCAGAAATCACTTAACTGGCTTTTAAAAAATTTTCAAACATGACTTGCCCCGTCGTGGTCAGTTCTCTTCACCTTGGGTGCATCCTTGGCACTGTCTGGCTGTTTGCTGACACTACCAACAGAGAGGTGCAAGGAAATGTAGTCAGAGGACAAGAGCAAAAGCAGTTTCAATGTGAGGAAATGAGGGAAACAGACCTAACAGCACGATGAATGCACTGGCGACTAAAGAGCCTTGTAGTTTCCTTTCCTTCCTTTGCTTATCCTGGTGGGTTTAATCAAAAACAAACAAAACTCTCCTGTGAAATATAGTCAATAAAGTCAAAGTTTGGCTAGCTCTCTGTAACTACAAAGAAAAAGTCATCGCAATTTTAAAAAATGTAACTTTCATTAACGAGCGCGCCGGAAATCTCAGGTATCAAAGACACATTAACCCTGGAGCGTCCCCCGCGCGCCGCAGCCGGACGCGGTGAACAGACGTTCTTTTTCCTCTTAGCAGTCACACAAAAGGAGGGCTGCGGAAACTAAAAGTTTCGGGGCCTCCGGCTCACTCCGTGGAGAAAAGAGAAAACCTGGAGACGGGGTGGGTAAAAGACGCATCCTGGGCGCCTCTTCCGAGTGCAGGCAAGAGGAAAGCTCCAGGGCCGGGAGGGAAAAGGGGTGGGGGCCCAGAGTTGGTGGCCAGCCCCCTGCGCCCCGCCTCCGAGGCTGGAGCGCTGGGCCATACCGCGCTCTCCCAAATATCCTTCACCCGGTTCCAGAAATAAAATAAATGTTTTCAAAGTGCATGTGTGTGGACAGGATGGAGAGCGCGCGCCGGCGGAGCGTGCAGAGGAGCCAGCGCAGTGAGTGGAGTTTGGGGGTGGGTGGGTGATGGCGTAGGGGTTGAACGGGTGTGTGGATGGGGTGGAGGGAGGAGGCTGGAAAAGGAGCCCCGGGACTGGGGGGTAGGGGTAGCCGAACTGAAGGGGAGGGGCGCTTGCCACCGCAGGCCGCCTCTGGGGCGCGTTCCGCGGCCGTGTGTGCGCGCGTCTCTTGGCGCCGCCACCCGGACAGCCCTGCGGCCGGGCCGCTGAGCCGGGGCCCGCCTGTCCTCGGGAGGCTGCCTGGCCCCCACTCCCCGAACTGCAGGAGCCCGCAAGTGTACCCTTTCGCTCCCCTCCCCCTGGTGGGGCGCACCGCCGCCGCCGCTGCTCAAATGGAGTGGAAAATGGCCATTGGGCGGCAATGAGTTATAGATTATCTGCTCCACGTTTTGTACTTAGCTGCCTGTAATCTTCTTTTGAGTTTGCCCGAGCCCCTTGCTGGAAAAATCAGGAGGGAGAGATTTGTCCTTTGCCGCCGTACATGCTAATATGTTTATATGATTAGCCGAATTCGGGGGAGGGGTAGGTGGGGGTTTGGTGGGGAGGAGGAGGAGGAGGAGGAGGAGGAGGCTGGAGGTGACTCCAGTTCAGACCTCGCCGCGAGTCTGTGTCAGGACTTCGCACTCCCCCCGTCTCTCTCTCTCTCTCTCTCTCTCTCTCTCTCTCTCTCTCTCTCTCTCTCTCTCTCTCTCTCTCTCTCTCTTTTCGCTCACACACACGCAGAGGTGCAGGAGCGACATCGGGAGCTTACCGGAGAATTCCTTGGAATTGTTGGGGGACATCTCCCCACCGTTGCCGTGCGTGGTGTGGCTCTTCCCTGCGTCTCCCTGCTTCCCCGAGTCCTCGCCTTCAGCGTTTCGTGGGGCAGCAGCTGCTGCTCAGCCTCGGCAGGGAGACCCGAAATGTGAGGAGGGGGCCAGCGCAGTCTCCCGCCCCAAGCCGCAGGGTCAGCGCCAGGGATGCCAGCCGGGCCGGCCCGGACGGCGGGCTGAGGGGCTTCTCCGGACAAACTGAGTTGGCCTCGCTCCGCCAGCGCCTGCCTGCCCCTCCCGCGGCTGCCGCTCCGAGGGGACTCCCAAGTCTGCGCTCCTCTGTCGGGCTTTTTCCTGCGCCACCCCTTTCGCTCTGGTTCCCGAATTTTTTTTTTTTCCAAGGGAGCGTGCGGGCTGGGGCTGTGTGCGTGTGTGCCCAAGACCCCTCTCGCGGAGCGGTGTGTGGGAAACTGCGGGAAAATGTTGACCTAACCCCTGGAGCCGCCAGGCGCGGGCTGCTTGGCTGGAGGCGGCGGCGGCGGCGGCGGCCGAGCAGGAGGACGAGCCGAGCCGCAGCGCTGCCTCCCGCGCGGACTCGGCGGCGGGCGAGCAGCTCACGGCCGGCTTCGGCCCTCGCCGGCCGGGGTCGCCGCGCGCGCTCTGCGCCTCTCCCCTCTCGGCCCCCGCGCCAGACGGCCCGCCCCCGGGGCGCTCTCGCAGACCGAGGTAAGAGCCGCAGGAACGAACAATGTGCCTCTGTGCCTGGATGGGGAGACCTGTTTGTTTTGCGCCTCCTGCTCGGGGGTGAAGGTTGGAGGTGGAGGGAAGCCGCGGGTGAGTTGGGGCTCGGCTGGTTCTGTTCGGCCGGACGGAGGGGGAGACCCGCGCTCGCCGGGGCTGCGCTCCCCCATCCCCGGCCCTCCCCTCTCTACGGAAATCGATCTGCAGAACTCCCAGCCCCGTCCAGCCTGCTGCTTCTCCAGGAGAGCTTTTGTAACGTTCTCAAGGCATTAGTCTATTTGCGGTGGGGAGGGGGTGTGGGAACGCCAGGGGCAGAGGGGAGTATGATTGCGTTGTGCATATTTTGGTTTTCGGAAGGCTTGGGTCGGAAGGATTTGTTCGCCGTTTCACAGCGCTTGGGGAGGGTGAATGGGAGGCGCACCCATGGCTGGGCTGCTCTGCCCTTGGTGTGGGGCCCTGTCCCCCACCACCCCGCCCTCCCGCAGACCCATCCTGGGCTGAAAGTGGAGCGGAGAGGCCGAGTCCTGGAAAGCGAGTTCAGGGGAAGTGGATGGTGGGGGAGGGCTGCGCTGAGTTGTTGCGGGTTGTTGTTTCTTCTTGTTGGCGGTTAGGTGGTGTGGAGAGGCGAGGATGACAGCAAAGCGCAGCCAGATGTGGCCGACCAGGCGCTGGGGCTGGCAACGATTAGGGACGGGCCGGCGGGGTGGGAGGGTGGCGGGGCCGGGCACCGGCCGGCCTTGGGGAGGGCAGAGAGCCTCCCGGACCCGCAGTGAGAGGGCAGCAGCGGGCCGCGCTGGGCCTGCAGGACAAGTTACGGGGTGTGGGCTCCTGGGGTGACTGTGCGTCTGGGAGCCTCAGGAAGCCTGGTTAGTAGGATGGGGTGCCGGGTGGGGAGCGGCGGGGAGAAAAAGGCGTGGGAGGAGCACGAGGAAAGGGGAGACCCCAGGGCTAACCGAGCGTGGGCTTCTTGATTGGCTGGGGCGACCCGACCCCTTTGGTAGAGAGACGAGGGCTAGTGAGACGACAAAAGCGCCCCAGCAGTGGGGAAGCACGCGTGATAGGACTACTTCGCTTGGGATCAGGAAAGTTTGTTCCTTTTTCCGAACTCGGGGCTTGGGTTAGGGGAAATCGCTGGAAGCTTTACTTTGTGCCAGAGTGTCGCTGAGCGGAGGCTGAGGAACGTATGTCTTTAATATATTTTTTTTATTCTTAGTTTGCTCTGTCCTCTAAAAGCATAGTTGGAGGGACAAGTCCTGAGGTGTCCGTCTTCTCTCCCCATCTTCTATGGACTCCTCCCCCCTTATCCTTTCCCCCTTCCCTGGCCTCTTCATTCCATTCTTCCTGATGCAAACTGTGTAGTCTCGGATTCAGACCGAGGAAATGTTTTCCTCCTGTTTCTTGAAAGGTGTCAGGCTGCTTAGCAGCTTCTCCAGGCAGCCTGCGAGGGTCTGAGCCGCAGCCACCAACCATATGTTTCCCGTTACAAAGGCCAGGTTCTAAGGCACTCTTCTCCCTGCCCCCAACCCGCAATTCGTATTTTTTCTTTTGCAGTCTTTACAGTATGTGCACTTCTCCTCTCGTCCCCTTTCCAGAGGCGTAGTTTTAATGGACGTGGTTGGTTCATTCATTTGCCTGTCAGTGTTTGTGTCTGGAACAGGCCCCATCGAGTTTGCTCTTTCCTTAACTCGAGTTGCTCAATGAAGAAAAGTCACATCCATTTGGTAAATAATTGCCTGTTGTGATGTCTCTTACTAAATCAGGTTTGATCTTGGGCGAACCTTAAAAGGTGGGCACGAAGGAGGCAATAGGCATTCATAGCAGAAAAATAGATTAGTTTGTGTGGTGTCTTGGGCAACATTCCAAATTGTGATGGGACTCTTGACCTAGGTAAAAGGTAACTTTGTAACTTTAAATTTAGTGTCTTTATACTACTTGAGAGACCTTTCATAAAGAAAATCTTCTGTTCAGGTGTGTTATGGAACTTTTTGTTGTCCCTCCTTCCATCCTCTATAAATTTATGCATGATAGAGAGAATACTGCAGAACAAATGTTCTGTTGTTTAGTTTCTTCAGACATTCCGATTCTCTCCTTTTGTTGCTTGCCTCTAAAAGAGGTGCCATTTCACATCATTCTGCACAAATTGTTTGAATTAATGCAAGTGTGAATTCTTACCGTTTGAAGGGGACTATTAGCATATCAAAGGTTTCTTAGCTTCAGCTCAATTGAGAAAACTTCAGCCTGTCTTCCATTTGCTTCCAAGCGGAGGCCCAAAGGGCAATGAGAATTGTAAAGGGTAAAAATGGGGAGGTGGATTCAGGCTGTGTTGCTGAACTTTTACTGTTTTGTAATTATGTGAGCGAAAAACATTGTCTATTGCTGTGGAGCCCTTACAAATAGAAAGACAATTATTTTCTATTGATAAATGGTTTGTTCCTAGAAAAAGGGTGACCTTTTATTTTATGATAGTCACTGTTGCTTGTCTTTTGGGGTCCCTTCTGTGGAAGAGAGAGTGAGAAAGCTTTTCCTTCTAACTTAATAGTATAACAAATATAACACTTTGTTATTATATTAATAAAATGGGAAAGAAAGGCTTTTCATGAGTCTATAAAATAACAGAAATCTTGTGATAAAAGCACATTCATTTTTCACCTAGAAAACTTTATTTTTAATACACTTGCCAAATTAATAGGAAAAATCAGTGGAGAGTTTTGACTATTCAAACTTAACATGAAATCTGTTACTGCAACTTCTATTGCAAGTGTAAGTTTGAAAAATGTTTCTAAATGATACTCAAAATTTTCTGTGAATTGTATTTCAATAGAGATAATTCTGTTTGAATATTTTATCTCAAAAGTTTTGTTTTATCAGTAAATGCTAGAATTCAGCGGAAAGTTGGTTCATTTTTCTTAATATTTATACTGTATTTGCTAATGCTGTTTTTACATTGGCGGAAAGATTCATTCTTTGAATTTCCAATAACAACTGAATGTCCATGAGTGAAAAAACAAGTAAGAACAAGCATTTGGGTTATTTGGGTCATTTTATGTCAAAAAGATAAGTTAAGGAAGCAGAACTATCTTCAACTGTCCGGGAAGTATTGGTTTTAAGTTAAGATTTCCTAAAACCTAGTTTAAGATGACAGTGAATCGCAGGATAGGTTTTGGAGATTTGTAAGCTCATATTTTTTATAGTTTTACCTTTTATGGCTGGTTGCTTTTAAACATGAGTTCATATCCCTTCATTGGAAGGAGGGCTTTTTTTTTTTTTTTTAACTTATGTGCTGAACTCCTTGGTTTTATTTTAATAGTGAGAATTAACTCTTAATGAACAATTTCTGAGAAAAAAATAATATTAACTGCCTGACATTTTTAGGCTTCAGCTTAATAGGGCAATTTTTTTTTCCGACTAAGGTATTTTTAGTGGCATTCAAATTATATATCATTGTCCTGAAACCATTTTATGATAGTTTATCTTCAGTTGTCTAAGAAGTACTGTTGAGGTAAAAAAGCCCACATTGATGTAATTGCTATTATTGCACTTAAGTTGCTGTTAACTAGTTTGCTTTGAATGCAGAGTGATATATAGAAAACACATTATGCTAGAACTATTAGTGATAATCTAAAAATTGTCTTGAAAACCTTGCTCTTCATTTTACATGATGGTGATCCTGAATGCAGCAAATCTTTAAAGGTGTAAAATGCAGTGAAAAGACTTTTCAACATCTAGATGACAAAATTGGACTACTTAGGGAAAAATTAATGTGTTACAGAAGCACTTCAGCTGCCATTTTCAATCACTGTGGGTTACTGTGTGTTGGCAACAGAAAACGAATTTAGGAATGGGAGATAGCTCTGGGAGCAGGTATTTGGGGAAATCAGAATATTGAATCATGTGGGGTAGAACAAACCAATTACTTCAGGTTTTGACTTGAGAATTTCCAATAAATTTAATTTTTTCCAGGCTTTTGATTCTCTGCTTTATTAATGGACGAACATCAAAGCAGACAACAAAACTTGCAAATGTTATAAAAACTAATATAAACATACGGATCTCACATGGAGTACTAGAAGTCTTCATTTAAGACAAGCAGTTGCAGTTTTTATTGCTGCAATTTTCACAATCAGCAGAAATGTTAACACCAAGCTTCTGGGCGTTTCCTTTCTTAAATTTAGCAAGAGGAGAGCTTTAAAACCAAGGTTTACTTAGGGTTAGATCTCTATTTGATAAGAATTAATTGAAGCTTTCTTGTTTCATGAAAAGATTTAAAATAATAATTTAATGTCTTAAGTAATATAGAAATATGTGAGCTGAGATTGAGATGTTGGGAAGGTCAGGAGGTAACTAGAAATTTGTACACCATAGTAATAAAATATTATTGCTGTTTTCTATCAAAATATTTATTTGACCTGACTCTAGTAAATACTTGTTCAAGTAACACTTAATTTATTGACAGGTGTAGTATGAGAGCATTACAATATATTCTAGGGTATGGGCTAAACACACTTGTACCTACCTGAAAGAAATCTGCCTTCATTTTAATATGAATGCATACCACTTGAGCAATTGCTGATGTTTTATTTAAGAGCACAGATCAGTTGTATTTAGATTAGGAATGAAACACAGTTTTAGAAATTTGAAGAATTTAGTGTCCTATAGGATTATTATTTTTACAAAAAGTTTCTTCATATACTACACTTTGTCTCGATGTTCACTGTATCTGATTTTGTGTGTCTTGAAGGAGAGGTACATATTTGACAACTGCTTTTTTGCAGAAAAGGGTCATATAAAGTTAAAGTGGAATTATTTTCATGGTCATAAATTTTAGAAATGAAATACATATAAAAAAGTTCATCAGTGGTTTGCAAAAATGCCTAGCTAAAAAGTGTAAATTGATGATGTTGATGCAGTGTTAAAAATAGCAACTTTAGCTGCTAGACTTGAAAAGAACTTGAAATCCTGTTTACATTTTGGTCATATCAGTTCCCAAGGTAATTTGTTTACGTATTAGTTCATGTTACCTAAATAGGTAAGTGTTTTGTAACTATTTTCAAGAAAGATTAAAACATTTCTATTTTAAAGATCGATTAAAACTATAGCTTAACTTCTTTCTTACATGACACTAATTAGTCCATAGACCCACCCAAATATTCATCTCTTCAAATAATTCTTGATTAAACGTTGAAAGGTTGAAAAGTATTTAATCACCAAGATTACTGTAATTAGACTTGATGCTATCAGAAAAATTGAGACTATTTTCTGAAATCCTTTTGCTGCTCAACATTGGTCAAGTAGTGATTATTATTTTTTAATGCTTTAAGGAATAGGTTAAGGGAGATGAGTTATTTAACCTGGAGATAGTTAATTATTGGAATTGGGGAATTAGAGTCCTAAAATACTGACATTTTTCTTGACCTAGGGTAATAACTTTTAAAGTAGTAATTATAACTAGGATCTGTAATTTCTAAATTTTATTCAGGACTTCATCATGGTATTTTGAGTTTACTATATAGGTGTTGTTTAGTATATGTTATAAACTGAAAATCTCTTCATGCTATTTTGATGTATGTAGTTTGTTTTTTGTTTTGTTGTTTGTTTTGTTGTGTTTTTAAAGTGGATCATTGTATCATAAGTAAAGTTCCCAATCAACCAAAAATACTTAAAAATCTTTTTAGTTCATTAGTCTGATGGACTAAATGTAAGCAATAATTTACAGATACTTTCCAATATATCCTTATCCAACAATTTTTAAAAATCTGTTTCTTAGGGGAAAAAATTTTGCAAATAAAAATTATCTTAAAAAAAAAAGATAGATCAAATGAAGGAAATAAGCACTTAACACCTGCGACAAGCAAAATGCTATTGATTGCTTTGGAAGCATAGAGCAAGTTTAAATACAGTTTGTTTAATTACAATAAAAAGTGCAGTTTTATGAAGTAATATAGTTTGTCTTTGTAGAGGATTTTATGCATTGTGTGGTGGTAAGTAAAATCCCATCACAGTTGTATAAATTTGTTCAATTACCAGACCGGCTAAAAGAAAAAGAAAATCAATTTATGTTGAAAAGCAACAGAAATTAGATTACCTTGGTTAGTAGGAACTTGCCGGCAGTGTCTGAATAGCTTAATAATATCAAAAGTTACCATGTTTCACAGTGTTAGGATATTGGTTGCTATTTTAATATGCATACATCCTCCTTCTTGGTGACTTTTGTTATGTGAGTATCCTTTTTTTATCTCCTTTTTTGTTTTTATGGAAGCTATAACATGATGTGCTATTTCTAATTGCACACCCTCATTAATTTTAGAGGTTTGAGTAGTGCTTTTTCTGGATTTTTAGAGTTTGCAATCCGTTGATATTTCAGGTCAGTGTAGCGAAAGATCAGATGTAATTTTATGAATCAAAAGAAGCCGAATCCATCAGTAGGGATAGCTAGGTTATTATCAGCAACAAGAAACACATTTTAGACATTTTTACTCTTGTCTCTAGAATTTTACAGAACTCCAAATCTGAAATTGTTGTAGCAGTAAAGTGCCATGGGATTCAGATAGCAGATAGCAGATAGCGAGATGGCTGAGCACCTGTTTTGTTACCTACCACCTTGATTCATTCTGGCACCCAGGTTTCCTGAAGTGCAGAAACAGGCACAACTGCTGCACCCAGCCACCCGGCTGTTTTTAGGTCATGAAGTCAACTTCCTGGAATTTCAGGGGAAACCAGTTGAAAAGGGAGGACAAATGTCACTTTAAATAGAGACGTTTAAATCAGATTTCTGCCTGAGGGTAAAATTTAGGTCTGTTTTAGCCCGGATGTAATGTCTCCCTCTACAGAGCACAGCATTAATCACTACCTGACAAGAAAACGTATGCTGAGCAAAACGAGCTCTTGTTGGTCTTGTCATTGATTTTTCCAATCTGTGAGAAGTATGTTAAAAACATTTAAATTCACACACAGGGATTACACTTTAATCTCTGAATTTCAGTATTGAAATTAGTTGCCTTCAAAGAAGCCTACTTAAAGCTGAAAAATCTTTGGGAGAGTTTTTTTTTTTTTAAGGATAGACTCAATACTTCAATAAAAATAGAAATATAATAGTAAAAAGCAGGCAGGTTAAGCAGAAGTTAACTTCCTGAAATACTGACCAAATTTTAATTCTGTTTTAAGATTCACTGAGTAACTTAAATTTTTTTTTTTATCTGACAGTAGAAAAAAAATAGATAAAAATAAACTATTAGTTCTTAGCCATAGGAGATGGGAGAAGTTGAAAAGATGGTTAACTTTAGACTAAGATCAATTCAAATACACATTATTTTGTTAGAACAAGACCAGGTACAACCCTGTATCTTTTTCTGGCAGAAAAGTAAAATCTTTAGCCATTGCAGTAATGAAGAAGAATGCACCATGAGGTTCTTACTAAAATCAAAATGGTTTTGTTTTTCCCTTTCAGCTATTAGATAATACTCTTTAACTCCTTTTGTGGTCACATTATATATATGTGTACATACGTAAGCGTGCCATTTATATTCTTTTCCTTTGTATTATCAATATTTATTGACAGCTATTGGCTAAAAATTAGTGCAAATGCAAGTTGAAAATGTGAAATACGTATGCTTAAGATAGCTGTTTTTAAACTGATTTTGAAACTATGACTTATTTAATCGCTGCTTTGTCCTCAAAGGTGTTTCCTGTCTTTTGGATCATGAAATGCTTGTTCTGTCCACACTTTGCATCATTTTGTAGGTATTTTACATCAATCCACGCCTCTGTTGATTGTTGCTCTGGATTTAGATGACAGACTAATCTAACCCCAATTAATGTCAAAAATGGTTCCTGGCTCTTGGGGGCAGACTAGGTGACCTTGCTTTTGACTAATGTGTTATCCTGTAGAAGGTAGTAAATAGTATCCATTTATAGAGGGAGCAGAGGAATTCACTCTTTTGTTTATAACGTGAGTTCTAATTTTAATCATTACTCTTAAAATTAAATACTATATGGGCGCCGTGGTTAAGCGTTGCCTTGGGAAGCCAACGGCCCCAGTTCGGGACCCACATATGAGGGCCAGTGACACTGCCCTCAAAAAAAAAAAAAAAAAAATTAAATACTATGACTTTAGTTCTCCATGTAATAGATGCATCATTGCAAAATGTTAGATACAGTCTTTAGTTGAAATATATTTTGTTTTTGTTTTATGTAGGTTATATTTATCTAATCAGTTCTCAATTATAATTTACCTAAAAAATCATGTTGAAATGATTTCTCTGTATCTTTACTTGGAAGCAAAGTATTTCTGTACTTTACCTCTGGCACCCTCCACAGGGAAATTTTATTTATCTATGTTAAATGCCTGCCATTTTTTAGTGTTTATTACTGTGATTATTGATTAGAAGTTGTAGAACACATTTTTTATGTAGTATTTTATCCACTCATCTTTGTGTTCTTAAGATGCTCAAGATGCTTCTGGTGTGTTTTCATTATTTAAATCTCTGGCTTTCCTGTAGTTCATGTTCCAGACAGTTTGGGAAACATTAATTTTGTGTTGTTGTGAAACTTATGTATTTGTATCGCAGTGATTGTACATATTTTCATAGAATTTGACAAAGGCTTAATGTATTAAATGAAGGATTTGATGCGTTTTATATATTTTGGCTTCTATTTTAAAAAAGATGGACGTAACTCTAAAACACTTCAATTTTCTTCATATGCATCAACAAAAATGATACTAAAATTATGATGTCCTAGACATTTTCACTTTTACTAAGGACATTTAGCTGTTTTTGTGCTTGTCATGAGAAAGATATCATTTCGATATTTTGGGCTTTCTCTTGAGAGCTGTATAGACAATAATAGGACGTTCACCCTCTTTGTTTTTTCTGCTGCAAATGCTGTGTGTGACACCCATAGCCTTGATGGAAGCCCCTTCTCATGTTGTTACTGGTTTTAAACTAGGTCTGCAGCCTCATTATTTAAAAATATAAATGAAACAATTTTATTTCTCTTAAGCAAAAAACTCACTAAAAAACACTGTTGTAAGTTGCCTTTTCCCTTAACCCTATTTCCTTTAAGTGGAACCAAATTTTACTGATAATCGTATGGTATTTCTGTATGTTTTAGCATGAAAATATATCGTTTATAATGTCACTTGTTTAATAAGGATATTAGTTTTCAAAAAAATCACTTTTTATAAGCCTGTCAGTTTAGGTATAGGTAAGTCAAACGGAATTTGGCTCAAGTTTCTGAAAGGGGGAAATACTTAAAGAGGGGGCATCAGCATTGTCTGCAAGACTTTAAAATGGTTCTTAACTTTCTTTTCGCTCCCTTGACCAAGATGGACCTTATTTCTGTATACCTGGGGAAAGGAATATGGCAGAGGAGAGTGTGTAAACAGGAACCTAAGACAGATTCTGAAAAAAATAATACAGAAGGGTATTCTGTATTATACTGCAAACCAAAGAACATTCTGCAAACCAAATAACATTCTGCAAACCAAATCAATTTTTCTTTTTCTTTTTCAAATTAATGAAAATAGATTTTTCAGAGGCAACCATTCTCTGGCTTTAAGTTTTAGATTATTCTAAATAAGAAGAAAATGTATTTGTTAGTACATTTATTTAAAATTGATCTTTTATCTCTTTCACTGCAAATTAATCCTAAAATGCCACCTTTGATTGTTTACTTTGCAGTCAGAAGATGCATCAGATAAATGGGTTGGACAGCTTTGTTTTGGGTGGTCTGTCATTTTAGTCTGAGCTGTGTAAGCAAAGTAATGTTTTCTTTTCCTTGAAATACACCTTGTGAGAGTAGCTCTTGGGTGACTTTGTGAAAAGTTTGTGTATCCTGCCTGCTCAAGCTGCATTCTTAACCAAGATGAAGGACAAGAATAATCATGTTGAACCACAAATTTTCAGGAGCAGGTATTTTAATCAGATAATTGGTAAGGAGGAGGGAACAATGCTAGATAATAGTATTTATATACAATGGTGACCTGCAACTGCCTACATGTTTCAAATATTTTTGCTAACCCTTGTTACTACCTGCAGAGGGAGCTTGTATATGAGATAAAATAATCAAGACAGTGTAAATTGGTAATTTCTCATTTGAATATTATATTTTATTAACATTATTTATTTTCGTGTGACAAAAATTGTTCTAAGGAACGTAAAGCATTTTGGGATTAGTCAATTATAATGAAATTTAATATACTAAACGCCAGGTATTATTTCCTGTATTCACGGATTAACAAATGTGCTTTTTATCT